>OZ018330.1:33332776-33932776 GCA_963969495.1 Ceratothoa steindachneri | reverse complement strand
AAATCATTTAGACTTTATGCAACAGAGTATTAAATCGGTAGGCGCTATTGAAGCCTAATCAACTCTAGAATAAAAATATGACGAGTGGGAGAAGAAAAAAAAGCCAAATAAAAGTGATTAAGTTTAAACCAGAGTCCGTTGATAGGTGGGAAATGACCATTGGCTAAGGCAAATGGAAGATTGGGTGAAGTTGAGTGAAGTAAATATTCGGATCAATGGATCAATGTAAAAGAAGCCCGTTTATTGGCCAGGGTAGGGAGGTTTTTGTCATTCAACTTCGATCGATCCATCTTTGAATCTTTGAATTTACCAAGAATTGGTCAACCTATAATTAGAGAATCTTGAATTGTAGGTGGGTGGGTGAAGAAAAAGAGCGTAGCGAGGAAGGCAGAAGTCCATGGCAACAAAGAATACTAAAAAAAGATCAAATCCGAGGCTTCATGAGTGGGGCCGGCAGACTGACAGTAATCATTTGCTCTCTCCAGCCAACTCGTAGACTTCGAAATCAGTCCTCATATGTGAAAGCCAATCTCGCGCCTCGCGCCTAAACTAGCGAGTGAGACACAAACCATTATATCACTATCTAGTATGGGCTAAAGGAAGACATGAGTTGTTTTATCATACTTATTTCTACAATGCAAATTCAATGGCGTATCGTTTAAAAGTAGTTCAAATTTCAAAACAAAGTGGAAATTATGATAATATACTGTCTGATGCCTCTAACCGTGAGTGACATTGAACGAGTCGTGACGTGGACTAAAATTTGATGAACAGAGTACCAGGACGAATAATTCATCAGACGCCATGAGTTCAGATAGGGTAAGCCTACTTATTTCAACAAAAGAAGCCTGATAAAGAAATGGCTGTCTTCGAGATAAACGTAACTGTTCACAATCTTGGAGAAGTCTCAACCACCGTTACGCAGTATACAATCCATTATAGAAAATTCAAGGGAACACCACGTCGCCCTGCCAGATCAAGGCGACACTTTGCTTGAGTAGAAACACTATTAACTCCCGCCATTACTTGCCACACCACGAAAGCACTAGCTTTATAGTATATAGTACAGGGTGCGGCAGAAAAACCTCCCACATTTTACAGGTTAACAAAAAGGCCAAGGGAAATGTTATTCAAAAAATTACTAATAATGTTTAAAGTGAAGGAATACAGTTTGTTTTTATTTATTTTTTTAAATAATACTATCAAAATGGTAGCTTTTATTCATGATACACTTATATAGTCGATTTCTAAAGTTTTCCATCACCCAGCAAGTCTTTTCCGATGGGGTCAATCATCAATCGTTCTTGGTCTATCTTTCTGGACCTTAGCTTTTAGGTAATCATAGAGAAAATAATCATAGACGGCAATATCGGGCGAGCGTTCAAAGAGGTATATGTATCTTCATTCCTGAAAATTGATCCTGAAAATTTTAGGCTCATTTCTCTTACTTCGGTCGTAGGTTGTCTAAGGCATCAATCACCCGTTGTAATACTACCACTAGAGATAATTAGGTTCCTATTAAGGCTGGGTTGTACAGCTTGTTGTTGGGACACACTCTAGTTACGGACCTTTCCTTAGCCTACACCTAATTTGAATATTCTGGCATATTCATTATACATCTTCAACTTTCACATCACATCTGACAACACTAACACCAAGACTTGTCTGTTCGGGTAGAAGAGACTTTTTAGCAATAGTAGGCAGCTCTTCTAGGAGAAGACTACTCCAAAAATCTAACCGCTGTTCTCTAGTCTTGGATACTGCCACAGCCTTTGTACTAGGGTCTTCTACTTTCTTGAAATGGAGTTTCCTTGATTTGGGGGTTCACTCGAGCTCACTATTCTATCAGTTTGCTCTTCCTCTTGTTTTTTCAAACAGTCTGTTGGGCAGGTTTAGTAGAAGGGCCAAGGATGCCTGGTGGTTTATCAGGAGGTTACCCTATCTTTATCTTCTTTTTGTCTTCTATTTCTTCTAAAACACCATCATTACTGTCCTTCCTCCAGTGTTTAGGAAACTTGAGGATGTATTTGACCTTGATGGGTGTCGTGGCTTCTCCCAGTTGGCCAGTGTATTTCCGTACTTTTTTTCTCGCATGGGTGAATATTTTTCTAGTCTCTTGGTATATATTGTTCCTGTTACTTGTTTTTTTAAGTTCTTAAATATTCTTTTATTTTTGTTGAACATGTTGCTGTTGCTACTTTCTGGTGACATTGAACTTAATCCTGGTCCGCGAAATCCATTCCGGAAATGTCGAATATTATATAGCAATGTCCGTGGACTATATGAGAATAAAAAGGACTTAGACTTAGACTGAGACCCTCGTCTCTGATTTGAGTCATATTTACGAATTGTTAATTCCAGGATTCAAAAAACCTGTTTTGCTCAAGGTAATGCCATCCCGAGAACCCGTGGAATGGCTCTGTATTTTAAAAAGGGTTTCACTGGATGTCATGAAACACAGGTGGTTAAAGTCTCTGGTACACTTTTAAATTATTATGTATTTGCCAGCGATAGAAACCTGGATTTGGATGAATCTATTTATGATTGTTTATTAGCTAAAATGGCTTTATTTTCGTTGGTGATTAGAATGCTCATCATACTGAGTGGCTGAACTCTGTTACTGCTACAGATAACCATGTTGTAGCTGCTTTAAAATTTTCAGATATTTCTGGCTATAAGCAGCTGATTAATGAACCCACACATCAATCTGGCAACCGTCTTGATCTTGTGTTTACTGATGTTACAGTTATTGTTACTTGCGGAGTGAATTCTCCAGTAGGCTCATCGATAATAGTTCGATTAAGATTAATGTTGATATGGATCAGGTTGTTCCAGATGTTCACTTCTCTAGGAATGTTTACTTTAAGTCCCGTGCCGATTGGAATGGTATTCTTCATGACCTCATGGCACTCAGTTGGAGTGATATTTATAGAAGCACGAATATTATCGAATGCTTAAATGACCATCTTAGCCTAATTATAGAGAGGAGAATCCCTTCTAAACTCCTCAGGTTTAGCCTTAAGGATAAGCTATGGTTCAATGCTGAATGTAAGCTTGCCTATCAAGCAAAGTAAGAAGCTTACCATTTATGGAGGAACAATAAATGTGACTTCTTGTGGCATAATTTCACAGAGCTTAGAAGACGTGCTCAGGCTATCTATGTGAATGCTGAGAAAGAGCTTATCATGATGGAGTAAAGGAGGTCCTGCTATTCAGTAGTAGTAATCATAAGTGGTGGTGTACCCTTGAGTCGTCGCTCTTCGGAGTTGATTCTAGTATGCTCCCACTCCTAAATACTGACGGAAGTACAATCTACTGCCCTAAAGTAAAGGCTGAACCTTTGACTAACCTCTTTGATAATAAGCAGTGTGGTGAGTTACTGTTGTTGCCTCAGTCATGCTTTTCAGAACCTGAGTTGTGTTCAATGACCTTCAGATCTAGTGAGGCTAAAACCTTGCTTTTGAATCTTGACAGTCATGGTGGTATCTACCTTAATGGGATATTCCCCATTTTCTTGAAAAAGTCTGCGGATTTTATTGCTCCAAAGATTGCTACAATTTTCCGCAAGTTAGTTAAACTTGCTAGTTTCCCATCAGTTTGGAGGATAGGAAATATTTCAGAATTACCTAAAGACCTAAGTTCATTCTCATCTCATTCAGAATACAGGCCTATATCAATTACCTCTGTATTATATAAAGTATTTGAGAAACTGCTCTCTAAGCGCCTTTGTAGGTTTGCTGAAGATAATAATTTACTACCCGCATTTCAGTTTGGGTTTCGTAAGGGGCTTGGAACTTGTGATGCACTCTTGTCAATCTCTACAGCTTTGCAAAGTTCTCTTGATGAAGGTGCAGAGGAACGCATGGTAGGGTTAGATTTCAGTGCAGCCTTTGAGCGTGTGAATCATAGAGCACTTATCTACAAGTTAGGATTATCAGGGATTGGTGGCTCTTTTCTTAATATTTTAAGTGAATTTTTGCTTAGCAGAACCAAGAGGGTCTGTGTTGATGGCCAGTATAGTAGTGTTATAAATGTAATCTCAGGTGTCCCTCAGGGTAGTTTTCTTGGTTCCTTGCTATTTATTATTTATACAAGTGACATGTTTCATGGTTTTGTAAACAAACTGATTGCATATGCTGATGATGCAACTCTTTTGGTTGTTGTCCCTTCTCCCCACCTGAGGTATATAGTAGCTAATTCAAGAATAGAGATCTAGCACCTATCTATGAATGGTGTAAGCTTTGGGGGCATGAAGTTTAACTCTTCTAAAACTTAAAATATGATAGTTAGTCGGTCCAGAACACTTCTGCCTATGCATCATAATCTACATATTGATGGAACAATATTAAATACCAGTGACTATTTTAAGGTTTTGGGCGTTACTTTTAATAAGAAATTGATTTTTGAGAAGCACACACGTAATATTGCGTCCTCTGTTTCCCAGAAAGTTGGTATCTTGAGGAGTGTAGCAGAATGATGTCAAATGCCGACCACGTGCCCTCCTGTACCCACGTGGATCCGGAGGTCACCACATGAGGCTGGTGAAAGCATGGGAACCTAGGCAAGGAGGCAGCTGACACTATTATCACTCGCCCCAGCTGTATTTGCCTAGGGACCAATGTCATCTCCTACCCTCACGTGGCTACCTCTCCGCGAGACTTCAGGCCTTTCTGCTCAAAGATTGGAATCCGTTGGACATTCCAACGAGCGTTATCAAGATTTCCCCTTCCCCCGCAGGAGTAGCCTACTTTTCCTCAAGATCGCGCGGGCCTCCTCTCCAGACGCCTATATAACGCTTCAACTGAGCTTAGAGAGTAGCACTGTTAGACTTCCACATACCCCGACGAACGAGCTAAAGGACGCTCTCCCCTCTATCCCTCCAGCGGCGATTTCAATTCAAGTAAAGGCTAAATCGACCCATTAACTCTGCCTTAGTCAATCAGTAAGTTTCGACATCAGTGAACTCTGCCCTAGTCAATCGGCAAGGATTGACAAGGATTCCTAACTCGAAATACGACTAGTGCTCCCTCGTATGAAGCCAGAGATAAACCAACTTCTTCCGTCGCATTAACTGTACCCCGACTGGCCCCTTTTCGGCAACGATCACATAAGGTATTCGTAACCGTTGCTACCTGCGGATTGATCGTAAATCTGGCTTATCCCATTGCTCCATAATTTGTGTGTATGTCCCAGTTTAAAATCCCCCTTAAATCACCAACTGTATCTGACCTCTTTAATCCCTTAATTAACCTACCTGATCGCGTGTAGATCTTTAACCCCGTCTGGGTGACCGTTCCATTTAAACCGAATTTCTATGTATATATATATATATATATATATATATATATCCTTTTTGTTGTTAGTCAAGTTAGATTTTCGTCATTGTATTTCTTTTGCAACCCCAGCGCGTATCAGCTACCTGTTAATCTTTGACAAACTTGCACTCTGAAATATTTGTTTAAAAGGACCCCGCAAAGTAATAATAAACCACCCCCACTGGACTCCTAACAAGTTCCCTTCTCACTATCGGTCTTCAACCAACTTTGGGCGCAAGCCAAAAAGTACCCACGTATATATAGATATATAGTCTGGCCATTCCACGACAAGGAGATGTACTAGAATGTTCGGAGACGAAGCTATAATAACTGTTTAAATTTCTTCCTTTTTTCCTGTTTGGAGTACTGTTCTCCTGTGTGGTCCTCAGGTGCAGATTTTCATCTTAAGTTCCTGGATAGAGTTAGTTATGGGTCAAGTTTATTTTACCAGGTATTAATGTTCACCTGCGGCATAGGCGTAAAGTGAGTTCTTTTTGTTTGTTGCATAAAATATACTACAGTGATAAACATCCTTTGCATTTGTCCTTACCTGATCTAGATGTTTTTGCTCGTAAAACAAGAAAGGCAGCAACTGCTAACAGTGTGACATTTTCTAGTATCGGGTATTGTACTAACCAGTTTGCCAGGAGTTTTATTATGGCTGCAACCGTGATTTGAAATGGTTTTCCTAGTGCTGTTGCGGAGTCTACTGATCTCCATACATTTAAGAGGGGAACTAACTCATTCTTATTATCTACTGACATCGCCTGATTTCCATTTTTTTTTTGTTATTATTATTTTATTTCCTCATATTTAATCTGCTCTTCTTTTGTCTCTATCGTATTTTTATTTGCAGGCTGATCTCCCTCTGAAGCCTCTAGGGTTTATAGTCTTTTGACTGTTTCCATGGGGGTGGTCAGCTCAAGATTTAAAGAAAGAAAGAAAGAAAGTAACTCTTGAAATCCATTGATAAAGATTGGATTATGGATCATCGGATGTAAATAACTTAATAAGTGTTTCACAGGTTGGGGTTCGATACAAGCGTTCATGCTCAACTAATTTGCTCGTTTTCTTTCAAGAAACGGTCACACCGGTTGGGAAAGATAAAGCTATATATGTAGTTAATCTCAATTTCAAAAAGGCCTTTGACATCAGTCTACATAAAAGACTTAGTAAAGATAAAAACACACGGAATAGGGGTCAGCGTACTAAAATGGATTGAGGACTGGCTGGAAAACCGTAGCCAGAGTGTCGCTAAGAAATACCATCAATCTCTTGGCCAGGAATAATGAAACCAACCCAAAGATAAGAGTAACAGTCGCTGGTGAGCCCGATGGAAACAAGAGCCTGGGAAATGTCCTGGGAAGTATTTTCTTTTCAAACCTCCCAACGATCAGATATGAATCTTCGTCCCCCAGGGGGAAGGGGAACTCGATCTCCGCCAGGGAAATTTGGATAGAACTACAGATCGGCAGGATTGCCTAAAACATAGAAAAGTGTGCGTATGTTGTGTTGTGTTGTAAAGATGGGAGAGAAAAGGCACTGGTGTTGTGAATGGCTTCGTGTGATTAAAGGTCTAAGATCTACGTAGCCCCCTTGAGGAAAGAACAGCGCGTCCACCAATCGTTGACCTAGGCCTCTATGTGCTATGATGTTTGTGTCCGCCTTCGCTTGGAATTGAACCGACACATCGAAGTTAGAAAACCAACGCCGTATCTACTAGAATTAGAAGCAACATATAGATGCCCATATATATATATATATATATATATATATATATATATATATATATATATATATATATATATATATATATATATATATATATATATATATATATATATATATATAAACAAGATGACCAGGACAGAGCCGTAGATGCCTCGTAACATTTATCTCAAACGTTTCAGGATTATAACTAATCCCATCATCAGTGCTAAAGAAAGAATACAAACTTAAATGTATACATAAAAAGTTAACACATGTAATAAAATTGTGAAACATGAATATTAAATTTGAGACTAATTGATCACATTAGAAATATGGAGTAAAAAACAAACTAAACCAACGAGTGAATTTCTAAAAAATAGGAAAGAAAATAATAAAAAAGTGTCGTCTACATAGCGCCTATATAAAACGTGACGAAAATCAATGGGGCAATCATCAAGCCAAAGTGTTTCATAATAACACATAAAAACATTTGCCAACGAGGGGCCAAGAGGAAGTCGCATTCCAACCCACTCGTGTTGTTCATACAAAATCCCATTTGACAAAAAGAATGAATTACAAACAACAAGTTCAGGGAGAGTGTTGAATAAGGTCTTAGTTAAACCTATTACGCAAGTGGAGTTACGGAAGAGGGAATTTACACAAATTCGAATCGTTTCAGCAAGAGGAATATAATGTGTTATTATGAAACCCTTTGGCTTGATGATTGCCCCATTAATTTTCGTTCGGTTTTATATAGGCGCTATGCAGACGACACTTTTTTATTATTTGGACATAAGTCACATTGTACACTTTTCCTTAATTATTTAAATTCTAAACACGCAAATATTAAATTTTCCTGTGAGCTCGAAAAAAATAATAGCATGTGGTTTCTTGACCTGAAGATTACCCAAATGGACAATCAATTCACCTCAAATGTTTACCGAAAACCCACTTTTTCAAACCTTGGTTTAAGTTTTTTAGCTTCTGTGATTTTAAATTCAAAATTAAAGTCATTCTTACTCTCCTCCATAGAACATATAACTTGTCTTTAACTTTTCCAGCCTTACATTTATAATTCGAATTCTTAACAAAATTCTTTACCTCCAATGGCTATCCTAAATCACTATTTCTGAGACAAATTAGTCTGTTTCCAAATAAAAAATACTCGACTCTGCCTCCACTACAAACTGTTAATAAATTAAAGATCTTCCTTTCCTTACCATACTTTGGTTACTAATCCGAAAAACTTAAAAAATAGTTGTTAAAACTGTTAAATTCAGCCTATCCTTAATTATTACCATCTATTGTTCTCATTAATGGCTTCAGACTGGGATCATTAGTTAAGTTCAAAGATCAACCACCCACCAATATGCAATCTAAAATTATATACGTTTTTCGTTGTACGTGCTACTCGTGTGAGGGTATGGAACGTACATACTCGCATGTCGCCAGGCGTTCGTGGGAACGAAAGATAATTGTCGTTTGAGTTGACCTTCGTCTCCTCCCCCCCCTCCCCCGACATTCTACCGCCCTCCTCCGCCTTCCCATTGACCTAAGTCGTTATCCGTGCCTTACTTCCCTAACAGGCAACAGGAAGTCTGACGAAAGAAGGCCTATCTCACAGAGAAGCCTAAATTTTATTTGCATTATTTATGATACCATGGAGATTGTCCAGAAGGCGCCGCGATAAGCGAATTGTCGTATAGGGAATCTCTCTCTCGATTTCACACAGTCCGCGGTATAAATGACAACGCCGTTCATCCCTCGCCAGAACTGTTTCCAGACCTACTCGCGTAACCCTCACGTTGAACGAGAGTCGCTGCCGTAACGTATCGACTGCCAACATGACCCGCTGAGTTAATTTGGTCGCTGTCTCAAATAGTTCCTGAGGCAAATCCCGCCCAGCAGAGTCTGTGACTAGAAAAAATACGCTCTGTTGCTCAACGTAACTTGAGAAAGAAAAAGGAACAACCAAATAGTTACTGGAAGTAACTATTTGTTAGTGTCACATCCAGTTAGGAGTGAACTAACCGGAACTGCAGTCAGCAGCCCCGAACCCGTCGTCTTATCCCCCCTCTCCCTGAGAGCTTGTGTTAACGCCACCTGAACCACCCCGTCTGGACCTGAGTAGTCGTCTCTCCAATCCATCACAATTAATGGAAAATCTGTAAACCCAGTATCCCTCTATTCTTAAATTACCTATTTAATTAACAGTGATTGAGACTCCCATTGAGTCATTATAAATCTAGACGCTTAACGTCAGTGTTATCCTCCCCTCCTTTTTTAAAGAGATTCAAGTGAGTCATTCCCTGATATTATTATTTATAATTGCTGTCAACCCGGACTAATGCGTGCTTAATATTTAATCCTTATTTACCTAACTGCCCGTTTAACTATTGCTACTCATTATTATTTTGGTGTAAAGTAAAGTTTATTTTTGTACGTGTGTTTATTTGTGGCTCCTCCTTTTTGACGTACCCTTGGCAAGACTTTAATTAAGAATCCCTTCGGCTAATTTATTCAACCTGTATTATGCACTCTTAGAATTTAACAATCACAAACCTTCCCCCAGTAAAAAGTGGGACTTTTATAATGAGAATCCTGGCCGTGGCACAACCCGCCTCTAACCAGCCTTCGCACGCTCAGTAGGAATTAAAGCCTATATATATATATATATATATATATATATATATATATATATATATATATATATATATATATATATATATATATATATATATATATATATACATATATATATATATATATATATATATATATATATATATATATATATATATATATATATACATATATATATATATATATATACATATATATATATATATATATATATACATATATATATATATATATATATATATATATATATATATATATATATATATATATATATATATATATATATATAATGATCGTAGATTGAGTCATAGGGTCTCAATACCATCGACTTAAACAAAAGCGGTGTGTCCAGATCAAGGACTAGAATAATTATTGGACCGGACTATGAGCAATTCTACGACAGTGCAGTAGCATTGTATCATATGTGGGGGCAACAATGCGTACGCTTTACTCCCGCTTCAGGCAGCATATGGGTAGATCTGAAAGAACTGGACTACATACACCTTTCAAAACCTGATACATCCCCAAATCGAAACCATCTATCACAATGTGGCTCTTGGGCTACACTTGAGAACTTCACGATACTTAATGCGGTAAGAAACATCTCGGACCTTTACCTGCTAGAGTCAATTTATATTACAAAACTTCAACTCAGTCTAAATAATAACTCATTATCTGTCCCATTAAATATAGTGACTCATAAAAAACATGCTAATTTGTTAAATTTCACATTGTTTTTTTTTAGCGAGGGGTGTAAGAATAAAATCCACTGTCAATTATTTTTTTTCCTATTTTTTTAGAATTTCACTCGTTGGTTTAGTTTGTTTTTACCTCCATATTTCTAATGTAATCAATTAGCCTCAAATTAAATATTCATGTTTCACAATTTTATTACATGTGTTAACTTTTTATGTATACATTTAAGTTTGTATTTTGTATTCTTTCTTTAGCACTGATGAGTGGATTAGTTATAATCTTGAAACGTTTGAAATAAATGTTACGAGGCATCTACGGCTCTGTCCTGGTCATCCTGTTTATACTTCGCTTGAAGTTTGCGTCCATTAATTCGTTTGCCACTTATATATATATATATATATATATATATATATATATATATATATATATATATATATAGATATAGATATATATATATATACATATAAGTGGCAAACGAATTAATGGACGCAAACTTCAAGCGAAGTATAAACAGGATGACCAGGACAGAGCCATAGATGCCTCGTAACATATATATATATATATATATATATATATATATATATATATATATATATATATATATATATATATATATATATATATATATATATATATATATATATATATATATATATATTGAAAATCACATGACACGTGATTTATAGATGTATTTAAAGGCCCAAGGAAATGAAAATTGACACACAACCCAGAAAAACATTTAGGAGAATATCACATGAACCAATAAAAGCTTAAGAAGGAAAATGGCAGATGTAGAGAACGGAAAGATAGGACAAACTATTTTAACCGTGATATGAAGATAAATAAAGAAGTTGGATTTGAACTTGTGTCATTAAGCGCTCATCGCTTATATGATCAAGACGCTGATCGCCAAAGCTACCATCCTCAACCTCCAAAAAGGTTGATTCAAGAAGCCTTTTGAACAAAGAAGTGTATGTTTTTTATCCAGTGAGAGACAAGACAAGTGTTTAGTAGGAGGGGGCACGGGCTTATTTTGTAATAAATTGAAAATTGCATATCACGTGATTTATACTCGAGTAAACAAAAAATAACCTATTGTATTAAATTGTAAAAAACAACAAAAAAACGAAAACAAAACAGAATGAACAAAGTGACTAACCTTTATCGTGGGAGTTGAGAAATCAACTAACTAAACATATAAAACTACTAACGAAATTTGTTCGGTTGGCTGGTTAATCTATTGAAGTGTTGGTTGGTTATATTGTGAATAGTTTAATTGAGGAGGAGTAATTATTTAGGTTTGGATTTATTTTATTGATATACAGTGACTTTAAGATGTTCAAATCGAGAGAAGTTAAGGCTGAAGATATAGTAAATGAATTAGAATTATGAGGATGATGGTGATACTCAGAATGTTGCCTGATGGAAGAGGCTTCAGTTTTAGAAATGGGAATACCAGTCCTATGAGACAAACCCAAGTGCTTCGCGATCCTGCATTTGAGTTGTAAGCCAGTTTAGCCTACATAATGACTGTGGCAGGTCGTACATGTATAATTGTAAATTATACAGGATCGCAAGCCCAAAGGAGTTGGCTCCTTATGGAGAAAAAGGGAATTTAACGATACAAGGTTAGAATTTATACAAATGAATCGGCATTGTGGTAAATGGATGTTGAGAGTAGAGAGAAGCACTTAAACTCTGATGTTAAATGCTCGAGATAGGGTAGTCTAAGGAAAACCTTATGTTTAGAAACAGTAGTAAGAAAGGGTCGAGGATAATATATTTTGGAGAGAAATTTGGATACTAATTGGTCGAAGATGAAATTGGGGTAATAATTAAATTTGAAGAAATCCTTTAAATAAGTCAGTTCTTCATGAAAGGATATCCAATTAGAGCATATATGGTAAGCTCTAAAAATTCGGCTTTTAATACTGGATAATTTAAACTGACTGGGAGAGCTACTAAAAAAATGTGTAGCCAATTTAGTGGTGGTAGGTTGTCTGTAAATGTATGTTTTGTAAGACGAACCTGTTCGGACAACGTTGACATTCAAAAAAGAGAATTTGTTGTCCTTTTCTTTTGCCATAGAAAACCTTGTTAGGATGTTGTTGGTTAATATAATTGAGAAATAAGGGTGCATGATCACTGTGCTTAAAAATTAAAAAACAGTCATCTATAAATCTTTTAAAGACAATAGGCCTGAATTCTAGAGGACACTTGTCTAGCCACCGAGTTTCGTGGTGACACAAAAAACTATTGGCAAAAAAGGGACCCAGTGGGGAACCCATAGCCATGCCTTCATGTTGTAAATAGAGCTCGTTGTTAAAAAGAAAAATGGTATTACCCACATCTAGCTTTAAAAGCTTGATGAAAAGTTGCTTAGGTAAACCCAATATTTCACTCGTATTATGAAAAAGAGTATCTGAAATAATATTAATTGTTTCCTGTACCGGACCATTAGTAAATAAAGAATCCACATCGATTGTGGCCATAAAAGAAGAATTCCCCAAACGGAGATCACCAATATATTTCGAAAAATCGAAAGAGTCACGTAAGGTGAAGTGATTGTGTGTCAACAGGATCAATAAGCGGAACAAAAAAATTAGCCAAGTTGTAGCTTGGAGTATTGACTGCAGACAAGGTAGGGCGGAGAAGTATTTAATTTTTATGAGTTTTAGGTAAACCATAAATGACCTCAGGGGATAAACCAGAAACAAAGAGCTTATGATAAACATGAATTAAAATATTTTGTTTACGAGTTTTTTGTTGTTTGTAACAATTTAATATAATAGGTTATTTTTGTTTACTCGAGTAACTTTTAATGTGATATTCAAGTCAGTTTATGTAATAATTTCACTTTCTATTATTTTTTAAAATCACACTGGGTAGTATTATTTAATTCTATATATTGTTATTAGTGTTTTTACTTTAATTTTAATAATTGTCAATTTTATTACTTTAACTTGCCTTCTTCCGCTTTTTTAGCCATTATTTAATGCATTCTTTTAACTATTATCAATTAATGTTCCTTTCCCTTCTCATTAGTTGACATAGTCGCTCAAGATGGTCCTAGTAAAGGTCCGAAACGTCCGGCCAATAAATGCTTAATGTAATCACCTGGGTCTTCATATTCCTGCTAAATATCAGATTCCCAAGGAACAAATCAATTACAAGTATATATATATATATATATATATATATATATATATATATATATATATATATATATATATATATATATATATATATATATATATATATATATATATATATACATATATATATATATATATATATATATATATATATATATATATATATATATATATATATATATATATATACATACGTATAAACTTATGTAAATTTATGAATGAAAACTTACGTATCTGTAAAAGGTCCAACCTAGCAGAACCTTTCAAAGAATATAGAAGGCAGACTAATTCTGAGTGGGTTGGCTCTCTCGGACACATTCCTCAAAACATTCTGATTTAGTTGGCTCTCATACTAAAATTCCCCAAAACATTCTGAAGGAGTTGGCTCTCAGACAAACATTCCCCAAACATTTTGAGGGAGTTGGCTCTCACACAAACATTCCCCCCAAATATGAATGAGTTGCTTTCTCATAAACATTCATCAAAACATTCTGAGCGAGGTAGCACTCACACAAACATTCCCGAAACAATCTGAATGAGTTGCTCTCTGACAAACATTCCTCAAAACATTCTGAGGGAGTTGGCTCTCGCAAAAACATTCCTTAAAACAAGCTGAAATTGTCTCTCTCACAAACTTCCCTCAAAACATTCTGAGGGAGTTGGCTCTCCCACAAATATTCCGGAAAAAAACATTCTGAAGGAGTTGGCTCTCTCAGAAACATTCCTCAAAACATTCATAGGGAGTTAGCTCTCACACAAACATTCACCAAAACAATCTAAATGAGATGCTCTCTCACAAAACTTAACTAAAAACTTCTGAGAGAGTTAGCCATCAAACAAACATTCCTCAAAAGAAGCTTAAATTGTCTCTCTCTGAAACATTCCTCAAAACATTTTGAAAGAGTTAGCTTTCCCACAAACAATCCCGGAAAAACATTATGAAGGAGTATGCTCTCTCACTGAAATTTCTCAAAACATTTTGAGGGAGTTCGCTCATACACAAACATTCCCGAAACATTCTGAGGGAGTTGGCCCACACAAAAACATTGCCCCAAACAATCTGGATGAGTTGCTCTATTACAAACATTCATCAAAACATTCTGAGGGAGTTAGCTCTCACCAAAACAATCCCCAAGAAATTCTGAATGTGTTGGCTTTCGAACAAACTGTCATCAAAAACATTATGAGGGTGTTGATTAGCAAAGAAAGATTTTTCAAAACATTTTGAGAGAGTTAGCTCTGTCACAAAGATTCCTCAAAACTTTCTGAGGCAGTTGTCTCTCTCACAAAGATTCTTCAAAATATTCTGAGGACGTTGGCTCTCCCGGAAACAATCCTCAAAACAAGATGAAGTTGTTTCTCTCACAAACATATCCCAAAACATTGTGAATGAGCTGGGTATCACATAAACATTCCTCGAAACATCACTAAAAACATTCTAAGGGAGTTTTATCTCTCACAAAAATTCCAGCAGAAATTCCGAGGTAGTTAGCTCTCTCAATAACACACACGAAAACATTCTGAGGTAGATGGCTGTCCATAAACATTTCTAAAAACATTAGGAGGGAAGAAGCTGTCTCACAAACATTCCTCAAAACATTCTGAGGGTGTAGGCTGCTTCACAAATATTCTAAAACATTCAGAGGAAAGTAGCAGTCTCATAAACATTACTCAAAACATTCTGAGGGCGATGAATGCCTCACAAACATTCCTAAAACATTCAGAGGGAATTGGCTCTTGCAATAACATTCCAGCAAACATTCTGAGGGAGTTGTCTCTCTCACAGACATTCCTTAAAACATTCTGAGAGGGTTGGCTTTCCCACCAAAATTCCTCAAAACATTCTGAGTGAGTTGGTTCTCCCACAAATATTCCTCGAAGCATTCTCTGGCAATTGGATCACCTATAAATATTTCTCAAAATATTCTGATGGAGTTGCCTCACTTAGAATCATCCCTCAAAACATTTTGAGGGAGTTTCCAATCTCACAAATATTTTGAGCGAGTTGGCTCTCTCACAAACATTCCTAAAACCATCTGAGGGAGTTGGCTCTCTCACAAACATTCCTCAAATACATCTGAGGGGGTTGGCTCTCTCACAAACATTTCTCAAACATACATAGAGAGTTGGCTCTCTCACAACTATTCCTGTAAACAATCAGAGGGAGTTGGCTCTCACACAACCATTCGTAAAACATTTTAAGGGAGTTGGTTCCTCAGAAACGATCCTCAAATCATTTCGAGAGAGTTGGCTCCCACACAAACATTCCCCAAACATTCTGAGTGCGGTAGGTACCTCAGACACATTCTTCAAAACATTCTGAGTGGGTGGTTGGCACATAAACATTCCCCAAAACATTCTGAAGGAGTTGGATCTAAGACAAACATTCCCAAAACATTTGAGGGAGTCGGCTCTCACACAAACATTCCCCAAAACATTTGAGGGAGTCGGCTCTCACAAAAACATTCAACAAAATAATCTGAATGAGTTTTTTTCTCAAAAACATTCCCCTAAGAACCCGAATCAGTTGCTCTCTCACAAACATTCCTCAAAACATTCTGCGGGAGTTGGATCTCACAAAAACATTCCGGAAACCAAGCTGAAATTGTCTTTCTCATAAACATTCCTCAAAACATTTTGAAGGAGTTGGCTCTCTCAACAACATTTCTCAAGCAGTTTGAGGGAGTTAGCTCTCTCACAAACGTTCTGGGGGTGTTAGCTCTCTTACAAACAGTCCTCAAATCATTCTGAGGGGGTTGGCTTTCTCACAAACATTCCTCAAAACATTTTGAGGGAGTTGGCTCCCTCACAAACATTTCTCAAACAGTTTGAGGGAGTTGGCTCTCTCACAAACGTTCTGAGAGTGTTGGCTCTCTCACAAACATTCCTCAAATCATTCTGAGGGGATTGGCTCTCTCACAAACGTTTCCTCAAACAATCTGAGGAAGTTTGCCCTCTCATAAACATTCCTCAGATCATAAGGAAAGAGTTGGCTCTCTCACAAACATACCTCTAAACATTCTGAGGGGGTTGGGTCTCTCACAGAGATTCCTCAAACCATTCTGAGGGAGTTGGCTCTCTGACCAAAATTCTTCAAAACATTTTGACGAAGTTGACTCTCCCACAAACAGTCTTCACATTCTGATGGAGTTGGCTATTCTAGAAACATTTCTAAAAATATTCTGAGGGAGTTGGTTCGCTCAGAAACATTCCTCAAATCATTCTGAAGGAGTTGGCTCTCACAAAAACATTCCGGAAACAAGCTGAAATTGTCTTACTCGCAAACATTCCTCAAAACATTATAAGGGAGTTGGCCCTCCCACAAACATTTAAGAAAAAACTTTCTGAGGAGGATGGCTCACATAGAAATATTCCCAAAAGATTCTGAGGGAGTTGGTTATCGCGTAAACATTACCCAAACAATCTGAGTGAGATGCTCTTTCACAAAACTTCCCCAACACATTCTGAAGGAGTTTGCCAACACACAAATATTCCTCAAAACAAGGTGAAATTATCGCTCTCACAAACATTCTTCAAAACATTCTAAAGGATTCAGCTTTCACAAAAACATTCCAGAAAAAAACATTCTGAGTGAGCTGGCTCATTCAAAAACAGTCCTGGAATCATTTTGAGAGAGTTGGTTCTTCCAGAAACATTTCCCAAGATATTCTGAGTGAGTTGGCTCGCTTAGAATCATTCCTGAAAATATTTTGATGGTGTTGACTCTCTCACAAACATTCCTCAAAACATTTTGAGGGATTTGGCTCTCTCACAAACATTTCTCAAACAGTTTGAGGGAGTTGGCTCTCTCACAAACGTTCCGAGCGTGTTGGCTCTAACACAACTATTTCTAAAACATTTTAAGGGAGTTGGCTCCTCAGAAACATTCCTTAAATCATTTTGAGAGAGTTGGCTCTCACACAAACATTCCCCCAAACATTCTGAGTTCGTTGGCTACCTCAGACACATTCCTTAAAACATTCTGAATGCGTGGTTGGCATATAAACATTCCCCAAAACATTCTGAAGATTTTGGCTCTAAGACAAACATTCCCAAAACATTTGAGGGAGTCGGCTCTCACACAAACATTCAACAAAATAATCTGAATGAGTTGGTTTCTCACAAAACTTGCTCAAAACATTATCTAGGGGTTAGCAATCACACAAACATTCCCCTAGGAACCTGAATCAGTTGCTCTCTCACAAACATTCTTCAAAACATTCTGCTGGAGTTGGCTCTCACGAAAACATTCTGGAAAACAAGCTGAAATTGTCTCTCTCACAAAATTTCCAAAACATTTTGAGGGAGTTGGCTCTCTTACAAACGTTCTGAGGGTGTTGGCTCTCTCACAAACATTCCTCAAATCATTCTGAGGGAGTTGGTTCTCTCATAAAAATTCCTCAAAACATACGGAAGGAGTTGGCTCTCTCACAAACATACCTCCAAACATTCTGAGGGGGTTGGGTCTCTCAGAGAGATTCCTCAAAACATTCTGAGGGAGTTGGCTCTCCAACTAAATTCTTCAAAACATCCTGACAGAGTTGGCTCTCCCACAAATAGTCCTTACATTCTGAGGGAGTTGGCTCTTCCAGAAACCTTTCTCAAAATATTCTGAGAAAGTTGGCTCGCTCAGAAACATCCCTCAAAACATTCTGAAGGAGTTGGCTCTCAGAAAATCATTCCGGAAACAAGCTGAAATTGTCTTAATCACAAACATTCCTCAAAATACTCTGAGGGAGTTGGCCCTCCCATAAACATTCAAGAAAAAACGTTCTAAGGGATTTGGCACTAACACAAATATTCCCAAAAGATTCTGAGGGAGTTGGTTATCACGCAAAAGTTCCCCAAAACAATCTGAATGAGATGCTCTCTCACAAATTTCCTCAAAACATTCTGAGGGAGTTGGCCATCACACAAATATTCCTTACAAAAGGGGAAATTGTCTCTCTCACAAATACTCCTCAAAACATTCTGAGGATGATAGCTCTCACACAAGCCTTCCCGATAAAAATTTCAGAGGGTAGTGGATCTCCAACCAACCGTCCTCGAATCATTCTGAGGGAGTTGGGTCTCCCTGAAACATTTCTGAAGCTATTCTAAGGGCGTTGTCTCGCTTAGAATCATTCCTCAAAATATTTTGAGGGTGATGGCTCTCTCACAAACATTCCTTAAAACATTTTGAGGGAACTGACTCTCTCACAAACATTCTGAGGGAGTATGCTCTCTCACAAACATTCTTTAAAATAGATTGATGGAGTTGTCTCTCTCACAAACATTCCTCAATATATTTTGAGGGAGTCGGCTCTCTCGCTAACATTCCTCAAAACATTCTGAAGGAGTTGGGTTTTCCAGAAAAATTCCTCAAAACATTCTGAGCAAGTTAGTTCTCTCTAAGACATTTCGGCAAACATTCTGAGGGTGTTTGCTCTCTCCCAAACATTCCTCAAAAGATTTAGAATGATTTTGCTCTCACACTAACATTCTGAGTAAAATTGTCTCACAAACATTTTTCAAGTTATTCTGAGGGCATTGTCTCTCCCAGTAACATACCTCAACACATTTTGAGGCTGATAGCTTTCTCACAACATTTCGAAATACATTCTCAGGGAGTTAGCTCGCTCAGAATCATTTCACAAAACATTTTGTGGGTGTTGGCTATCTAACAAACATTCCTCAAAATATTTCAAGAAGTTGGCTCTGTCATGAACATTTAAAAAAAAAATCTGAGGTAGTTGTGTCTATAACAGACATCCCTCTAAACATTCAGAAGCAGTATGCGCTTTCACAAACTTTGCTTAAACTATTCTAAATGAGTTGCTTTTGTCACAAACATTCCTCTAAACATTATGAGGCAGGTGGTTGCCTCAAAAACAATCCTTAAACCATTCTGAGAGAGATAGAACTTCCACAAACATTTCGAAATAAATTTTTAGGGAGTTGTCTCTCTCACGATCATTCCCACAAACATTCTGAGGGGGTTAACACTCTCACAAACTTTCCTCTAAACATTCTAAAGTATTTGGTTCTCCCACAAATACTCCTCAGAACATTTTGAGGGAGTTCGCTATTTTACAAACATTCCTAAAAATATTTTGAACCCCTTGGCACGGACAAAAATATTCCTCAAAGCATTCAGAGGGTATTGTTTCGCTCACAAACAATCCTAAAACATTCGTAGGCAGTTGTTTCTCTCCATAACATGGTACAAAATATTCAGAGGTAGTTGGCTCTCTCACAAACATTCTTCAAAATATTCTAAGGGCGTTGACTCTCCCTCAAACATTTCTTAATCAATCTGAAGTTGTCTGTCTCACAAACATTCCTCAAACCATTCTGAATGAGTTGGCTCTGACAAAAACATTCCTACAGCCGTTCGGAGTAAATTTGCCCTCCGGGAAACATTTCTCAAAACATTCTCGGGGAGTTGGCTCTCTCACAAACATTCCTCAAAACATTCTAATTGAGATGGCTATCACACAAACATTCCCTAAAATATTCTGAATGATTTGGACTTACATAAACATTCCTCAAAACATTCTGAGGTAGTTGGATTCTCATAAATATTCCACAAAAGAATTGGAGGGAGTTTTATAACTCACAAACCTTCCCAACACATTCTGAGGTTGTTAGCTCTATCTATGACATCCCCCAAAACATTGTAAGGGAGTTGGCTCTCTTACAAGTATTCCTCTCAACATTCATAGGGAGCTTGCTCTCTCACAAATATTCCTCAAATCATTTAGAGTGAGATCGCTCTCACACAAACAGTCCTCAAAACATTATGGGGGAATTTGCTCTTTCGCAAACATTTCTCAAAACATTCTCCGGAAGTTGGCTCTCCCAGAAACAACTGTAAATTTTTTTAGGGAATTGGGTCTCACACAAATATTCCTTAAATCATTCGGATGTAGGTAGCTCTCTCACAAAATTCCGCAACTCATTCTGAGGGAGATGGCTGTCCCACAAACAGTTTTGATGGAAATTTGAGGGATTTGGTTCTCCCAGAAACATTCTTCAAAACATTCTGAGCAAGTTGGCTCTCCCTAAAACATTCATTAAATCATTCTGAGGGAGGTGGATCTCTCATAATATTTTTTCAAAACATTCTGATGAGTTGGCTCGCTCGCAAACAATCCTCAAAAATATTCTGAGGGAGTTTTATCTCGCACTCAAAAATTCCACAAAACATTCTGAGTTCGTTGGCTCTCTAAATAACATAACCAAAAACATTACGAGGGAGTTGGCTCTCATACAATGATTCCTCAAACATTTTGAGGGAGTTGGCTCTCACACAAACATTCCCCCCAAATATGAATGAGTTGCTTTCTCATAAACATTCATCAAAACATTCTGAGCGAGGTAGCACTCACACAAACATTCCCGAAACAATCTGAAAGAGTTGCTCTCTGACAAACATTCCTTAAAACATTTTGAGGGAGTTGGCTCTCGCAAAAACATTCCTCAAAACATTCATAGGGGGTTAGCTCTCACACAAACATTCACCAAAACAATCTAAATGAGATGCTCTCTCACAAAACTTAACTAAAAACTTCTGAGAGAATTAGCCTTTAAACAAACATTCCTCAAAAGAAGCTTAAATTGTCTCTCTCTTAAACATTCCTCAAAACATTTTGAAAGAGTTAGCTTTCCCACAAACAATCCCGGAAAAACATTATGAAGGAGTATGCTCTCTCACTGAAATTCCTCAAAACATTTTGAGGGAGTTCGCTCATACACAAACATTACCGAAACATTCTGAGGGAGTTGGCCCACACAAAAACATTGCCCCAAACAATCTGGATGAGTTGCTCTATTACAAACATTCATCAAAACATTCTGAGGGAGTTAGCTCTCACCAAAACAATCCCCAAGAAATTCTGAATGTGTTGGCTTTCGACAAACTGTCCTCAAAAACATTATGAGGGTGTTGATTAGCAAAGAAAGATTTTTCAAAACATTTTGAGAGAGTTAGCTCTGTCACAAAGATTCCTCAAAACTTTCTGAGGCAGTTGTCTCTCTCACAAAGATTCTTCAAAATATTCTGAGGACGTTGGCTCTCCCGGAAACAATCCTCAAAACAAGATGAAGTTGTTTCTCTCACAAACATATCCCAAAACATTGTGAATGAGCTGGGTATCACATAAGCATTCCTCGAAACATCCCTAAAAACATTCTAAGGGAGTTTTATCTCTCACAAAAATTCCAGCAGAAATTCCGAGGTAGTTAGCTCTCTCAATAACACACACGAAAACATTCTGAGGTAGATGGCTGTCCATAAACATTTCTAAAAACATTAGGAGGGAAGAAGCTGTCTCACAAACATTCCTCAAAACATTCTGAGGGTGTAGGCTGCTTCACAAATATTCTAAAACATTCAGAGGAAAGTAGCTGTCTCATAAACATTACTCAAAACATTCTGAGGGCGATGAATGCCTCACAAACATTCCTAAAACATTCAGAGGGAATTGGCTCTTGCAATAACATTCCAGCAAACATTCTGAGGGAGTTGTCTCTCTCACAGACATTCCTTAAAACATTCTGAGAGGGTTGGCTTTCCCACCAAAATTCCTCAAAACATTCTGAGTGAGTTGGTTCTCCCACAAATATTCCTCGAAGCATTCTCTGGCAATTGGATCACCTATAAATATTTCTCAAAATATTCTGATGGAGTTGCCTCACTTAGAATCATCCCTCAAAACATTTTGAGGGAGTTTCCAATTTCACAAATATTTTGAGCGAGTTGGCTCTCTCACAAACATTCCTAAAACCATCTGAGGGAGTTGGCTCTCTCACAAACATTCCTCAAATACATCTGAGGGGGTTGGCTCTCTCACAAACATTTCTCAAACATACATAGAGAGTTGGCTCTCTCACAACTATTCCTGCAAACAATCAGAGGGAGTTGGCTCTCACACAACGATTCGTAAAACATTTTAAGGGAGTTGGTTCCTCAGAAACATTCCTCAAATCATTTCAAGAGAGTTGGCTCCCACACAAACATTCCCCAAACATTATGAGTGCGGTGGCTACCTCAGACACATTCTTCAAAACATTCTGAGTGGGTGGTTGGCACATAAACATTCCCTAAAACATTCTGAAGGAGTTGGCTCTAAGACAAACATTCCCAAAACATTTGAGGGAGTCGGCTCTCACACAAACATTCCTCAAAACATTTGAGGGAGTCGGCTCTCAAAAAAACATTCAACAAAATAATCTGAATGAGTTTTTTTCTCAAAAACATTCCCCTAAGAACCCGAGTCAGTTGCTCTCTCACAAACATTCCTCAAAACATTCTGCGGGAGTTGGATCTCACAAAAACATTCCGGAAACCAAGCTGAAATTGTCTTTCTCATAAACATTCCTCAAAACATTTTGAAGGAGTTGGCTCTCTCAACAACATTTCTCAAGCAGTTTGAGGGAGTTAGCTCTCTCACAAACGTTCTGGGGGTGTTAGCTCTCTTACAAACAGTCCTCAAATCATTCTGAGGGAGTTGGCTTTCTCAAAAACATTCCTCAAAACATTTTGAGAGAGTTGGCTCCCTCACAAACATTTCTCAAACAGTTTGAGGGAGTTGGCTCTCTCACAAACGTTCTGAGAGTGTTGGCTCTCTCACAAACATTCCTCAAATCATTCTGAGGGGATTGGCTCTCTCACAAACGTTTCCTCAAACATTCTGAGGAAGTTTGCCCTCTCATAAACATTCCTCAGATCATAAGGAAAGAGTTGGCTCTCTCACAAACATACCTCCAAACATTCTGAGGGGGTTGGGTCTCTCACAGAGATTCCTCAAACCATTCTGAGGGAGTTGGCTCTCTCACCAAAATTCTTCAAAACATTTTGACGGAGTTGGCTCTCCCACAAACAGTCTTCACATTCTGATGGAGTTGGCTATTCTAGAAACATTTCTAAAAATATTCTGAGTGAGTTGGTTCGCTCAGAAACATTCTTCAAATCATTCTGAAGGAGTTGGCTCTCACAAAAACATTCCGGAAACAAGCTGAAATTGTCTTACTCGCAAACATTCCTCAAAACATTCTAAGGGAGTTGGCCCTCCCACAAACATTTAAGAAAAAACTTTCTGAGGAGGATGGCTCACATAGAAATATTCCCAAAAGATTCTGAGGGAGTTGGTTATCGCGCAAACATTACCCAAACAATCTGAGTGAGATGCTCTTTCACAAAACTTCCCCAACACATTCTGAAGGAGTTTGCCATCACACAAATATTCCTCAAAACAAGGTGAAATTATCGCTCTCACAAACATTCCTCAAAACATTCTAAAGGATTTAGCTTTCACAAAAACATTCCAGAAAAAAACATTCTGAGTGAGCTGGCTCATTCAAAAACAGTCCTGGAATCATTTTGAGAGAGTTGGTTCTTCCAGAAACATTTCCCAAGATATTCTGAGTGAGTTGGCTCGCTTAGAATCATTCCTGAAAATATTTTGATGGTGTTGACTCTCTCACAAACATTCCTCAAAACATTTTGAGGGATTTGGCTCTCTCACAAACATTTCTCAAACAGTTTGAGGGAGTTGGCTCTCTCACAAACGTTCCGAGCGTGTTGGCTCTAACACAACTATTTCTAAAACATTTTAAGGGAGTTGGCTCCTCAGAAACATTCCTTAAATCATTTTGAGAGAGTTGGCTCTCACACAAACATTCCCCCAAACATTCTGAGTTCGTTGGCTACCTCAGACACATTCCTTAAAACATTCTGAATGGGTGGTTGGCATATAAACATTCCCCAAAACATTCTGAAGATTTTGGCTCTAAGACAAACATT
Organism: Ceratothoa steindachneri; assembly: GCA_963969495.1. Taxonomy (NCBI): domain Eukaryota; kingdom Metazoa; phylum Arthropoda; class Malacostraca; order Isopoda; family Cymothoidae; genus Ceratothoa; species Ceratothoa steindachneri. The sequence continues at coordinate 33,908,471 of OZ018330.1, read as the reverse complement.
CCCAAAACATTTGAGGGAGTCGGCTCTCACACAAACATTCAACAAAATAATCTGAATGAGTTTTTTTCTCAAAAACATTCCCCTAAGAACCCGAATCAGTTGCTCTCTCACAAACATTCCTCAAAACATTCTGCGGGAGTTGGATCTCACAAAAACATTCCGGAAACCAAGCTGAAATTGTCTTTCTCATAAACATTCCTCAAAACATTTTGAAGGAGTTGGCTCTCTCAACAACATTTCTCAAGCAGTTTGAGGGAGTTAGCTCTCTCACAAACGTTCTGGGGGTGTTAGCTCGCTTACAAACAGTCCTCAAATCATTCTGAGGGGGTTGGCTTTCTCACAAACATTCCTCAAAACATTTTGAGGGAGTTAGCTCCCTCACAAACATTTCTCAAACAGTTTGAGGGAGTTGGCTCTCTCACAAACGTTCTGAGAGTGTTGGCTTTCTCACAAACATTGCTCAAATCATTCTGAGGGAATTGGCTCTCTCACAAACGTTTCCTCAAAAATTCTGAGGAAGTTTGCCCTCTCATAAACATTCCTCAGATCATAAGGAAAGAGTTGGCTCTCTCACAAACATACCTCCAAACATTCTGAGGGGGTTGGGTCTCTCACAGAGATTCCTCAAACCATTCTGAGGGAGTTGGCTTTCTGACCAAAATTCTTCAAAACATTTTGACGAAGTTGGCTCTCCCACAAACAGTCTTCACATTCTGATGGAGTTGGCTATTCTAGAAACATTTCTAAAAATATTCTGAGGGAGTTGGTTCGCTCAGAAACATTCCTCAAATCATTCTGAAGGAGTTGGCTCTCACAAAAACATTCCGGAAACAAGCTGAAATTGTCTTACTCGCAAACATTCCTCAAAACATTCTAAGGGAGTTGGCCCTCCCACAAACATTTAAGAAAAAACTTTCTGAGGAGGATGGCTCACATAGAAATATTTCCAAAAGATTCTGAGGGAGTTGGTTATCGCGCAAACATTACCCAAACAATCTGAGTGAGATGCTCTTTCACAAAACTTCCCCAACACATTCTGAAGGAGTTTGCCAACACACAAATATTCCTCAAAACAAGGTGAAATTATCGCTCTCACAAACATTCTTCAAAACATTCTAAAGGATTCAGCTTTCACAAAAACATTCTAGAAAAAAACATTCTGAGTGAGCTGGCTCATTCAAAAACAGTCCTGGAATCATTTTGAGAGAGTTGGTTCTTCCAGAAACATTTCCCAAGATATTCTGAGTGAGTTGGCTCGCTTAGAATCATTCCTGAAAATATTTTGATGGTGTTGACTCTCTCACAAACATTTTTCAAAACATTTTGAGGGATTTGGTTCTCTCACAAACATTTCTCAAACAGTTTGTGGGAGTTGGCTCTCTCACAAACGTTCCGAGCGTGTTGGCTCTAACACAACTATTTCTAAAACATTTTAAGGGAGTTGGCTCCTCAGAAACATTCCTTAAATCATTTTGAGAGAGTTGGCTCTCACACAAACATTCCCCCAAACATTCTGAGTTCGTTGGCTACCTCAGACACATTCCTTAAAATATTCTGAATGCGTGGTTGGCATATAAACATTCCCCAAAACATTCTGAAGATTTTGGCTTTAAGACAAACATTCCCAAAACATTTGAGGCAGTCGGCTCTCACATAAATATTCCCCAAAATAATCTGAATGAGTTGGTTTCTCACAAAACTTGCTCAAAACATTATCTAGGGGTTAGCAATCACACAAACATTCCCCTAGGAACCTGAATCAGTTGCTCTCTCACAAACATTCTTCAAAACATTCTGCTGGAGTTGGCTCTCACAAAAACATTCTGGAAAACAAGCTGAAATTGTCTCTCTCACAAAATTTCCAAAACATTTTGAGGGAGTTGGCTCTCTTACAAACGTTCTGAGGGTGTTGGCTCTCTCACAAACATTCCTCAAATCATTCTGAGGGAGTTGGTTCTCTCATAAAAATTCCTCAAAACATACGGAAGGAGTTGGCTCTCTCACAAACATACCTCCAAACATTCTGAGGGGGTTGGGTCTCTCAGAGAGATTCCTCAAAACATTCTGAGGGAGTTGGCTCTCCAACTAAATTCTTCAAAACATCCTGACAGAGTTGGCTCTCCCACAAATAGTCCTTACATTCTGAGGGAGTTGGCTCTTCCAGAAACCTTTCTCAAAATATTCTGAGGAAGTTGGCTCGCTCAGAAACATCCCTCAAAACATTCTGAAGGAGTTGGCTCTCAGAAAATCATCCTGGAAACAAGCTGAAATTGTCTTAATCACAAACATTCCTCAAAATACTCTGAGGGAGTTGGCCCTCCCATAAACATTCAAGAAAAAACGTTCTAAGGGATTTGGCACTAACACAAATATTCCCAAAAGATTCTGAGGGAGTTGGTTATCACGCAAAAGTTCCCCAAAACAATCTGAATGAGATGCTCTCTCACAAATTTCCTCAAAACATTCTGAGGGAGTTGGCCATCACACAAATATTCCTTACAAAAGGGGAAATTGTCTCTCTCACAAATACTCCTCAAAACATTCTGAGGATGATAGCTCTCACACAAGCCTTCCCGATAAAAATTTCAGAGGGTAGTGGATCTCCAACCAACCGTCCTCGAATCATTCTGAGGGAGTTGGGTCTCCCAGAAACATTTCTGAAGCTATTCTAAGGGCGTTGTCTCGCTTAGAATCATTCCTCAAAATATTTTGAGGGTGATGGCTCTCTCACAAACATTCCTTAAAACATTTTGAGGGAACTGACTCTCTCACAAACATTCTGAGGGATTATGCTCTCTCACAAACATTCTTTAAAATAGATTGATGGAGTTGTCTCTCTCACAAACATTCCTCAATATATTTTGAGGGAGTTGGCTCTCTCGCTAACATTCCTCAAAACATTCTGAAGGAGTTGGGTTTTCCAGAAAAATTCCTCAAAACATTCTGAGCAAGTTAGTTCTCTCTAAGACATTCCTGCAAACATTCTGAGGGTGTTTGCTCTCTCCCAAACATTCCTCAAAAGATTTAGAATGATTTTGCTCTCACACTAACATTCTGAGTAAAATTGTCTCACAAACATTTTTCAAGTTATTCTGAGGGCGTTGTCTCTCCCAACACATTTTGAGGCTGATAGCTTTCTCACAACATTTCGAAATACATTCTCAGGGAGTTAGCTCGCTCAGAATCATTTCACAAAACATTTTGTGGGTGTTGGCTATCTAACAAACATTCCTCAAAATATTTTAAGTAGTTGGCTCTGTCATGAACATTTAAAAAAAAAATCTGAGGTAGTTGTGTCTATAACAGACATCCCTCTAAACATTCAGAAGCAGTATGCGCTTTCACAAACTTTGCTTAAACTATTCTAAATGAGTTGCTTTTGTCACAAACATTCCTCTAAACATTATGAGGCAGGTGGTTGCCTCAAAAACAATCCTTAAACCATTCTGAGAGAGATAGAACTTCCACAAACATTTCGAAATAAATTTTTAGAGAGTTGTCTCTCTCACGATCATTCCCACAAACATTCTGAGGGGGTTAACACTCTCACAAACTTTCCTCTAAACATTCTAAAGTATTTGACTCTCCCACAAATACTCCTCAAAACATTTTGAGGGAGTTCGCTATTTTACAAACATTCCTAAAAATATTTTTGAACCCCTTGGCACGGACAAAAATATTCCTCAAAGCATTCAGAGGGTATTGTTTCGCTCACAAACAATCCTAAAACATTCGTAGGCAGTTGTTTCTCTCCATAACATGGTACAAAATATTCAGAGGTAGTTGGCTCTCTCACAAACATTCTTCAAAATATTCTAAGGGCTTTGACTCTCCCTCAAACATTTCTTAATCAATCTGAAGTTGTCTGTCTCACAAACATTCCTCAAACCATTCTGAATGAGTTGGCTCTGACAAAAACATTCCTACAGCCGTTCGGAGTAAATTTGCCCTCCGGGAAACATTTCTCAAAACATTCTCGGGGAGTTGGCTCTCTCACAAACATTCCTCAAAACATTCTAATTGAGATGGCTATCACAAAAAACATTCCCTAAAATATTCTGAATGATTTGGACTTACATAAACATTCCTCAAAACATTCTGAGGTAGTTGGATTCTCATAAATATTCCACAAAAGAATTTGAGGGAGTTTTATAACTCACAAACCTTCCCAACACATTCTGAGGTTGTTAGCTCTATTTATGACATCCCCCAAAACATTGTAAGGGAGTTGGCTCTCTTACAAGTATTCCTCTCAACATTCACAGGGAGCTTGCTCTCTCACAAATATTCCTCAAATCATTTAGAGTGAGATCGCTCTCACACAAACAGTCCTCAAAACATTATGGGGGAATTTGCTCTTTCGCAAACATTTCTCAAAACATTCTCCGGAAGTTGGCTCTCCCAGAAACAACTGTAAATTTTTTTTAGGGAATTGGGTCTCACACAAATATTCCTTAAATCATTCGGATGTAGGTAGCTCTCTCACAAAATTCCGCAACTCATTCTGAGGGAGATGGCTGTCCCACAAACAGTTTTGATGGAAATTTGAGGGATTTGGTTCTCCCAGAAACATTCTTCAAAACATTCTGAGCGAGTTGGCTCTCCCTAAAACATTCATTAAATCATTCTGAGGGAGGTGGATCTCTCATAATATTTTTTCAAAACATTCTGATGAGTTGGCTCGCTCGCAAACAATCCTCAAAAATATTCTGAGGGAGTATTATCTCGCACAAAAATTCCACAAAACATTCTGAGTTCGTTGGCTCTCTAAATAACATAACCAAAAACATTACGAGGGAGTTGGCTCTCATACAATGATTCCTTAAACATTTTGAGGGAGTTAGCTCTCACACAAACATTCCCCCCAAAATATGAATGAGTTGCTTTCTCATAAACATTCATCAAAACATTCTGAGCGAGGTAGCACTCACACAAACATTCCCGAAACAATCTGAATGAGTTGCTCTCTGACAAACATTCCTTAAAACATTTTGAGGGAGTTGGCTCTCGCAAAAACATTCCTCAAAACATTCATAGGGGGTTAGCTCTCACACAAACATTCACCAAAACAATCTAAATGAGATGCTCTCTCACAAAACTTAACTAAAAACTTCTGAGAGAGTTAGCCATCAAACAAACATTCCTCAAAAGAAGCTTAAATTGTCTCTCTCTGAAACATTCCTCAAAACATTTTGAAAGAGTTAGCTTTCCCACAAACAATCCCGGAAAAACATTATGAAGGAGTATGCTCTCTCACTGAAATTCCTCAAAACATTTTGAGGGAGTTCGCTCATACACAAACATTCCCGAAACATTCTGAGGGAGTTGGCCCACACAAAAACATTGCCCCAAACAATCTGGATGAGTTGCTCTATTACAAACATTCATCAAAACATTCTGAGGGAGTTAGCTCTCACCAAAACAATCCCCAAGAAATTCTGAATGTGTTGGCTTTCGAACAAACTGTCCTCAAAAACATTCTGAGGGTGTTGATTAGCAAAGAAAGATTTTTACAAAATATTTTGAGAGAGTTAGCTCTGTCACAAAGATTCCTCAAAACTTTCTGAGGCAGTTGTCTCTCTCACAAAGATTCTTCAAAATATTCTGAGGACGTTGGCTCTCCCGGAAACAATCCTCAAAACAAGATGAAGTTGTTTCTCTCACAAACATATCCCAAAACATTGTGAATGAGCTGGGTATCACATAAACATTCCTCGAAACATCACTAAAAACATTCTAAGGGAGTTTTATCTCTCACAAAAATTCCAGCAGAAATTCCGAGGTAGTTAGCTCTCTCAATAACACACACGAAAACATTCTGAGGTAGATGGCTGTCCATAAACATTTCTAAAAACATTAGGAGGGAAGAAGCTGTCTCACAAACATTCCTCAAAACATTCTGAGGGTGTAGGCTGCTTCACAAATATTCTAAAACATTCAGAGGAAAGTAGCTGTCTCATAAACATTACTCAAAACATTCTGAGGGCGATGAATGCCTCACAAACATTCCTAAAACATTCAGAGGGAATTGGCTCTTGCAATAACATTCCAGCAAACATTCTGAGGGAGTTGTCTCTCTCACAGACATTCGTTAAAACATTCTGAGAGGGTTGGCTTTCCCACCAAAATTCCTCAAAACATTCTGAGTGAGTTGGTTCTCCCACAAATATTCCTCGAAGCATTCTCTGGCAATTGGATCACCTATAAATATTTCTCAAAATATTCTGATGGAGTTGCCTCACTTAGAATCATCCCTCAAAACATTTTGAGGGAGTTTCCAATCTCACAAATATTTTGAGCGAGTTGGCTCTCTCACAAACATTCCTAAAACCATCTGAGGGAGTTGGCTCTCTCACAAACATTCCTCAAATACATCTGAGGGGGTTGGCTCTCTCACAAACATTTCTCAAACATACATAGAGAGTTGGCTCTCTCACAACTATTCCTGTAAACAATCAGAGGGAGTTGGCTCTCACACAACGATTCGTAAAACATTTTAAGGGAGTTGGTTCCTCAGAAACATTCCTCAAATCATTTCGAGAGAGTTGGCTCCCACACAAACATTCCCCAAACATTCTGAGTGCGGTAGGTACCTCAGACACATTCTTCAAAACATTCTGAGTGGGTGGTTGGCACATAAACATTCCCCAAAACATTCTGAAGGAGTTGGCTCTAAGACAAACATTCCCAAAACATTTGAGGGAGTCGGCTCTCACACAAACATTCCCCAAAACATTTGAGGGAGTCGGCTCTCACAAAAACATTCAACAAAATAATCTGAATGAGTTTTTTTCTCAAAAACATTCCCCTAAGAACCCGAATCAGTTGCTCTCTCACAAACATTCCTCAAAACATTCTGCGGGAGTTGGATCTCACAAAAACATTCCGGAAACCAAGCTGAAATTGTCTTTCTCATAAACATTCCTCAAAACATTTTGAAGGAGTTGGCTCTCTCAACAACATTTCTCAAGCAGTTTGAGGGAGTTAGCTCTCTCACAAACGTTCTGGGGGTGTTAGCTCTCTTACAAACAGTCCTCAAATCATTCTGAGGGGGTTGGCTTTCTCACAAACATTCCTCAAAACATTTTGAGGGAGTTGGCTCCCTCACAAACATTTCTCAAACAGTTTGAGGGAGTTGGCTCTCTCACAAACGTTCTGAGAGTGTTGGCTCTCTCACAAACATTCCTCAAATCATTCTGAGGGGATTGGCTCTCTCACAAACGTTTCCTCAAACAATCTGAGGAAGTTTGCCCTCTCATAAACATTCCTCAGATCATAAGGAAAGAGTTGGCTCTCTCACAAACATACCTCTAAACATTCTGAGGGGGTTGGGTCTCTCACAGAGATTCCTCAAACCATTCTGAGGGAGTTGGCTCTCTGACCAAAATTCTTCAAAACATTTTGACGAAGTTGGCTCTCCCACAAACAGTCTTCACATTCTGATGGAGTTGGCTATTCTAGAAACATTTCTAAAAATATTCTGAGGGAGTTGGTTCGCTCAGAAACATTCCTCAAATCATTCTGAAGGAGTTGGCTCTCACAAAAACATTCCGGAAACAAGCTGAAATTGTCTTACTCGCAAACATTCCTCAAAACATTATAAGGGAGTTGGCCCTCCCACAAACATTTAAGAAAAAACTTTCTGAGGAGGATGGCTCACATAGAAATATTCCCAAAAGATTCTGAGGGAGTTGGTTATCGCGTAAACATTACCCAAACAATCTGAGTGAGATGCTCTTTCACAAAACTTCCCCAACACATTCTGAAGGAGTTTGCCAACACACAAATATTCCTCAAAACAAGGTGAAATTATCGCTCTCACAAACATTCTTCAAAACATTCTAAAGGATTCAGCTTTCACAAAAACATTCCAGAAAAAAACATTCTGAGTGAGCTGGCTCATTCAAAAACAGTCCTGGAATCATTTTGAGAGAGTTGGTTCTTCCAGAAACATTTCCCAAGATATTCTGAGTGAGTTGGCTCGCTTAGAATCATTCCTGAAAATATTTTGATGGTGTTGACTCTCTCACAAACATTCCTCAAAACATTTTGAGGGATTTGGCTCTCTCACAAACATTTCTCAAACAGTTTGAGGGAGTTGGCTCTCTCACAAACGTTCCGAGCGTGTTGGCTCTAACACAACTATTTCTAAAACATTTTAAGGGAGTTGGCTCCTCAGAAACATTCCTTAAATCATTTTGAGAGAGTTGGCTCTCACACAAACATTCCCCCAAACATTCTGAGTTCGTTGGCTACCTCAGACACATTCCTTAAAACATTCTGAATGCGTGGTTGGCATATAAACATTCCCCAAAACATTCTGAAGATTTTGGCTCTAAGACAAACATTCCCAAAACATTTGAGGGAGTCGGCTCACACACAAACATTCAACAAAATAATCTGAATGAGTTTTTTTCTCAAAAACATTCCCCTAAGAACCCGAATCAGTTGCTCTCTCACAAACATTCCTCAAAACATTCTGCGGGAGTTGGATCTCACAAAAACATTCCGGAAACCAAGCTGAAATTGTCTTTCTCATAAACATTCCTCAAAACATTTTGAAGGAGTTGGCTCTCTCAACAACATTTCTCAAGCAGTTTGAGGGAGTTAGCTCTCTCACAAACGTTCTGGGGGTGTTAGCTCGCTTACAAACAGTCCTCAAATCATTCTGAGGGGGTTGGCTTTCTCACAAACATTCCTCAAAACATTTTTTAGGGAGTTAGCTCCCTCACAAACATTTCTCAAACAGTTTGAGGGAGTTGGCTCTCTCACAAACGTTCTGAGAGTGTTGGCTTTCTCACAAACATTCCTCAAATCATTCTGAGGGAATTGGCTCTCTCACAAACGTTTCCTCAAACAATCTGAGGAAGTTTGCCCTCTCATAAACATTCCTCAGATCATAAGGAAAGAGTTGGCTCTCTCACAAACATACCTCCAAACATTCTGAGGGGGTTGGGTCTCTCACAGAGATTCCTCAAACCATTCTGAGGGAGTTGGCTTTCTGACCAAAATTCTTCAAAACATTTTGACGAAGTTGGCTCTCCCACAAACAGTCTTCACATTCTGATGGAGTTGGCTATTCTAGAAACATTTCTAAAAATATTCTGAGGGAGTTGGTTCGCTCAGAAACATTCCTCAAATCATTCTGAAAGAGTTGGCTCTCACAAAAACATTCCGGAAACAAGCTGAAATTGTCTTACTCGCAAACATTCCTCAAAACATTCTAAGGGAGTTGGCCCTCCCACAAACATTTAAGAAAAAACTTTCTGAGGAGGATGGCTCACATAGAAATATTTCCAAAAGATTCTGAGGGAGTTGGTTATCGCGCAAACATTACCCAAACAATCTGAGTGAGATGCTCTTTCACAAAACTTCCCCAACACATTCTGAAGGAGTTTGCCAACACACAAATATTCCTCAAAACAAGGTGAAATTATCGCTCTCACAAACATTCTTCAAAACATTCTAAAGGATTCAGCTTTCACAAAAACATTCTAGAAAAAAACATTCTGAGTGAGCTGGCTCATTCAAAAACAGTCCTGGAATCATTTTGAGAGAGTTGGTTCTTCCAGAAACATTTCCCAAGATATTCTGAGTGAGTTGGCTCGCTTAGAATCATTCCTGAAAATATTTTGATGGTGTTGACTCTCTCACAAACATTTTTCAAAACATTTTGAGGGATTTGGTTCTCTCACAAACATTTCTCAAACAGTTTGAGGGAGTTGGCTCTCTCACAAACGTTCCGAGCGTGTTGGCTCTAACACAACTATTTCTAAAACATTTTAAGGGAGTTGGCTCCTCAGAAACATTCCTTAAATCATTTTGAGAGAGTTGGCTCTCACACAAACATTCCCCCAAACATTCTGAGTTCGTTGGCTACCTCAGACACATTCCTTAAAATATTCTGAATGCGTGGTTGGCATATAAACATTCCCCAAAACATTCTGAAGATTTTGGCTTTAAGACAAACATTCCCAAAACATTTGAGGCAGTCGGCTCTCACATAAATATTCCCCAAAATAATCTGAATGAGTTGGTTTCTCACAAAACTTGCTCAAAACATTATCTAGGGGTTAGCAATCACACAAACATTCCCCTAGGAACCTGAATCAGTTGCTCTCTCACAAACATTCTTCAAAACATTCTGCTGGAGTTGGCTCTCACAAAAACATTCTGGAAAACAAGCTGAAATTGTCTCTCTCACAAAATTTCCAAAACATTTTGAGGGAGTTGGCTCTCTTACAAACGTTCTGAGGGTGTTGGCTCTCTCACAAACATTCCTCAAATCATTCTGAGGGAGTTGGTTCTCTCATAAAAATTCCTCAAAACATACGGAAGGAGTTGGCTCTCTCACAAACATACCTCCAAACATTCTGAGGGGGTTGGGTCTCTCAGAGAGATTCCTCAAAACATTCTGAGGGAGTTGGCTCTCCAACTAAATTCTTCAAAACATCCTGACAGAGTTGGCTCTCCCACAAATAGTCCTTACATTCTGAGGGAGTTGGCTCTTCCAGAAACCTTTCTCAAAATATTCTGAGGAAGTTGGCTCGCTCAGAAACATCCCTCAAAACATTCTGAAGGAGTTGGCTCTCAGAAAATCATTCCGGAAACAAGCTGAAATTGTCTTAATCACAAACATTCCTCAAAATACTCTGAGGGAGTTGGCCCTCCCATAAACAGTCAAGAAAAAACGTTCTAAGGGATTTGGCACTAACACAAATATTCCCAAAAGATTCTGAGGGAGTTGGTTATCACGCAAAAGTTCCCCAAAACAATCTGAATGAGATGCTCTCTCACAAATTTCCTCAAAACATTCTGAGGGAGTTGGCCATCACACAAATATTCCTTACAAAAGGGGAAATTGTCTCTCTCACAAATACTCCTCAAAACATTCTGAGGATGATAGCTCTCACACAAGCCTTCCCGATAAAAATTTCAGAGGGTAGTGGATCTCCAACCAACCGTCCTCGAATCATTCTGAGGGAGTTGGGTCTCCCAGAAACATTTCTGAAGCTATTCTAAGGGCGTTGTCTCGCTTAGAATCATTCCTCAAAATATTTTGAGGGTGATGGCTCTCTCACAAACATTCCTTAAAACATTTTGAGGGAACTGACTCTCTCACAAACATTCTGAGGGATTATGCTCTCTCACAAACATTCTTTAAAATAGATTGATGGAGTTGTCTCTCTCACAAACATTCCTCAATATATTTTGAGGGAGTTGGCTCTCTCGCTAACATTCCTCAAAACATTCTGAAGGAGTTGGGTTTTCCAGAAAAATTCCTCAAAACATTCTGAGCAAGTTAGTTCTCTCTAAGACATTCCTGCAAACATTCTGAGGGTGTTTGCTCTCTCCCAAACATTCCTCAAAAGATTTATAAATGATTTTGCTCTCACACTAACATTCTGAGTAAAATTGTCTCACAAACATTTTTCAAGTTATTCTGAGGGCGTTGTCTCTCCCAACACATTTTGAGGCTGATAGCTTTCTCACAACATTTCGAAATACATTCTCAGGGAGTTAGCTCGCTCAGAATCATTTCACAAAACATTTTGTGGGTGTTGGCTATCTAACAAACATTCCTCAAAATATTTTAAGTAGTTGGCTCTGTCATGAACATTTAAAAAAAAATCTGAGGTAGTTGTGTCTATAACAGACATCCCTCTAAACATTCAGAAGCAGTATGCGCTTTCACAAACTTTGCTTAAACTATTCTAAATGAGTTGCTTTTGTCACAAACATTCCTCTAAACATTATGAGGCAGGTGGTTGCCTCAAAAACAATCCTTAAACCATTCTGAGAGAGATAGAACTTCCACAAACATTTCGAAATAAATTTTTAGAGAGTTGTCTCTCTCACGATCATTCCCACAAACATTCTGAGGGGGTTAACACTCTCACAAACTTTCCTATAAACATTCTAAAGTATTTGACTCTCCCACAAATACTCCTCAAAACATTTTGAGGGAGTTCGCTATTTTACAAACATTCCTAAAAATATTTTGAACCCCTTGGCACGGACAAAAATATTCCTCAAAGCATTCAGAGGGTATTGTTTCGCTCACAAACAATCCTAAAACATTCGTAGGCAGTTGTTTCTCTCCATAACATGGTACAAAATATTCAGAGGTAGTTGGCTCTCTCACAAACATTCTTCAAAATATTCTAAGGGCTTTGACTCTCCCTCAAACATTTCTTAATCAATCTGAAGTTGTCTGTCTCACAAACATTCCTCAAACCATTCTGAATGAGTTGGCTCTGACAAAAACATTCCTACAGCCGTTCGGAGGAAATTTGCCCTCCGGGAAACATTTCTCAAAACATTCTCGGGGAGTTGGCTCTCTCACAAACATTCCTCAAAACATTCTAATTGAGATGGCTATCACAAAAAACATTCCCTAAAATATTCTGAATGATTTGGACTTACATAAACATTCCTCAAAACATTCTGAGGTAGTTGGATTCTCATAAATATTCCACAAAAGAATTTGAGGGAGTTTTATAACTCACAAACCTTCCCAACACATTCTGAGGTTGTTAGCTCTATTTATGACATCCCCCAAAACATTGTAAGGGAGTTGGCTCTCTTACAAGTATTCCTCTCAACATTCACAGGGAGCTTGCTCTCTCACAAATATTCCTCAAATCATTTAGAGTGAGATCGCTCTCACACAAACAGTCCTCAAAACATTATGGGGGAATTTGCTCTTTCGCAAACATTTCTCAAAACATTCTCCGGAAGTTGGCTCTCCCAGAAACAACTGTAAATTTTTTTTAGGGAATTGGGTCTCACACAAATATTCCTTAAATCATTCGGATGTAGGTAGCTCTCTCACAAAATTCCGCAACTCATTCTGAGGGAGATGGCTGTCCCACAAACAGTTTTGATGGAAATTTGAGGGATTTGGTTCTCCCAGAAACATTCTTCAAAACATTCTGAGCGAGTTGGCTCTCCCTAAAACATTCATTAAATCATTCTGAGGGAGGTGGATCTCTCATAATATTTTTTCAAAACATTCTGATGAGTTGGCTCGCTCGCAAACAATCCTCAAAAATATTCTGAGGGAGTATTATCTCGCACAAAAATTCCACAAAACATTCTGAGTTCGTTGGCTCTCTAAATAACATAACCAAAAACATTACGAGGGAGTTGGCTCTCATACAATGATTCCTTAAACATTTTGAGGGAGTTAGCTCTCACATAAACATTCCCCCCAAATATGAATGAGTTGCTTTCTCATAAACATTCATCAAAACATTCTGAGCGAGGTAGCACTCACACAAACATTCCCGAAACAATCTGAATGAGTTGCTCTCTGACAAACATTCCTTAAAACATTTTGAGGGAGTTGGCTCTCGCAAAAACATTCCTCAAAACATTCATAGGGGGTTAGCTCTCACACAAACATTCACCAAAACAATCTAAATGAGATGCTCTCTCACAAAACTTAACTAAAAACTTCTGAGAGAGTTAGCCATCAAACAAACATTCCTCAAAAGAAGCTTAAATTGTCTCTCTCTGAAACATTCCTCAAAACATTTTGAAAGAGTTAGCTTTCCCACAAACAATCCCGGAAAAACATTATGAAGGAGTATGCTCTCTCACTGAAATTCCTCAAAACATTTTGAGGGAGTTCGCTCATACACAAACATTCCCGAAACATTCTGAGGGAGTTGGCCCACACAAAAACATTGCCCCAAACAATCTGGATGAGTTGCTCTATTACAAACATTCATCAAAACATTCTGAGGGAGTTAGCTCTCACCAAAACAATCCCCAAGAAATTCTGAATGTGTTGGCTTTCGAACAAACTGTCATCAAAAACATTATGAGGGTGTTGATTAGCAAAGAAAGATTTTTCAAAACATTTTGAGAGAGTTAGCTCTGTCACAAAGATTCCTCAAAACTTTCTGAGGCAGTTGTCTCTCTCACAAAGATTCTTCAAAATATTCTGAGGACGTTGGCTCTCCCGGAAACAATCCTCAAAACAAGATGAAGTTGTTTCTCTCACAAACATATCCCAAAACATTGTGAATGAGCTGGGTATCACATAAACATTCCTCGAAACATCACTAAAAACATTCTAAGGGAGTTTTATCTCTCACAAAAATTCCAGCAGAAATTCCGAGGTAGTTAGCTCTCTCAATAACACACACGAAAACATTCTAAGGTAGATGGCTGTCCATAAACATTTCTAAAAACATTAGGAGGGAAGAAGCTGTCTCACAAACATTCCTCAAAACATTCTGAGGGTGTAGGCTGCTTCACAAATATTCTAAAACATTCAGAGGAAAGTAGCTGTCTCATAAACATTACTCAAAACATTCTGAGGGCGATGAATGCCTCACAAACATTCCTAAAACATTCAGAGGGAATTGGCTCTTGCAATAACATTCCAGCAAACATTCTGAGGGAGTTGTCTCTCTCACAGACATTCGTTAAAACATTCTGAGAGGGTTGGCTTTCCCACCAAAATTCCTCAAAACATTCTGAGTGAGTTGGTTCTCCCACAAATATTCCTCGAAGCATTCTCTGGCAATTGGATCACCTATAAATATTTCTCAAAATATTCTGATGGAGTTGCCTCACTTAGAATCATCCCTCAAAACATTTTGAGGGAGTTTCCAATCTCACAAATATTTTGAGCGAGTTGGCTCTCTCACAAACATTCCTAAAACCATCTGAGGGAGTTGGCTCTCTCACAAACATTCCTCAAATACATCTGAGGGGGTTGGCTCTCTCACAAACATTTCTCAAACATACATAGAGAGTTGGCTCTCTCACAACTATTCCTGTAAACAATCAGAGGGAGTTGGCTCTCACACAACCATTCGTAAAACATTTTAAGGGAGTTGGTTCCTCAGAAACATTCCTCAAATCATTTCGAGAGAGTTGGCTCCCACACAAACATTCCCCAAACATTCTGAGTGCGGTAGGTACCTCAGACACATTCTTCAAAACATTCTGAGTGGATGGTTGGCACATAAACATTCCCCAAAACATTCTGAAGGAGTTGGCTCTAAGACAAACATTCCCAAAACATTTGAGGGAGTCGGCTCTCACACAAACATTCCCCAAAACATTTGAGGGAGTCGGCTCTCAAAAAAACATTCAACAAAATAATCTGAATGAGTTTTTTTCTCAAAAACATTCCCCTAAGAACCCGAATCAGTTGCTCTCTCACAAACATTCCTCAAAACATTCTGCGGGAGTTGGATCTCACAAAAACATTCCGGAAACCAAGCTGAAATTGTCTTTCTCATAAACATTCCTCAAAACATTTTGAAGGAGTTGGCTCTCTCAACAACATTTCTCAAGCAGTTTGAGGGAGTTAGCTCTCTCACAAACGTTCTGGGGGTGTTAGCTCTCTTACAAACAGTCCTCAAATCATTCTGAGGGGGTTGGCTTTCTCACAAACATTCCTCAAAACATTTTGAGGGAGTTGGCTCCCTCACAAACATTTCTCAAACAGTTTGAGGGAGTTGGCTCTCTCACAAACGTTCTGAGAGTGTTGGCTCTCTCACAAACATTCCTCAAATCATTCTGAGGGGATTGGCTCTCTCACAAACGTTTCCTCAAACAATCTGAGGAAGTTTGCCCTCTCATAAACATTCCTCAGATCATAAGGAAAGAGTTGGCTCTCTCACAAACATACCTCTAAACATTCTGAGGGGGTTGGGTCTCTCACAGAGATTCCTCAAACCATTCTGAGGGAGTTGGCTCTCTGACCAAAATTCTTCAAAACATTTTGACGAAGTTGGCTCTCCCACAAACAGTCTTCACATTCTGATGGAGTTGGCTATTCTAGAAACATTTCTAAAAATATTCTGAGGGAGTTGGTTCGCTCAGAAACATTCCTCAAATCATTCTGAAGGAGTTGGCTCTCACAAAAACATTCCGGAAACAAGCTGAAATTGTCTTACTCGCAAACATTCCTCAAAACATTATAAGGGAGTTGGCCCTCCCACAAACATTTAAGAAAAAACTTTCTGAGGAGGATGGCTCACATAGAAATATTCCCAAAAGATTCTGAGGGAGTTGGTTATCGCGCAAACATTACCCAAACAATCTGAGTGAGATGCTCTTTCACAAAACTTCCCCAACACATTCTGAAGGAGTTTGCCAACACACAAATATTCCTCAAAACAAGGTGAAATTATCGCTCTCACAAACATTCTTCAAAACATTCTAAAGGATTCAGCTTTCACAAAAACATTCCAGAAAAAAACATTCTGAGTGAGCTGGCTCATTCAAAAACAGTCCTGGAATCATTTTGAGAGAGTTGGTTCTTCCAGAAACATTTCCCAAGATATTCTGAGTGAGTTGGCTCGCTTAGAATCATTCCTGTAAATATTTTGATGGTGTTGACTCTCTCACAAACATTCCTCAAAACATTTTGAGGGATTTGGCTCTCTCACAAACATTTCTCAAACAGTTTGAGGGAGTTGGCTCTCTCACAAACGTTCCGAGCGTGTTGGCTCTAACACAACTATTTCTAAAACATTTTAAGGGAGTTGGCTCCTCAGAAACATTCCTTAAATCATTTTGAGAGAGTTGGCTCTCACACAAACATTCCCCCAAACATTCTGAGTTCGTTGGCTACCTCAGACACATTCCTTAAAACATTCTGAATGCGTGGTTGGCATATAAACATTCCCCAAAACATTCTGAAGATTTTGGCTCTAAGACAAACATTCCCAAAACATTTGAGGGAGTCGGCTCTCACATAAATATTCCCCAAAATAATCTGAATGAGTTGGTTTCTCACAAAACTTGCTCAAAACATTATCTAGGGGTTAGCAATCACACAAACATTTCCCTAAGAACCTGAATCAGTTGCTCTCTCACAAACATTCTTCAAAACATTCTGCTGGAGTTGGCTCTCACAAAAACATTCTGGAAAACAAGCTGAAATTGTCTCTCTCACAAAATTTCCAAAACATTTTGAGGGAGTTGGCTCTCTTACAAACGTTCTGAGGGTGTTGGCTCTCTCACAAACATTCCTCAAATCATTCTGAGGGAGTTGGTTCTCTCATAAAAATTCCTCAAAACATACGGAAGGAGTTGGCTCTCTCACAAACATACCTCCAAACATTCTGAGGGGGTTGGGTCTCTCAGAGAGATTCCTCAAAACATTCTGAGGGAGTTGGCTCTCCAACTAAATTCTTCAAAACATCCTGACAGAGTTGGCTCTCCCACAAATAGTCCTTACATTCTGAGGGAGTTGGCTCTTCCAGAAAAATTTTTCAAAATATTCTGAGGAAGTTGGCTCGCTCAGAAATATCCCTCAAAACATTCTGAAGGAGTTGGCTCTCAGAAAATCATTCCGGAAACAAGCTGAAATTGTCTTAATCACAAACATTCCTCAAAATACTCTGAGGGAGTTGGCCCTCCCATAAACATTCAAGAAAAAACGTTCTAAGGGATTTGGTACTAACACAAATATTCCCAAAAGATTCTGAGGGAGTTGGTTATCGCGCAAAAGTTCCCCACAACAATCTGAATGAGATGCTCTCTCACAAATTTCCTCAAAACTTTCTGAGGGAGTTGGCCATCACACAAATATTACTTAAAAAAGGTGAAATTTTCTCTCTCACAAATATTACTCAAAACATTCTGAGGATGATAGCTCTCACACAAGCCTTCCCGATAAAAATTTCTGAGGGTAGTGGATCTCCAACCAACCGTCCTCGAATCATTCTGAGGGAGTTGGGTCTCCCAGAAACATTTCTGAAGCTATTCTGAGGGCGTTGTCTCGCTTAGAATCATTCCTCAAAATATTTTGAGGGAGCTGACTCTCTCACAAACATTCTGCGGGAGTATGCTCTCTCACAAACATTCTTTAAAATAGTTTGAGGGAGTTGTCTCTCTCACAAACATTCCTCAATATATTTTGAGGGAGTTGGCTCTCTCGCTAACATTCCTCAAAATATTCTGAAGGAGTTGGGTTTTCCAGAAAAATTCCTCAAAACACTCTGAGCAAGTTAGTTCTCTCTAAGACATTCTTGCAAACATTCTGAGGGTGTTTGCTCTCTCCCAAACATTCCTCAAAAGATTTAGAATGATTTTGCTCTCACACTAACATTCTGAGTAAAATGGTCTCACAAAAAATTTTCAAGTTATTCTGAGGGCGTTGTCTCTCCCAGTAACATACCTCAACACATTTTGAGGCTGATAGCTTTCTCACAACATTTCGAAATACATTCTCAGGGAGTTAGCTCGCTCAGAATCATTTCACAAAACATTTTGTGGGTGTTGGCTATCTAACAAACATTCCTCAAAATATTTTAAGTAGTTGGCTCTGTCACGAACATTTAAAAAAAAATCTGAGGTAGTTGTGTCCATAACAGACATCCCTCTAAACATTCAGAAGCAGTATGCGCTTTCACAAACTTTGCTTAAACTATTCTAAATGAGGTGCTTTTGTCACAAACATTCCTCTAAACATTATGAGGCAGGTGGTTGCCTCAAAAACAATCCTTAAACCATTCTGAGAGAGATAGAACTTCCACAAACATTTCGAAATAATTTTTTAGGGAGTTGTCTCTCTCACAATCATTCCCGCAAACATTCTGAGGGGGTCAACACTCTCACAAACTTTCCTCTAAACATTCTAAAGTATTTGGTTCTCCCACAAATACTCCTCAAAACATTTTGAGGGAGTTCGCTATTTTACAAACATTCCTAAAAATATTTTGAACCCCTTGGCACGGACAAAAATATTCCTCAAAGCATTCAGAGGGTATTGTTTCGCTCACAAACAATCCTAAAACATTCGTAGGCAGTTGTTTCTCTCCATAACATGGTACAAAATATTCAGAGGTAGTTGGCTCTCTCACAAACATTCTTCAAAATATTCTAAGGGCGTTGACTCTCCCTCAAACATTTCTTAATCAATCTGAAGTTGTCTGTCTCACAAACATTTCTCAAACCATTCTGAATGAGTTGGCTCTGACAAAAACATTCCTAAAGCCGTTCGGAGTAAATTTGCCCTCCGGGAAACATTTCTCAAAACATTTTCGGGGAGTTGGCTTTCTCACAAACATTTCTCAAAACATTCTAATTAAGATGAGTCTCACATAAACATTCCCCAAAATATTCTGAATGATTTGGCCTTACATAAACCTTCCTCAAAACATTCTGAGGTAGTTGGATTCTCATAAATATTCCACAAAAGAATTTGAGGGAGTTGTATAACTCACAAACCTTCCCAACACATTCTGAGGTTGATAGCTCTATCTATGACATACCCAAAAACATTCTAAGGGAGTTGGCTCTCTTACAAGTCTTCCTCTCAACATTCAAAGGGAGCTTGCTCTCTCACAAATATTCCTCAAATCATTTAGAGTAAGATGGCTCTCACACAAACTGTCCTCA
This sequence comes from Ceratothoa steindachneri, assembly GCA_963969495.1. Classification (NCBI taxonomy): domain Eukaryota; kingdom Metazoa; phylum Arthropoda; class Malacostraca; order Isopoda; family Cymothoidae; genus Ceratothoa; species Ceratothoa steindachneri. Next base: position 33,889,094 of record OZ018330.1, on the reverse strand, counting down.
AAACATTATGGGGGAATTTGCTCTCTCGCAAACATTTCTCAAAACATTTTCGGGGAGTTAGCTCTCCCAGAAACAATTGTAAATGTCTTTTTAGGGAATTGGGTCTCGCACAAATATTCCTCAAATCATTCCGAGGTAGGTAGCTCTCTCACAAAATTCCTCAAATCATTCTGAGGGAGATGGCTGTCCCACAAACAGTTCTGATGGAAATTTGAGGGATTTGGTTCTCTCAGAAACATTCTTTAAAACATTCTGAGCGAGTTGGCTCTCCCTAAAACATTCATTAAATCATTCTGAGGGAGGTGGATCTCTCATAATATTTTTTCAAAAAATTCTGATGAGTTGGCTCGCTCGCAAACAATCCTCAAAAACATTCTGAGGGAGTTTTATCTCGCACAAAAATTCCACAAAACATTCTGAGTTCGTTGGCTCTCTAAATAACATAACTAAAAACATTCTGAGGGAGTTGGCTCTCATACAAACATTCCTCAAATTATTTTGAGAGAGTTGGCTCTCATACAAACATTCCCGCAAACATTCTGAATGCATTGTTTCTCTCAGACACATTCCTCAAAACATTCTGAGTGCGTTGGCTATCACACAAACATTCCCCAAAGCATTCTGAAGGAGTTGGCTCTCAGAAAAACATTCCCCCCTAAATTTGAGGGAGTCGCCTGCCACACAAACATTCCACAAAACAATCTGAATAAGTTGGTTTCACACAAACCTTGCTTAAAACATTATGAAGGAGTTAGCACTCACACAAAGATTCCCAACAACCTTAATGAGTTGTTTTCTTACAGTTATTCCTCGAAACATTCTGAGGGAGTTGGCTCTCACAAAAACATTCCAGAAAACAAGCTGAAAATTTTTCTTGCACAAACATTCCTAAAAACATGCTGAGGGAGTTGGTTCTCCGACACACATTACAGTTAAAATGTTCTGAGGAAGTCAACTCTCATACAAACATTCTCAAGAGATTCTGAGGGATTTAGCTCTCACATAAAGATTTCCGAAAAAAACATTCTCGCAAACAGTCCTGGAACCATTCTGAGGGAGTTGGCTCTCCCAGAAACATTTCTCAAGATATTCTGAGGGAGTTCGCTGGCTTAGAATTATTCCTCAAAATATTTTGAGGGTGTTTACTCTCTCTAAAGCATTCCTTAAAACATTTTGAGGGAACTGGCTCTCTCACAAAGATTCATCAAACATTATGAGGGAGTTGGCGCTCTCACAAACATTCCTTAAAATAGTTTGAGGGTGTTGGCTCTCTCACAAACATTCATCAATAGACTTTGAGAGAGTTGACTCTCTCACTAACATTCCGCATAACATTCTGAGGAAGTTGGGTCTTCCAGAAACATTTCTCAAAATATTCTGAAGCAGTTGGTTCGCTCAGAATAATTCCTCAAAAGATTCTGAGCGAGTTGTTCTTTCGAAAACATTCCTGCAAACATTTTGAGGGAGTTTGCTCTCTCACAAACGTTTCTCAAAATATTGAGAAGGACTTGGCTCTCACACTAACATTCTGAGTAAAATGGCTATCTCACAAACATTCTTCAAAATAGTTTTAGGTGGTTGTCTCTCCCAGTAACATACATCAACACATTTTGAAGTTGATGGCTTTCTCACAAACATTTCCAAAATAAATTCTCAGAGAGTTGACTCGCTCATAATCTTTCCTCAAAACATTCTGCGCGAGTTGGCTATCTAACAAACATTCCTCAAAACATTTTAGGTAGTTAGCTCTGTCACAAACATTTTTCAAAAAAGTCTAAGGTAGTTGTGTCCATCACATACATCCCTCTAAACATTTTGAGGGTGTATGCGCTCCAACAAACATTCCTCTAAACATTATGAAGCAGGTGGCTGTCTCACAAACATTCCTTAAACCATTCTGAGAGAGATAGAACTTCCAAAAACATTTCAAAATACTCGTAGCTTCTGAGGGTGTTGTGTCTCTCACAACAATTCCCACAAACATTCTGAGGGGGTTAACACTCTCACAAACATTACTCTAAATAAACATTCTTAGGTAGTTGGCTCTCCCACAAATACTCCTCAAAACATTTTGAGGGGCTTTGCTATTTCACAAACATTCCTCAAAATATTTTGAAGCCCTTGGCACGGACAAAAGCATTCCACAAAACATTCTGAGTAAAATGGCTCTCGCACAAACATTCCCCAAAACATTCTGAGAGTTTTGGTTCGCTCACAAACAGTCCTAAAACATTCTTAGGCAGTTATTTCTTTCCCAAACATTGCACAAAATATTCAAAGGTAGTTGGCTCTCTCACAAACATTCTTAAAAATATTCTAAGGGCCTTGGCTCTCCCTCAAACATTCCTTAAATCAATCTGAAGTTGTCTGTCTCACAAAAATTCCTCACACCATTCTGAGTGAGTTGCCTCTGACAAAAACATTCCTCAAGACGTTCTGAGGGAGTTTGCTCTTTCGGAAACATTTCTCAAAACATTCTCGATGAGTTGGCTCTCTCACAAACATTCCTCAAAACATTCTAATTGAGATGGCTTTCACACAAACATTCCCCCAAACATTCTGAATGAGTTGGTCTTACATAAACATTCCACAAAACACTCTGAGTTTGTTGGCTCTCTCAATAACATACCCCAAAACATTCTGAGGGAGTTGGCTCTCTGATAAGTATTCCTCCCAACATTTACAGGGAGTTTGCTATATCACAAAATTCCTCAAATCATTCGGAGGGAGATGGCTCTCACACAAACAGTCCTCAAAACATTCGGGGGGAGTTTGCTATCTCGCAAACATTCCTAAAATCATTCTGAGGGGGTGGTTTTCTCATAATCATTTTTTTTCAAAACATTCTGAGGGATTTGTCTCTCACCAAAACATTTCTCCAATCATTCGTAGGTAGTGTGATCTCTCATAAACATTCTTCAACACCTTCTGAGCGAGTTGGCTCTGACAGAAATATTCCTCAAAACATTCTGAGAAGTTGGCTTTGTAATAAACAATTTTCAAAACATTATGTGGGAGTTTGCTTTCACACAAACATTACTCAAAACATTCTGAGGGAATTGGCTCTCTCATAAAGATTTTTCAAAACATTCTGATGGAGTTGGCTATCGGACAAATATTCCTCATAACATTTTGAGGGATCGAATTTTGCACAAACATTCCTCATAACATTCTTAGGAAGTTACCTCTTCCACAAACATTGCTCATTGTGGGGGAACTCCACGTGGAATTTCTTTTGCATCACGGAAATGAAGTCCATGCGCTGGAGAAGATTCTAGAATTTGGTTAGTCTTAAATTGGTAAGGCCCTCCCATCCACAAGCGGTAGCCTCGAACCGCGTCCACCACGGACCACCTCTACGCGGGTTAGAATCACCTCAGCGTGAAGATTCGAGGCTATTTGAGAGTAGCGCTGTTTCCTTCACCCCTGCGGGGGAAGCCTCGGATATATATATAGGGCTCGTTTTCCATGTGGGAGACACAGAGTTGAGGAGTCTGGCCCGGACCCAAGAAGATTCCCCTAGTTCCAAGTCAGGTGCTAACAACAAAGCAAAGTGACGGCTGAACTTTTTGTGTGTTGGAATTAGCCCCAGTCAGTGAGGTAATTCCATTTGACGATCGCCACCGAGCGATTTTTCTGACTCCACTCATCAACTCCTGTCAAAGCCCTCCTCGTTCGCCCCTCGTTTTTGGGTGGCCGAAATACTCCATCCTGGACGGACGTTACCCCCCTCCCCTTTGGAGAACCGAAATCACGTTAACTTCCCGCTCAGAAGCTCCGAGCGCCCTAGCCATCACGTTTATTGCCTGCATAAGACATCCGTGAAGCCTTACCCTGACGTCTCACCTGGAATCCTCCGTAAACCAACCCCTCTCCCCCTTTAGCAACCCAATTGAGTTAATCCTCCCTATTTGAATAGTCTCCTTCTGTAATACATTAATTTTTAACTTCAGAGTCTGGCGCATAACTCTGCAATTTCCCCCTCATTTACCAACTTAATTTTGCCTATTTATTCTGTTATTTTATGTAAATAAAATTATATTTTTGTACATGCCTCTTTAAATAACCTTGAGCTTTGCCATTGCCCAAATTTTTCCTCACCTCGTTGCACTCTTTCTCGCTGTTCCGCGCGTCGAAACTCGTGGCGTTCCGTCACTTGTCGGTTCGCCTTAAAGTTATTGGTCCCTCCCCCATAGATATAATATGGTATTGATATAATGTAATGTCATACCACGACACTCATAACATTCTGAGGGGGTTGGGTCTCTCAGATACATTCCTCAAAGTATTCTAGGGGAGAGGCTTTCCCATAAACATTCCGCAAAACATCCTGAGGGAGTTGGTTCTCCAATAAACATTCCTCAAAACACTCTGGGGTAGTTGGCTCTCCCACAAACATTCCTCAAAATATTCTGAGATCGATGCGTCTCCCACAAACATTCCTCATAACATTCTGAGAGAGGGGGCTCTCTCAGAAATATTTCTCAAAATATTCTAAGGGAATTGGCTCCCACAAAAACATTCATAAAGTTTTTGAGGTAGTTGTCTCTCTCACAAACATTCCTGCAAACATAATGAGGAAGTAGCCTCTCTCACAAACATTCTTAAAAACTTTCTGAGGGAGGTATCTCTCTCAAATCATCCTTAAATCATTCTTATGGAGTTTACTCTCCCACAATCATTTATCAACACATTGTGAGGGAGTTGGCTCTCCTCAAACATTCCTCGAAACATTCTAAGGGAGTTGGCTGGCTCAGACACATTTCTCTAAACATTCTGAGGGGAGTGGCTCCCTCACAAACATTCTTCAAGGCATTTTGAAGGAGCTGGCTCTCTCACAAACATTCCTCAAAACATTCTGAGGGCGTTGGCTCTCCCAAAACATACCCCATAACATTCACAGGAAGTTTGCTCTCTCACATATATTTCTCCAAATATTATTAGAGAGTCGGCTCTCTCCCAAACATTCCTTAAAACATTTCGAAGCAGCTGGCTCTCTCACAAACATTTCTCAAAACATTTTGAGGGGGTTGGCTCTCTCACATCATTCCTCAAAACATTCTGAGGGCGTTGGCTCCCCACAAACATTCCGCAATACTTTCTGATGGAGTTCGCTCTCTCACAAACATTCCTCAAAACATTCTGAAGAAGTTGGTTCTCTCACTAACATCCCTCAAAATATTCTGAGGGAGTTTGCTCTCTCACAAACATTTCTCCAAATATTCTCAGAGAGTTGGCTCTCACACAAACATTCCTCAAAACATTTCGAGGTAGTTGGCTATCTCACAAACATTTCTCAAAATATTTTGAGGGCTTGGCTCTCTCACATCATTCCTCAAAACATTCTGAAGGAGTTAACTCTCTCACAAACATTCCTCAAAATATTCTGATGGAGTTGGATCTCCCGCAGACATTTCCCCAAACATTCTGAGGTAGTTGGCTTTTACACTAATATTTTGAGGGAGACGGCTCTCCCACAAACATTCCGCAAAACTTTCTGATAGAATTGGCTCTCTCACAAACATTCCTCAAAACATTCTGAGGAAGTTGCTTCTCTCACCAACATCCCTCAAAACATTTTGAGAGAGTTTGCTCTCTCACAAACATTTCTCCAAATATTCTCAGAGAGTTGGCTATCACACAAACATTCCTCAAAACATTTCGAGTTAGTTGGCTCTCTCACAAACACTTCTTAAAACATTTTGAGGGCTTGGCTCTTTCACATCATTCCTCAAAATATTCTGAGAGAGTTGGCTCTCCCACAAACATTCCTCAAAACATATTGAGGGAGTTACTTCTCCTACAAACATTCTCCCAAACATTCTGAGGTAGTTGGATTTCTCACTAATATTGTGAGGGAGCTGGCTCTCCCACAAACATTACTTAAACTATTCTGAGTCAGTTGGCTCTCTCACAAACATTCCTCTAAACATTATGGGGGAGTTGTCTTTCTCACAAACATTCCTCAAAACATTCTGAGGGAGTTGGCTCTCTCACAAACATGCCTCAAAACATTCTCAGGGAGTTGGCTCTCTCACAAGCATTCCCCAAAATATTAATCAGGTAAATCATGTGATCAAAATAACCTGCAAGTGCAGCTCCTACCGAAATGATAGTGTACAAGTTCTAGACAGCTAGTGAGCATGTATACCTCTTAACTACATACATGTGGTAATAAAGACTGCAATAGAAATTAGCATTCAATTTTCATATAAACTACAATTTTGTCTAAAATTGCGGAACTCATCGCAAATCATATCTCTGTTGAGATTTGATTTTTCAAATCAGTCAGCAACGCGACACTGTTATACACAGACTTACCTTTAGAAGCGGGGCTTATATTTCCCTCATCACAAATTAGTATATATATGTCTATTAAAGGTTGTCAAATTGCTATAATTCTTTGCTCGAATTTAGGATTCCCGATGAACTTCAACTATCACGTTTTGTATAACACTTACCGTAGTTTGATCCGTATTGGTACCATCTGTGACCATAGTATTGAGAACGTAGTGGCCTTGTTCTGTGTTCTCTTCAGTCGTTGTGATGATCCCGTTCGTGTGGTCAATGGCGAAATAACTTGATTCAGAAGCTGTTGACGAAAAAACAAATCACTTCCGTGCCCTCATTCATGTTCTATCACCTATATATAGGAATATATACAGAGTTTTGACCGGTGAAGTATTTAACGCTATTCGTAGGCTAAGGGATAATTGAGTCTCTTCCTACCGCTGAAGATTAATTGTTGTTGTTGTTGTTTTTAGATAAAAGTTATTTATCAGACAAAACTGTATACGCTCCGGATATTTAATACGAATTATATTTATGCCTTGTTAACCTAGTGTTTAACTTTACTGACTTTTCATCCGACTGCCTAAAGTTAAACCCCGCTCCATCTTGTTATGGTTTATAAATGGGTACCATTTCCGAATGAGCTTTATCTCGCTCAACTCATTCCATGCCCCCATTTTTTTTGTCTGTTCTGTATAGATTTGAGGGTCAAATACCTGATACGATCCCCGAACACTATGTGCGACGGGTCATATGGACTGACTGCAAACTTAAACGAACAACTACAAGTCCCCTAGCATGGATTCGACACGCGCCAGTCCAGCGCGGGTGGTAACTAAAAGGTATTCTACGCGGCCGTTGAGTTCCAACCTACAAACTTCCAGTATCGGTATTTAAGACACCGATTTATTGCTACGTCGAGCAACCATTCAAAGTGTAAACCGGTTCTAGCTGCTAGTTTCCAAACGGCATCCCCCAGACGGGAATCAACCGCCGAGCTGCATCGTCTATGTGGTTCTTGATTACATTGTGATAGGGGAGGTTAGGCGCGGTATTTCTCCAGCTGTAGGCCTACCTACAGAGATGAAATTTAGCAAGAACAAACAAACAAACTTACCAAAGTAATAAGTCAAGTCCTTTTCACTCCCTGAGGTTTGAGCATGGACCGTCAAGACTTTCTCCCCCTGATCTGGGGAAATAAGTTGAGCAGTATAAGTCACCTTCTCGAACTGTGGAGAATGTAATTCGCAGGCCATCTGGTTCAGTACGATGACCAACAGAGCTGTAGAGCACTGCGCGTCCTCATCACAAGCCTAGATGAAAGTAGAGAATGTCACACCATGAAAGAGTTCGAACCACTGAGCCAAATTCAATTAAACTTCATTTATTTGCTGCCATTATTAGGTAAATTACTACGACCAGAACAGCCGTGAAACGTTAGTGATTTCATCATCCATATGAAACGGAACTTACTAAGAGGAATAAATTGATTTGATGATAGGAGAGAAATTCACTGTCAAGGTCACGTGCGATTGTAATAATCCCTGACGTTGGGTCCATTTCAAAATATTTATCGACATCAACTGTAATTAAATTCACAAATTATTACTAGCTATTTAGGGAAAATTGATCGATGTATTGGGAAAAAGTAGGTGCTAATATATATTGACTAATAGAAATATTGATTATGTGCAGAAATGACCGGCCAAGATATACTGACTTGTATCTTCTACTGATTCCATAGAATATGTGATTTCGGAAGATGGCTGGTCAGGATCTAGGGCACTGATATTGGGAATTACATCTACCACGCTGCCTTTCTAGAAGGAAATGATAATATTAGGGATATTCTGACCACACTGTCCTTTGAGTAGGCGTTGTTAGCATACATCAATAGGAAGGAAAAACTGAGTAGGAGACAGAATTTGAAGCAGTCAATAGAATGTAAGTTACCTAAAAGTAGGCCTGACCGGCGAATCCTCGAACCAATCCTATACCATCTAACACACTTATTTTATTATTATAAAGGCATGACCGAAAGTTTTGAGACTACTATACTTTTTCATATAGGAAAATTAATAGAACTAATCTAACGTTGAATTTTGTTGTATCATAATTTGAAGGTAAAATATAGATAACATTTAGAGCCCAAACCCATTTTATTATTAAATACAGTCAATTGATGCATAACGTCAATATTTACAATAGGCCGTAGCATCGATAAACAAATTTCAGCAAATCAACCTGCACATTTCAGGTTTTGTACACTTAAATACTCATTTCAAAGGTGGAAAAGGTTTTTTTGAGAAATATTTGCAACACCCCTTTTTTGAGCTCAAAATTTCATTTCTTTTAAATTTCGAGCCAGAAAGTTATACACCATCAGAGTTGTTGGTTTGTTGTTATAAGTGCTTCTAAATAAATTAGAGCTGAGTTTAAACTGAAGGATAATGACAAACAAGTGAGGAGTTCAACTTTTATAATCTAACTGATACATACTATACTCGTATGTCAACTAATACATCAAAATCATGCTCTGTCTCAAACGATGGCATGAAGTCAGGGGCTTTCAGTACCGCCCGAATGTAGCCATTTCTTCCTTCTTTTCCATAAAATTCTCCAGAAGCTTCCGTCACCATTCGCACACACCGCTCCACACCTTGAGAATAGCATGGAATGCCAATAGAGAGTGGCTCGTCGACAATATTTTGCAGGTCCGCATTATATAGATGCATTGTAGATGGTAGCTCAAACCTGCACTCCTCTTCAGGGGAAAGTAGATCTGTTAGGTTCTTAGCAGTCCTATCTATTTTTGGTGGCCTGAAATCACGTATCTCTTCCTCATACACAGTAACTTCTCGGATCTTCTTGATTCTGTCACTAACTAATTTCGTGTTCTTCTGATCAACGTCTGCCAGCATTGCCAAAGGAACGTTCTCAGTATGGGCCCAGGAGGAATTCCTTTGGATTGTTTGCCGTGCTATGGTTTCACTGGCAGGTTGGAGTATTTGCAGAAGATTGATCTGTTACAGAAGATGTTTAGATCAATCCGAGCATTTCGGAGAGAATTTGATGCGAAACCAGATGGGTCTATAATGACACGACACACTCTGTGAGGGCATACGTCATTTTAGGTTTTTCTGTTGCCACATAAAGTCGACATATTCAGCTGGCAGTGGTGAGCCATCTTGCATGAGATATTAGCCCTGGTTTCATATGCAGGAGATCATCGTTAATTACACCACTTCTAATAGCACTGATAATTCTGTACAGGTAAGCTTGGTCCCGACTAAGCTCATTGACATCTACATCTGAAAGAGGAGCTCCTTTAGCAATACTACATTTGAACCCATTTGGTGATACTGGTAGAGTTTCACAGGTGGTTAAGTCTTTACCAAGTGGTCCTTTCCATTGGGTTCCACTTTCTGTTGGACCAATATTTTCTTGCACAGGCCTCAAAGGAAGCTCATTTAGATGCAGGCTTCAGATGATCCACTGTGAAGGACGATGTAATTGACATTCCAGCCCTCTCATGGCTCCATTCTTGTGCCAGTATTAGTTGCCGTGCTGTCAGCTCCTACTGTCTTTATTTCATTTTTAATATCATTTTCAACAAGACATTTCATCATTCCGTCTGCACTACCTCTACCTGTTCTTTGTTCAATAGTTAGATGATCTAAATAAAAAGTACCAGGTTCTCCTACAAGCACATAGTGATCTTGAATTTGTTTTTTTCCATACTATATGTTCCCTTCTTTTTTTTATTTAGTGTTGGGTCTCTCCTCCCATCAAAAAACAAGCCAGTAATTTTCTTATCTCCCAAACATTCAGATTCGGTGAAATTCCTCCTTAACTTCTGTCGTGCCCTCCAAACTTTGTGATGGTCAATTACATGGAAGTGGTCTTCTGAATTTATAATACCATAGTCGAATAGGGCTGCACTACAAATAGAAGCAGCTTTATTTGACAGAGAATACCGATCTGCTTCCATGGCAATTGTTGGTATTGTTATGATGTTGTTTTCTGTTCTCGCACAGACTTTCTTCCATTCATCATCTGAAATGTCAGAAGATGAGTATCTTCATCCAAGGTTTCGTCTGAAATTGTAGTTTCTCTTCCCTCTTCTCTTTTTGTGACTCTTCTTCTCTTCTTTTCTGAATTCGATCTTCTCTGATTTTCCTTGTTTTAATCATTTGACTTGTTTTTACATCCACTCCTCCAATTTTCATGTGGCACCCAGTTTTTTGGTCAATAAGAAATTCATGTTTTCGACGTGGCACTTTCATGTTCTTTTCATGTTTGCAATCCAAGAGATCAGCACACTGGCAGCCTGCCATATCAAATTTTGCTCTAATGACGTGATTAACTTCTTACTCTTAGTGGCAATCATTCCTTGTTTTGATACCACAGACGCTTCTTTCACCAATCGGAGCAATTTGGTTTTAACATTCTTGATTGGCTGAACTGGATATCGGCTTTTTTTCAAATCTCACTAAGGGCTTCAGATACTTCATGAATAACATCCTTGTTCCTCCTGAATTTATTGTCTTTTACTTACTGAATATATCTTCCAACCTGTTGTTTCGTTGGTTGCTCATTATGAGGAAGTTATGGAAATGGGGAGCCAAAGACTCTGTGACGTGTTGACGTTCTAGTTCTTTTACTCATCTTTGCTCTGAAAATGACTAATAGAAAGACCCGTTAGTATAAAAGAGAAATAATACATGTGATGAGTGAATTTATAACATATATTCAAAAAGGTGAAGCCATATCCCTCCATAGGAAATGCTCGGTAAATATCTCGTAAAATCGCCATACATCTATTACAAACAAGAAATTCCTCAATCTAAAATTTCCTAAACCTTAGATACATAAGAAGTTAAAGTGCAAATTTTCTTCTTGTACGAAAATTTCCCATTTGTAGCTTCAGAGTCGAGAGCTATAATAACTGAATAAAACCAGCCTAACCCTATGGAAAATATAATTTTTAAGCCAAATTTGGCTGCCAAAAAGTGGGTGTTACGATTTTTTCAAATTTATTTTCGTCATTTCCAAATTTTGGATGGTCTGTGCTACAAAATCTGGAAAGTGCCTTAAAATTGGTTGCGACACTACGCGCTAAGTTGCAATGATGTCCCTTGTTCTGCAGGAACAATTCGTTTTGGCATTCTGGATATTAAATTTGTGATGATATCTTGATTGATATTGATCCAATTCTGTTCACTAAGCACCAACAACTGCTCACAATTATGGCTTATGTTTGTCAACTGCAGTTTGATTATGGCCCACAAATTCTTTATTGGATTCAAATCTCGTGAATTCCTGAGTTAAGTTCCCCAAAGTTCAATGTTACCTTCTACCAAGAACTTTGTTATTGCTTTTTCTTTTTGAGAAGCTGCGCCACCATGCTGAAAAATATAGTTATCATGCACAAATTGGTCCTGAACTGTTGGAAAAAGGGGCTGATGAAGCACGTTTTGGTACCACTTTGAATTCATGGACATTCTTTTTAGGAAAAATTGTTAGTGCCCCAGTTCCCTTAGATGAGAAGCAGCCCCAGACATGGGGATTGTCCGGATGCTTCACCGTGGGCACGACACAGGACTCGTGAAATCGATTCCATTTTCTTCTACTAACGAGAGATTTTCCAGTAGCACTAAACAAGCGAAAGAGAGATTCATCAGAGAATATCACTGCCTCAGTCTTCGACAATCCATTCTTTATATTTCCAACAAAAGTGGAGCCTATCACTAAGGTTCTTCTTGGCGAGATGAGACTTCTTCACAGCCTTTCTCGACTTGTGACCTTTGTCGAAGAGGTTCCGCCTCACTGTGCGCACTGAAGTGTTCACACCTGCTATTCCCTCTTTCCAATCATAAGCAAGCTTGGCACTGGAGGCATACCGATCCTTGAGCTGGAATCCTATCAAAAGGCGAGCTTGGCTTTCATTTGAATCTCATGGATGTCCAAAAGACTTCTTGGCGAAACTTCAGAAGACCTATGCCGTGTTTTTAGTATTAAAACAGTACTAATGGTGTTTTTAGGCATTGTAGTCGTCATTTACGACTTCGGTTAGGCGCGGAAAGCACTTAGTTTTAAGATACTAACACTCTGAGTACGGCTCTATTTGCAGTGATACTATATTAAAAATAACTGCGAAAACGAAGCCGTAGATGACGACTAAAATGCCTAAAAACACCATTAGTACTGTTTTTTAATACAACCTAACCTAACACGTGATTCTCTCATCTGCATAAAAACAATAAACATTGCAACCGCATTGAATTCGAACCCTAAGGTAATTATTTCGAAATGGGGGACTCGCCCCCATGCCTTCCTTTAATTGTGGGGGTTCTCACTGACCCCGCTATTTTTTAATAACCTAGTAGTATTAACAATTCTAAATCCTAGCATAAGATTAGGTTCGAATGCAAAGACATACAGAGGGTGGCCAAATTATTAGAGACACGTCAATAAAATTGCATTTTTTTTTTGTTTTCTGTCTGTTATATGGATACTTAGTTGAACCACTTTTAGCTTTAATGAGAGCAGCGATACGTCGAGGCATGCTTTATATGGCATGACGGCAACTGGTTTGTACTTTATCATCTTGGTCACATACCCATATAAATCTTTCTATTAACTTTTCTTTAGTTGTTATGGACTCTGCTTTCATTTTTCTTTTAACTTTTTCCCATAAGTTTTCGATCGGGTTCATATCAGGTGAGTTACCCGGCCAATCAAGGAATATTTTGTGATTGCAGATATGCTATAACAGACCTTTCTTTTGGCAAGGTGCCCCATCCTGCATAAAATGGAATGATTCTTCGCCTTGAAACCAGTCACGAATCTGAGGAATGAGTCTTGTTTCCAAGACTTTTCGATATTGATCCTGCCGCATGGTACCTTCAACAATATACAACTTACCTGTACCTTTACAACTAATTACTATTTAATGCTAGGGAGATTTTTAAAAATAGTTTGCGATCAACCACACTTTTGCCGGGTTTTTTTCTTTCGCGCTAAAACATACCTGTCACATCCCTACCTTTTAACATTATAATCGATCCGCGCCTCGTTCCTACATCTGTCGCAATTCTTCACCTTTTAAAATGAAGCCATGAGTTAAACAAAAGTTAATTCAATTGTCTTAGGATTTAGCAAAATTCATATTAAAGTTTAACAAACTAAACGGACAAGAATCACAATCCGCCAATATTCGCTAACGGTTGCCAATGGGTTTTAGTGTTAATTTTGAAATCAGCGTTGTTTTAAGTGTTTGAAACTAGGGTTGTCAATGTTTGAAATAAGCTCGAATTTAGTGTTGCCAATGTTTGAAATCAGGGTTTCTTTACACATCAAAAGAAGGCAAGGTGGAGTATCTTAAAAATATGTACTTTCCGCGTCAAACCGAAACCATATATGACGACTACAATGCCTAAAAACACCATTAGTACTGTTCTTAATACTAAAAACCCGGCGTAGGTCTTCTGAAGTTTTACCGACTTCTTCACAGGAGTGTACCAGTCTTTTTAAGTCAATGATCCTAAAGATGGTGCTCCTTGATACAATTTGATGACACGCCCAAGTCTTTTATATTTCCTATAAAAGTATAGCCTATCCGTAAGGTTCTTCTTGTTTAGTGAGGCTTCTTCGCAGCTTTTTCGACTGAGACCTTTGTAGAAAAGTCTCCACCTCACTGTCAGCGCTGAAGCATTCACATCTGTTCATTTCCAATCGTAAGTAAGCTTGGCAACTCAGGCAACCCGATCCTTGAGCTGGGCCTTTAGCCGAAGGCGATCTTAGCGTTCATTTGAAGCTCTTGGCCGTCCAGAAGACTTCACTGAAACTTACCTCGTAGGAGGACCAGAGCGCGATTTTGGATTCAACCCATAAATGAAGTTATTTCTTATTATTTTTGAAATGTTAACTTTTTAATAAACCTGCGATAATTTAAATATTAAATTAATTGTTGCTATCACGTAAATTTAAAAAATGAATGAAGAAAAAATTATATTTAGTCTCAAAGGTTTTGGCCATTACTCTACACTGCGATCAAAAAGTCTCTACGAATAAATAAAATTAATACTATCATAAATTGGTTACAGTAAATGTTCAAAATATCGTCCTTATGATCGAGCACAAAAATGGATCCTTCTCAGTTTATGGGCAAAGACAACGATTTATTTTCTTCTTTCCTGCTCTCGTTTTCGCTGCGTAGTAATTTCACTTTTCTACAAAGAAGATGAGTTGGGAGAACCATAAAGTATGCAAAACAGTAAATGCTGGAACTATATTTAAATTTGAACTTCAAAATCGATTCTTTTAATTTTAATGTTTTCTACTAAACAAAAACGAAGGAGAATATACTTATATATTAAGCACAGTGTTCTCACTTCTAGTGATTATAAAAAAAAGTACTTTCCTATATACTCGTACATATGAAAGTATTAAAAAGTTAGAGTAATAATTTAAACATAAAATATACTCGAAGTTAGTAACAAATAAGGGTAATCAAATATTTTGGTTTAAAATGTCAACAAAAAAAAGCTTTATTAAACAAAAATAAAGTTGAAGATATTTTTGTTTCATTCCATATTTCCCCACCAGGTCAATCCACATCTGAACACAGAGTTTCCATCTTTATACTCCATCCCTGAAGAATTGTCCGCTCTTCGAATTCTACCCCAGCCTTACTTAGCCTAACCTTAATCTAACCTTAACCTAACTTAACCTAACCTTAACCTTACATAACCTAGCCTCACAACCTAACCTAACCCTAATCTACCTTACCCTAACCATACCTAACCCGACCCTAACATTAATTATTAAGTCCCATTATTCTTGGAACAAATGTTGATAAATGAATGAGATTAAAAAAAAATGGAGTTTTTCATATACCCCAAAGATATGCTTAAACACGGTTCAACATGGAAAAATCTGGTCAGGTCAAAGCATGGAAAATCTCACCTGTCCCATGGGACTGTCCCTTGTACAGGGTTTCCACAAACTCTATCCATTTTAATAAAATTTTATAGAGTTTAATTTCGCAATCATCTCTAGAATGAATACAGAGAATCGTCTTGCAACTGTAATGTGGTGATTTCAACAAAATAAAAGGAAATGTTTGGAAGATTTCATTAAGCGGAGACACCACCAGACGCAGAAGGAAAATATGTATTTACAAGGCACGCTTCTGGACATCAAATAAAGAGAAAGGGGAGCAAATATAGGTCGGCATATCATTCCACATCCTAAAAGCAAATATGGAAAAGCACGTCACCCTTGCGGCACAGATGATTGCGAGGAATGAGCAATAGAGGAGCAGACCCGGAACTTCTTAGAGTTTTCATGGGGTCGGGATATGTTCCGCGAGGAAGCCCCCCGGCTAGTATAGTGGTTAACGCGCTTGCCCGACAATCATTGGGTTGGCAGTTCGAATCTCCATCCGGATTCTTTTTAAGCTGACACTATTTACTAGGAAGGTTACCTCAGTGACTGGGCATCACGATTGGGAGGGGTCAGGTGGAGCTCGTAGCCATGACGACAGGCAGTCCACCTAAGAGAAGGATAACTCTGATTTCAAAGCCCTGGAACCACAGGCATAATTTGCCTCTTCCAGAAGATCCTCTGCGAGTATGGTAAGAGGGAGCCGGGCATTTAAGATCCTCAAAGGGTTTAAAAGGAGGAGGGCAAGAGAGAGGAGGAGATGGCCCATGATAGAAACGGCCTCGGTGGAGAAGCTGGTTGCAAAACTTTGGACAAGTTGAGAGGATTGAAAAGATGAAAAATGGGATCCTGTGAGAATGAAGTTATAGTAATCAATAAAAGAGGGAAGGGAAGCGCGGATGACAATCTTCAAGTTACCATTGGTCAAAATGA
This sequence comes from Ceratothoa steindachneri, assembly GCA_963969495.1. NCBI lineage: Eukaryota > Metazoa > Arthropoda > Malacostraca > Isopoda > Cymothoidae > Ceratothoa > Ceratothoa steindachneri. Next base: position 33,872,921 of record OZ018330.1, on the reverse strand, counting down.
ACGCGGATGCGGCTAAGATTACGCATGAAGCAGAGAGACGACTTGTAGGTATTACTAAGATGAGTCATGAGTGATGGTTTACTATCAAAGGTCACACCTGGATTATTAATGGTATATAAAAGGAAAATAAGGGCTCCACCCAAGGTTAAGAAGAGGAGTAATAATTTTACAGCGAACCACATCCTGAGGAATATCTATCAGCGACATCTCAGTTTTGTCATAATTTAGTTTCATAAAGTTAAGCTGCAGAGGAAATCTGATCCATTATCACTGGTCTACAAGGTTTTGGTGTTTAGGAAATGGACATCATTCCTGTAAGAAATCGGTCTCCTGAATCGAAAAATTACCTTCATTTTTATCTATCAGGTCTAGTTTTTAAGTTATTGAACATCCTTTTATAATACATATATTAGGTTTGAGTCAAAGTCCATATGTTACTAAGTCTGTGTGTGAGTCAATGTCCATATGTATAGATATAAGTATATGTGGAAGTTAATGTCCATATGTATATGTCATATGTGTGAATATTTTATAAATTAGTCACTATGCATGTGTGTACGTCCACTACACTAGATTCTTTACTTTATCCTAATTTTAATTATTTTCTTTTTTCCGATTTTTCCGATGTTGTGGCGAACTAAGCAAGAGAAAATGAGCAAGTTGTCCTCTTCAAAAAAGTGTTGCGTTAATTCTCCAAATGTGTTATGGAAACACAAAAGTGAAAACTATAAAAACCTTTTTACCAACTTGATATCAACTTTTCGTGATATTGGTGACCCCCTACCCCCTTCCCCTTCCCAAAACGGGTCTGCACATACTTTTTGTGATATATCCTTAATTCATTCACTAATCGCCCTTAATTTAAAGGACATGTCAGAAGCAACGCCTGTGAACACAACTAGATCTCAATTAGAGCTCTAGCAAAGAATATACTGCGTCAAACATTACTACAAGACAGGCTCGTTCAAGAAAGTGCAGGACACTTTCTTGCATCAGTTCGAATGTGAAAAGCCCCCTCCAACAGCAGAATTCAGGACTCGGTGGGCCACTTCGAGAACTATGGGACAGTGGAGACCTCGATGCAGCCAGTGACAACCGTCCAAGCCATTCAGGACACCCCAGGAACCGTACAGCTGAGCTAGTCGAGAGCGTGAGAGAGGCAGTTCAGCAGACTCCAAACGCTCTGTGCGCAAGCGAAGTCAGTCCCTCAGTATCTCCTGTGAGACTTGCAGGAGAGTGCTAGTAATGGATGTAAAGGCCTACCCATACAGAATACAGACGAAGCAGACCCTTACAGCCTCAGACAAGGAGCAGAGAAAGGCTATGGCATTCAAGATACTGGAGAAGATTCAGGAGACCCCAACTTTCCTTAACCTCCTTTGGACCTCAGATGAAGCTCACTTCCATCTTGAAGGAAAGGTAAACTCGAAGACAAATGTCCTACAAATGCCACCAATACCCTACACTCCCCTAAGTGCATGGTATGGACTGCAATCTCAGCCAGAGGCATTATCGGACCATTCTTCTTCGAGGAACAAGGCGAACGATTCCATCAGGACATCAAAGAGATCGAAACTCGTTACCAACGACCTTGGGACGCTGTGATGATAGCAGACTTTTGCTGTTTTTTTTTAAATGAGATATTCCTGTTGCTCAACATCAACGGCGCGCAAATAAGGGTAAGTTTATTCCCTGAATTTTCTGCCAAAAATCTTTGTACTTTATTATTTACTTGTGCTTTGTTTGTTTATGTGTTATGCTCTCTTAATTGTTTCATGTTAATTGCCCCTTGTAGAATTAAATTAGTTTAAATAAAGAAACAGTCTTGTTTAATTGCACTAAAAATCATTAATATCAACTCATGTACACCTTTGGAAATATTTTCATGCACAATTTTAGAATCTACTAGAGCCAAAATGGAGATGAGAGATAGAAAACTAGACCTGATAGAAGAAAACTGAAATTATTTTCGAATTTAGCAGAAGCAAAATCACTTAAGAATTTGTTGAAATATTTCAGGCACCAGAGAAATATTTTTTTGTTGTCCAGTGTTATAATTTTCATGGGCGTCACAAAAATAGATAGAAACTTTATAGATAGGCTTATTTCACATTAAATCTCCCTAACAAAAAATTCTTTGGTCATTAAAAAAAAATGAGCACCAATGGCATTAAACTTGCCGTAAACCTCCAATCTTAAATTAATCTTCTTTTCATTATTCGGTTTACTTTTGGCTTATTACCATTCCTAGTAGAAGATTGTCTTCAAGCTGGTCTACGAATTTATGTTAGGCCTAACTTGTAAGTTTATATCTTCTTTATATTTAAAAAAAATATACTTACAGTTGACTCTACCATATTTCCTTTATAATAATTCGTTGTAAATACAGGATATTCGTCTCTGCTGGATTCAATGGTGATTTCAATATTCGTGACTGATTTGAGAGAGGAATCTCCCAAGTCCTGAATGATAATGAAAGAACATTAATAAATTAGAAATAAGGGATGCCAACTTCATTGTAATAAAAAGGTGGTATCCCTTCCATCTCCGAGAGGATAAAAATACTATGACGTTTCTTGAAACCATAAAAAGCGAAGAACATCCAGTGAAAATTCCCTACAAACGTTTCTCTCCTATGGCATTAAAATAAATTAATATTCATGAAATTCCTGGGTAAGGTTTAGGAAATCTATAAGCAAAATAGAGCTGAGAACATTTATTAGCAATTTAGTGCCATTTAACCCCATGTTTTAAACTCTTTTATACATTTCCAGTAAATCCTAAAAATCGAAAGACTAAAAGTATGTGACCCCCAAAGCCAATTCACCCGATTCAAATCCTTTGCACCCTTTTCTTTATTTTTAACTCAATCGAAAATAAGGAATTCCTAACAAGGATTCAGAAAGTAAATCTTGGCTAACAAACTTCATAGAATTTCTTCTAATAACTGGTGAATAGAAGAGAGGCAATAAATGTGGCATAAATCAACTTTAACGAAATATTTGATGAAGTACCATATTAGAGGAGTAGGTTTAAGCTAGAGCTATATGGGATATCAGGTTGAGTCTTAAGTTTCTTTCAAACAGACCGCAATGGGTTATATTAAGTGGTAAAAAATCAATATTTAATCCTACCCGGATTTGTTTAGGAGGTACTATCATTTATTACGTGTGTTAATCACTGAAAATATCATCATTCTCAATCATACTAAGCCATCGTGGGATAATAGAGAAGCATGTCAGCAAATACCGAAGGCTTAGAATAGATTAGGCCAGAGCATCCAAATTAATGCCTAAGTAGAAAAAAAATAAATATTTTGTTATAAAATGGACAAGTTTGGGTTGAAGCAATACAAACACATAAGAGTAGTGGTAATAACCTTAAAAGCTCATAAAATTCTCTGCAACCCAGGAATAAAACTAATATAATACTAGGGATGTTAAAGAGAAACAACAGTTAAAGAAACAAAGTGATTTTACCGGATTATATAGGGATCTAGGTAAGCGCTACATACGAGGGGCGGTCAATAAGTTTTGCGAATCAGTAGGGCAAAACAGAGGAAGGGGGATGGCTGTTTGTGGGGGGTGTTAGGACAAGTTATGCCAAGTCAGGACCTGCAGCTGCACGCTCCTGCCTCTTCTGTTTAAGAAGCAGTAGCTGATCGCAGATCGTCAGTCACAAATGTTTCAACAATAGAGAAGGTTGAGCACCGCGCAGTGATCAAATTTTTTACCAAGGAAGGCAAGAATGCAAAAGAGATCCATGAACGCATGGTTGCAGTGTACACCGACACCGCCCCTTCCTATGCAACCATTGCTCACTGGAATTGGGAGTTTCGTCATAGTCGTGGGTACCTTGAAGATGCCCCGTGTCCAGGACGCCCGTCAGACGTGACCAACGAGGACAATGTGGCCCGTGTGGAGAGGATGATCCTCGAAAATTGACGGGTGAAGGTCGAAGAAATCGATCGAGAACTTGGAATATCACATGGAAGTGTTATCAACACCATCCACGATAATTTCGCCATAACCAAGGTCTCTGCCCGTTGGGTCCCTAGAGACCTCACGCCCCATGATAGACTTCAACGTCGTCAAAGTCCACAAGGCCAGAGTTACACAAGCTGCCCTGCGCGAGTGCGGATTCGAGGAGCTCAACCACCTCCCCTACAGTCCAGATCTGGCCCCTAGCGACTACTTTTTATTCCGCTAGCTCAAGGCTGCACTGCGTGGACGCCGGTTTGGGGACGATAAAGATGACCAGCTCGCCGTCCAGGAGTGGATTGAACAGCAGTCGGGAGATTTCTGGTTGTCGGCAATTCGAAGCCTCAGGGACAAGTGGCGCAAGTGTATTGAAGTCGAGGGTAGTTATTTTGAAAAATATTTGAACACTTTTCCTCATATCTCATTTCCTTATATCCGAATTGCAAAACTTATTGACTGCCCCTCGTACCTCATCCTTGGAATATCTAGACTTAGCTATGACCAGAGGTTAGTTTAAGTTTGTTTTCAATTAAGAAAGGGGTGTTTAGGAGGGACATAGCTCAGTAATTTAAACATATTAAGGATTACATGACATTAGTCCAGATATTTTCTTTAAAAGATACTAGAGAGTGCATTATATGTTGACTTGAGTTTAACATAAATGGGCGTTTTGTTGAGAGAAATGTTATAACATATTCTTTAGTGATATAGTAATCAATGCATAGAGTGACCTACCACCAGAGGTGATAAGTAGTATTTAATTACCTTCCTTCAAAAGTTAGATTGGACAAGAACTTGTGGGATACTACATAGGATGATTTAGAGTTTGATAATATTTATCCATGATGGATTAAGAACTGTACAGATGTTGACTGGTATACATAGGTACAATACATTTCACCCATAAATCTTTCAGTAGAAAGAGCCACATTTGTAATGTGGCGAATGTGAAGTAGATGGCTTGTAAGCGCTGGGTGAACTAAGTCTTTTAAGCTAAAGTACACCCAAGCGAACCGAGAGTCCGCCCGCTAGTCTTAGCGAAGCGAAGTCAATGGTTTGAATCTCATCACTCTCGGCAACGCTTCTTTCTTGCCCGGGAGATGGGTATCCTGTGTAGTTTGTTACACCTTGTACCTGGCGAAACGGCACCTCCTCCCAGTTCCCAGCTCGATACCCGTGGTTAAGCATCGTCTGGCATGGTTTCCCGGACCCAGTGCCCGCAGATGTGCACCCTCCACGGGACTCCCGGCCCCGCTATTTGCGGGACCTGCGGCATTATATCTCCCACTATTTTCCATCCTTCTACATTCACCACCTTCCTCTCCTATTTCTCTTTAATGACCCCTAACCCGCGAGGAAAAAAGTGGGGCAGGGAGCAGCACCCCTTCTGCAACTAAAACCTCGAGGACAGGCATGATCTCCCGCCCCCAATGCCTACTTTTTAGTCCGCTCTCCTATCTCGAGTCTTCTTTATTACATACGCCTGTGTACTCTATTCCAAAGTTTGCTTTTACTATCCGGAGGTTCTGGCGGCTCGGTGTACCCTCGATCCTTTTACCATAACCTAGCTGAGTGGCAGGTTATAATACCCTGAGGTCTCTACCTGTTGCGAGGGCTTAAATCCAGCTGGCAAGGCGAAGTATTAGGTACGGACTGCGCCGGCTTACCGACTCTCTTCAGCGCTTCCGGCGTCTATATGGTTCAAAGCCGCAAGAAAAGGTCGCCATAACGGCGGGTCAGATTGCCAGGGCTCATTTCAGCTCGAACCGGTGTGTCGAGTATGTGCAAATGACCACATTCTGGATTTTTCTGATCCTAAAGAGACATTTCTCTTAACTCCTCTCAAGTCAATGGGAGGTTATAGTATCTACTTTTCATGCGGCATTTTCTCATGTGAATTTTAATCATGGCCACAACGGGAGGGAAAATAGTAGGGCACTCGCAAGCTAAAGGAGAACCGGACATTTTGGGGAACCGGTGTGTTAGCTCCCCCCTCCCTTTCCCAATGGAAGCCGGCACTCTGGCCCCCTAGACCTGTGCATTTTAAATAGGTCATGAATCCATGAAGTCTCTTGTCAGGGTCTCCGCTGGGCTGAAAGCTAACGCGGTGGGGGACACCCCATGCAAAGGTCTACTCCTGAAGAAGATACTCCCGGGGCATCACGGCACTCTGAAGAATCAAGAGGAGAGGAGGGCTCTCCTCCCTCTGATGAAGCCCCACAGACAACCAGATCTTTTTCCATTTCGAAGAAGGATCAGGCTGAAGCTGGCCCTCCCGGCCTCGGGGCCCTTCTGAAGGAATATAAGAATGTACAATCCACATAAGGTATCGAAACAGGAGGAAAAGAAGGCTTGCATGCTGGACCAAATCTTCCCCACTGAACGCTCGAAGGAAGCGGCAATTCAGCGCCTTCTAAATCCAACGTCCACCCCCCATCCCCTAGTTCTGCCACACGAGATGCTCCGGCCTCTTCCGTAAAAGTCCTTACATCAAAGAAGACCTCCGAATCTCATTCGAACTGGGTCTAGGTGCCACTTCCTTCAATGGAATTGCTGTGTACTCCGTGCTAACAGGGAGGAACTACGAATGGTCGTCTCTTCAACTCCCCGCTGTGCCTCCTACCCAACTTCCCGGGGTATAAGGGTTTTGCATCCCTATCAATACAGGATGGTAGGCGGGCAGGTAGATGCGCGACTTACATCTGACATCATGTCTCCGTTCTCTTTCTTGCATTAAATGCCTCACTTCAGGCAATGACAGTGCAGCTACACCTGGATAGGTGGTATACTTTTATTTTAGTCCATATTCCATTGACATTGATTTAAATTTGGCGGACTTCCACCGCATCGTAGCACGGTTGCCGATGTCCTTTCTCATTATCATGGATTTGAATGGTAGCCACCTCTCCTGGGTGGACTACAAGATCAACCCATACGCCACGTGCTTGCTGTCCTTATTGAAGAGCTGGTGATTGATGTCCTAATTGTGGATGAATCCACGCATCATTTTCCCAGAACCACTTCATTTATTTATCTCTATATGTCGCTGTGCTACCCAGACACAAGGCCTGATTTCGAGTGGGAGGTGGTCGATGACATCCTTGGTTGTGATCACTTTCCTATCAAAATATCTTTTGGGGGGTCACTTCCACCCGAAAAACCACTTCAGTGGTGCTTGGACTAGGCGTAGTGTCAAGCATTTCAGAAAATGACTGTTTTCTCTATCTTAGGCGAGGAGTTTAGATCAATACTTTTGACCGTTGAGTTTTTTCTCTAGCATATTCATCGACGTGAGCCTGACTACTATTCCTAGAACCTCTGGTCGTTTTGCACGTCAACCCGCCCATATTCGTAGCTTTATGGACTTGTATCCACACTATGGATATTTTTCGTCCTGTGACGTTCTGTACTCGGTGTGGCGATTGGGCTACTATTCTACCGCTTATTTGGCCTTTCGAAGCTACACTATGGATGCGAGTTTTACGTATTTATAGTTGAGAGTGAATTTTGGAAAGTGGATTCGATCTATTACACTGATCTTTGTTTAGCCACCGGCACCTTCCGCACATCCTATGCAGAGAGCATCTTTGTCGATGCTAGTAGGAAGTCGCTCGCTTTGCGATGCAAACCGTGCATTATGCAGCTATAAACTAGAGTCCAGAGTTCCCCTCTTTCGCAAATTATTCTCATTTTATCGGAATTCGATCTCGACGTTTTCAATGCCACCGTGACAAAATAAACATACTCTAAGCCTTTCGGGATTAGAGCAAAGCAACACCTTCGAGTGCTCAATGTATCTCTCGAGAGAGTGGCACCTCTGGGCCTGTCCAGGACGTTACCCAGGAGGTTATTACTTTCGACCTCTTTGAGCACACACCGTGTCACGTTGGAGCCATGCCAGTGTGCACGGACGGCTCCAAATCCGAAGAAGGGGGTCAGTTTTCACACAATCCTCCTTGTTTAAGGACGGCGGGGTTCTACCGGGCAATACGTCTGTTTTCAGGGCCGAACAGGTTATAATACACTGCTGGTTTCTTAATATTACGCGACGTACCCTGTTCGGAAACCAGATTGTAATATATTACGACTCAAAAAGTACCTCAAGAGACATCAAGCAATGGTATATATGCATCACTTGTTTCTAAGTGTCTGTGATGCCCCCGTTGCTGTGAGCTGGAAGGAACTAGTGATTGTCTTTTGTTGGGTTCCTAAACATGTAGAGGTTGTGAAAAAATAGCGCGCTGGTGATGGCGCCAATTGGTCTAGATGGACTGGGCTAACGGGCCAAGATTTCGCTCTTGCACACTCTGGCTACATGACACGAGCCGGGAGGTCAGCCGTTCGGGCTGCATGTCAAACGAAATGACAGACAGCAAAACGGAAACTTAATGTCGCGTACCAATGCACTGCGACTCTTCAGTGGACCCCTCCTCCCCTGCCTCGAAGGCTTCGGGCGGTTTTCCGTCGCCTCTGAATCGGTCACACTAGCGGGACGCATCGCCATTTAATGGGGTGCTCCCTTGCACTTTAGTCACTCAGACTGTCCGGCACATTCTTGTCGATTGTCTCAGTCTTGGGGATCTTCGCATACGTTAGCTGTTCCGGTACCGACACGAGCGAGATACTACCGCTTTTTCCCTCTTACTCTGGACGGGGTGGTGCAGAACAAATTACTGGGTTTGGGGGGCTTCTGGAGGAGGTAGGCCTCCTCTATTTTATTTAATTTCGGGGTGTTGGGTTCACATCGGGTTCTAAGGGGGTGGTCCTTTCCCGGCACCCGATCAAGCCTTTCGTTTCTTGCTTTATTTATATTTGATTTGTAGGCTACAAATGAGTAACTTCGGCGGCTATGCATTTCCTTGAAGTCGCCAGTACTTACTAAATATTTGATCAATAGCTATTGACTTTTAATACAGCCATTAAAATAGCTTTACTTTAAATAATTAGGTATTCAATAAAGGTATATTAACTTGAAATAAACATCTATTAAATAAAACCCTGCTGGCTTTAAATAAATAGCTATTCAAAACTTATTTATTTGCAATAAATTGCTTTTAAATAAATAGCTATTGTATATAAATAAATAGTTAATGCAACCCTAATCTATTGCAATAAAATAGTGAGCCCGGAGGGTGCGATTATCACCCCCACCCAAGTGGCAACACTATAAAATATTGTGATGGTGGAAGAGAGTGGAGTTTTGGAGGGGTATATTTTTATTCTCCTTTACAAACTGGCGCTTTTCGGATTTTTTTCCTCCCCTCTTACTTCGATCCAACACGCACATGCACACACCAACAGTATCATCTAGCGCACTTGTTTGCACACAACCGACCGAAATAGTAAGATATAGAGTCGCCAGCGACTAGACTCGTACGCGACTAAAAAAAAGTGCCGTGGCAATGGCGAGATTCAAATCACTGACTCCGGCTCATTGAGATCAGTAGACTATCCCTGTCCGTACGCTACAGGTTAATAAATGGCAGTCACGCGAGTGTAATGCATCTTGATTGAGTTTCACGCGGGATGCCAATTTATGGGCGGAACTTAAGTCCAGTCTAATTCAAATCTCCACCTCCCATCGATTACTACTTCAGATTTCAATCCGTGTAACTCCTACCCCGCCTCCCTGAGTGCAGGCAACACATTAATAAATGGATAAGTCTACTAGAAACGATGATATAAAACAGGAGAAATAAGTGGGCCCTGCTGGTCTTTTCTTCCCATTTGGCTTGATTTTCATTGCAACGACTCATTTACAAGTATTGCATCAACGCTTCATCCACGAAGCTGCAGATGAAAGTTGCACCATCAACATTCATGGCTAGTGATCTCTGGCAACCGCAGCCATTCACTGGAGTCAGCCGCAGACAACAGCGAAACCACGCAACTCTCGCTTTCTCGCTCAGCCTTGCCAGCCCAAAATAAACTGTAATTTTCTAATAAATACTATACAATCTCAGACAAATCCTCCAAACCTGAATATGTGCGAAGTGGATCATTTCAACAATTACTACAACCCATTTTTATTACAAATCATTAAAATCCCAACTACTCGCATAATTTTACGTTTTTATAAGAAGCTGATTTTTTCACACATCAATAAATAATTCATCAATATTAATCGTTGCAAATAATGGCAATGGGGGGGATAGAAAGGTATCATAAAATGTGTCATTAACCTAATTCCTTATGCTAGTGTACCTTAAATTAAAATATTCATGAGTTTAGTAGAAATAAAACATGACGTAATGGGGCCTTGAACTAGGCCTTAGCTACTATTCAAGACTGCCAAAAAGTTAAATAAATATGTATATTACATAGCCTAAACATCTTCGAAAAAGCTAATTCAAATTTTGTACATTTCAAAAATAAACAAGTTTAAATTATTCCTTACATTTAGAAGAGTCACGTTGCACATTTGCATGAAAGGATCTTTCATCTTATCATAATCCAGGGATTGAGATAAAACAAACTGAACAGGAACAGGAATGCCTTTCTCACACTTGTATTTTGGATGAATTGACTGTATCGGACATCCGTCATTTACGAGCACATCAAATTCATTATTCGGCGAATTCGCATCGTAATCATGAGCCAAAAGCTAAGAAACGGAAAGAATACTTGAGCACATTTTAAGAATTTGAATAAATTGTTATATTTTCCTCCTGGACTAATTCCTTCGGTAGTAATGATACAAGTTTCGCAGTAACAAGGAAACCCGTACTCATCTTACTTTGACAAGCGCCAATAACTGGTACCCAGAGTTTGCTGGGACTAAAATCGTTACAACGATTGGCAATACATCATATTAACATAACTCCACTCCACCCTCATCAACAATAACCCCCCTCTCCCTTATTAATGACACTATGATTTCTTTTAAGGAAAATAAAATATGTGATAAATGATGGAGAATGAGAAAGCTCGACTCCCAGGAAGTCTTTATTCCGACGTCTCGCTATGAACCAACTAACTTAACCTAACCTAACCAACTTTAGGGAACTCAACTACATGATTAAAAGAATGCAACAAAGTTTTAGCTGAAACTATCGTCCATGCGTTTGGGACAGGATTCTGCTTCTCCAAATATTATTGTAGTCTTCTGACGCTGCAGTGTGTTCATGTGTGTCCTCTAAAGTACCCACCAGTATCGCGGTTACTAGTGCAAAGTATACAATAGCCCAATCTAACAGCCCTAGTTTGGTCTATTGGCGTAGATTGGTCTATAGGATGCACTCACTTTCTTGTCAGGTATGAACAGTATCCTCCCAGGTGTACCCGATCCAGTATTGAGGAAACTTGACATGGTTATAGTAGTCGCATTCCATTCCAATTTAATTAACAAAGTTACCACCAGTGTTCTCTGTGCGTACTTCTACCAAACTCCTCGGATGATTAATTATTACCGTATTCTTTGCTATTCCCATTACCCCTCTTCACACCTGCTATTTTATCTTTCGCTTTTTTTACCCACCTGAAGTCCTGGAATAGGCAGGTGAGTGGGGAAATCTTCTCTGACACTGGCATCGTAAGATGACTGCATGAAACTGGGCTCTTGAGTATTTTCATCCACCAGAATATGGGTAATTTCCAATTTACAAAGCTAAAAACAACACCAAATTATATTGCTCCAGTAAATGTTGCTCTCAATTTGATAAATAGTAAAGTTCAAATTTAACACTTAATTAAATCATAGTAAAGATAACTAATAAAAAGTCTTACCTCTTCAGTTCCGCTAAAATCAAAGTTTAGATTTAGTTTCAAAGTCGTCTGAAAAGAGAAGTCAACTTATCAATACATCATCCTCTTACTCTGCTTAAAATGATCGAGGTTACCTTTGTTAATTCCCCCCCCCCCACCCGTACCTGTTTATGGGTGATATTTGGCAACTGAACGAAGTTTTTAAGAATGTATAGGCTTCTAAATGTACATGTATACTTTTACTTTCTTTTGTACGCTACCCACCGTTGTTAATAACCTCTCCAAACTGCATTGTTTCCAGAGGGTGTCTTCGCAACTATAAGGATTTTTAGACATTTTGCACTTGTGTTTATTCGTTTATTCTCGTGTCTTTAATTTCTTCTAATTTTCGTTTCTTTAGTAGTAAGTGGGGTTTTGAGGTAGCTTTATCGTTCATTTCAAACTATTAGAAATTTTGGTTTTAAAAATAAGGATAAAGTAATAATTTAGTTTCAGGGGCTTATCTTGTATGTTTACAAACTCTCCTTGAAATTCGGTGAAGAGTTCAATAAAATACCAGAATATGTCATTACCTTCCTCTCCTCATCATCGTAATCGACCAGTCCGGCCATAAGCTGGAGGACACTGAATTCCATCGTCTTTTCCTGCAACAAGATCTTGTAATTGACGTAAGCAGCTGCCCCGTTTTCACTTTGGTCATCGACTGCAGGTTCCTTCGAAATTTCACTCTCCCAAGATACTTTATACATAAGAGTTCCTTCGGGTAAGGTTTCCTTCACGGACACTGACATTTCCGTAAACGTCTCAGCAATAGGAACTGGGTCGTCTGCCTGAACATTTTCGCTCGTCACGGTAAATTGATCTGAGCAAATGCCTGTCAAGTATATACACATTTATGACATTATCCATTTATACTTCTCAGGTAAAAAATTTACCCTGCTTCGCTAGTAAGAGAGACCTCCGTCCTAATTCTAAATCGCCTAGCTCTCGATGTTCGTATTTCCCCTGGTCGCCCTACCTAAATAGGCCTCTAGCTCCCCCCCCCCCTCCCACTTCTGGACCCTTACCGGAGTCTCCTGCAAGGGTTCTCTATAACCTAATACTAACTGCAACTCAGACTCTCAGTTCCAGGAATTCACTGTGTTCCCTTTTTAGCATACAGGTGTATGAGTGACTTCAGCATATGTACTCTTACCTCTCATACTCACAGTGGACACGTGGAACATGAGTCGCGAAATAACAATTAATTAGAATAGTTAACAAGCTACACATCGTGGTTCGGATTCTACGTTAAGCCGCAGGTCCCATAACTGCCTAAGTTCCCTTTGTTGTCTTCTACCATACTTCCTTGCTATCCTACCATGAACCTTTCCTCTTCTCCCCCCTCTCACTCCTACCTTCCGTATCCACACTATCCGGAGCTTACTGAGGCCCTGAACAATGATGTTACAAAGGAGTACCGGGCCTCACCCCCTTCCCCTCGCCTTAACCATTCTTATGCGGGCCTGGGAGGGTGAGGGGGAAGGTTTGGACGAGCTGTTTTTTTGTCTCTGACTTTCCTGTTCATTTCATTTGATTAGTAAATTCTAACGGCCTGATTTTGTACGCTAAAACTTGTCACCAATCAAAGGAACTTAAAAGGAAAGCAAGAATATTATTTTCTCTTCTCATCGCTGCATATAAGAGAAGTCGCGAAACAAGCCCACATAAAGCAGCAATCCGGGAGCCTTGAAAGAGTTATATTTTTTTTTAATTCGGAATAAAAGCAAATATATAAAGGTTTAAGCTCCCATTCCTCATACCTCCCTGAAGCCCAAATGAAAACGTGAACCGAGTTACTGCATCATAATCTTTGTTCCAATTATGACGGACTACGAAGGCAAGGCATAATTAGAGGCACTGAACGATGCTGTTTTATGGATTAGCCCAAAACGGAGCCCGGTGCTCGAGAAAGTTATTCCGGAATGGGACTTAGTTGCAACCTTTGGGTGGGAACAAAATGCCCACACTTGATGGTCCGGCCAAGAACACAGAGGGAACTAACCCAAATATCTGTGTATGCTGGAAGTAACTATGATAACCAAACCCATGAGGGGGTAGCACCCGGATAACGGCAGTTGATTCAGCGGAGCTCTACCGGATCCATCTATTTCATTTATCCATCCTTTCATTCTTCAATCCATCATCTTCAATCTTTGATCTTTGCAGTACTTGGTAGGTGGAGAGGAAGGAGGGCGTCATTGCAAATTTCCTTAACTCGTTCAACCCACTCGTACACACAGGACAACCGCTACATTATTCGCAGAAGTAAACGGAAGGAAGAGGAAAGAGGAAGAGCAACGAGTTCCTTCGGGTAAGAAAAGGAAAGAGGAAGAGCAACGAGCTCCTTCGGGTAAGAAAAGGAAAGAGGAAGAGCAACGAGGGACCCCGTCTCCCGCCAACGGGTGATGAACCAGACAAAGAAAGTCCCAGGAGATTCAAAAGGCAGAGAGTGTAATGCATCCTTGTCTTCAACATGCGCTTACCGCCGGAAAATATCAATCAAGAAACCTTCCATAACATACACATGTGTCTTGTCTGTTACAAGTTGGAAGACCATACTTCGAGCAAGTGCCCGAACAAAGGCACCCTTCTATTTTGCGAATGCGGCAAGAAAAGCCATCGCTACAAAAACTGTGACCAACCCACGAAGAAATGCTTCAAATGCCAAGGCAAACACCTCACCATGTCCCTTAATTGCCTAATTAGGAAATAATATAGCGGAGGAGGAAGAGACAAGAAGCGCAAAAGCACGAACGAGCAAGAAATATGCAAGATAAAATATTAAAAATATTAGGAGCAGAAACCAGAGAACTCATAGCGAACAACAACGAAGGTGGAATCCACAACTGGTTCCCTGCTTTGCAAACATACTTGAAAGAGCATAAGAGCAACCAAGATATGATTAAAGATATAAATGAATAATACCGATAATCACAAGAAACCCAAGAGTTGGAAAGCAAATCGATTGAGACAAAGACAACCTAAAAAGGAACTACCGAATACGAGATGATTTGCCAAAATGCGACAACAGGACTAAAAACTAGCAGAAAGGATCCAAACAAGGAAAACAACCAAGTAAATAAATACAAAACAGACAAACAGTAACATATAGAAAACAAACTACAAACATACAAATAAATATACAAACTACAAACACACAAGTAAACAAACATAAAATAACAATATGCGAACACATAAGTAAGCAAAATACAACTCAGACAAACAAAACATAAAAACAAGATACGAACATAAAAATAATTAAATCACCACGTAAAAACAGACAAAGGACAGCACAAACTAACACAATACTAAAAAACAAAAAAAATAAATTTACAGCAACATAAATATAAAACAAGCATAAAAGTCAAAGGCTTGAACGCCTAAAAGAAAGCCTAGACCACAAAATGAAACAAACACACTTAGACACAAAAGAGCGATTAGACTGACCTCTAGTCATCTCTTGGCAAAACTTCTAAATTTCCTATTCTCCCCGCTGTATCTCTCTTTCACTATACACTTAACATTTTCCCCTTTACACAATTCCTTTGCATAAATTGAATTTAATTGAATTACTAAATTCTATACTTGCTCAATCAAGGAGAGAAATTTATGCTATGCCAATACACAAGATTAAGTCGGAGATGTTCCTCCGAAGTTTCATTATTGGTCGCTATTATTTAATTTATTTAAATGATTTAGATATCGTTGTCCAAATAGCAGATGATACAAAGTTATCCATTCCTTTATATAGAAAAGAGGGGTCTCATTGGACAGATGACTCCATTTAGGAAAATGTATGATAAAATCGTACCAGGAGAAAGAAAAATAAAGATTTATGTTATGAAATGCAAGGGCTTGGGTAGCATTCTAAAGAATAAGAAAGGGAGTTAGGAATAATAGCAAGTAGCAATCTCGAATTGTTTCAGTCAGTTATATCGGCAAGGGGATGATTGTAATTATAACTGAGAGAAATGACAGTTATAAAAGTAGAACTGATCAATAAATTATTACATTCTTACACCACTCAGAGTTGTGTATACAGAGATGGGCTCCCAATTATTGTCATTGTGTGTCGATATATTGTAAAGATTCAAGGAAAGTTACAAAATTCCCTTCTCAAATAGGTTCACATACAGTATGAAAGAAGGCGACAACCATCAGCTTATTTCCCTGATAGAAGCCAACGCCACATCATCAACATACAAAGAGTTTTAAATATACTGAGAAAAGAACTTTATTAGGATTGTGTTTTTTATTATTAAAACTAGTTTCGGAAGTATCCTGTTTCAAATATCAATCTTGATGGACGTAGGATACTTCGAAACTAGTCTCGTTTTAATAAAAAAATATCCTAAAAAAACGTCTTTATCTCAGTATTCCAAAGGTCATGGAAGTAATAAGCTCACATTAAGTTTCCCGGCCCTCTGTGTTTTGGTCCAAGGTGATTTGCTAGTGCATTTCTATACGATCGTGAACTTTTTCAATTTTGTAGGGAAAGGAGGGAGGAATGGGGCATTCCTCTACTGTTTGTTGTTCTCGCCCTTTTTCATACCTAGATAAAACCCGGCTACTGTTGAAAAAGGGCGTCAAATGACCCAAAACATAAATTAACAATAAGGATGTCACTAATGCATATAGGATGAAATGAAATCATTTTCACGCTTTCGAAGCCATTCTTACCTTGAATCTTATCCAAGCACAGATAAAATAAGAAGATTACAAACTTATTTCGAATGCTTAGAATCATTTCACTTTCTTATTAGGTATAGAAGTCTGAAAGAATATTTTCGTTTAGTATCTTCAGACAATCGGTGCAGAAGAAAACCAGGGACTACTTCCGGGTGCTCCTTACAGATGGCTCTTAGGAGGCACTCCTCTTAGATAAAAGTTGTTTTTTTTTAATCTTTAGGGAATCATAAGTTTGTTGCTTTAGGGGTGACGTGAGAAATATGAATAATACAATTAACAGTTGCAATTGCGCCTAAACTGATAAATGAATGTGCTTATCAGTATTTTATCTAGTGAATGATGCGTTGGTAAGGAAATGATAATAGAGATTATATTCTGCTTTGGAATATGTATATATATATATATATATATATATATATATATATATATATATATATACGTCATATTAGAGGAAATAATATACACTGAACTACGCTAATAGCTTAGTAGGGAAAGTTAAGATTTATCTGCTCCCTGTGAATCAATTTTGATTAAACCTTTTCCTGCTGGTCTCCACAATATGGCCACACTAATGTTATGTTTTCATTATGCTGTGTTAAGTCCTTCCATTTTTATTTCAGATTCGTCATTTTGGGGGTGAACCACGCTAATAGCTTTTGAATAAATGTAGCCCTTCTAGAAATATTTTGGAGAAAATAAATGATAATTATAAACATTAAACATACCTTGCCCACATGAGCGACATTTCGACGAATGACTTCAAAAATCGTAAGCATGGAATCTGTCAATTTCTTAATAGTAGCAGGTTGGACTGCCTCTGATGCAACTTTGATGGTCGCCCATAAGACGTCTTTAGATGAAAATTTGACGTCCATCGGCATAAACGTCTTGTTTAATAATGGATCACAAATTTTCGATTGAGTTGAGATTCGGAGAGGTTGGCGGCCACACCATCAACTTGTCACCTTGTATGCCGTTAGAGCTTAGGGATGCTTGAGTGGCACTGGCAGAGTGAGATTGATCTTCTCATGCATGAAAATGAAAACTAAAGTTCTTAGAACTGACAACGGTATGTCATCTAGCCATGGATTCAAGGATTCCTTCAAGAGATTGCAGTTGGCGTCTGCGGTCACTTTAACCCCATCATGCACCCTGATTGAGCCAACAAGTCTGTGTCCAATTATACCTGCCCATAACCTGACTCCTCCTCCCTGCTGTTGACGTCGCAAACGTGGGTGACACTCATCTTCGAAATAGACCCAACCATTTGCCCAAGCCTCAGGTCCTCAAGGGTTGCTCTGGTCTCGTCAATAAAGAGAACACAACTAATTTCAAACGTCCTATACTTCCGGGCCCATCTAAGCCTCAAAACTTGTTACGGGGCGTTCAAGGAGGTAGTTTCAGGGGAGCTCGCACGGGAGGCATGGCCCCTAGGATACGGTTCCTCGTAGCCTTCGGTACATGGCGAAGACCAGCGGCGGTGAAAATGACTTTTCTTGTTTGTCCGGGTTTCCCACGTAACTGGTGTCGATATTCATAAAATCCCTAGAAGTCACAGTTTTGTAGGTCCCACAAACGGATCGCATCTTTCTTAGCGAGGTGTCCTTCAAACCTCGTCTAACCACGTCCACATGGCGAAGTAACTTCTCCGCGATAGCATGAGCAGAGGTGCCTTCAGCACTTTCCTCGATGATGAAAGACTTTTCTTCATCGTTGAGGCCTCTGTAAAGTCCAATTGTTCTTAAAGAGGATATATGTTATTAGCATAGTTCACCACCAAAAGATGAATCTGAAATAAAAAAAATTGACCACGTAATACAGCATAATGAAAACATAACATTAGTGTTGCCATATTTTACAGAGAAACTGGGAAGAGTTTCATCAAAATTGATTCATAGAGAGCCGAAAAATCCTAACTTTCGCTACCAAACTATTTATAGAAGTTATTCATGTCCGAAAAAAAGTATTTTAATGATGATTGAATAGGAAAGTTTTATATAAATAGTTGTAAGAACGGGGACTAACCTTAATACCCCTGCCTTTTCACTTTGTCGAAGAGGGAGAAACTAAAGATTGTGGAGGGCTACATGTTTTGGATGGGAGTAGAATGAAGAAACGCTGTTTTTTGATGGTTATATTTGTAAAAGTAAGGGAGAGGAGCTTGACTCAGCGTTTAGGCTCGGATTTTAAGGTTTAATATGAAATGATTGCAATATTCGGAGATGCGATCCAGTGATAACGGTGTCGAAAATGGAAAACTTTTCGAAAGAGGCTTTGTGATTGGGATTACGATTATGATAGTGTATAGGAGTTTGAATGGTATATCTCTCCTGTACAAAATGCTGCTCTATATAAAGTTATTATTCGTAAACATAAGCTATACAAAATTTAGCCAATCAGGATTAAGCAGATTTTTAATGACAATTTTATGTTTAATATGTTCATTCATCTTTGAACAAACTTTACAAATCAGCGTAAAAATAGATTTTTAGGAACAATTTATGTTCCAACGTATACAAATATAAGCGGCGCTGAAATTCATTTTTCCTCGAGTAGAAAAAGATACCGAATAGGAGCATCAACCCGGTAAAGGAGGCATAGTCAAGTGCCAGAGACTCCAAAGCCGTGATATAACATTTCCAACGCTGACTTTTAACGTGCCCTAAACTATACGATTGTATAGCAAACGCTAGACCTTACCCGAGTAGGCCCCCAAACTCCTGAACCCCACAAGAGGTACCTGGAGCCCTGGAAAAAACACTTCTACGACTTCGCGGCTTCCCAAGAGACCCAGTAAAGCCACCACAGTTTCACCAGCTAGACCTCCAACGAAGTCCGTTCAACTGGAGTCCTCCCTCCTCCCTTGAATCCCTACCAACCCACTCCCCCTCAACGTTGCCGATTCAATCATCAACAAATATTCAGCTCTACTCTTTTCCATGAGCTGCTGAATTGAGACCGGGAAAGCTTTAGGACTGCTTCTTCCACCAACCTATGCTACCAAGTGGCAGACTGATTGGACATACCTCCTGTTTCTGCCAGGGTTGGAAAAATACCCTGGGTTTTGGGGGGTTTATTGTTTTGAGGGGGGTTTATTGGTTTTTTTTTGGGGGGGGGTTATGTATTAAAGTTCATAAACAGGCAATAAATCACAAGAAAACCAATCACAACCACTGAACTCTTAAAAATACTCTTTTAATTTAATTGCACAACACATGTGTGACATATAAATAATCTCTAATGTTGTATTTATAAAATAGAGCAAACTTAGTAAATTAAAAAATAATGAATGTTTTTTAGTATAATTTAAGATGAATTTACCAAATTACCTAAGATTAACAATTTTTCATATTTGATACTATAATATAGTTTCTTCGAAAATATTTGAAACCATACATGTTCTGTACCAGTTTTGTACGTGTTTTATACGCGTTGTGAACCAGCGCGGCCTTGCAAGTGTTGTTACTTGCCTAATAATGTCAGTTCAAGTGTTACTGTCATAATACAGACATAATCGCTTCTTAAGTAAAATTGTTTTCAATGGTCTGATGATATGATGATGAACTATTTGCATTACTTACATGTTCAAAGTATTTACGTTCTCAATTAAACAACTCAAAACTGAGGAAGTGTGAACATATTTGTATTTATTTTTTTTATATAGCTAGTCTTTGTTTTTAATATATTTACTTCCAGTAAATATATTTATCAGCAGATAGTTGATTGCATGTGTCCTTTTTTTCTCTTTTGACAGGAATACATCTGCTAGCTGTGCAAGAAAACGAGGCAGAGAGCTGGCTTCATAATCAGTACCCAAACTTTCAAGTAGGACTCCTACAATTAAAACTGAAAGAAGCCTTAGTTTTTCCTACACATATGTTCTCAGAGAGTGTGACAAAATCCTTAAGTCCCGGAAAATGGTGGGATTTAATGTCCCAGAAACAGTCAAAAGAATCTAAACATAAGCTTCCTGAAGGGTTCTGCAATTTTATTACTAAGCTCCATTCATGTCCAGCAAGCTCAGTCTCTATTGAACGTATATTTTCCAGTTTCGTTCTTGTCTGGAGCGATGTAAGGAATAGATTAGGGGCAGACAAGGCACATAAGAGATGGTCAGGATATACAGGCACCTTAGGTCAGGCTAACGACTAAGATCCTAAACCTATGGAAAACTGAAGAATAAATTGAATGAATTTTTTTAATATTTCAGATTAACAAAGGAAATTTTTGTTTTTTATTTGTACTAGTCACATTTATTTTATTTTTTTACATTAAAATTTATTTTCAGGTGTTTCAATTGCTTATAGAGGAGTTATTATTTAATATTTAAAATAATATGGAAGAAAACTTGGAAAACTTATGCATAAATAAATGGTAATATAATGCCATTAATATTGATTTATAGTAAGTTATCCTTATTTTATAAAATACGGGAGTTCAATGGTGTCAAAAGGTAAAATATTAAAAAAAAACAATAAAACCCACTGGGTAGTGGATTTGTACGGAATCTAAGTGGGGCACCCCCCCTCCCACCACCGCCACCAATGAAAGGACGTCCCAGCAATGAACAGAGCGGTAGGTCTCTGGACTTTCGGGTCCCACTGCAACTAGTCGGGAATGAAAATCCCGACAAAGTGAAGATCTTTGAGACTATCTTCGGGAAACTGGGGATCGGACTCAAAAGATTAATCGAGGTCATCAGAGGATACACTGCTATTTTCCACACACAGATGGACCTGGTAAAGCTGACCTCAACAACTGGCATAAAAGAACTAGGCACCATAGGACTAGAGCCCAAACCTTCCCCAGCCCTAGCAGCAAGGAAGGCTATCGTATGCAGGTGAGTTGACCCATGGCTAGGCGAACGATCAGCCGAAGACATCAAACAAGAAATCGAGAATGGGCTGAGCTGACCGAAGTGATTAAATTTCGAAACCTCACGCACGTATTTAAAATCGCGTTCAGAGAAATGGAGATGGCGGCCAAGGCGAAGGAAGCAGGAATGAAGCTATTCTCCATGATAATCTTCCCAGAGCAGATTGAAAGAGAGATTCTTCCAGCTGCTAACTTGCTTCTTCTGCTACAAGGTCGAAGAACACCCTACTAGTGCCTGCCCAAACAAGGAGAACGCTAAGGTTTGCTCAGAGTGCGCACAAATCGGCCACGACAGGATGCACTGCGTTAACGACACGAAGATGTGTATTAATTGCGCTGGTCCCTATCGGACCTTGAGCATGCAGTGCTATGTCAGAAAGGAAACCTAAGAAAGAATAGAAAAGCGGCTGGCAGGCCGAACATCGCTTACGTAACAGCTGCCAAGATCCCACCACAAACTAACACAACGCCGGCACAGCCCCAAATAGTCCTACAGCTCACCGATGCGACCCCTCCTAAAATGCTAGCACGCATTCTCCACCCGCATGTGATGAACCTAGCCTTCCCGGGTTCATTCAATACCGAGATGAGAAATATGCTGGCTGCAAATGGCCTCGAATCTACTACGTTCCTGGACAACCCACAGTCAGACAAAGTTCTCTCGGCATCATGCAACAAGGAAGCACAAGCAAAACCAGTTAAGCCAACAAAAGAAAACCCCACGAGGATGTACCTACAGCGAACAGACATGAGCCTGCAGCCGATCAAACACCTCTGCTTGCCTCAACCAGACAGAAAAAGAACTAAAAGAGAACCAAAGAAGAACCCAGAAAATAAGAGGGAGAAGCAGAACGACTAACACAACAGGGAGAACACGACCCCGACGGAAGGGAAATCAAACTCACCATCGCCCTCAACAAAAACACCACTCAACAAAGAGAGATATATCCATCGAGGAGGTGGCCTCAGGATTCAAAAAAGGCCACATCAAGTGATGCTATATCTCACCCAAAGACGAAGAGTCGGTCAAGATAGCCTTACTGAAATGCAAAGTAAGGCTGTACTACGAAAACTTCAAGCTCTACGAGCCATCCTTCTTCAAGAAACTACGATCGGGCAGACCAAACAACCAAAACCCTCAAGCAAGTCAGACACACAAGATAGCAACTAGAAATAGGCTAACTATTCTAGCACATAACGTGCATGGGTGGCAGATGAATAAATATCAGCTGTACAACGTCTACCGAGAACTGGATCCAGACACTCTTCTGTTGTCAGAAACTGGAATCAGGGACGACGACAAGCAGAAGATCTTCGGATACAACGTTCTCCAAAAGAACGTCACAAGAGATAGGTTTGACGGAACTATAATAGCGGTCAAGAAAAATCTGCAGTACATACCAGGGAATCCAATAGAAGAATCGTTTCTATCGATCATACTGAGGTGCCCTCTGGGTGACATCTAATTCGGCGTGGGCTACCAACCTCCCCGCCGTTCATACTTGCCCTACCCCAACATGTATACTCTTTTCAAGAAAGAGCACCCAGTATTGTTCACCGGGAACCTGAACGCCAGGAACTATGCAAGGGCTATGCTAGGGCTATGTAAGGACAAACGCAAGAGGCAGGTACCTTAGTTTGTTGTTAGGAAAGGATATAGCTGAGCGCATCGGGCGTGACATCCCTACATTCTTGTATTCAGGGTCGGCCACCAATTTTGATGTAATTCTCACGAATTCCGGCTTGCCCTTCCACAGGCTCGTCAGTCCAGGACCACTGACACCTATCGATCACATCTCCATGTTGATCACTATAGCAGCTGCACCTATCCCAGTTCCTATTGTTCCAAGGAAAGACTTCTCGAAGGCCAACCGGGAAGCATACAGGAGGGCGTTTCCATTGGACCTCCCTGAACTGGACAGTGCATCCAAGGTAGACATCGACAATGAGCTTACTGCTATCAATGCTTGCATTTCAAACGCAGACGCGATAGCTATCCCGACAACCTCTCACAAAATCACACTGCCAACAACCCCTACACAAGAGAGAGTGGTGCCCCAAATGCGTTTCAATGATGTCTACAACCGCATTTTCGACATGGGCTACACCAAGCCCATGGATTTCCAACTCGGTCAACACTTCAGGAGACAGCTAAACACCACGCTGGCGCACAAACTGAGGGAGAAGTGGAACCGTCTAATTGAAAATTTAGACACTGACAGGAATCCGAAATCATTTTAGGCAACCGTCAACAGACTAAAGGGGAACTCCCGTTCCCATGGCCCAACGGCAATTTCGCACAAAGATACCACGGCGATTACTCCCAGAGAGAAGGAGAGGGTGTTCCGTGGAGTCTGGAAAACGCTTTAAAAATCTCCGATTAAGAGGAGGAAAACTTTGACCTAGGTTTCGAGGATCAGGTTCTCGAATATATGTAGATGAGGGAAGGCAGGTTCAACCCTTATGGAACCTCGTACCTCTACCGTCTTCATGGCAACTCTTAAGAGGGAAACCCAATCACCAGTGCAAAATTGTGGAAAGCAATTGCATCATTTAAGCCTAAAGCCCCAGGCCTCAGCCAAATCGCCATCAGGCACCTGAAGGAGGCACCCGAAAGATTTCAGACTAGGCTGTTAAACCTGTTCAATTTGTCCCTAGTAATGGGATATTTCCCAGATGGCCTGAAAATCTCGAAAAGGATTTTCATCCCAAAGCCTGGGAGGCAAGCGAACCAGGTCATGAATTTCAGACCTATCTCATTGCTGGAGACCATTGAGAAGGTCTTTGAGAACATTCTCAACAGCAAACTATCAAAACACCTGTCAGAGCACTCTCCTTTGATCGAGGAACAGCACGGATTCAGAAGACACCGAGGCATGGAAACAACCATAGCCTACATGCTTCAACACGTAGCGGTAGGGCGGGCTAGGGGTGATGGATCGACGTCGTTTGCAGAGTCGTAAAGAAAGCTTTCGACAAAGTTTGGATCGACGGCCGGAAGTACAAAATCTCGCGACTGAACTCACCCCCCTCCCCCACTTCGAAAAGATCATCTGTAGCTACTTGACTAACAGGCAAGATGTCATAGCCTTCAAGAAGTATACTGGGGAACCCTTCGAGCGACTGTCCGGAGTACCTAAGGGAGGATGCCTCAGCTCCACTCTCTACATCATCTTTACGAGAGACATCCCTAAATTGACTAATGGAAGAACTCTCAACATCCACTATGCGGACGATATTACGCAAGTTGAAGTTCGGAGAACAAATTTTGCGAGGATGATGGCCAGAGCCTCGACAGCAGAAGCCGAAAGAATCTCCAGGTTCGAGAAACACTGGAAAATATAGACCAACGTATCAAAATTCTCAGCAACCGCAATAGGGAGACGTCGTTCCATCCCTCTCAATCTAGAAAACTCTGAAATTGACTACTCACCGCACGTGTCAGTCCTCGGCTACAAACTTGCCAGTATTGGCATGAACAGACACGTCAGTTCCAGCATTTCTAGGATTGGATACACT
The DNA here is from genome assembly GCA_963969495.1 of Ceratothoa steindachneri. Lineage (NCBI taxonomy): Eukaryota > Metazoa > Arthropoda > Malacostraca > Isopoda > Cymothoidae > Ceratothoa > Ceratothoa steindachneri. The sequence continues at coordinate 33,848,112 of OZ018330.1, read as the reverse complement.
AACACTGAACTTGACAAACTCCTCCGATTCAGAAACCTCAGCACAACGAATAAAAAGAAGTTGTACAGCAGTTTAGTCAGATCAAAACTCGTGTACCCTGATATTCCGCTCAACGTGGCGTCAGGAAAAAATATGTCGAGACTCCAGAGAGTGCAAAATCTAAGGCCTCCGGTTTATTACCAACCCTAGGTGGTATGAGTATCGGACCGCGAGGAGTTTACATGAATAAACAGGTCTTGAACCACTGAACACATACCTCTATAAAAATGTTGAGACATCTGGGCAAGACTAAAAGCTATTCCCCCTATGGAGACCTTAGCGGCTCTTGACCCAGAGGCAGAGGGAGGTGGATACAAAAGATACCTCCCCAGCACCAGGACAACGGAACCCGTACCAAAGTATAATTACAAAGAAAGAAAAAAATTGCAAAATAATAAGGAATAGTGAATTAAAAAAAAAGAATGAAATAAATCAAAAAGATCCCGCAGTGGGACGAAATAATATGACAATAACAAGTAGAAAATAATAAAAATATCCCGCGGTGGGACAACATTAATAACAAATACGAAAAAATAAACAAAATAACAAATGGAGATGGCCCGTTCACCGGGCACCCACACATATATATCTGACTACCACTTCCTCCCTTTTCTCACTATTCCCCTCCACCCTCTCTTCCAAACTCCACCCCCTTCTTATTCTATCTTTCTCTCTCAAGTTTCAAGTTTTCATTTTACCTTATTGACGGCTCAGACACCATTAAAGAAACTACCAATTCGGAGGAAAGCACCACCGATAAAGGAGGTACAGGAAAGGAGGGTAAGCGACGTCAAAAACGTGAAATCTTGTTCACTTCTCCTAACGGGAAATCAAGAAAGAATAATACATTTTTATTATGTGAATTGTCGACATATCAACATTTTCGTTATTTATTATTCGACTCCTCGAAACTCTTGAACGAACTGTGAGCGCCGCTAACCAAAGATGACAGTCTAACAATGAATTTTTATTCACACAAGAAAGAGATAATATTACAATTTTATTTGTACGGAATGAGATGATACAATTTTATTCGTTAAGAAAGAGAGACAATACTACCATTCTACTTTGAGTCAATAATTAAATAAGGGTTTAATATCTAATTGCCCCTTCACAACACTTATTAATTTACCATTTTATGGAATGTTACCTTAGTTTACAGTGAACCAATTATAGAATTTTATAAGGTTTCAAAATGCTCTTCTTTGAGGTGGTTTGAGTCAGATGCGATTCTATAATGTGGTTCCAGCACCATAAGTGTAATTGAACTCACAAGATGGGCACAAATACTAGCATCTAGAGTACGCTGTGTCGTTCAAACAGTATATATTCCACGGATGTACATCGCGAGATTCCCTCGTTGGTTCTTTTGAAATATTGGTCGAAAATCGGTGGCGGGAAAAGTGTATCATAATGAAAGAGAGATTGGAGTAGATGAGAGAGTTGAGAGGTCCTATATAGGGAAGGGGGAGGAATGCTTGTTCAACTATATATTCTATATTCGCTGCGCTTTCAAGTCAATTTCTCGTTTGTCCTTTAAATTTCCAATTTTTTTTTTTCTTTCATAGGCAATTAATTTAAAGGGTTGTTCTAAGTGAGATCAAAGCTGTGCTTGCTACTTCATTGTGCTTGGTGCTTGGTGTATCCCACCACTATATATATATATATATATATATATATATATATATATATATATATATATATATATTGGAGTGAAAAGTGAACGCTTTCTTTGTACAACCGAAAGCTATCGACCGTTGTGGTTGGCGTGCAAACTAACAAGCATCTACCACCCTCAAGCTTATGGTGCTCGATAAAGGAGTTGTGTGCAAAGGTTATATAGATCAGGAGAACAGAGATCTTACAGTAGATGACCCCGCGCGTTCAACTCTATTCCTTGGTTGACCTTTGAATGCACAATTATTTTCTCTCTTTCATAGTTCTTCTAAACGATCTAACGAAGCGGGTCTTAAAAGCCTGTTTATTCATGAGAATGTTCGTTCTCTCGAGTTGCCTTAACTGAGATCAATGTGGTGCTCGCTGCTACAGTGTGCTTAGTTCGATTCCACCCCAAGCACCGACTTTTGTCACAATTAGGAAATTATATTTTTCTGAAGAAAATTTGTTCCGTTTATCTTCTGTTTCTTTGCGCCATGAGTCATTTCATTTGGTCATTATCTCGCGTTCATTAAATAGCTAAAGCGGCTGATCAAATTTACCTTAGCATGTATTTCAATTGGAGGGAGGGGGGGGGGGGGTTATTCTGCAACCCATCTCGAAATTTCAAAATCAAATATGTGTTCGTATGTCTAGGTTCTAACGTAGGTTCTAAACAACTAGTCAGAATGCAACCAGATGGAGCTCCCTGTGTTATGGGACTTATAATCGCAGTAGAGGGGATAAGAAAATAGTGGCGGGGAGGGGAAGTAGTCACGGGCACGCAAATCTATAGGTAAATATGTCGGTCCGTAGGTAGTCAGTCGAATGGTAACCATTTTACTTTTCAGTGAATTTTTTTTGTCATAACATCATAACTATTGGGCCGATTCTAACGAAATTTGAAACCCTTATGTTGTTTTATATTCCCTTTCGAATTATATACTTGCCAATGTCCTCCCAAAGTTATTCCGGGAATTATTGAAAGTTTTGAAGGTCGTAAGGTCATATGGTCATAAGGTTATAAATCAGAATAATTGAGAGCTCTTGACTTAGGTCTGTTGATCTTGTTTTTTAACATTTATAGTCGTAATAAGACAACAGGGGAAATTAACAGCATGAGTATGACCAACATAGGCATCACCGCAGGAGAAGTTCTTCCTAACAACGATCTAACCAATCAGTGTACTCCAGCATAAGAGGTGAGGCAGAGCATACTAATCATTGTACTACTTTTCATCAATCATCAGCCTAGTGTTCAACTTTCTCATCTTATGCATGGTAAGTATCACTGGAAATTTGACAGCTCCGTACGATGTGTACATCTAGTCATGCCAATTTTCTACATTCTTCACTCCACCTTCGTATTCTGCACCTTCTCATCAAATGCCGTCGGTCCTATGCTGGTACCATCGTAACTACGGACATAAAGCTCTACACATCATGCTATTATAATAATCCAAGGATTCAACATTCTTCTTCTTCTACTTCAGCATATCTCACCACCTCAATCTACTCAGTCTCATTGAAACTTAACAGGCAAGTAGACACTAGGACTCAGTGCAGTGTCCTTCCAGACTGTAAAGGTGAAAAATCTTGCTTCCGTCTGATTTAGTCTTTCGAGCGGCCAACAATTTTGAGATTAGGGCCTAAGGAAGACGTTACCTTCAAGTTTTCTTGGGCCTCCGTCGAGTTTTTCGATGAACTGTCTAAGCAAACTGTCTTATTTGGGGCTTTATCGTCGCTGTAAGATGACAACTCCCATCCATCGGGTCCCCAGGTTGCGGATCGGGGGAAGGCCTCTAGATATAGAGGTTAGTTGCGAATAAACTGAATAAGCAGCCCCGGACAAAATCACGAGTCGCCCTTTGGCAAGGCGTAGCGCTCGGTAGCCACCCTATACCAGGGTTACGGTATGGGCAGGTGGAGCTCATAGTCTTGTGTGACAATCCACCTAGGAGAGGGACAACTCCGAACTCAAACCCGGGCAGGTGGAGCTCGAAGTCTTGGTTGACAATCCGCCTAGGAGAGGGATAACTCTGAATCCAAACCCTCCACTGTCTTGTGGATAGACACTTCAGTCAAAGGCTAAGGGACCTCCCTGACAGAAAGGTGTTCTCATGCATTGGATTGTGCCATAGCCTCTGTACCATGGTCTTCCACTCTCTTGTGTTTGAGATCCCTGCCTAAGGGTACATTTAGGCATACTTTCCTATTTTTCATTCCTCCTCTTGTTTTACTCAAATGGTGTGTAGGGCAGGCTTAATAGATGAGCAAAGAGGCTCTGATGGCTTTTCAAGAGGTTGCCTTGGTCTATTCTTTTCTTTTCTCTTTTCTTTATTCTTTTTCATTCCAAAGTCATCATTACTGTCCTCCCTCAGTTGTTGTGGCGTCCTGAAGGGAATTTTGCCTTGCATGATGTGTCGGCTCCATCATGTTGACCAGTTTTTTTCCGACATATAATATTCAGTTAATGAAAGTTTTGCTATTGAATAATTTTGTACAAATTGTTGTTGTTGTTGTTGTACAAATTGTTATTTTTGTTGAAGATCTTGTTGCTAATATTATTTTTTTAATATCGTTTTTAATTTTATCAGGAGATATTGAGCTCAACCCTGGACCTGGTCATCCTCGTCAGATAAAATGTCGTCTACTCTATATTAATATTAGGGGCCTACATGCCAATATTAAAGACTTGACTGCTTCATCCAAGTCTCATGACATTTTACTCTGTTCAGAGACCCTGGTTTCAAATATGAGGCATGTCTCTGAACTACTTATACCAGGCTTCAAAAAACCAATTTTACTTAGGCGTGATGCCATTCCTAGGGCTAGAGGAATGGCAGTTTACATTAGGAATGGTTACTCTGCTTCAAAGACCTCCTATGCTTGTTCTTGCCATGAGATGCAAGTTATGAAAGTATGTGGTAAGCAAAATAATTTTTATCTTTTTTCTGTCTATCGCAATCCAGACTTAGATGATACTATTTTTGATTGTCTGCTCCTTGCCATGGCCAAGGTACAGGAAAATGACCGGAAAGCCTGCTTTGTATTTATGGGAGACCTCAATGCTCATCATAGGCAATGGCTGTCTTCTGTCTCCCCTACTGACTGTCATGGTATCAGGGCTTATGATTTTGCGTGTGAGTCGGGTTGTGAGCAAGTCATTAGGGAGCCTACCCATTCATCTGGGAACTGCCTTGACTTGGTTTTCACTGATTCCCCTGGAGTCGTTACAGGTGCTGTTGATCCTCCTGTGGGAACTTCTGACCACTGTGCAATTTCTATAACTATCTGTATTGAGCAATCTATTCCTAATATAGCTCATACAAGCAAAGTATTCATCAAATCTCAAGTAGACTGGTGCAATATATTAAATGATATCTCCCGGATCAACTGGCCACTAATATATAAGGAGGTTGAAGCAGTTCGTATTTTGAATGATAAAATTGTTTCAATTATTGATAGACATGTTCCATTCCGTATGATCAGATATCGCACTAAGGACAAAGCCTGGTTTAATGATGACTGTAAGAGGGCTCATATGCAGAAACAAGAAGCCTACAACCTGTGGAAGGGGAGTAGATCTGCCTTTCTATGGGATAATTATGTGCACTACAGAACAGCAGCTCAGAGGGTATATAATAATGCTGAAGTTGTATTCAATACTACCACAAAGGGAACTCTTCAGCGCACAGCAAATTCCCACAAATTCTGGACCACTCTCAAGTCTGCTCTTTTTGGGAATGATTCATCTATGCCACCCCTTCTTAAACCTGATGGTTCCATTACCCTTAGTCCTGAAGAAAAGGCAACACTGTTGGCTGATGTTTTTGATAATAAACAAAGTAATGAGAATCTAACTCTACCTGACACTTGTTTCCCTGAACCAAGGTTAAACAAGATTGCTTTCCGTTCAAGTGAAGTAAAACAGTTACTTCTTGATCTGGATGCTTATGGTGGTACTGACCCAAATGGTATATTCCCTTTATTCTTTAAGAAAACTGCAGAGTATTTGGCTCCCAAGCTTTCCGTTATTCTTCGGAAGCTGGCGAGGAGTGGTAGTTTTTGCGAATGTTGGAGAATTGGTAACATCACTCCACTATGTAAAAGTGCAAGTGGTAGTTTTAACCCTACTGAATATAGGCCCATTTCTATAACTCCTGTTCTATCTAAGATTTTTGAACGTTTACTAGCTAAACGTTTAAGTACATTTGCCGAGCTTAATCGTCTGTTTCCCTTTTTACAGTTTGGATTTCGTAAGGGTCTGAGCACTTGTGATGCACTTCTCATAGTCTCTACCATTGTCCAAAAATCATTAGACTCTGGTCAAGAAGTTCGCTTAGTTGGCCTGGATTTCAGTGCCGCATTTGACCGTGTCAATCATAAGGCCCTGATATTTAAGTTGAAGCAGTTGGGAGTAGGTGGTGTATTTTTAAATATTATTGAACAATTTTTAACAAATCGACATCAAAAGGTTTATGTTGACAATAATTTTAGTGATGAGAGAGAGGTGCTATCTGGTGTACCACAAGGCAGTGTTCTTGGTCCTCTACTGTTTATATTATATACCCATGATATGTGGTTTGGACTGGAAAATAGACTTATAGCCTATGCTGATGATGCTACTCTAATAGCCCCAGTCCCATCTCCTGAGTTGAGAGCATCGGTTGCAGAGTCTTTAAATAGAGATCTGGCTAAGATAAATGTTTGGTGCACTTCATGGGGCATGAAGTTAAATGCAAAGAAAACCCAGAGTATGATTGTTAGCAGATCCAGAACACTAGATCCTCCCCATCCAGATCTTTTAATAAATAACATTCCCATCTCCATATGTGATTCTTTTAAGTTGCTTGGAGTTATGCTTGACTCTAGGTTTACTTTTGAGAATCACATTCGATCTATTTCCTCCTCTATTGCTCAAAAAATTGGCATTTTGAGGAAATCTTACAAAGTATTTGGAGAGCAGACCGTTCTTAAAAATTGTTTTAATGCTTTTATTCTTCCGTGTTTTGAATATTGCGCCCCTGTTTGGAGTTCGGCAGCCAACTCTTATCTTAATTTATTAGATAAAAATTTGAGAGCAATAAAATTTTTAATTCCTGACCTCAAAGTTGATCTGTGGCACAGGCGAGCAATAAGCTCCTTATGCATCTTATATAAAATTTTTAACAATGCAGATCATCCACTGCATCACGATCTGCCCAATTTATATGCCCCTCAACGAGTTACCAGAGGTGTACTAAATGCCAATAGTAGGGCCTTTACGCCTATGAGATTCAACACAACACAGTTTTCAAGAAGTTTCATTCCTAACACAACTAAACTGTGGAATGAACTTCCTAGTGTTGTTGTTGAGTCCTTGGAACTTCAGAAATTTAAAGTGGGTGCTAATACATTTTTAATTAACAGAAACTTATAACTTTAATATTTTATTCATTATCCACACATATATAATATTATAATATTTTTAACATTATAGCATTTAATTTTTTTTTTTTTTTTTTTTTAATTTTCTATTTATTTATTATGTTTTTCTTAATCTTTGTTTCGTTTTTTCCATACCAGGTTTCTTTCCCCGCTGGGGCCCTTGGGCTTATAGCTATCTGCTCTTCCAGTTGGGGTTGTGGCTTGGAACTTTAATAATAATAATAACTGTCTCTGGAGCTTATTTCCATTATCAAATTTCTCTCCTATCTGTCTGTCTACCTTGAGCTAGGCTTCACTTGAAGCGCATTCTGCAGGAGTTTCATAAGATTGCCATTCATCTTTCCAATGATAGGCCCGTAAAAATAACATTATGGTTCACCGGATTGAGACGACAAGGGGACCTGCTTCCACTTGTCATGGGCGTCTAGCCCCAGATGGGTTCTTGATAATGAATAAAGAGTTCGAGGACATGCTGGGTATCAGCAGAGCGTTCCTGTCTAGCTCACCTTTGACTTCCTCAGTCCATCTCGTACCGAAGGCTACACCTAGTGACTCCAGGGCAGTAGGCGATTACAGGGATTTGAATACTCAGACAAAACCCGATCAATACCCCTTACCTTATTTATCAGATTTCACCTCTTCTCTCTTCGATTATTCAATTTTTCTCGTCTCGAACTGATTCATGCTTTCAACCAGATCCCTGTTCATCCTGATGATGCCCAAAGCACGGTTATCACCACTTCATACGGCTCCTTTGTAATACTTCACATGCCATATGATCTTCGCAACGTAGTCAGACCTTTCAGGATCTTTCGCCATTTTTCATCCTTTCGTCTTTTACTATATAGACGACCTCATGATAACATCTTCATCTTTAGGTCCACATTTATCTCATCTTAATCGGGTCTTCGTTTGTGAAGAAGAGTTTGGTATCCTACACAACATTTCTAAGTATACATTCGGTCTCTCGTAACTCTCTTTTCTCGGACGTCATGTTTCTCCAGACTAGATGCTTCCTGTCGAGGACAAAATTACTGTTATTCTCGATTTTATCAAACTTTTTTTTTGCTCAAGGAACTATATCGGTTCTTTTGTTTTATTAGTTTCTACCACAGATTCATTTAAGATGTAACTTGAATCATGCAACCACTCAACACTGATTTTAACAAATTAAGTGTTATCAACTTCCTTTATTTTGTCTCCTGGTTGTTAAAATATATATCTGTTCAGAAAACTTTGAATTCCTTTTTCCAATCTTTTCTTCATTTCTAATTTTATTGTGAACTGCTACAAGTATAAAAACCACCTTATACAGCACGCCTTCACGATGGCATCTTTATTCTTTTTCGGATTTTTAATAAACTTCCAAGGATTTAGTAATTTTATAGGGCTAAATCAGGGAAAGATGTGGATGATTCATTAGTTCTCAATCAAAATTGGTAAGCTATAATATCTTATCTCTTGCGATAGGAATTACTGTGTTATCTCAATGAAAGAGTACTCTTGTTCTCTTGATTAATGCCGGCCTTTTTTTCTCCCCAAGTTTTCCATGTAAATGGTCCAAATGAACAAAGTAAACCTCTTTAGTGATAGTCTGATTTGGGTTACAAGTTCAAAATGGATTAGGCCATTCTTATCCCGCCAAACGTACGAAAGAATCTTCCGTGGATGAGGCCCCTGTTTCGGCTGGACTATTGGTTCTTCCTCAGGACTAATCTATTGTATAGAACGTTTAATATTATTGTGCCTAAGCCACCTTTCGTTGCAAGTATACCTTTGATAGGTCGTGAGGAATCTGTTACCCAAATCGTGAAACTATACCCATCTCTTTTAAAGGATGATGCATAGTGGGCTGAGTTTAATGTAGTTTTTCAGTTGCATCCCATGCGTGGGACTCAAATTGACTACCGCGCTTAGTTATGATTGTTAATGGGACACCAAAACGAGCAACCTATCCTGAGACCAAGGCTTGAGCGACGGTGTAGGCTCGGATGTCCGGAATAGGGCCGCCTCTGGCGAACGGGAGAACGATCGATCATGATAAGAAGATAGGTCAAACCGTAAGAATAAGGCAGAGGGCATGCAAGATCGACGTAAACGGCGTTAAATGTGACAAAGAAAGAAGGAAAGGAACGAAAGGAGTCTTTGTGTGCCACTGAACCTTGGCACTTGACAACGCAAGGATAAACGAGTCCATTTAGCCACGTCGGCATTTATACCTAGCTGCAAGAAACGTTGCCCAATGAGCTTGTGTATTTCTCTAATAACAGGATGGGTAAGACCGCGAGTTTGGTCGCAAATATAGCGACTCTAAGCAAGAGAAATAAGAGGACGGTGACAGTCGGGCAAAGAAAAGTCGACCAGGATGTACCTGGAATGATTGTCTGATAAGTCAAGTTCGCGAAAGGAAGAGTTGAGAAGATTGACGCAGTGTTTACGTGTCTTCCTCTTGTTCCTGGGCAAGCGCTAAAGTTTCATGATCGATGGGCGTAGTGTAAGAGAGTTGCGTGCCCGAGATCACGGAAATGCGAGAAAACGCATCCAGGACGATGTGTTTAGAAACAGAGACGTAGCAAATGTTGCTCGTTAGCTGCAGGGGGAAGTCGAGGTGACAAGAATTGATTGTAGTGTGTACAGAAGATGTGTCACGAGCGTAAAGTGAATCAACCAAAGGCTTATGGTCACTGATACAGTAAAATCACGCCCTTGAAAATATTAACGGAAGTGGCGGAGTGCGATATACACACCTAGTAGTTAAATTGAGAACATACTGCACCTATATTGGGAAAGGGATAAGGATTTATACAAGAGTGTGAGAGATTTACAAAAGTTACCAACCTTCTGCTGCAGCGTCACACCTAGAGGGGTAGATGACTCATCCGATTCGAAGCTTATGTGAGACCCAGGACAGGAATAAGCCAATGAAACAGCGTAGGCCATAGCTTCTTTCGTACGAGAGAAAGCTCCGCGCGCTTTCGAAGAACTTGCCAGACGAGAGTTTTCCTTAGCGGGAGAGAGTAGAGTGTGGGTAAGTTGCATAATGCGAGAAATGCCAGGAATAAATATGTGGTAGAAATTGACCATACTACATAACCAACTAAGTGACTTAAGTGAAGAAGATCGAGAGTAATCCTGAATAACAGCAATTCTGTTCTCGAGAAGACGAATCCAATCACCAGAAATGTGGTGTCCAAGAAAGGAGAGTTGCGGCCCTGCGAGTCACCAAACGAGCGAAAGCCTGAGTAAAATTAAGCAAATATCTATCTAAAGATGAAGATGCTATTATGAGTGAGATAGTCTATATAGCAAAAGACAAAAGGAGGACCTCTCAGAACCTGATCCATGAAATGTTGGAAGGTCAGACTTTTGCTGAGTAAATCATAGGGCACACGAAGCATCTCAAATGATCCAAAAGGCTTGGTGATGATTGTCGTTTTGATACCATCTGAGCGAATAGGCCTCTGGTTGAAAGGACGATTCAGATCAAGTTTAGAAAATATAGAACAACCGAAGAGAGCAGAGTTAAAATCTGAGAGGCACGGTAATGGGTACTTGCCGGATATAGTGTGTGCGTTCACAAGAATGCACGGTGTGGGGGTCTACACACCTACAAATGTAAATATTTATTTATTAGTGTGTATATATATATATATATATATGCTAAAAATTAATGCAATATCGCAAGAAAAGATGAGGAATTAAACTACATTCTCCGAAGACAATTTGATTCAGAACAGTTTCGGTGTATCTCACACCCTTTTTCAACTGACACTGGGCAGAAAACATAAGAGAAATGCATATAAGCATAACACAAGATCCCCTCTTTTTCCCCCAATCCCCTACTTGTGGCTAATCTGGGGGAGGGGTAGGCCTAAACATATTGAAGGGCTGGCATTTTACTATTTTGTTTATTTGCGATCTTATTACAGGATTAAAAGAAAATTGACCATCAGATAGATTTAAATTAGGAATTGACGATATCAAGCTCAATTCTACAATTCTTCTCTTAACATAGTTAGCCGATTTAAATAACATTTTACTTCCATTGAAATCGATCGTATGATTCTTGTCTCTAACATGGCAAAATATTCCACTACTTTCGCTGACCACTCTAATATCTCTTTTGTGTTCGTACAATCTCTTGTCTATATTTCTCCCCGTTTCCCCTATATAAACTTTATGGCAATCGTTGCATGGTACTGCATATACTCCTATGTTATGATGTTCTTTGGGTTTCCTGGCCATCATCAATTGGTTTAAGGAATTATTATATTTAAAGGCTAGATTAATACCCACTTTTCCAAATATGTCCTTTAAACTATTTAATTTATTATTAAATGGCAATGTTATACATTTGTTGAAGTCGTTAGTGTGGGAAGGCTTATTACCATAAAATGTTTTCCTAGCGGCAAAATGGGCAGACGATATGAACCAATCAGGGTAATACAAATTAGAAAAAATGGTCCTGACAATGACAATTTCTTCATCTAAATAGGAAGGATGACATATTTTGCATGCTCTAAGAAAAAGGTTAGAGATTACCGATTTTTTAACAGTATTATCGTAAAATGAAAAATAATGTATATAGGCATTCGAGTGGGTTGGTTTCCTATACACGTCAAGTTTTAATTCATGGTGATCTTTATTAATGAGGACATCTAAAAAGGGTAATCTATTATCATATTCCCATTCATATTTAAATTTGATGGAGACATGCAAATTATTCAAATTATTAAAAAAGGTATCAAAATCATGGCCATTAGGCCATACAGAAAATACATCGCCAATGTATCTTAATCATATAAAGTTAGGGGGAGAAATTGTGGAAAGGAGTTCAGTCTCAAAATATTCCATGAAGAGACATGCCAATATCGGAGATAAACTATTTCCCATGCTAAGGCCAAATATTTGTCTATAAAACTCCTTATTTACTCGAAACACATTGTCAGAGAGACATAATTCAACTAAATCGATAAATTTACTCGTAGAAATGGGAAGATCCAAATTAAGTCTAGGCATGATTTCCCGCAGAAGGCCCATGGTTTGGTCAACCGGAACTTTGGTAAACAAAGAGTTTACATCAAAGCTCAAAAGTTTTCCATCCGGTAATTGCAAGTGGTTGAGGCGGTCAACGAAATCTTGAGTTTTCATAATGTGTGCAGATGAGATTCTTCCTACTGCTGGAGATAAATGTTTGGCGAGCCATTTGGAGAGCTTATAAGTGGGAGAATTAATATTGGAAATGATTGGGAGTAAGGGACATCCCTCTTTGTGGGTCTTTGGGAGCGCATACATATAGGGAAGTGAAGGGTTCATACTCCTGAATTGATTAATTAAATCTGCGCTTTTCAATATTCTCTTGAATTTGTTGTTGAAATTGCTTGTTTTGTTATTGAGCGGATCACTTTGTAGCTTTTCATATGTGTTCACATCATTAAGAAGTTCATTTAGTTTATCATTATAACTATGTTTGTCCAAAATGACTAACTGATTCGTTTTATCGGATTTGGTTATAACAATCTTGTTATTAAATTTAAGTTTATTTAACGCAATCTGAAATCTTTTAGGAAAACCAATTTGGTCAGATTTTTCAGAATATAGGGCACTAAGCATACAGCCACTAAGAAATTCACCACTTATTTGCTCATGTGAGGATTTGGCTATGGATACTAAATGGTCTAGTGAGAACTCATCGCATGATTTAATTGAAAAACTTAAACCGTATCCTAACGCAAATTTTTCATCATCAGTCAGTAATGGGATGATAAATTCAGAATATTTTTAATGGGGTTTGAACCTTTAATCCAAAGACTGTTCATAAAAATTCGGTTAAGTTTCCACTTCAAATAATTGCTATGATGAAAGATTTTATTCTGAACACTTAATTCAATCACAGAAACTGCATGATGCCCTAAAAGTTCACCGCACTTATCAAACAGATTTCTTCTTGACCGATTGGTTCATATCGTCTGCCCATTTTGCAGCTAGGAAAACATTCTATGGTAATAAGCCTTCCCGCACTAACGACTTCAACAAATGTATAACATTGCCATTTAATAATAAATTAAATAGTTTAAAGGACATATTTGGAAAAGCGGGTATTAATCTAGCCTTTAAATATAATAATTCCTTAAACCAATTAATGATGGCCAGGAAACTCAAAGAACATCATAACATAGGAGTATATGCAGTACCATGCAACGATTTCCATAAAGTTTATATAGGGAAAACAGGGAGAAATATAGACAAGAGATTGTACGAACACAAAAGAGATATTAGAGTGGGCAGCGAAAGTAGTGGAATATTTTGCCATGTTAGAGACAAGAATCATACGATCGATTTCAATGGAAGTAAAATGTTATTTAAATAGGCTAACTATGTTAAGAGAAGAATCGTAGAATCGAGCTTGATATCGTCAGTTCCTAATTTAAATCTATCTGATGGTCAATTTTCTTTTAATCCTGTAATAAGATCGCAAATAAACAAAATAGTAAAATGCCAGCCCTTCAATATGTTTAGGCCCCTCCCCCCCTAGATTAGCCACAAGTACGGGATTGGGGGAAAAAAGAGGGGATCTTGTGTTATGCTTATATGCATTTCTCTTATATTTTATGCCCAGTGTCAGTTGAAAAAGGGTGTGAGATACACCGAAACTGTTCTGAATTAAATTGTCTTCGGAGAATGTGGTTTAATTCCTCATATATATATATATATATATATATATATATATATATATATATATATATATATATATATATATATATATATATATATATATATATATATAATTCAAGAAGGATTGGTAACCCTGACTTAAATCAGGAGATTGGTAGAGCTGCTCTCCAAAGCGTCTTAAAATTAAGCCATGAGGCTTCATTCGCTTAACTGTGCTTCATCGGTGAACAGGTCTGTAAATATTTGAATTGTAAATGTAGCCTAGGCTAAATATTTCCTAGATAGAATCACAAATTAATGCTTGATTCTTTTGTCTTTACATACCCATTCAACTCCGTTACAATCTAATTATCAATTATAATTTATTATAATCCAATTATCATTTACTATAATCCAATTATCATTTACTATAATCCAATTATACTTTCTAATAATCCAATTATCTTTTACTATAATCAAATTACCAATTATTATTTATCATTTATTATAATCCAATCATAATTTACTATAATCCAATTATCATTTATTATAATACAGTTATCATTTACCATTTATAATTTATCATTTATTAATTATACCAAACCATTTTTAGCAATTATAAATCCATTTATGTATATCCATTTACCAATTATATAAGTCCATTTATTTTATTTAATTTATAATCCATTCACGTCAATCCATTCCCATTAATCCCTTATATATGTATTATTGCTAAAGGCTATGCACTCCAAAGTTCCGTTAAATCATTCTAATTTATTTCATGGGTAATTCTCAATCCAATCATAAATTGTTACTTTATAAATTCACCCTTAAATAATCTAACTGTGTTTATTCAATAATATATATTTTTCTTAAGACTCTTTGTTTTTAATTTACGCATTTTTTCCAACGTCGCCCAGATTAGGCCTAAGGAATTCGTCTGCAAAAAGTTAGCCTCGCGTTATCATTTAACAATTCATTCCTTTGAATAACTAAATATTGGTTTTATGTTTATTGTGGTCTAACAGCTATCTAGGATATTACCGCAATATTCATTTAAAACCTATAACGGTTTATCTAATTATTTTTTAAATGCCTCCTTTTTAATAAACCCACAATAATTTGAATATTAGAATAATTATTCCCATCACCTAAATTTTAAAAACGAATTAAAAATTAAAAATATATATTAGTCTCCAAACTTTTGACCATGACTGTATATTTTCGCCAACGTTTAGACATAATAAGAATCCCAATGGCACATAAATCTTATGTTCTCACACTTCAGATATTCTGTATTTGATGTAATAACCAAAACATTTCGTTTTAATTAGATCAGTGCACTACCATATAACAAAATGCGTTACCTGTCTGACTCCTGCAGATAGCAATTTGTTGGCGTTTGAATGGCTGCGGCTTCGCTAACAAAAATTGACGAGTAGTTTAACGTTTCGAGAATAATTGTCTAAGGTCATGATCACATACCAAAAACATGCAAAATTAGTTGTGGAGAGTGTTAAAAACTGACACAAAGAGAATAACTGTGATGTAGAATACTTGGTTTGGGCCGCGCAATCAAAATATCTTAACTTAATCGAATATCTTTGGTGTAGTTTGGAGCAAAATCAGCAAATAAGGAACCGTTTTCCCACGCCAAGAGTCCTGAAAGAGCTGGAATAGGTCTTACTTTAGAAATTGGATTAAAATTCACATAGCCACTGTCCATAACTTGCATGACACTATTCCTCTGCGTATTAAAGCATTATTCCTGTCAAAGGAAGATCAACTCGATAGAAACTAATGCGAATGTGTTTTAATTAGAAAATTTAAAATAGCATTACCGGCTTCATTCAAATAACTCGTGAATCTAAAATAGAAAAGTAATGAAAATGTGAAGTATGATTTTTGACGTACTGGAAAATCCTTTGCAGATTCATATATTAGGTACGTCACAAATCGTAGATGACCACGAATTTCAAAGTCGAATGTCAAAGACCGGCCAAGGACCCGTTAAATTTGATATACATGACTTTCCAAGACCAAAGCCACTTTTATATTTTTTTCTATCAAAATATATATCGCTCTCTAAGAAATCAGATAACCTAGCCTTGATCACTTATAGCCAAATCTAACAAACACTAGATGTAAGGCTAACAGGTCAATAATTATTAAGATGAAAATTGCTACATTTCTTAAATATGGGAAACATTAGCAAAGTTTCATTCCTCTAGTACTTTGCAGTATGAAATTAACATATTTAAAAATTATACTCAATGGCAAGGCTAAATTATCTATTCCTTAATGCAAAACTCTAGCACATATTCGATCAGGTCTTGATGCTTTATTAAGATTCATTCTTCCAAATAAATTATATCCCAATACATTATTTAAGAAGTAAACTCGAAACGCTTATCATTAGACCAAGAGTGATCTCTAATATATACAGGACTGGAAGTGATCATTTAGAACTTGTGCAATTTAATAATCTCTATCAACTATTCGACTATAGAGATAGCGAGCCTAAACAAGTGGGCGACTTATAGACTTGGTTTGAACGTGGCTTTTATTAGCTATGGGGTGCCCTGGACGGTAAGGCGCGTACCCCATTTGATCTCAGCGACGTTGGAGTAATTGGTTATATTTTCGTCTCGTTCCCACTGTCTTCTCATTCCTCGACTCCTCTCTTTCACGCATTATTAGTAGTAACCTTTTGTAGGCGGAACTTTCCCATTTCTCTACCGGCTGAATAGGGAGGGGTGTAGGAAAAGGGGCGATAGAAAAATAAACAAGATCGACAGACCTAAGTCGCGTGCTCTCAATTATTTCTGACTTATGACATTATGCCCTTTAAAAATTTCAATAATTCTCGGACTAACCTTGGAAGGACCTTGGCAATTATATGATTCGAAAGAGAATGTAAAACAACCTAAGGGTCTCAAACTTTGCTAGAATCAGCCGAATATTTACGATGATATAGCCAAAAAACTCATTGAAAAGTAAAATTGTTATCTTCCAACCGATCGACCTATGGACTGACAGTAACTTATAGAGTCGCGTGCACGTGATTAAGAATGGGAGTAGAGTGCGGGGAGTTGTAAACAATTCCATGCGTCGCTGGACCATCATTGGCGAGTGGCATATTGACTGCGACATCCTGGGTCCAAAAATACGCATTCAAGCGAACTTTTAAACATCCTGCTTTCCCTCTCTGGCACGCTATAGAGCTCCCTCGGAGAAGTGGAGTAGACTTTGAATATATGAAGACTACGAACGCAGTTTGGAAACGTTATCCAAGGCGTAACGCTCTACCCCTAAGTCTGAGCACCATTGTAGATTGGTAGTGTGGGAAAAGGGAGGTTAAAAAAATTAAGAAGGAAAATAGCGTTGCGGGGAGGTGAGAACAGTTTCCTGATGTGCTCAACCGCTCGTTCGCACTTCTCCATGACTACTATAGAAGTTGGTGAGAGGAAAAAAAGAAGAAACGTATAAGCTTGGTTTAAGCATAGCTTTTTTGAGCTATTGTATAGCATATTCGATAAGGTATGGCCCCATTCCATCTCAAGGACTTCGGAGTCAGTAGTTCGATTCTCGTCCATTCCCAATTTCTTTTACTTCTTCATCCAGTCCTCTATTCTCGACCATTATATGCACCGTCATTAAAACCTTTTGCTATTTAATGTATAAATTTATAGGACAAGGTTCACAAGGGGAACTACACGGATCATGACTTCTTATTTTCTCCTAATGTTTCTGCTAAAGCAAATACTGTTTATCCTCATTTACAAGATGCGTGAAATATCATTAGTTTGTGAAATAAATTTTTTTTGTTCCTTGATCCAAAATAAATCTAACTTTCTTGAATGTTGTCAATAGTTCTAGTTTTACAGCATTCAAAGGAAAGTCAGACCTATATATGAGGAAGATCATATTCATTGAATCTTATTTTGTACGTTTATATGTATATAGCCAGGTTGTTTTTAGTATTTTGAATGTTGAAGGAGGTGGGAACTCGGTCATTTAAATATAAAATAAAAAAATATTTTATCTGTCCTCTTTTAACTTACTTATGTAGTTCCGTGAGTACCAGCCCTGGGTTTTTCAGTGTCCTGTTGGGTTTATGGGTTTAATTCTGTAAATATAATGAATTTTTTTTTTAACTTAATACAAAAAATGAGCTTAAATCTATGAAAAATCAACTTCATGCATTAAGTTATTATGTTAGAAAGATATTGTACGTCGTGTGGCCCAGTTGTGAGTGGGTTTGGTTACCAAGGTTAATTTGTCACTGTGTTTTGATACCACTCATGGGCAGGGCCGCCGAGAGGGGAGTACAGCCGGTACATTGTACCGGGGACCAAGTGCCGAGAGGGGCCCCTGGTTCCGTGTGTATACAGAGCACAGATCAAATGTTATAATGATAAGTCTTTTTTCTATATTATTGTAGGGAGTAACTTTTAGTGGAATTAATATTTTCTAGTTTACCTCGGAACGAGAGTGCATTTAAAACTCGCCCTTGAACTCGCGATGTTGATAATAATATTTCGTCAATTTGTAAAAGGAGAAGATGCCGAAGAAGAAGAATGATTGACGCTGCGAAAATTGGCATTGTCGAAATAAAATAATTTTAGTGTTTATTTTGCGTTGCCATTAGCTTTCTACAAATCAAAATATTTTAGAATGATTTTTTTCTCTTTTTTTTAGCATTAAAATAAAATAAACTGTAATCTATAAATTATGTATTAGATATATCATTGCTATATAATCTGATAAGTGGAGCAGTAATACCCGAAATTACGAAACAAAATAAGGGTTAGTGTTTACTGGTTGTTATTAAGTTGTTAAATGTCATTTTGTTAGTTGTAACAACTTGTTAATACTGTTTCATTTTCTGAGGAACAGCTTGATGAAATGCTTTTAAGTTTAGATAAACATAAAGGAGCAGGACCGGATGAAATTTACCCTAGGCCCTTAATCGAAAAAAACAAGCAGTGTAGCCTTTGTTTGAATAAAATTTTCACTTGTTCACTTGAATTTGTGGAGGTACCAGGTTATTGGAAGAATGCTCATCTAGTACCTATATTTAAAAATGGAATAAGAGAGGATGTTAGTAAATATAGGCCTATCAGCTTAACATCAGTAGTATGCAAATTAATGAAAAAGATTGCCAAAGCAAGTTTTTAATGGAATAGAGAGAGTAGATATAAGTAGATGCTTTGAAATAGGCAGGGATCACTGCCATAAGAGGATAGATTTATAAAATTAAAAGAAAATCAAAGGTATAGGTTAGACTGCAAAAAAAAAATCTTTTTCAGGCAGACTAGTGAACTTGGGGAACAGTTTGCCTGCAGAGGTAAATGAAGGTCTCTTAATAATTATAAGAACAGTTTAGACAAAAGATTTCAAAAGTAACATTCATTATCATTTCAATTTTATTTAAATTATTATGATTTATGACTATTTTTGATATTAATATTATTATTTTTTATCATTTTAATGTCATTATTATTTATACTAATAATATTATTGTTATTATAATTATCATTATTATTATTTTTTATGTTTAAACTTGGTTTGCAATCAATTTTGCTATCTTTATATGTTTAAATTTTGCAATTAAATTGTATTACAAATTTATTTTATTTATTTCACTATAATTGAATAATTGGAGTCAATAACTATAAATTGAAAACCACATAATTACTATTGGTCAATGGTGAATAGCTTTTATGGTACTTTAGTAAAGTAAAAAAAATTGTTTTATTTATATTCAGTTAAATTCTAATAAATAAAATTATACCTCGAGTCTCTAATAGTTATTACATTAATAGATTCATCACCAATTAATCCTAAAATTGATCTTTTGATAACTTCAAAATGTTTTAAATTTAAAAAGAAAATTTATACTATTATTTATGATTGTGATAATTTTATTTAATTATTATTAGTATTGATACATTTTCTGTTTAATCTACATTGTAAGTTTTAATTCTATAATTAGACTCAAGTTAATGTATTATTCATCCTTACACTATAATGTAACCTAGTCAGACAATAATTTTGTGTGCATTTAATACATTAACAGAGAATAAAATAATAAATTGTAATTCTTTATCTTGAATATTATCCCAAGGTGAGAAGGTCCTCAAGCCAAAATATAGCTAGGAGCCTTAGTTACCCCTAATCAGCTACTACAGTGGACAATTCCATTCATCCGTGGTCCGTTGATAACAAACATTCATTTTACCATGTCAAAGTCAGAAGTCTGAAGCTCAAAAACGAAAAAAAGAAAGCTACATAAATAGAATGAAAAAAGAGGAATGCAAACTCTCTTTCAAGTAGGTGTAAGAAAACTTTTTGACACCAATACAAATCTCGAACAAAGTGCTGAGCAACAATGTATTGAAATTTCTGCTGTATGTCAGATAACTAAAGATGATCAAAGAACAGAGGTGGCACCTGTTGGTACGGTATTCAGAAAAGGGAAAAATAATGCTGCGCTTAATGCTGCAAGTACAACGACAGGCTGTATGCCAGATGTTGGTGTTGATATTGGTGTTCATGAGAAATCAACCGCGGAGAGTCGAAGAATGTGTCAGAAAGGGCCATCTCAATTGCCCAACTTCATTTCCACGTGACAGTAATCAAAATGGTGAAATTTCAAGACGAGATTAGCTAGCATGGAATCCATCACAACAGGCCCTCTATTGTTTTCCATGTCGTCTCTTTCAAAAAGAAACCGAAACTTCAAAATCGCATTCGCGTCTAGCAACATCACAGGGCTACGCTGCAAGTGGAAAATGGAGAAAACTAGCTAACAGAATTCCTGAACACGAAAGATGCAATGCCCATAGGAAGTGTTATTTGGCCTAACGTGACTTTGAAAGATCATCGAAATCAGACAACTGCATTGAAAACCTTTTGGAAACTCCCATTGAATCCGAAGCATCAAGATGGCACAATCCTTTGAGGCGGATCATAGACATTGTTCTTTTGGGGAGGGGGGGGGGTATGGTATTTAGAGGATCTTGGCAAAGAATTGGAGATGAAAGAATTGAAAACTTTTAGGATTTTGTAGAACTGTTGTCTTCGTGGGATCCTGTTCTGAAATAACATGTGCAAAATTTGAATGAATACTTCAGAAATGAGGGAGACTACAGGTACACTATCTTTCAGCAGAGGCTCAAAATGAATTCGATTCTGTTTGCTTAGAACTTGTTGCAAATCAAATTATCTTTGAAAGAAGCTGCTCGAAATACTTTTCAATTATGGTGGATACAAGACCAGACTCCTCTCAAGTTGAGCAAACCTCCTTTATACTACGATATCTTGTGAAAGACGATTTTGCATATTTTATCAAGGAGCGATTTTTGAAGTTTGTTGATTGCGGTAACAAAGATGGAAACGATATTGGGCAAATGGTAGTGGAAACGTTGAAAGAGAACAAAGTTCATTTCTCAGAATGCAGGGGGCAAAGCTATGACAATGGATCCAATATGGCGGGAGAATACAAAGGGGGTACAGGAACGTCTTCTGTTTGAAAATGTTTTGCCACCATTTTCACCCTGTGGATGCCATACTTTAAATTTATGTGGAACATACTCTGCTGAATGCTGCCCTGAAACTATCACCGTTCCCGGAACAATTCAAACAACATACACCCTCTTCAGCTCCATTCCACGAAGTTGGGAGATTCTTCTGAATAAGACAGGAAATCAGTCACTTCAAAACAAGTCCGATACAAGATGCTCTTCGAGAATAGATTGTGTAAAGCCATTTGCAGCAAACTTTACCAGCATTCGGGCTGGACTTGAAGATCTGTTAACATTGAATCTGACACCTAAAACAAGGAATGAAATACATGGTGCTATTAAGTATGTCTCATCGTTTAATTGTGTGATTATGTCAGCAATTTCGTTCAGGATTTTGGCACTAATTGACATTTGCAACAAGATTCTGCAAGCAAGACATGCTACAGTTGATGTTGAAGTCACAAATGTAAACGAGTTGATAGCAAGTTTGAAAGATCTTCGTGGGAACTGGAAGAAAACCGGGAATGAAGCAAAGCATGTTTCATCAAGAAGGGGGATTGAAGTGAATCTGAATGTGAAAAGACAATGGAAAAAATGCGATTCCATGACGAACAAAGCCCAGATGATGATTTCACAGAAATGAATAAAGATGATGATTCTACATATAGAAGAAGCAATATTTAGGAAATGTGTGTTTTACAAAATCATCGAGAACGTCATTGGTGGCTTTACTCCGGTTTGACGCTTCGGAAACCTTTTCGTTTCTGTAGAACTACATACTACCTTCTGAACCAGAAGAATTAGAAAGCTGGCGACAAAGAGCCTCTGATTTCGTCGAGAAGTACGAAGATAACATCAGCAGTGAGCTAGTCATTCATAGACTGGAATACCTCAAAATAGTGGAGCAAGGCACCCTTGGAACATTCCACTGGAACCTTTAGTTTGTCTGAACAAAATTACGGAATTACAGCTTGAGAACATATTCCCGAATATTTGTATTGCGCTTCGTAATTTTGTATCTAACCCTGCAACTGTCGATTCAGCTGAGCGATCTTTCAGTAAATTGAAAATTGTCAAAAACTATCTGCGTTGTACTATGGTATAAGACCAGCTTGTGGATTTAGCAAGACTTAGCATTAAATGTCAATTTGCACGAAAATTCGAAGGTGATGACGTCATCAAAAATATTGCTGCCAAGAAAGCTCGAAAAGCATTATTCAGTATATGGTTATATTTTGATATATTTTGTAGAGGAATTGCAACATAAAGCCTTACAGAAGGCCAGGCGGACATATACATTAAAGTCCCCCCTCCCTTTGTGGAGAAAGCCAGAGAATCTAGCCCCATGGGGAGACTCGTGGGAAAGGTAGCCGGAGAACAACAGTCTAACTGCTTACCCTGTTTGATCTCTCCGCTGCATAGGTAATTGAAGGGACCATCTGTGTTAAGGTAATCACCAAAGGCCCTTAAACGACGCTCAAAATATCCAATTACCTACGATATCCGTAGGCCCATGGTTATATCACCAAAAAGCGGTGCCAGTCAAAAGGCACACCAAGGAGGGTGGCGGTTGGTGGTCCCTCTAATTAATAAGCCGACTTGGGCACCTCAGTGCCAACCTCCTCACTCCTCACTCTCCCAGATGCGACCTCACCACTCGCTCTCCCCTCTGCGGCCTCGCCCCTTTCTCCTTAGTTGGGGCGGTGGTCCGCCTATAAATAAACCCCTGAAGGAAAGAGTAAACATTATTATTCGGAGAAAACGTATAAGATCAGTTCGAGAAGATCGATCTTTCAGCTAATCAAGATTATTCGGTGAGAACAATATATGATCAGTTCGTGAAGATCGATCTTTCAGCCAGCCAAGATTATTCAGTGAGAACGATATAGGATCAGTTCGAGAAGATCGATCTTTCAGCCAGTCAAGATTATTCGGTGAGAACGATATAGGATTAGTTCGTGAAGATCGATCCTTCAGCCAGTCAAGATTATTATTCGGTGAGAACGATTTAGGATCAGTTCGAGAAGATCAATCCTTCAGCCAGTCAAGATTATTATTTGGTGAGAACGATTTAGGATCAATTCGAGAAGATCGCTCCTTCAGCCAGTCAAGATTATTTGGTGAGAACGATTTAGGATCAGTTCGAGAAGATCGATCCTTCAGCCAGTCAAAATTATCCGGTGAGAACGATATAGGATCAGTTCGTGAAGATCGATCCTTTAGCCAGTCAAGATTATTTGAGGAGAGACGATAAAGGATTAGTTTGAGAAGATCGATACTTCCCCCCAGTGCCGAATTAACATAGAACGTCAAGTTTCGTATCGGTGCCATACCGAAGAATCCTTTACAGACTTAGAAAAAGTCTGACTGGAGAAAAGAAAACCCGCTCACACTCGAGTGACTCTCACAGCGCAAGCTCCGTCAGAGTGAGAGGAGAAGAACCAAGCCCCAACGAGGTTCCCTTTGTTAAGTTACGGTAGAAATCCCCTCGTATACCCCAAAACAAGTGGGACACCCGGCGATAAAGAATATGACACAAATAAGCTTCGAGAGTATCCAGAAGAGGAATCTTTGAGCTCGGAGCACAATAACTCTCTCCGTCGTCTTAACGTAACAGGAGGCAAGGTTGCAATAAGAAGTTGAAATCACCCGCCCCCCCTCACTCTTTTCCTCCATCCCATCTCGACGAAATTCTACCATCGGCCACTTCAACTCTCCGAAGTGCGAGAAAATCCCTCCAGCGACATCCGGCAACCCCTGATCCCTTCTGTCATGTAAGTTACAAAGAACATTTATATTCATATTGCGTTAGTATGAGTTTATTACGTTTCACGATTTAACGGAAGTAGAAACAATTGTGCGTGAACCCCGTCATATTTACTAGTAGAAGAGAGTAATTTAATTCAATGTTTAACGCTAATCTAAAAGTGTCGCGATAAAATAACTAATCGGCAATTGGTGTCTTTATGTGTAGCCTATTTGTTCATTTTGGTCATGAAGAGATATTGAAATAGGCCCAGTTGCGAACCTGTTTAGCCTCGGTTAGCACAGTAGGTTGATATAAATGTGTTCACTTTCCTTTTTTGTATTTAATTGTTAAATTTAAAATATATGTTTATTTTGGGATAATTCCTGTGAGTTTCTCTATATCCTTACGTGTTGAAGCGGCTCTTCCTTAAAACAACAAAAATAGCATTCTTTGACAAAAGTATACTTAAAAAAAAGAAGTATATCTCGACAAATGGTATTCTTTGACATATTTTATTGTCCATTGTATAGGATGGCCCAGAAGTCGCACTACTAATAAAAAAAAAAATTGCTACTAATGATATTTTTTCTTCTGAATTTTATATGATTGTTTTAAGTAAATAAATGGGTTACTAACATACAGTATGGACACCTGCAAAAAGAAATAAATATTGTCCACCCTGTAAAATAAAGTACATATGTGCCTTCTTTTTTGAAACCTGGGGAGGGTGACCCAAATTTTGTCTTGTACCGAGTACGATTTATCTTCTTGGCCTCCCTGCTTATGTGTATCCAGATGGGCTTCTTAGTTAGGTTTGGAGGCTACCGAGTCGATTTTTATTGGAGTTCCTTGTACTTGAGGCACTGACTCCAAAGAGTAGAGAGTTTATGGGGGTTATGTTTGTTGTAGGTCCCTTGTTTATACGGGTTATGTTTGTTGAAGGTCCCCTGTTTATAGGGGGAAGATGTGACTGGCTGATATATATTATTATTGACCGTCACCCGGATTATAGAGGGAAGGGAAGTAATGTCATGGATATTTTGGAAAGGTCCCTCAAGTCCCGCGAGTAAGGTGATGGGTGGTGTTAATCTCGTATCTGACTCCAAAGATACTCAAATAATATTCCGACTTGGCTGGGCTTACGGAAGGCTTTATGATCGAGAAAAGACTGAGAGGAAACACGTAAACAAAAATAAATGTTTAATTCCAACAAACAAAACAAGCAAATCAAAAGGGAGGCTCATGCTTACACGATATGGTCAGGGAATATTTCACTACCGGTCAGGAAAACGAGTGTTACGGGAACAAAACTTAAGAACATAACATAAGAAAAGAAGGAGACTGCAAAAGACCATTCATGGCCTACACTTGGCAGCACCTGTTCCAGTCAACACACAAAAGATTTCTTACCAGAGAAAAGTCATCAACATTGTCACCCTTTACAGGAGTTCGTCAGATCTAATCTACAATATACATAAAATGCATCCAGAGGATTATGTCCATTCATGCAACCGCAAGATATAATCTCCCCACTCCTTAGAAAAATATATACATATGTACATAAAAAAAGGTCAGTCCCATCTACGGTTCGCTAAGTGAACCGTAATTAGTTCTTTACTATCGATCCTATAGTGTTTTCCCTTCTTTTTGACTTAAATGTCAACCCGAGTATCGAATTCTTTATTTTTCCTCTATAAATAGTACATAAGGCGTGGCCTCTTTTCGCCTCTGGTATCACAATGTTTTTAGCTCCACCCACTGGGCGGGATTTTCTCATCCCATGGTCTCCGAAGCTAATCAATTTATGGCGCCTACGATTTTTCACTCTTTTTTCCACTTTTGTTTGTGATTTCTGAAACGCAGATAGCCTAATTCCATTCCCAGACGCGGAATGTTCGTTTTTATTACACTGTCGTTAAATTTTACTGAATTATGAATCTTCGCCTTCCCGCTTAATTCCTTGACCGGTTTACAAGTGTGTGTATATAAATATATATATATATATATATATATATATATATATATATATATATATATATATATATATATATATATATATATATATATATATATATATACGCGTGGTTATTTGTTACAATTCTTCCTCTTCCTGCGAGGCACTTTGCTGGTGCAATTCTAGTGCAGGCTGGTTAAGAGTGAACAGAGATTTTTTTAAAGGTAAATAAATATTGGAGCTGGATTCAGTATTGTTTATTTCGCGGCAATTTGCAAAATCTTCTGATCTATCTCTCCTGGTATATTTTGAGTCTTCATCCTGAAGCACTTTTCAATTTCCGTTTTACATAAACGCCCCGCACACACGGCGGTATAAAACAGATTCCAAATGGAATTGATTTTAAGACATTCGATATGAGTTCAAATAATATTTAATTTATATACTTTACTTACATTAATTTATTTTACAATGTTTAACATTATTATTGAATCTTACAATTGTATAATTATACATAAGCAATTCAATGATATTTAATAAGTTTTCTTTAATATATTTCTTCGAGGAGATAGGCTGAATTTAGACCGTTCTAACTCATTAATATAAATTGGTGGGGGGGGGGGGGAGTTTTAATTTATAGTAATTGTTTTTTTTTACCTGCGACGAAGCAGGTCTATGGGTCCTGCAAATCTCGTATTGTGTTTATCTTCTGTCCTTAACGAATCGCTGTCTCAATGTAGACAGCTAAATTCAATGCTACCAAAGGTAATTGAGGTCACTGAGTTCAAATAAGATATAAGCTGATCACCTAAAGGTGCTAAATCGTTCATTATTGCTGCAAGTCCACTAGATCAAGTCCTTCTAGTTTTTAATTACAGGGATCTTAATTTTAACAGAAATAGAACAAAGCCATTATATTAATTGTTTTTCTATAAGATTAAAGTTATTTGATAGCTAAGTTTAAATATTTAATTAGCGGACATGGTGGTGTTTGGGGACGTCCCATCAATGGTTGCTAAATGCAACCATTTCTCGCATTTTTATGCCAAAATTAAATATGATATAAGTTGACCACCTAGTGGCTAGAGATGCTAAATCGGCCATTATTGCTGCAGGTCCACTAGATCAAGTCCTTCTAGTTTTTAATTACAGGGATCATAATTTTAACAGAAATAGAACAAAGCCATTATATTAATTGTTTTTCTTTAAAATAAAAGTCATTTGATATCTAAGTTTAAATATTTAATTAGCGGACATGGGGTGTTTGAGGACGTCCCATAAATGGTGCCCAAATGCAACCATTTCTCGCATTTTTATGACCAAATCACAAATATCTCTTTTTAATCACCCAATTTATATTAAATATATAGAAGAAATATGATTGTAATTGTTACCTACAGACTTTTAAACCGATTTTTGTAATTATACAACCAAAATTATGTTCATGTCCTTTGTTTCTTTTTAAAATGGTTATAAGGTTTCTCGAATTAACAGAAATAATGTAATGATTTAGTTAGTCATAGAAATACAAAAAGTGAAAAGAAAATGACAGAAATTTGAACAGTCTAACTAAGCTCTTTATTCTTTAACGTTGGAGATATTTAGATTATAATGTTGACCGTATTTACTATTATAAAATTAACTAATAACCTTTTGGTCCGAGCTTTGAAATTCAGGAAAACGATGGTTCTACTTAACCTTGAATGAGTTCTCCTCATTTCTTTAAAAGAGTTTGGCAGTGCTGTAGATCCCACCGGCTTAAGCAAGACCCCCCCCCTCCCCCCGGTCATTTGACCACTGTTCTTTCGAACTTTTTCCTAAACAGAGATGATACCATACGGAAACAGTGCTCTTTTTAGAGAACTTATCCATTCGAATTCTTTCCCATCAAATGTTATTTTGGTCCGACATGTGAACCCATTATAAGATCTCATAAAACTTCAAAGTGGTCATTTTTAGGTGTCTTTGAGTATCTTATTCTATCCTACGATATGGTCTCTACAGAATAACATGGTTTAACATCGAAATAAATTAATTTTATAAGACAAACTAACAAATTTTAATATCGTGCGCGCAGTCGTGAAGACAAGAATTAAACATTTAATCACGATGCGGCATCCTCCCGGTGGTGTTTATTTTAATACCTACTTCGCTGACTGAGTACATTTGAAAACGAAATTGTGTCCCTATGGTCCAATGAGTTAACGTGCATTAAACAGAAAAACAAACAAACAAAAGCGGAATTTTCAAATTTAGAAGATGCGGCGACCGGTAGTAGCCTTTCTCCAGTCGATTTGTGATTTCTTTGTTTACCTTTCGTATCATTCGGAGTGAACGTTCGATATTGCTTCAAGAAGTTTTCTTTCCCATATCGTTTCGTAATTTGGCGATAGTATTGAGTTGTTTTCCAATTGCTTTAAAGTACATTTAACGTAGACAATCTCTTTATAGCTATACCTGACTACTTACCAGCATAGGACAACCAACACATTTTATTTTTCGTTTATCGGTAGTTCCCTGTGCCCTAGGGTACAGGGCATCCTTCATAGGCGATGTCCCAAAGGGGCAGTTATAATTGATTGCAGGATAATTTATATACTTTTTCGTAGAAATTTATAATTATTTACCAATAAGTAATATATAATGACCAAGATACCATCCCCATTGGCAATTTAAAAGCGAAAGGGCTTAAACTGGGTCGTTATTGAAATAAACTAATTTAAATATCACAATACCTTACTGATATTATTGTAATAAGATGCTGCCAATGAGCCACTGAATGAAAGTCATAATTGTAATGTAACTAAAATTGGATACGATGGGATAGGATAAGAACACGAATATTGTAATTACAAATGGAGAACTAGAATGAGAAAGTCAAATTACGTTAATACTTACATTTGTCAGAAACTGTAATAGTAAGCAATACACAGTTAAATATTAGAACCAACCTGTTCGCACGATAGCTTGAGACACAGGAAATTCATTTAAACGAAAAAGACTGTCGACAAAGTATTTCAATCTTTAGCCTGATTAGCCGAAATCAAATAACGTGATGTGATGTCATAGGGGCCATAGATCGCTTTATATAAGGGAATTCAATTCCACACATGAACATTTCAACGATTTTACTAGAAATTGATAATTTTATATATATATATATATATATATATATATATATATATATATATATATATATATATATATATATATATATATATATATGTGTGTGTGTGTGTGTGTGTGTGTGTGTGTGTTCTATTGAAGTCCACAGTTGTGGCAGCGTTATTAATTTTAACTTTTATTTTCTTAATATTTCTTACAATTATTTTAACGGAGTTTTCGAGGCGAGAAAAAACATCCGCGAATGCCATGCTTTATTCCTAGACGTCTTTCGACTATGTTAGGTCATCTTCAGGGAATACACAGAAATGGAATTATTCAAAAATTGCTACATTATATATAGTATTTCTACGGAAACATAAGTATTACAAAAACTGGCCAATCATGGAGCGGGAAATTTTTAATGGCAAAATAAGCGCTAAAAGAAACATTAAATTGGAAGGATATATATATATATATATATATATATATATATATATATATATATATATATATATATATATATATATATATATATATATATTACAGTTGACCCTCAACTATTTGCGGTTCGTCATCCGCGCCTTCAACTACCTGCGGAAATTTTAGGGGGGGGCCTTAAAATTCAAAATTTGCGCCATTTCCAGACATCCGCGGAAACCTACTCGTTAAACGTAAGTGTTGGTGGCTGAAACGGACGATTTCAGCCAATGAGCGTTCAGATCTCACTCGATCAACTACAGTATTTACACTATATGTACCGATTTCCCGCACTCCATTCAGTACGCTTGTGTCCCACGTGTGTGATCGGTGATTTGTGTATTTGTCTCAATTTTGCGTGTTTTATTTCTCGTTTTTCAATCGTTTTACACCCTGAATAATTCTTGCTTTTTGCACCTTAATATTAACAATGCCTAAGCGCCCTGCATCGTTTAGTGTTGTTAAACACATGCCTAAGCGTGCCAAGAAAGAGATGAGTTTGGAGGAGAAGGCAAAAGTGTTAGGTAGGTTGAAAGAAGGCAAAAAAAAGGCTGAAGTTGCTCGAGAGTTTGACGTGAACGAAAGCACAATTCGATCAATTTTAATAGTGAAAAGGCTATTAGAGAGAGAGAATGTCAGTGAGTGTAAACCAAGTGATAAAGACTAGCAAATCAGTGCGTGAAAAGGTTCTTGTTAGGATGGACTCTGTTTTAATTATTAGGATTTCTGACGCTCGTAAAAAATGTGTTCCTTTGGATACTAATATCATTCGTGAAAAGGCAAGACAACTCTATAAAACAATGGATAAACAGGAATTGAATCCTGAAGATGGGGACAATCCCCAATCATCAACGTCTGAAGGCCATCGTTCATGTGAATTTCAAGCCAGTAAGGGCTGGTTTGATAGATTCCCCAAAATGTTTCAACTGAGGTCTGTATCGTTGCATGGCGAAGCTGCATCTGCAGACCATAAGGCAGCTTCATCATACCCCGAACAACTGCGGGAAATGATTAGGAAGAAGGGCTATAAGCCAGAACAAGTGTTTAACATGGACGAAACTGTTTTTTTGGGGGGGAAAATGCCCAAAAGAACTTACTTGATGATTGAGGAGGCCAAGGCATCTGAATTTAAAGCAATGAAGGATCGATTAATTCTTATTATGTGTGCCAATGCTGTTATCTTTATGATGAAACCAGGCCTAATTTACAGGTCCAACAACCCCAGGGCCCTCAAAAATAAGAGCAAAATACGTTGCCAGTTTATTGGATGGCAAATAAAAAGGCCTGGGTCACAAAAGTTCTCACTCATGATTGGCTTTATCATTGTTTTATTCCTGTAGCTAAAGAATATTTGCTTAACAAAGGCCTTCCCTTCAAAGTTCTTCTTGCAATGGACAATACTGGTGGGCATCATTTTGATTTTCATTGTGAAGGTCTACATACAAATAGAATTTTTACAACCTATACATTATACAATAAAATAATTTAATGTGTTCTGATACTTTATTTCGTACTGTATGTGTATGAACATGACAAAACATAACTTCTTGAATTAATATGGGAGCAGAGTCGGATGACTTCAAAGTCACGAAACAATGCGCGGATGCATGTAAAAAAAAGCAAATCGTGTGCGGGGTTATATCGCGCGTAATTTCACGTTCAAATCCAAAGATATAATTTTACCGTTATATAAATCACTTGTGCGTCCACTGCTCGAATATGCGGTTCAATTTTGGGCTCCATACCTAAACAAAGATATCGCGCAATTAGAAAGAGTGCAGCGCAGGGCTACAAAATTAATTCCCGAGCTGAGAAACAGGCCGTACGAGGAAAGACTCAGGGCATTAGATTTGCCATCTCTCGAAGGCAGAAGATTACGTGGCCAGCTAATAGAAGTATTTAAAATATTGAAAGGATTTTCAAACGTTGATTATATGAATTTGTTCGAATTGGATCATAGGGGAAACACTCGCCAACACGGATTAAAATTAGTGAACAAGCGATTTAACACCAGTATAGCCCCAAACTATTTTACGTTTAAAATTACTCAAATTTGGAATTGGCTACCCACACACGTAGTAGATAGTACGTCGGTAAATATGTTTAAAAACCGTCTCGACGCGCACTTAAATAGTATAAATATAACGTAGTCTGAGCACAGTAAATAAAAACGTCTTTGCAAAAAGAGTTTGGAGCGGAGGAACAACGAGAGTAAAAATGATGACTAAAAATGATGCCAGCGATTTCTCTTGCATGTGTAGTTTAGATATCCATTTTCTTTTCCGCCTATCCTAAAATTAGATTTTCACCACTAGCATTCAAGGGCTGCGGAAGTTGAGAAGAAAAACTTTCTATCACCCCCCCCCCCCCCTAGGTTGAAGTAGTTAATATGCATGACAATGTACACAGGTAGATAAGTGTGTACAGTAGATTATATATTAAGAAATAATAATAATAAAAATAATAAAAAAATAAATATATAGCATGTTAGAGATACACTCGTAGATAGGTGTGTATCGTAGTTATGGATGTAGTGTAGCGGACTAGCCTCGAGCAGACCTTAGGGTCTTTGCTGGTCCTAGATTCTGTAGTTCTGTAGTATTACGATGTTTGGGAAGGGTTGGGATGTTTGGAGAGGAGCGTCAACTATCCGCGGTTTTTCACTATTCACGGGGGTTCGTGGTCCCTATCCCCCGCGAATATGGGGGTCGACTGCTGTATATATATATATATATATATATATATATATATATATATATATATATATATATATATATATATATATATATATATATATATACATATATATATATATATATATATATATATATATATATATATATATATATATATATATATATACATATATATATATATATATATATATATATATATATATATATATATATATATATATATATAGATAGATAGATAGATAGATAGAGATATACAGAGCTTGGCGCCACTACCAAATTTTTGAAATCCGCTAATCCGCTACCTTGGCTAGCTGAAACCGCTACTGCTACCAGCACTGCTTATTCAAAATCGCGAAACCGCTAACCGCTACTCAGCTATCGCTACTTTTTATTGTAAAGCGCTGCCCCCTAAAACAACTTTTCACTGGTTTTAAATAAATTTCAAGGAAAAATACTGTATCTTACATCCAAAATTTGAAGTTTATTGTAAAGAGACGTAAAATAGGTAGCGGGAGTAGTTTTGAACTTTTTTAGTCCGCTACCCACTACTCCGCTACTTTTTGCTTATAGAAACGTCTTCGACTACCCCGCTACCATTTAGAGAGTCCGTAAGTAGCGGAGTAGCAGACTAATGTAGCGGACCGCCCAACTCAGTATAAATATCGGTGTATGGTAGGAGTAGCTTCTCTTCTTGTATTTTGAGATTACCAATTATATTTTAGAACAGCGGTTCCCAACCTGTGGCCACATGGCCAGAATGGGCCATGGCAAATTTCAGATGGGCCGCAGAAATTTTGTCATTTTTAGTGGGCCATATGGGCTACAGCTCATTAAATGGGACATAAAACTTTTATTGACTCCTAGTCTTTGGATTAATGAAATTAAATCCATATATATAATTAAACTATATTTATATTATGGTGATTTACTAATTACTTATTATTTTAATGACTTTTAATTAGTCAGCCGTTATAAATACCATTTCTTTGACTGTAAAAAGAAATTTTTCTAGTTATTACTGCACAGTAGATAATTCATTGCACCATTATTGAAGTTGCGTGACAATCTATTTTATTACAGTTATAACTATTCTGCATTGTTTTGTTATTATCTTAGGTGAGCCATTTGTATTTCAACCTTTTTATTGAACTATAATATTAGTTATAGTTATATTGCATAACAAATTGTAAATTATAGTTTTCAGTGGCGTACTGTGAGTTCCGCAATAGGCTGTGCTTCTACGAGTACAATATACCAGAGCGGGCATAAAAAGTAAATTGAAAATAATTAGTTAATCCCAAAATATTATTGTGCTAATTAAATTTTTAATATAAAATTAAAATTTAATTTTGTTGCCTATGCGGTATAAATGGAGCACACATAGAATATACGTCCCTGATGGTTTTGTTGATTTGTATTACTTCCTTAAATCATTTTACTTACTTTGAATAATTGTTACTTAAAATAGGCAGTTCAATCCTCATTTGTATTAAGTCAATTTTCAAATCATATAACAATATATTTGTATTTAGATTCTAGGGTAGTTACCGATGTATTTTTTCCTCACAGACTACCCATGGCTGATAAAGAAACCATGGCAACAGTAGTCAAGTGAGTTTTTAGCATTCGACTTTATACAGTCTCCAAGCAATATAACAAAGCCAATGTGTCTTATATGTATGACAGAACTTTCTAACGATAGTATGCACTCAGGTAAACTTAAATATAATCTAGAGAGTAAGCAAAAGGAAAAGAAAGACAAATCATTAGATTCTTTCCAAAAACTTCGTGATACTTTCCAAAGACATAGCACTGCTACCTCCTTATTTCTCAAGTATCACAATAAATTAAATAAAGGTTTTATCTCATCTCACGAAATTTCCTAGCTAATAGCAAAAATCGGAAAACCTCATATTATTGATGAAAATTTGATTTTGACCTTAACATATGTGGCGGTTTCTAATGCTATGCAACAGAAATTACTGATTATATTCCGTTGAGCAACAATACAGTATCAAGGTGCATCGAAGAAATGGCAGAAAATCAATTAGTTGCACTTTTACAAGTAAGCAATTTTGCGTTACAGTTTGATGAAACACTTTTACCTAATAATCAAGCTATTCATATGGCGCAGTTTAGGTTGTGAATGATAAAAGTGAATTCAGAGAAGAGAAGCTTTTTTTCTCGTGGTCTTGTGACAGATGCAAAGGAGCAACAATATTTATAAAGTATTGGACTATTTCCAAGAAAGAAATATTCTAATGGGTAACATCATAGTATGTGCAACTGATGATGCTGCTGTTATGGTAGGTAGATACAGGGGGCTTTATTACATATTTAAAAGAGACAGTCCTTAATGTGTTTTGCATACATTGCGTGGTTAATTTCCAACATTTAATTGTAGAAAATTAGGGAGGACGTTTGAAAGATGTTTTTGATAATGTAATAAAGGTTGTCAATCTTATCAAGTTTAAACCACTTGAATATCGTATTTTTTTGCCAGGTTTGCGCTAATAATGAAGAGGTTAGAAAACTAATTTTGCATACAGAGGTGAGTTAGATCTCTGCCCCGCTTGATTGAACTATGGAAGTGTTAAATTATTCTAGAATGGCACGGAGCTTGGAGAAGAAAATCATAGCTGCCAAAATCCGACATTTTCTACCTTTCAGATATATTTGAAAAGTTAAATATGATGAATAAAAATTCAGGGAAATAGTATGAATCTTTTAATTTACAAAGAAGCAATCAGTGCTTTTCTTGGAAAGCTTCGTTTGTTCAAGATTAATATCAGGGGGAAGGGGTTGCTACATTTTCCAACTCTTGCCACTCTTGAGGAGCTGTATGACGATGATATTTTCATTTACATCGATCATTTGAAAAGACTCCAGGATGATATGGAAATTAGGTTGAAAGATCTCCTAGAAATGAAAATTCCAAGTTGGGTGGTAGACTCATTTGAGAAAAATGCAGCTGATCTTTTAATTTGCAAAGAGGCAATCAGTACTTTTCTTGGAAAGCTTCGTTTGTTCAAGATTAATATCGGGCGTAAGAAGTTGCTACCTTTTTCAACTCTTGGCACTCTTGATGAGCTGCGTGATGATGATATTTTCATTTGCAGTGATCATTTGAAACAAACTACACGATGATATAGAAATTAGGTTTAAAGATCTCCTAGAAATGAAGATTCCAAGACGGGTGGTAGATTCATTTAAGACAAATGCAGTTGATGTTGATATCATAATACAAGAAAACCTCGTTGAGCTGCAGAGTAATCAAACTACTCGACATAAACACGGACTCAATAACTTGTGGACAAGTAATAAAATTGCAGCCAAATTTCCATTGCTCTGGGAGAATGTTAAATTATAGATCATAACCTTTCGAACGTCTTACGTAGTAGAATATGGTTTTAGCCACAGGTGGGCACCGTTAATCAAGAAGTTAACTTCGTTAACAGTTAATCAGTTAATTCTTTAAAAATGTAACGGAAGTTATCAATAAATCGTTAACGTTAATTATTATTAGAGAAAAAACAAAACATAAAGTTCTTGCTCTAAAACCACCTAAAAACACCTTTAAAAAGTGTCGAAACTATGAAATCAGCTTTTTTTTGTCTTTTTAAGGGATTTAGAACCCCAAACTATCGTTTATTTGCTCTAGAGTTAAAAAAAGGCTGATTTCCTAGTTATATCTTTTAAAAGACCTAAAGAAGGCTGATTGTCCTTGCCCATAGAAAACAAGCCCTCCACTGGAGCACTAGAAGGCATGGCCGTGTTGAACTTGATAGACAAGTCCAGCAACACTTGATCACCCAAGAAGGCAGCATCTGTCAGCAAATCCTTGTAGTTGGTCTCCATTCAGATTTCGACCAAGTTCTGGGCCTTGTTCTTGAGTTATCTGTGTCTCCTGCTTCTCTCTTTTGGTTGGGTTACACCTCTGAAGAAGTCATCCTCCTTCTCTTCCTCCTCGTTGTTGTTGCCTCTATTGTTGCTGCTCACTTTGTAAGACTGCTGCCTCTTGGCCTCCTCGACCTTACCCTCCATGCTTCTCCTCACCTTGGCGACCGTGGTGTTGTCATACTTATCCAACGATATAAGGTGAAACCTGCGGTGGAAGGCAGTAGCCAGCTGGCATTCCCCTACCTCCGGGTCTTAAACCTTTTGTCCATGCCTGCCAAAAGTGCGGCGACCAAGGGGCTGAAGTAGACGAGGCCCTTGGACTTCAAGTCCTTGAGCCAGAAGATTGTCGCAGCAACTGTTTGCTGCAGAGTCCCAAGGTAGGCTTGTTCCTCCCCCTGGATCTTGTCGAGCGCCTTGGCCACGGGTGACATGACCTGGAAATAAAACAATGGAGAATTAGTAAATTTTAAAAATAAAAAAATAATAATATATATATTATATAATATATAATATTATTTTATTATTTATTTATTACCTTGGCATACTCCTTCATTAAGTTGACATCCTGGTCGTTGAATCTGTTGACTTTCTACTGCGTCATGACTCTGTGGAGAATAGACAAATTAGTCTCCAGAATGGTGTTGAGGATCACTACAGAGTCATAGGTGGAGTTCGACCTCGTCCTGTTGGGGACAACCAGCCCCCCCCCCCTCGGCGTAGATCAGTACCGGATTTAGGTACAAGCTAATTAAGCTATAGCTTAGGACATCACAATCTGTAGGGGCCCCCAAAATTTCAAGATTAAAATTTCCTTTACTCAATGTGTTCTCTAAATTTTCTTAAAATTAAAATTTGCAGATTAATCATCTATAATTCTTTTGACTAGACAGCTCAATTACAGGTGATGTATTATTTAGGATCAATCTCCGCGTGTAGGTATGGACAATTCAGGGAATTAAAGCTATTTACGACTGGTACTTTACTGTACTTAACACTATTTATGCATTGAAAAAAATACTAGTCAAACCTGCACACCTGAAGGCAACTAAGACTCAAGAAAAATTAGTTGCACTTAGCATGATGCGCATAGAAAGTGATAATTTGCGAAGCATATCTTTTGACGACATAATCAATGATTTTGCTTTTGGAAAATCAAGAAAGAAAATGATTTAAGTTGTAACTTAGAGGATTATCTAATATAATTTTTGTTATTTTGTAAACATGTTCTTTAGTATTGCATATATATATATATATATATATATATATATATATATATATATATATATATATATATATATATATATATATATATTAATAAAAATTAAAAAGTAATATGTTTTCATATAATTAAAAGACATGTATATTTCCAAACTTTCTGGTACCAGCTAACGTAATTTAAAAAGAGGGGGCCTCATGGCTTTATATAGTTTAGGGCCTCACCAAGTCTAAATCCGACACTGGCGTAGATGCTGTCTGCTTCCATAGTGATGCGATCCTGGTGGTTCCAGAGGGCACGTGCCCTCTAGATCAAGTATAAAAAAGATAGAATTATGTTAATTACCTGATCAAGTACTGCTTCAAGTCAGTATGCAAATCAACGATTCGCCTGCCCAGTGTCCTTCTCGACATGGAGCCCTTGCTGGGGTTCATTGTCTTGATTAACCTCTCAAACTTTTCAGACTCTACAACGTGGAGTGGTATCATGTTGGCTACGAACAGGTCCACAATCCTTTGATCCACAGCAGCCTGGGGTATGCCACTGCCGGTAGCAGCGATGCCAAAGGACTCGGCAATGGTTTGCTGGCGTGCTTTCTTACCAGAAGAAGGTGAAAACAGACTCGATAATTCCGAAGTGCTGCTGCTGCTGTTGGAACCAGAGGAAAACCTCTTCTTGGTTTTTCCACGAGATGAACCTACTTTGAACTTCTCCTCAAACTGCATGAACTTGGCTGGGTTGGTCCTCTTGATGTGCTGCTTGCGGTTGTTGAGGCTTGTCATGTGCCCCTTGATTGGCACAGTCCTGGGCAGGCACAGCTTGCAGTCGAAAATCAACTTGTCTCTTTCCCTTGACTTGATCAAGAAGTTGTCTTCCAGGTGGGGCCAGGGGCTCTAGGTAATGGCAGTTTCAACCTCGTCGATGTCAACACTGTTGACTCAACAGATTTAAGTTCTTCAGGTGCGATGATGACTCATAAAATTTAAAATCACACAAGTGTCTGCGAAAGATTAAGTGATAGGTTTTGTAATGGTTTTCCGTTTTAGTTATTTATTTATAAGAACTTAAATTACCTATATATTCAAAGAGGTTTATTAAATGAATTTGGACCTATAAAACATCGGAGTAGAAAAATGAACAAGTGCAGGGTACCGTAGCCACCCTGCGGACAATAGTAGCAATATAATATTTGTTGTGCAATACGCAATAATAATAATAAATTAATAATAATAATATAGATAAGCACTGTATTTTAATTTTAAAGGTATACTCGGGCCAATATATATTCTATTGAATCAATAATCAACATGCATTTTATATGGGTATTAAGCTATATCATCAACTAAAGTCTAAAATCTTTAACAATATAAATATTTGAAACTATTATATAACATGTGGCTAATTAGTAATTAACAAGCTGGATCTTACATTATAGAAAATATGATTTGGCTATGCACATACTAGAATATCAATTGAATGTATGCAAATGTTTAATGTTATAATAATGAAACTTAACTTATTTATTTTCTTTCAATTAGCAATAATGGTATCGTTATAATAACAGATCCTCACGTTGTAACCGTAATACCTTTTATATATAGCGCTGCGTTGCGTGCTATGGTACAACTTCTTTTATGCCTATTAAAGGAACTTTATATAATCTATTAATAGAAAGCAATTGCTTAAATGTCGAATACATAACATATTTTGAACTCATAATTCGAAATTTGAAATCCGAAAATAATAGAAACTTTTACGTTTACCGTTTTTTATGAATTTTTGGGGTTATTGGACATTAGTTAACGAAAGTTAATTAGTCCGATAATGATTTCCAAAGTTAACTTAAAAGTTAAATCGTTAACGAAAATGTTAACTTCGTTAAATAACGATTAACGGATTAACGGTTTAGGGCTTAGGTTTGTTTTAAACAGTCTCTTAGTTATTATCAAAAGAAGGAAACCGCTTAGAAATTTTAAGTCGAGGTGATTATCTTCGTCTGTCTTAAAAAGCATGGATCCTGACATTGAAAAACTTGCTAAGCTGCATCATCCCAAAGGATCTCATTGAGTAAATGCATTGGAAAATTAATTTTGTTATATTTTTCTTATTTTAAAAAGGGTTTTATATTTTGAAGCCAAAGAACTTTATCTTTGTTTTGTTTATTATTCGCCAGTGAAAGTTATTTCTAATAATTCTTTTATAACATAAAAAAACAAAATAGTAAAGTTCAGAAATAAATATAAGTATCGAAATTTTGTGAATTTTGTAAAACCTAAAGAATTACAAATGGTGAAGTTCATAAAATTTATTTTTTTTAGCAACGTGGTATTTTTAAAGTGAAGAAATTTAGTTTAGAGTTACTTTTGAAAATTACCAGCCATGGGGTGAGATTGCGCTTCGCTACTAAGATTAAAATTTAAAATCTAAAAAAAAGCAGCCATGTTTAAATTTTTATAAATTTTCTGAACTTCGCCAATTATAATAATTTTAAAAAGGAACTCCATTCATATAAGAAAAACTCCAAAATTTTTTGGAATAAAATTCTCAACTTATCAAAAGGGATGAATGACCTCCTCAATCTCCTGACTGTAACCCCAATAGAAAAAATCAATTTAGTGAATCTGAACATCATGAAAAATTCTATTTGCATGGAATAACATAACCATATATGATATCAGAAAATGTATTTCTTCCTTTAAAATAAGATTAAGGGCTGTATGTGACCAAGAAGGTGGACATATTGATCATTTATTTAGACATTATCGTATCCTTTGTTGGGAGCAAT
This sequence comes from Ceratothoa steindachneri, assembly GCA_963969495.1. Classification (NCBI taxonomy): domain Eukaryota; kingdom Metazoa; phylum Arthropoda; class Malacostraca; order Isopoda; family Cymothoidae; genus Ceratothoa; species Ceratothoa steindachneri. Next base: position 33,807,922 of record OZ018330.1, on the reverse strand, counting down.
TGGCAAGCAAATTTTGAATGCTTATTTTATTTTTTTAATTGTAGCAATACTATTATAATTATATTGTTGAAAATTTCAGAGACAATAAAGAATACATATGTATAAGTTGTATACGAGTTTTCATTTTGCTATCCAATTACAAATGGAAAATTATTTGTAATTACGCAATTATAATCATGCGGTTAAAGAAGGCAATGATGTATCTGACTAAGCTCGTCATTAAACCCTCGGAAGGAGCTCTTCTCACAGTCACGAGAGGATATATGTTTAAAAAAATCTTTAATCAAACGAAAATTTAAATTAAAGTCACCAACGAATTGACACTCAGTTCCGATCCAAAGGCTAGACTGGTGTTCAAAAGCAGAATATGAGTAAAGTGACTCGAAAAGGATCTAAGGCCAGTGGAAGTCAACATCAAGGATTTCTCAACAGATTAGATGGCGCCACTGGCAGATCAGCAGCTGATCTATCAAAACATCAGGCATGGCCATGTAAGAAGTGTCAACAACCAGTAAGGGATGAAGATCGAACCCTGTATTGCGAGTACTGTTCATATTGGTTGCACATTCCATGTGAGAATATAACTGTTGAGGCCTATGAGGTCTTGATTTAGGCCAATGAGGTTATTAAAGGCCACCACTGGTTTTGTAAGGAATGTTATAACAAAGCAGCGGATGTCTTGAAGTTGGTGAATAACCTTAAAGAAAGTAATGACTTGTTAGCTAAGAGGATAAATAATGTAGAGGAGAAACTTAATACAATTGAGAACATGCAATCAGCTAAACTTGTGGACAAAACTAAGCAACTGATAAGGGAAGAACTTCTTGAAATTAAAAAAAAGGGAGCTAAAGCAGTGCAATATAATTTTAAGGGGTCTGGAGGAATCAAACACACCAACAGGTGGCGGGGGTAATTTGAATGTAGATGACATGGGGCAGCTAAATAATGACCTGGATAGAGTGCACTCTATGTGTATAAATGTCATAAATGCTGTCACACTTCTACTCTACATATACTTTTGTTTTTCTATCTTTTTCAAGACGTAAAACATTTCTAACATATCACCATGTCAACCCTACAGAGGCACTGTGCTCAGCTCGATTGACCTGTCACCAAATAAAGTAAAAGAGAAACTGAAACAACTTGACCCAGGGAAGTCCCCAAGAGAAGATATTCCCGCAGTTTTAGTGAAAAATCTGACGGAAGAACTAGCTGAACCTCTGAATATAATTTTTAATTCTAGCATGGATACAAGTGAAGTACCTGATGATTGGAGAAAAGCTAATGTTACACCAATCTACAAAAAGGGATCTAAACGTCTTGCTTCAAATTATCGACCAGTAAGCCTGATTTCACAAGCCAGCAAAAATCCTAAAATCGTTTATCAAAGAAGGCATAATGGCACACCTGTTGCAGTTAAACCTGATCACCAGGAGCCAACATGGATTTTTGCCTTCGAAGTCATGCCTAACTAATCTCCAAACTTTCCTAGAGAAGATAACCAGTTATATATATATGAGAAAATGCAGGTGGACGTGATATATTTAGACTTTGCTAAGGCATTCGACACGCTCCCACACAGGAAGTTGCATGTCAAGATTAAAGCCCATGGAATAGGTCATCAAATAGCAGACTGAATCAAGGATTGTTTACAGAGCAGGAAACAGAGGGTGGTTGTTAAGAGGAGGCATCAGGTTGGGCAGATGTCTTGAGCGATGTCCCAAAGGGATCGGTGTTCGGTCCTTTGCTGTTCCTCATTTATATAAATGACATTGATGGAAACCTGTCCTGTGAAATGCTCAAATTTGCGGATGACAAAGTTATTTAATAAAATATCGAGCCAGGAAGGAATAGATAACATATGGGGGAGAGGTGATGATGGCTTTGCTTGCTTTTCTGTTATTGTTGCCCCTATATGTAAATAGGCCTTGCCTCTGGAGTGGTAATCCTTCATATCAATAGGGGTTTTGGTTGCCCGGTTAGTGGTAACGTTTCTACTCAAAAGGGTGAGCTTGGTAGGATTGGGATAACGCTTGTCACCGGCAATGGTAACAAATTATTTGAATGCGCAACGGAAATATCCCTTCAGGTAAGCTTGTACTTGATCTGGGAAGAGGGAACCAGCTTGAATAAATAAAAGAATCTGTTTATAGATGTAAACGAGTTTCCGTCTATTTATTTTACCTTGCACCTAAAATAGGAAGTACTCCGAATGCAATTTCACAATTCGATTTTAAAACAAAGTAATGCAGGAATATGGTAGAGCCACCGGGCGATTATAATGATCGACTTATTGAATTAATGAACGCGTAACAATTAAGATATCAATAATGAAAGACTCTCTTTTAATCTCTCTGAACCCATTTATATCGGGGAGAAACATTCATCAAGTCATCCTCACCCTACGCCTACAAATGACGTTGGCGCACGTGAATCGCTGCTCATTCCTTTATCTCGCCTCCTGATTGGATTAAATTAATCCTTTATATAATTCCGATTGGATTGCGTCTACACCACCGTACCTCGTTATTTACCAATTTTTATAGAAGGCGGAGCTTTATTATTAGACATATATTTGTTTAATTTCTGGTTAGCTTTGTTACAGAATGGTGAAATGCTTTATCAGATGCCCTTTTATTACCTCCAGACATTCTCAGTTTCCTAATGTTTACTTCTCTGGCGCGTGTCTGACTTAAGCTCAGATATTGAGACTACCACTTTATTACAGTGAGAAAATCGAGCTTTTATCTCGACTTTCTAAACTCGCTTTCTCTTCCTTACCTCGAGTTCCGTTGTGTAGGGTATCTACATGTACACCCTTCAAGTGAATACATGTGTGCCCTACAAACATTCAGGATGGGCTGCGCCCTGTTGAAAAATGGTCGAAGAATTGGCAAATAGATTCCGACCTTGATAAATGCAAATGCCTCAATTTAGGTTACAATAAATCCCAGTACCAGTACACACTGGGATGACGCCAAGTGGTCGCTGCTACCACAGAGAAGGATTTGGGTGCAATCACCACAAGACCCTGGGCAATAGGGACCATATAAATGCAATAGTAAAGAAGGCCAACCAAATAGTGGGAAGCATCAAGCGAACGATAAAAAACAAAAGGAGGCGAAACATCACCAGTATCCACAAATCTCTTGTTCCCCCACTACTGGAATATTGCGTCCAAGCTTGGAGGCATTACAATAAAAAAAGTGAAACTATTGCAGGGTGTGCAGAGGAGACTGACCAGGATGATCCCAGCCATATCCATGTGCCCATATGAAGATAGAATGAGGATAACGGGACTAATGTCTCTCGAAATGTGAAGGTTTAGGAATGACTTGGCTGAAGTCCACAAAATCGTACATGGCATTGAAGGGCTGAAGATTGAAGACTTCTTTATTATGAACATAGGACCGACTAGGGACATAACGTCAATATATATATATATATATATATATATATATATATATATATATATATATATATATAGGTAGAGGTGCAGGCTAAACATCAGAAAATACTTCTTTACCTAGCGCATAGTCGACGAGTGGAACAACCTGCCGGAGGAGGCGATGTTGGCAACATCAACAAAAAGTTTTAAAACTAAATTAAAAACACTATTTAGACATACGGGGAGGAGGGGGGGCAACTCAAGAGCCAGAGAAGGCCTTCTGCCCCAGTCCTCAACCGTCCGCCTCTTTAGTCGATAGACCAGCCTTTCTAATGCAAACCCCCCAAAATTGTGTATCAAACAACTTTTTTGTCATCCCTACTTTCGAAGAGAATGGAAAATCCACTTTATTAATTCTAGCTTGGCCTTATAAATAAAAAAATATTTGCAATGGCGCATTTATAATTATGCGGTTAAAAAGGCTGGCTGATGCGATATCATCTCGTGACTGTGAGAAGAGCTCTTTTCGAGGCTTGATATATATATATATATATATATATATATATATATATATATATATATATATTATATATATTAATATACTATATGTATTCGAATTTTTTTATGTTGATCTGTGTTTTTCTTTGTAGCCTCATTGGCACGACTGTTATGAACTAGTGACTTTTAGAGAACCTTTCTTTTCTCTCAAACACTCTTTGAGTCGTGGTATCACTGATCTATCACTCCCGGTTTTAGCGTGTTAAATGGATCCTAATTGTGGCTAAGTTTTTTTTTTTTAATCTCCAAAATGAAGGTATGTTATAATTGTCTACATTGATAAAATCTCACTAATATCTTTCGTAATCCCTTTCAATTATTTTTTTATTGTTGAAGACTTCTTACATCGATATATATGAGGTTAAATATAAAGTCAACAATGATTAAAAAAAAAGCCAATATGTCCTCTCAAAGTAACCTAAAACATATAATTTACACCATGGTATAATCCGAACCTAAAGTAATTTACATCTAGAATTTGTACCAACCAGTAGGCCCCTTTTCTTTAGTAATGCACCTCAAACATGCAATTACTATTAATAACTGCTATAATTATAATTCAATGGGTGACAAAAACTACAAGGCCTATCAGAGCTAATGCCTACATTAACCCAGAATTTATTTTTAATTCCAATTCTAAATAGAATTGGCCCAGTAGTTATATGCCTGTTATCAGTTAAAAAGAAATTATACACCTAAGGTTAATCTTTTACACTAAAGCTTAAAACCCATTCCCCATCCACTAAAGTTGGTCAAACCTGAAGATCCATACCCCATGAGCTTTCCCGCTCGCATTTCCCAAATATTTTGTCCATTTCCCAATATATTTTACCTCGGGAATGAGTAATAATATGACAAGTGAAACATGTTGGGAAATGGATGAAATATTATGGGAATGCGAGAGGGCAAGTTTGCAGTGTATGGATCTTGAGAACTACCCAAATTACATTTTCAATTCCCATTGATCATTGGGATAAACCCCTCGGTAGATATGTAGGTAAATATTTATATTAGTGGCAGACTCAAACACGCATGAATATTCTGGCAGTGGTGAACGAAATATAAACAAAAACCTACTTTTTTTTGGCTGAGCCACTAACCAAAAAAAAAAAGGCTATACTGGGGGGGCTGTGCCCTCCCCCCAATTGATTGAAACTTAGGATCATCATAGGGCAGTCCTCCCATTGTTTACCCCCCACATGACCTGCCCCTTTAAATTTGCTCCAAAAACGTGAAACATATTGAAACACGGATGAAATAGTTTGTCCATTGCTTGAGCCGTCAATCTACATATTTACCTATATAAATCCATTATACATTAAAATACACTGGAGAGAATTTCGGTAAACCTCAATATCGAGTGCACAATAGGGAGCGCTGTTTCTAGGCTACAATTTAAGCTTATGATGTCATAAGGCGAAGCCCCTAATTTCAAAAATAACAAAATGTAGTTTTTGGCAGAAATATCCTAAAGTAGGTTGCGCTATACTTTATTATTTTGTTAAACATGCTGAGCCGATTGCATGTTTATCAAAATAACACAGTAGTGCCACCTAATTTAGGCTATTATTCCCAATTAATTGTGGGAGCTGCACCCCCTGCAGGATATCGTCCTCTTAAATTATCTAATAATACACCAGTTGCTTATGTTTTGGTCAGACGCACAGAAATGATTTGTTAAAAAAACTTTAAAAAACTTGAACATTATTCGGTAAACATGTAGATGAGCGGCCCGGCCGCAAAAATTTATTTTGTGTAAATATTATCGTTCACCCATGTCAGAATATTCATGCGCGTTTGAGTTCTTTTTGAATTATAGCTGGTGCAATTTTTTTTTTAGAAAAATGCCTGAAAGTAAACAAACGGAAAACGCTGTTTACGCAGGCCAATTTCTTTTTTTTGCAAAATTGCCTGAAAAAAAAAAAACAAACATGCTGTTTCCCTACTTAATTGCAGTGGTTATACTTCCGAAATAGCGAAGAGGAAAGCCTATTTATTTTGCGCATCTGCATCCTATTCAAAATCTAGCTGACTTGAATCACGTTTTATTTTAGAGCATCGAAATTTAAACTGAGGGTTCACATCTAATGCCCGGCCACAGATGTCTCCTTCGCTTTTAATTTGCACTAAATTATGAACATCCAAAAAGTTGCATAATTTCTTTATCAGAAACTAGAGTTAATAATTCTGAAATAGAGGATGAGCAAAGTGCACAATTCAAAACCATTTTCATACTGCTTAAAAGACGTTTATGAGTCATTTGCACACTGTTTGTGATACACCACACTGCTAAAATAAAAAAGTTCTTTTCAAATATCCAGCTAAATAGATTTAAATGTATATAAGAAGGTAATAAAAATAGTAAAATCGGGAAAATATATTCACAAATAAAAATGATTCCGAATGAGGATAATAAAAGGCTATTAAGTGGGAAAAAAGGGTAAAAATTGAAATCAAGCATTTCTGACATACCCCACCCCTAACCCCTATTATAATTCGCAAAACGATTAAAGGCGCTGACATGATGTAGTTAAAGCTTTCCCCTCTCTAAATGTTGGAACATTATTCTATAAACAATTGGGATTATATTCTGGGGGCTTGCCTCCTAGACCCCCCCACTAATTTAATGAAACTCAGGATATTCATAGTGTGGTCCCTCCCCCTTTGTGTTTACCCCCACACAAGCCGTCCCCTTAAATATACTCCAAAAACGTGAAACATTTTGGAACACTGACGAAAATAGTACTTCTTATCGGCTGGGCAGCTCGTCTACATATTTACCCATTATTCTATAAAAAAATTACAATTATATACTGGTATCTCCAGACCTTCCCCCCCCCCCCCAATTGATTGAAATCACAGGGTCATCAACTGTAACTCGAAATTAGTCCCAAAAAAAGGTGAAATATATTGGAATGTGGATGAAATATTATGCTGCCAGGACTGGGAAACAGCGGAGGCAAGAGTGTGGCGCAGATCTTCAGGTCCACCTTTCGCTATTGTAATTGAGCCACTCTTTTAAATGAGACCATGATCTATAGAAAAGTATTAAATTGACAGGAATTAACACAAGTCGTATTGAAGTCGAACTAAGGGGATTCACAGGGATCGCGCTTTTAACTGCTCAGTTTCAGGGTTGCCAATGTGTGAAATTAATGGTTTATTTTCACAAAAATAGTTAAACAAAACATACAAAGTTTAATACATTAGTAATTATAAAAAAAATCAATGCATTACTAAATAATATAATTAAGTAGAAATGCAGGCATTTACTAAATAATAAAGCTATCTTGTGATCTCATAAAGCCTAGATTGTAGCACATTACCAAAAAAAAAAAAAAAAAAAAATAGTACCCCCTTTTTTTCAGCCGAAACGACACTTAAGTTGCATTTGTTTCCTTCCCTTGCACATTGTGTAGCGTATGGCTGGATTTCAGTCCTAATTTATTTTGGTTTATTTTTCCTAATCTGAAATCTATGTGGAGAAGTTTATTGTGATTTCCGTTTATATACTGGAGGGTTATTGCCTCAAATGATTAAAATCTCACTTTGATGAGCCAATCCTCAAAATAAGCTGCCCATGCTCGTAACATTTACCAATATTCATGCACGTTTGGTTAAATAAAAAATGTTAGAAAACATTATTCTATAAACAATTATGATTATATATGTGGTGGCTGTGCCCCCTTCTCTTGATTGAAACTCAGGATCATCATTGAATTTACTCAAAAAGGGTGGAACAGGGATGGAATATTTTGCGTCTCATCGGTTGCGCACACTGGTTTAGTTCTATAGGGGGGGGGGTCGCAATTGACTTTAGTCCACGCTGCTATTTGCCAGAATAATTGAAATAAAATTATTTTTTATTGCATATACAAGTTATGGTGGCCTATTATTTTTATTTAATAGAAAAATGGTACCAAAATAAGTAATTCATTTAATTTTTATAATGCTTTTTGCTTTGTTCTAAAATCTTTCATTGTACTTATTTTTGAGGGCAAGTGAAGCAAAGTGAGTTGGGGCCCCCAACATAATGGCAACCCATAGACAGCTTGAAACTGGCTTCCAGTGCTCCCAAATTTAATTATTTTTCCTGGTATTCCAACAAAAATTGTGGATGAATGAAAGAAGAAATGCTATATTGTTCAATTTAGAACAAAACAACCATGGCCCCAGTTGGTAATGTAAAAAATTACAAATAAAAAAGAAAAAGGTAATTGTGAAGATTTGCTGCCCCTGATTTCCAGTGATTTGGAGGCTATTTTCATTTGCCTCACTTCAGGTAGTTATTTTAGGACTAGAATAAAAATTAACTTTTTTTTTTTAGGCATATCCCTGTGGGGGGCTCCCTGCAATTATTACAAAATTCTTTGGGTCCTCGCTTCCACAACCTAGTTAGTGGTTGGACTCTGTATCGGGAGGATCTAACGGGTAACATAGCCTAACATAATTTCACGGCTGACAAAAGCTACAAGAGCCTATCAAAGCTCATCCACATCTGTCAAAACCTACCCACAAAATGCATCCATATGATTGTCATATCATGCATCCACAATATACAATTCAAACCGTACACAGGAATGTGTCAAAAACAAAAAGCATCATCGTCAAGACAAGTCCAAATTCAAATCAATTATAATATACAATAATAATAAACTGCATCCACAGGAATGAACCCAGAATACCCCTTAAAGTTAACCCTCCCTCCCTATAAAATCTTCTAATCTATGTTTGAAAACCTTCAAGTTTGGACTCTACTATCTCGGATCGCAAACTATTCCAATAATCTACCACTCTATTGGTGAAAAATATTTTCTAATATCGAACAAACATGGGTAAAAATGTTTCACCTTTTTGGAGTAAATCCAAGGGGATTGCTCGTGGGGGTACAGTCCCCCAGTTTTTAATTATAGAATAATGTTCTAACATTTTTTTATTTAATCAAATGCGCAAAAAAAAAGGTAGTACTTTTTCAGGCGTACTGGTCATCTTCATGTTTACCCCAACCTGCACCTGTTTTTTAAGTGGTGACCCCTAGTCATATTACTACCTTCCAACTCAAATAACTTTGCTAAAATCCAACTTATCCATCCCAGAACATATTTTAAAAAGTTCACTCATATCTCCCCTCACACATCTTCTCTCAAATGAGAATATATTTAGTATCCTCAGTCTATCTTCATATTCAAGGTGCTTCCGGGAAGGTAGTTTTGTTGCCCTCCTTTGTACTGATTAGCATATTCATGTGGTGTCTAAAATGTGGTGACCATGCTTGTATACAGTACTCTAAATGTTGCCTAACATACGAATTATAGAGTTTAAGGATAACCTTTACTCTAACATTCCTGTTAATGTATTCCAGCACCCTATTTGCTCTATTGTTTGCCCCCAATACACTGCTTCTCATCCTCAACTGGATTCAGCCAATGCCTTTCCATTTCATAGCTAAATTCCCTATTATCCCTAAATTCCCTTTGCATTTTTTAAGGTTAAAATTCATTTGCCACTTCTGAGCCCAGGCTAATAACTTATTTAAGTCAGTTGATTTCTAATTTAAAATTCAAACTTGAGATTTGAATCCAAAAGTTGGGGACATTTTGAATTTCCACCTTTCGCCATTGCCCCCATCCAAGAAAAAATATTTACGCTAACAGAAAAAACCTGGTAAACATGAAGATCGCTGGCTCGTCTGAAAACTATTCCGTGCATTCATATTCATGCACGTTTTCAGTCCTAATTCAAATATACCCTGCCCCATTTTTGTGCAAAAATGCTGTCTACCTGCTTTATTGTGGTGGGTATATTCCTGAATTAGTGATGAGAAAAGCATGGAATCTTTCTTTAATTTCCCTTTTGGTAATAATTTGCAGAATAGTTTCTACAAAGAGCCGGTACTTTGAGAAAAAAGTCCCATTCGATGCTGATTTTTTAAAATAATGGCTACTTGAGTCCTGTTTAGTTTTAGTACATCTAAATTCAAAATTCTTTAATCTCTAATGCCTAGTTACATACAAACTTCACAGTCGATTTTAACTTTAATCAAGTTATGATCGTCCAAAAAAGATAACTTTTCTTGATCCCAAAATAAAGTTTGATAATTGGTGAAGGGCAAATTACACATAGGGAGGGAAGCCATGTTCAAACTGACTTTGCCGCCTAAAAGTAGTCTTTCTTCCAACCAAAAGGCTCTACAAAAACTAGTTCCTTTAAACAATCTAGCTAAGTATATTTAAATGTATAAAGGTAATAAAAATAGTAAAATAGGAAAAAATATATTGACAAATAAAAATTACTACAAATGAGAATAATAAAGATATTAAGTGAAAAACAAAATAAAAATCATATCTATTGATGCATTTTGTGGGTTAGTTTTGATAGATGCGGATGTCCTTTGATAGGCCCTTGTGGCTTTTCTCATCCCTGAAATTATGTTAACTGTAAGTTAATGATGGTTAGTTAGAACCAAAGATAAAAAAACTAGTCACCAAATTTTGCATTAATATATTTACGGGTAACACTTTTCATATTTTGATTCTGCAAACACAATTTATTCCTTGGCAAGAGGAAAGTTATTTTATTTAATTGAAAAACAACAAAGTAAACGGTGCATGATAGAGGGCGCTGATTCCCCAGTGGGATAGCTAAAAACAATAGCCCAAATATCACATGGGAAATCAGGGGCTGCAATTCTTCATAATTGCCTTTAAAAAATGCATCTAATGAATTAGGCTAAAAAAATTATAGCAATCCCTAGTATGGCTTGAAATCCAAATAGAATGGGTACAATTATTAAAATGACAGTTAATGAGCCAGTTAGGTGAAACTGAGGAGGAAGCTTTCTTTCAGGAATGTAATAAAACAACAGTTAATGAGACTGGGTAATAGATTAGTGATGTACCAATTACACATTTTGGCCCCTGCAGAATTAACTTTTTCAGTTGAAATCTATCGGCACCAAGTTGGATTTGTTTTGTTCACCTGCGCATGATGTTTGACTCCCAGTTAAAATCTACAAGGTGCCATTTTTGTTACAAAAAAAAAAAGGAAAAAAAGCTGAAAGTAACCAAAAAGGAAACTATTCACTTTATTGCTGTGGGTATAGCTCTGAAATAGTGGCGAGGAAAGTGTGGTATCTTTCTTTAATTCCTATTTTTTAAACGATGGCGATTGCTGGTGCCAGTTTGTCACATTTTGTTTTTGCACATCTAAATTAGTAATTATCTGACCACTAATGCCTGACCACAAACTTAATAATCAATTGTAACTTAATAAAATTATGCTTTGCCAAAAATGTTAATAACTTTTTCAATCGGAAAATAAACCAGAAAGTTTGATAATAATGAAGGGTAACTTGTACACAATAAATCCATGTCAAAACTGAAGTCCCTGCATAAGTCTTCTCTCCTCCACCAAAAAGCCTCCACAAAAACTAGTTCCTCTAAAAGATGTAGCTAAGTATATTTAAAGGTATAAAAATAGTAAAATGGGAAAAAATATATTGACATAAAAATGAGGTTAATAAAAGACTAAGTGGAAAACAAAATAAAAAAATTGCTATTCATTCATTTCTGATATCAGATGGATCTTCAGTTTTACAAAAAAAAAATGGATAAAAGTATAAATATAAAAAGCTGTAAACCTTACAATCCGTACTCAGGTTTCAAGTCTCCTTGTTTCCAGGATACTTTGTCCATTTCTCAATATGTTTCACTCACTTTCTACTTGTTTTGGGTTACTGGAACCCTACTTAACTATCTTCACGATGATTTTACAAACTAGAAGCTAAGCTCACTGGTTTAGTGTTCTTCGTGTCTTTACTTCCCATTCTTAAGAATGGGCATTACAGTCTGTAATTTCCAATCATTATGTATTTCTCCAACTATGATCTAGTATATATCTTCTCAAGACAAGAGCTACTGCAATATTATCTACACCTTTAGTAACCTAGAATTAATGTTTTCTGGGCCAGATGCCTTGCTAGTATTTAACTCCAATATAAGCCCTTTAATTATTCCCCTGTTAACATTAATGGTATTCAACACATTCCCTTGACCTAGAATTATCAATTAATCTATTTGGATTTTCTTTTGTAAATACTGAAGAAAAATTATCAAGAAACTATTATTTCCTCAGCAGATTATTTCAAAACCTCCTTTATTATTGTGAGCTAAATTAATTTCTGCCACCCTTTTGCTCTTCTATTATATAATAATGTTTTGCTCATTTTTGGTTGACCTATAATTATTTAAATTGTCAACACTACTTTCTCTAATCATTGGTGTCTTTTTCTGGGAAATTTTCCTAGCTATCTCATGATTCCACCACATTGGCCTCCCATATTGTTTCATAATTGCCTTCATTGAGATACTGTTCCTGGACTATGGTTTAATATAGTCTATCCCACTTGATCTGATTTAGCAAGTTGCATAATTTAACCTAATCGCCCCTATAAAAATTTGGAGTTTCTTGTTCTACCTTTCACTATTCTCAAATTATAACACCATCTGATGATCATTTCTCAATGCTTCACTGACACTCAATTCCTAAATCAAGTGATCATCATTTGAGAGGACCAGATCTAATTAATATAATGGCACCCCTTGTTGGCTTATTAACAAATTGAGTATAAAAAATTATCCTCAAAGCATTCTGCAACTTGCTCTATCCCTTCCTATCATTTCCTAGTCTATTGAATTTAAATTAGTCAAGAATAACTGTATCTACTTCACATCCTTTATTTATTTCCCTGATCATTAACTTATCGTGTCCCAGTGGTCTTTAAAAGGCTCCCAAGTGTATTATTGTATTTTTACTTGACCACATGTAAAAGCCTTGCTACAGTAAAGATATTAGGGATCAATTGGAGAATTGGCTGCCCAGATGTCTTGGGTTGCAGATTTTACAGTTGGAGACTAAAGATTCTAAAGTTATCCTAAAAAAATTTATTCATCTAATCTACATAAAATCCAAATGATAAGATTTAGTCATAAAAAGTAAAAGATACTCTAAACTTTTATCAATATCAGGCTATCAGTCTATAATAAATAGGTCATAATGTATTTGTCATATCATACTGGATAGTAACATCTTATAACACCGTAAGCAACTAAAAACTTACTGTAGACTTGCGATTGCATAAAACTTGGGTAAATAAAGATTGAGATTGCACAAGGTCAGGTGATTCAGGCAACACCCCCTACATAAACTTTTTTAGCCACGAGATTGCATCCAGACTGCTTAAAAATGCTAGTTAAATTTTGGAAAATCCTGTCCTAGTTTTTAATAATTCATATATTTGTTTAAAAACATGTGGTTATTTTTTCCCAGAATACTACCACTGTTTTTTGCAAATACTACCTACACTTATTTTTTAATTTTACCAGCCAGTGAGTTTCACATTAGTGGTGCAGAAAATGATGTATTCTGGACGTCAAAAGTATTTTAACTAATTTAGTTTCTTATAGAAAACTACATGCTTATACATGAGGATTATAATAGAGACAATTTGAGTCTGATTGGCCAGGTTATAATGGGATATAGGTAAGGTTTTTATTTTTATAAACAGGATAGGACATATCAATGGGTTTAAGCTGGACAAGTTTAGGTTTAGAGGCGGGTATTCTTGTAAGTTCTGACCTCCAACCTAGAAAGTAGTGCTAGGAATATAGCTATTAGGGTTTATTGAGAGGAGCATAAGAAATGAGTGCAGTCATTCTGAAGCTACCTCTCATTAGTTAGGCTTCATCTTGATTATGCTCGATTTTGTGCACAGGACGACTTAAGATGATGATTCATTGGTTGAAATGGCACGAGACAATCTTCATACATTAGAAGAGTTTGAAGGGGCTTCATTTGATTTGTCTTGTCTTTAAGTTAACTTATAATATGGGAGACATTTGGTATGACTTATTTTAAGTGAACATGTAGCAATGAGGGTAAGCTGCACTTTGTGAGGGGAATGGGGGGGGGGGCTCTTTTGTAGACTTCCTTCTCTTGTATGCTTTCTAAACGGTGTACTATCCTTTCTTTAACATCAGCTGGAGACCAATGATAAGAAAGTGTTACTGCTTAAAATTAAAATTGAAGCTGCACTAATAGAATAGTGGATTTGGGGAATTCACTCCCTGGGAATGTTATAAATAACCTTTTTTATATCATTCAAAGGTTAGCTAGACAATTATAACAATAAAGGATTAAAAAGTCAGTATCCATTAGATTACTTTATCAGGAATATGCTCATCGTATTGATTGACTATGTGAACTGCATTTTTGGACATTGAATGACCTTGACACTTATTCCCATCCAATCTATAGTCTATTTAAATCTTTCAATTATGAAACTTCCCTGTATTTCTCCCACACTTGCTGCTAACTTCATATTGGCAAACATTCACATTTTACTTTTACACTTCCCTGTACCTCTAATAGCTACTAGACTTAAGCAACCCTAGATCACTAAACCAGTTTTACTGGCTCATCTGCAACTATGACAACAATCCCGCCTTGCATTATAATAGTATATGATCCCTGACACCCTCCTCTGCAACATGAAAACTGCTCATCTTATCCTGCCTCCGTGCCTTCCTCAGTGCTACCTGCATTAATGAGGGGGTGGGGGGCGTTACCACCAAAGCTGGTATATTAACAATTCCACTTTTATTCAAGTAATAATTTGTCTTGAGTAAAACTCCATGGTAATTTGTTCTTTTGTTATAAATAGTAAAGGTATTATATTTTTCAGCTCAATATTTCTTACCCGGCAACGGGTTGTCAAAAATTATTTGAGGTGGAAGATGAGAAGAAATTAAAGATTTTCTATGAGAAGCGTATGGGTCATGAAATTAATGCTGACCCGCTTGGTGAGGAATGGAAGGGTTATGTATTCCGCATATCTGGAGGCAATGACAAGCAAGGATTCCCAATGAAGCAGGGGGTTTTGACCACTGGTAAGTATTCTAGTTTAAAGTCTTTACCCATAGAATCTAAACCTCATTATTACCTGGATGCCAACTTCAATAGAGATTAAATATTCTTCTACTCAATCCTATATTCCTCTCACCTGCCAGACATGGATGGAAGAATGTTCCCTTCCCTGAAACACCCAAAACTGCCTGGCCTGTCACCCCTGACCACTTAATGACATGGCTTAACAGCGTTACACACAACATACTTGAATAATACTACACCTAATTTCACATCATATCCTTAGCCTTAAATGCCATAACCTTACTTTTTTCTACATTTACTTTGTCCTTCAGACTCCCTGTCAGTCTGCTCAACATTTCCAAATCTCCAAGCCACTGATACATTCATCAGCATTAACTAACATAGAACTAATTTCTTCATCAATCACACACTACCTTCCTCCATTTTTATTCATACTAAAAAACAGCCAGGTGAAATTGCAACCTTCTCTTCTCCACCCTCATGATACTTTCAGATCAGTGACTGCATCTTTCACTTGAATTTGTGCCTTTAACAAATGCTACTCATACCTTCCAATATTTTACGCCTTGCTCAATACATTTTAGAACCTACCCTAATGCTTCCCTATCTACAAAATCATAAATTCTCCAGATCCTTCTTATGGCCCATCAGAATTTTTCACAACGTTCAACTGTAGTTCTTGCATTTGTCAAGTTCTCTCCTTTATCCTTATCAACATTCACAGCATACCGTACCCCCTTTAAAATTCTTAAACAGCCATAAGTATAGCACAAGCACCCACTTTTCAGCATCTCATTTGCTTATTGTATTATAGTTGCATTCTCACTTTAAAATGGCCAGTACATGCTTATTTCTTCCATACTGATAAATCACTAGCTTCGCTACATTCACCATAAAGTACAGTTATGCGCTTCAATTCCAGTGTTGCACTCGTGGGATAAAGGCTTAATGGGATGTGGCCTTTCTGGGCTGAGCTTTTACGACATGCTCACTCTCTTGACCCACAGGCTGTTCCCCTCATCTCTATGCTTGGTGGTTTTTCACAACATGCACCTGAAGAATATTTAAATTAAAAGTAAATTGTCCACACTATCCTTACTGTCACTCTTCATTTGTGATTTTAACATGTGTGTTTTACAGAACGTGTTCGACTGCTTCTCTCCAAGGGTCATTCCTGTTACCGACCCCGCAAGAAGGGTGAGAGGAAGAGGAAGAGTGTCCGGGGATGCATTGTTGATGCCAATCTGTCTGTCCTTGCCTTGGTTATTGTTAAGAAAGGGCTTGGTGTAAGTACCTCTTCTTTTTTTGCCCCAAATATTTATATTGCATATTTACATACCTACCATGGCTGTATGATCTATTTGAGGCTTCGAGAAAAAGGTTAGAGGATAAGAAATTAGGTTAACTATAAGTTTAATGTAATATTTTATTTTTATTAAAGGCTTCAATATCAACTAATTTCTCCATGGTAGTGTGGACATGTTTCAATGACACTACAAAATAAAAAACCCTCTTTATGCAGTCACCCATCATTTTGGCCATACACATAGCCCTGCATACTAAGTTTATTTTGGGCACTCGCTAAACTAGAGAATGCAGCATTTTTCCAATGCCAAGGTACCTAGTATGGGCAGACCCCAATAGTGCACATAGTCTTGCCACCATTTGGTTGGTTGTGCACAAAGTGGGTCGTAACTATGGGGTTACACATATCCACATACTCCTAATGCAGGACTATGATCACTTGATTGATGTCAAAGCAATGCAACCTTGCCTGTAATTGTTATTCTGATCTATGCATTTCATCCAGTTGGGAGATCTTATTTCTGATGCGAGGGGTGAATTCTGCAGCTTAATTGCACGTATCCATCCCTTGTATACCCATACTTTTCTCAGAACACATTCATACCCAAAGCATTTGTACCTGTCATTCCTCAACATCTTCTAGATACCAAGTATCTCAATGTCTATTTGTGTGT
This sequence comes from Ceratothoa steindachneri, assembly GCA_963969495.1. Taxonomy (NCBI): domain Eukaryota; kingdom Metazoa; phylum Arthropoda; class Malacostraca; order Isopoda; family Cymothoidae; genus Ceratothoa; species Ceratothoa steindachneri. The sequence goes on along the minus strand of OZ018330.1, from coordinate 33,791,050 downwards.
AGATACTCAACTCTTCCATCCTGCCTCCTTTGGTAGAACCTGCTCATCCTGGTTCTCCAACATGCACCCCCAGGCAAAAAAAAACACACAACAAAACAAACCGCGAGAGGCTCCATTCCACCCGCACCTGAAGCATGGGGACGGAAAGGGCTACTCTCGCCTATTTTCTGTATACAGCCTCTCCCACAAGACGCATTACTCAAAATCTTAACTGAAAAAAAAACAAACCAATCCTTATGCACTTTCAAGCTACCCCAAACTACTACTACCATCTTTCCATCTGCCTTCTGTGGCATTTTTTCTGGAAGGATAGTTAATATTTGCTCCAGGATTACATCTTCCTCTACCCCCCTCCCCCCGCACATCCCTAAGAGCCTGTGTCAATACTCCACTCATTTAAAAAACAAAAAAACCCACTTGCTCTCCTTGACACTCCTAATTCTTACCACGCCTGCTAGCTGAGGGACCTTTAAACACGCTCATGGGAATTCTCTAGGCAACTGGTACACGTGAGTTCCAACCACTCTTGGAGACGGAGCCCCTCTCAACAACTGATGCTTCAGGATACTCAATTACTGAGAAAATTGGCTCCTGTCTTTCTGCCACTGCCTCTCGAGGTCAGATGATCAAGCTCTTACTGGTACCAAGGAGATGAAAAAGAGGAGGCATCTTCAGTCACATTCACTGGCACTCAAACATCCCTATCACTAACACTCGCCTGGTCTTTTATCCAGCTCCTTTTTCTTGCTTTCACTTATTCTTCCAAATACAAATTTCAATTATACAAAAAAAACCCTCAATTTATTTAAACTTTTGAAAATTACGATTGTGGGGGGAGAAATGAATGGTGGGCACAATAGGTCTTATCTGCTCCCCACTTGAAGAGCCCTTTCTCATCTTGTTCCATACACTCTGGAAAAGAAGAAAGGGATTAGGCATTAAGATGGTGAAGGGAGGCTAACAATCCAACACAACTACTGCAGTACTGGTTGTGTTCAGGAATGCCCTCCTGCGTTTGCTTCTTGGCACATGCTCCTTCCTCCTGGCTACAATGGGTGGGTGCTCTGTGAAGGCTTCAGCCAATGGCTATAAAACCTATTAACAATGGCACAACCACCCCACTTGGATGCATTCCATATGAGGCTAAGCTGCAATTGAACTTCTACTTCCCATTTATTGCATGGAGCATTAGCACAAGGGCTGGGAGGGTGTTCCTTTGGCATACAACAGCCTCCCTACACTCTTAACCTGGTCATTCAGGACAGTATCACAGAAGGCAAAGCCCCCACTTCATTGTGGTAACGTTGGCGGGGCCTCCACTACATGCCCAAGTTTTCTCCCTTAATCTCGCTAGCAGAGATGCCATCGGCTCCCCGGGAGCTATAAAGTACTTCATGAATGAAAATAGACTGGAGAGAATGAATGCGTGGAAGAGGTGTTGAATGTGTGTTTGAGAGAGGAAGTATGTGGTGGGAGTGTACTAGGAGCCTTTTGCTGTGTGCTTAAAATGGGAGCTCAATTTTAGTGGCATTAGATCCTGTATGTGGGGAAATTAGTTGAAGCCTCTGAATCGCTGAACTTTGTAATTATCTGCATCTTTCTACATCTCTATTCATTTTCTTTCATGCCCACGACGGTTCCGGAAATAATTTTCACTACCCCGCATTTTGTTTTTTCCTAGGAAATTACTGGCCTTACTGATACTTCTATTCCGAGGAAATTGGGTCCGAAGCGAGCTTCGAAAATCCGTAAGCTTTTCAACCTGGACAAGAATGATGATGTGAGGAGATATGTGATCCGGCACCCCCTTCCCTTCAAGGAGGGAAGGAAGCCCAAGACAAAAGCCCCCAAGATACAGCGGCTCCTTACCCCGTCCGTGCTCCAAGTAAGCCATTCGATCATTGAAAGGGAAGGGAACCACCTAAAGGTTTCAAACCACACTAGGTTTTAAGAGTTTATGCACACCTGCATGTTGACTTCTTTTTTTGTGTTGTGGTGTGGTCTAAGTTTTTTTTATTTGGAGGCTATAAATTGCAATTCTGGTGGCTATGTTCTGTAGTGGAGTAAAAAGTGCGTGGTTAATAGTCTCAGATATTCCGGAATTCATTGAGCCCTGGAGGGCACACTACCTGGCATAAGCAAGCTTAGCTATTCCACCCTGTCCCATTTCAATCGTGGCGGGCTCTGCTGCCTTATTAGCTCTGCATCTGTCACAATGCCCAGTTGGGAGCTGCGGCTCTTGGTGAATCTCGACTGAGTAACTCAGATTGTCTTGTCACTGCACAGGCATAAACCCAATCCGTTATCGTGCTCAGAATTGAAGCCTTGAAAGTCTTTGTCACAAACATTTAGATACTATAGACCTATAGCTCGTATCTGGAGGAACTGCGTATCCTCACAGTGGATAGCTTGATGACTGTAAGAGTTACCGTTTCCCCCTTTTTCTCTGCTCTTTTTTATCTATTAGTAATGCATAAGAGTAAATTATTCATTGAATAAATGTGCGCTTGTCTTGTAAGATTCGGAAGACCATAGGAAATAGCTTGTTTTTGCAAGGTGACCACTCCATTGCTAGGAAGTCCTCCTGACCTGGAAATGTTTTTTCCGAGCTTTGTGTGTAATATGGCAAAAGGAGTTGGGGTACTTTGGTGTGACGTTCTTGCGCTGACCCCACTCCAGTTGGAAAGCGAGATGTCATTTTAAAGGTCTGAAACAATATAGTGTATTAATCTACTCTTCTTCTTTTTTCCCAGCATCGTCGGCAAAAGATTAAAATGAAGCAAGTACGCAGAGAGAAAAATAAGGAGGAAGCTGCAGATTATGCTAAGCTCTTGGCACAAAGGCGCAAAGAAGCCAGAGAAAAGTTGCTTAAGAAGAACAGACGATCTTCCAAGCGTAACGATAAATTGGGCAAGGGGAAAAAGGCTACCAAGAAGAAGGCTGCGTCAGATAAGAAAGCTGAAAGCACCGAGGCAGCTCCTGGGGAAAGTGCTGAAACGGAAGGCGTTGACTCTGTCACCACTAAAAAACTCGAGAAGTCACCAAAGACGAAATCTAGTGCCAAAACAGCAAAACCCGCCCTCAAAACTGCTGCCGGTAAGGCTTCCAAAGGGCGGATTTCGAAGCCTGGAGGAAAAACTCTCGGTGAAAAGGGAGATAAACCTAAAGCAACAAAGAAAAGTGCCGATAAAGCTGAAGGTCTTCCCCCCAAAAAGCCCGACGCTGGTAAAGGAACAAAGAGACCAGCGGACTCATCATCATCGACCCCAACCGCTAAGAAACCTGCAGGCAAGTCTGCAGATACGAAACCTGCTCAGAAAACTGGCGCTCCCAAAAAAGAAGGGGAGAAGGCTACCCCTTCGAAGAAAGAAAAATCCTCCTCCGATAAAGCTGGATCCAAAAAGGACAAGCCGTCCGGGGATAAACCTGCTGCGCCCAAAAAGGACAAACCCGCTGGTTCTAAGAAGGGCGCTAAGCCCGCTGGTAAAGACAAGAAATAAAGTTCTATTTCTTAAGCATCTTTTTATTTACCAAAGGTGAGGTTTTCAGATGATACACTAGACCACCTCCCATCGCTCTGAAAGGCCATTTACTGTGTGGCGGTGGTTACTGGAGTTGATTATTTGTTTAAAATTGGGTGATACTAAAAATCCCCGGTTTATATTTAAGCTTTGTGGTGTTGGCGGCAGAATATTTTGTACTCTGACCAGGGGAGTTGAATTATGGAACATGCCTGCAAATGTTTCTACTCCATTATGGTCGAGAGGGCCCTGAAATCTTAAGCATAGTTTTCCTATTGACCACCTTTGATTAAAACTGATTGGGTTTATAAGTTCAGGTAGAGTAGAATTACAGTGGCGAAACTTATGAATCAGTAAGAGTGCGTTTTCTTGGAACAGTTCTCCAAGAATGAGCATGTTTAATTTGGAAAAGTTCGTTCAGCTTGCCTTTCATTGCCTCGTAATTATCCCCACGCTGCTCGCTCAGGGTCAAGACATTTTCCACGTTTGCGAGGTGACACCGTACCCACCAAAAAGCCATTATTTCTGACTGATTTTTTTTTTTTATAAACTACCAATGGTGGTTAGGGACATACTGGCGATATTCAAATAAGCGACGCCTATAGGGTTGGATAAAATAACCTAATTCTTGCTATTGATGGCACTGGCTACTTATATTCCACCCCCAAAGTGCTTTCCCATCCAATGCTTATGAAGGGGCCATTCTGCCCTATTCATTTTTAGCTTACCACCAAAATCATGCAAAATGGCTAAACGAGAGAATGGCATTTCGCTCAAACGTATTTCTCCCCTCCCATAAAAGAATCTGTGCTGCAGCCTCATCCGTGGACGGATTCCCACCTCGATTGGAGCATCCGACTAGAACAAGGCGATCGGCGGCCAGTGTAAAATGGGCTCTTTTAACACGTTTAAATAGCGCGTTCATTCATCGTTTCAAACTTCTGTCAACATTGCAACGAATTCAATCATTGATCCACCTAACACTACATCTCTCCAATGAAGATGGTTGCATAATAACACCCAATTCATATCTTGTATGGAGTAAAATTCGACGTACCCAAACATGTTTGACACCCAATTCTACACTAAGAAATGACTTGCCATAGCACCCCCCCCTCCCCCCGTCTTTTGCTGATTAGACAAAGATAGTCACCATCGTCCCAATTTTGCTTTAAATAGCCCGTCTACTACCCTTCCCCCTTATTTTATCTTTTCTAGCCTCCGGCTTGAGGTGCCACCATTTTCCAGTCAGTGAGGTAACCGCCTAGCCTCTTTCTAGCTTACAAGCAGGCTAAAGTACATCTCTGCTTAGAAAAAAAAAATCAAAATGGCCGCTATCTTGCCGGACAGCGGTACAGTAGAGATTAGGCTTTACCGCCTTCAACCAAAGCTTGGCTTGCCGCTTTTAACATGACTAAACACTTCAAATCGTGAGTTCACTGCCTGCTCCACACCGTTTCCCGTCCTCTTAAATGCAAATCGCCTCATTTACTACTGAGTTTACCCTTCCCTATACCAGTCGGACTCTTATTAGCCCCTTTTCCCCATTCCACAATTGGTTTTTTACCTTTTATTTCCTCTGCATTCTCCTATTTAGTACCCCACTGCTTATTTATTTTCAGATTTATTCTGAATGCTTTCATAGAGGTTTGGTGTTACGATCGCCTTCGTTTCCTGAAACCCATTATTGCCACTTTTCTCCGCGGATAGGAGAATTCGCACAACTTTTTAGCCCATATAGATGGTATAGTGGATCCATATCCATTCCCAGAGTACATCTCTGACGCAACTGCATCAGGAGTTGCAATAGTGTCAGACCTTCGTGAGTCCCGAGGGAAGGATAATCTGTCTTAGATCGCCAAAGTTCCCGTCTCCAGAGTAAGATTAAAGTGCTCAACCCGGCGCGCATTTACACAGGATTAAAACCTCTGCCCGAGCCCCAACTGCCAAATTGCTTGTAACGTTTGAACGTCAGGAACTCCCCTAGTTAATTAAAGTTAGCTACCTTCGTGTCCTGGTAATCCCGTGGGTCAAACTACACGGGCTCCTTCAAGGGGTGATTATCAAAATTATAAAAATACCTCTACCTTCCCCTGGACCATGAACAGTGCTGCCCTTGGGTAGCTCCGCTGAAAAAAAATATAGCTCCCCCCCCCTCTTTTCACAGGGGGCCCTACAAACTACTACTGACCGGAAAGGAGGGTTTATCCTCCTGTGCTTTCGGGTGCAGGGGACGCCCTTCACTCCCTTTCTCCCGTGGCAGTTCCCTCTACTTTCTAAACTGGCAGGCGACCCTTGTTAGGGCCAGCCCCCTGCCCTCTAGTTACCTGCGAGTAACTTGCAGGGGGTCAATATATCTGCAACTTGTACCAAGGTTTAAGGTAAGTTACCAGTTGGTTGCCCAATTCTATATGGCAGCTAGGGTGAAACGAGGCAAATCATCTATAAAAGGTGGAGACCACTTTGTGACAAAAATTTTAAAAACCACGGGTTAATGATTCCTCCCCCAATATGAATCGAAGACTAGTGCGTTGAGGAATAGTTATAAGGGTCGGGAAACGGGACAACTGCAGAATGGCAAAATGGCTACAATCCAATAAAAAGTGGGCAACCGATTAGTCCCCACCGCAAAAAACGACAGCAAGGCCCGATATGAGCATCACCCGAAACAAGATGGCCTTGAGTAACTCTTGTGGCCAATGCGATCTCGGCAAAGGGCCACCTCCAACGACTGCATTCTATGACGACTCGGGGGGGGGGGGGGGCCAAGAGTGAATAGAATTTTTAATTTGGTGTAGTTTGGATGATAAACAGTCATCCCATTCATTCTGCCACAGTTGAAAAATATATTCTTATTGAAGAAAATTAGTCGTTAAAAGGCCGAGCCGAGTTCTCAGGGAACACGGAATGTGCTGTGCGGGCTAGCCGATCAACCTTCTCGTTGCCCAGGGACCCAGCAATAATAATTTATATCTTGACGCATTTTGTATCAGCCAGTTGCAAATTTCTGTGACTAGGGGATGGGACGCATTAAAAGATCTAATTGACTGTAAGACGCACTTTGAGTCGCAAAAAATGACAAAATCACTAAAGGCTAAAAGGATTGCTGAAAGTTCAGCGGTAAAAATGTATGCTGCTCTCGGCAAAGATAGTTAGGAATTCTTCTCCTGGGTAGATGGCTGCGGCACCCACGCCATCGCCCGACTTAGAGCCATCCGTGTAAAGTGGGCAGCATTGTTTGTGTGAGATCGAATGCTCTAAGAACAGGCTCTTAATGATGCGAGGGTCTATGGAGGACTTCTCCAGGCTCCACATGTTGATACATACTGTGGGGAGAGGAGCACGCCAACTAGGGGTCAGTAAGGATGGTAGGGTAAGGACCCTTGGAGCACCCAGGTTAGAGAGATGATCTCTTATGCGAAGTTTCAAAGGGCGGGGTAAAGATGGCAACTTATATGCCACCGTTGATTCGGCAGCATCTGTAGACGTCCGATACAGGGGGCTTGCTGTACTCGGCAAAGGTATCGCATGCAGATTTGAAGTCTATGGCAGGGCAAAGGAAGTACCCCACTCTCGCAGTAAAGGCTGTTGACAGGAGAGGTACAGAAGGCTCCACTAGAAAGGCGAACTCCGAGGTTTCGAATGGGGTTCAGCATTTTAAGGGCTGCGGGTACATTTGACAGCCATAATCCAATTTGGATTGGACGAGGGCTGTGTATAATGTCCACAATGTTTGTCGGTCACCCCCGTGAAGTGTGTGAGAGGACAGCCTTTTCGAAGTCGGCGTAGTTGTGGTAATCAGGATAACTTTGGATCGAGAGTTACGCCAAGGAACCGAAACTCTGAGACAAACTCTATATCTTCGCCTTGTAGGGAGATAGATGGCGGAACAAGAACCCCTCTGCCTCGGTGGAAATACATTGCTTTGGTTTTGTTCGCGCAAAAGCGGAATCCCTTAAGTTGTGCTCTTTTGTATACAGCATCGACCGCCAGTTGTAGCCGACCCGCTGCTGATGGAAGGCGAAGTGAGGAACAGTATAGTGCTAAATCATCGACAAACAGAGTTGCCGATACACCCTCTGGGAGAGGGGAAATAATATCATTGATGGCAATTATAAAACATAAGACTTAAAACACTGCCCTGAGGAACTCCCTCCTCTTGGGGTTGCAGGTCAGAGTATGCGTCTCCAACACGTACCTTGAAGGATCGAGATGCTAAAAAACTTTGAATAAGTGAAGGTAAAAGGCCTCTCTTCCGCCAGACATATAGCTGCTTCAAGATTCCGTATCTCCATGTTGTGTCGTAGGCTTTCTCAATATCGAAAAATATGGCCAGGACTCGGTGCTTTAATGAGAAAGCTTTCCGGACCGATGCCTCGAAACGTACTAGTAGGTCAAGAGTAGTATGACCTTTGCGTAAGCCACATTGAAATGGAGAGAGAGAATGTGATTGGTTTCTAGGAACCAGTTTAGGCGCTCCAATATAATTTTTTCCAGCAACTTACTCAGACAGCTGGTGAGAGCTATAAGGAGGTAGTGATCTGCATCCAACCCGTCCCTGCCCGGTTTGACAAAGGGAAGGATGATCCCATATAAGGTTGTACAAATCAAGTAAGAAGAGAGTAAAGTGTGGATGTAGGTGCCAAATCATATCGAAATGGATCTCATCAAGGCCAGGGGAAGTAGATCTGCAAAGGGACAAAGCGCTATGCAGCTCATGGATGCTGAATAGATCGTTATACGGAAGGTTAGATTTTGTTGTGAAGGTGAGAAAATGAGATTCTTCATTTGATTTGTAGGATAGAAAAGCCTTATCGTAACTGCTGATGACACGGAAATGGTTAGCAAAAGCATTGCTGACCGCCAGGCCGTCATTCTTAAAGGAACCGTCTAAGTTGAGTGTGGGGGTATGATGACTAGCATAACGGACCCTGATCTTAGCAGTAGGTGTCATAGAGGAAATTGATGAAACGCATCGGCGCCATGAATTTCGGCGAAGCGCACGAGCTCGGTTTCGGTCGACGTTGTTGAACAAAGTTGGGGACTTTCGGAATCGGGCATGGGCTAACTTGTAATTTTTGATAGCTGTTGCAAGCGTTGAAGTCCACCAGGGCACGGTTAAGCGGCCCGTGGTGGTAGCCTCCGTGGGATGGTCTGTGTTGTTGCATTGTAGATAGTCCATGTAAAGTATTCTACTGTCGCGTCCACTCCATTGAAGGTCCCCAAGGATGCATTTGTGAAGGACGCCTCTTGGAAAACTTCCCAATCTGCTTGCCCTAAGTCCCACTTAAGGGGCATGGTTGTATGAGGGCTAACTTGAAGGGCCGACAAGACAATAGGGAAGTGGTCACTCCCATGGAGATCGTCAAGAATTGACCATCGAAATTCTGTGAAGCAATCAGGGGAACAAACAGACAGGTCAACACAGCTAAAAGAGTCCGTCTGGACATGAGAAGAGGTAAAATCGCCAGTATTTAAGACACAAAGAAAGTCAGATAATAAAAGAGACTCTAAAACACTGCCTTTGGCATTTCGAGTGATGTCACCCCAGTATGGGTGACGGGCGTTAAAATCTCCTAGTAATAAAAATGGGGAGGGCAACTGGTCTATAAGTTTTAAAAGGTCGGGTCTTGACAATGATAAACAAGGGGGTAGGTAAATAGAGCAAACGGTAAAAAGCTTAGTAACAATAACCCTCACGGCAACAGCTTGGAGGGTAGTATGTAGGGGGATGGGAGAAACATGGTGGGATGAAGATACCATGATTGACCCCCCCCCCCTTCATATGAGAGGGGCTTCCAGCAGGAGCAATAGAGTTGAAAGTTTGAAAGCCGGGTAGCGGCAGAAAGGGCCGTATACCCAGTTTATTCTCCTGAAGACAAATAACAGCGGGTTGGATAGTCGTCAAAAGAATTTTGAGTTCTTCCCACTTTAGGAGAACGCCTTGACAATTCCATTGTAAAATGGAAGATATTATGTGGGACGATTAGATACCACTGTGGATATCCTTTTCTCTGTTGAGGCCGATATTGTATTTGAGGTTCGCCCCAAAGAGCTTGGGAAACGGAGAGCTGACTTTAAGATTGTTGCTTTTGCAGGTGCAGAGATCCTAGATGGAGAAGTAACTGGGTTTTTTTTCGTGGATTTTGGAGAAAAAAACGAGGCCCTTGATTGTAATTCGGAAAAGGAAGATCAAGAAGGGATTTTCGGCCGGTAGATCCGGATTCATGGGTTGAGGGTATTTTCGGTGTCTGAGGAGTTGCTCGAACCGCCGCGATTGTTGATGTTGGAGTATCAACTGCTTCCATCGGTTCTTGGGTTGAAGGGTGAGCGGAACGAACAGGTGGTCTGAGCGAGGTGTGTGGAGCTGGGTGTATATCTGCCATCGTTTGGATCAGGATGGGGCCTAAGTCCTGTGAAGGGCGGGATGGACTTAAGGGCATAGAATGTTCAGCCATAGGGGAGGAGTCCATTGAAGATTCTCGGGGTTCGGCCGAGTCGGCTCCAGAGGCTGCCCGCTTATTGGTGGTCGATGACCCAGGTGAGGAATCCTGCCTCTTACCACTGGGCTTTGGGTCTCGTGGCCGGGTGGATGAACCTTGACTGGTCGATGTTGAAGATTCTTTCAAATAGCGTCTGATGTCTTCAAGTGTGTCACCCTGAGCGTCTCTCCCAGCCTGAGCTGCTGGAGAGAGGGGAACAACATTGGTTATCTCGGTGTGAGAGCGATGCTTCGACTGTAAATGGTGAATGTTTTCGACGCTGCGAGTAGATCTAGGGTAAAGTGCTTCAGGCTGGTCGGAACTCGCGCGGGATAGTCGGTTTCGTCCAGCGTCACCTAGAACGTCAGAGAAGAGCCGGCCGAGTGGCGAGGTTTGTGCTCGGGCACGCTGGCGGGCCTCTCTTATATCTAGACGTAGGGAGTCGCGCAAAGCGAGCACTTCCTTTTCATATAAAGATATAGAGCAGAGTTTTGACGCAGCACTGTAGGTACCTCCGCAGTTGGCACAGTGGGGTGTTTTGGTGCATTCGGGGCCATGGTAGTCAGAGCTACAATTCACGCGGGAGCAAGGGTGCCGACAGGCACGGCCAACATGTCCAAATTGATTACAATTGAAGCAGCGTCTGGGTAGTTCGATGTAGTTCTTGTCGTCCAAATGTTAAAATCAGAGTGGCGGTTGAGACTTTAGTGGAGCCTAATGTTTTAGTTACCCTGTATACGTGTGTGACACGTTGGGTACTGAGCTTACTCTGAAGGCGGGTGGGGTCGTAGTCCTTTAGTTCGTTTGAACGGACGACACCTTTGATAAAATTCAGACGCGGATGGGGCGAGACAGTTACTGGAATTTCAGCTATCGAAGATAGATTTCGCACAAGGTTGTGTTGAGAGTGGGATGACACCTCGACTACGACATCACCCTACCTCTGGACCACATCCGGCGGGGTTCACCACAGCGGGACTCAAAAGATTCATTGACGTCAAACACATCGACTTTTGCAAGTGGGATGTCAGATGATGAATTCATGACAAGAAAGCGAGGATAATCCAAATCTGGGTCTACTTCGTTTTTTAGGGGTCCAACGAGCGAGGAAAGGCTGAAAGGGGAGCTAAGGAACGTTTGGCACAAGAACCCTTACGAGAAGGGGAGGTTTTTGGTTTATGGCTATCCATTGCAAAAAGAAAAAAACCGCATTCTCCCTCGGGACTCCCCACCATGGAGGCCTACAAGGGCCCGGCACTACTGCAACTATACAATCATGTACGTCCGGTATGTCCTCTTGGAGAATGTATACGGATCCACCACACCATCTTTTGAAACCTAAGAAGCTGCCCGAGTTCTCCTACGCACGGAAAAAAAGGGGCCAACGATGAGTTTCTCCATGGGCATGCGGTAGAGGAAGGCGGGTGCATTTCCCACTTCTCCCATTGAGAGCCTACTTGTCGATGCTGGGGAGATGCCACTCGCTCTATACCGTGCACAGTGTATTATTTGCCTTTATGTGCAAGCCCCGCGCCTCCCTTAGTCGCTAACAGCTGACATGGCATCAGCAGCTGGTCTTAACGGTGCGTATGTTGTCGAGAGACGCCAGTCTTACTCTAAGCCCTTTTGGATTTAGGCCTACGAAAGGCTCTGGAGAGCTACGAATAGCTCTCGGCTCGGTGGGGTCCCTGGTTCTGCCCAGAGCGACACCCCGGAGGGTACCATCTTTGACTATTTGTCGACACGCCTCTGCTCCCAAAGTTTATACAGCGCCGGAAGCATTACATTCGTTTTTTTTGGAGCACACACCGTGTCACGCTGGAACGGTGACAGTGTATAAAAATGGCTCCAAGTCCCAAGAGGCGGTCGGTTTCCACGCTGTGTCTCCTCTGTTTGAAGTCAGCGGGGTTCTCCCAGGCGCTGCATCTGTCTTCACGGCCCAGCTGGTTGCAATACACCGCTCGGCATGGGAGAGTTACACGACGTTTTCGGTTCGGAGACCGGATTGTGATTTATAGCTACTCAAAAATGCACTGAGTGCGTTCGCCATATCCGTGACGCCACGGTTTTGGATGTCGAGATTATCTTCTGCTGGGTTCCTGGACATGTAGGAATTGCGGGGAATGAGGGCGCCAATAGTGCGCAAGGACTGGGCGAACATACCAGCGTTTCGCTCTTCCTCACACCGACTACATGACAGGAATACGGGCTACTTGGCAAAGAAGATGGGAGATGGTCGAGGTGAACCTAAAGTTAGGTGTTATTGCACCGCGACTGTTCTCATGGACCTACCCTCTAATGCCGCCACTGCTTTAGGTTGCTTTCTGTCGTCTCCAAATTTGACGCACTCGTGGGACGAACCGCCATTTGATGGAGCGCTCGCCTGTCCCTTACTGCGATGACTGCGTTGTTCCCCAGACTGTTCGATAATTTGTGTTGAATGTCCAAGTCTAGGTGATCTTCGCGCACGTAACTCTTCAGGTACCGAGACGAGCAGGGTCGCTACCGCTTGTTTCTTATACTCGGGACTTGTTTGTGCATGCCGACTTCTGGACTATACGACTTTTGAAGAAGGCTAGCCTCTTCCACTATATTTGAATGTTTGTTGTCGGTCGCATGCTCCTTCGCCGGGTGGAGACGGGCCAAACTCCCGACACTGGAACGCGCTTCCTTCTTGTTATCTTTTTGCTTTGTTTTTTTTAGTCTATGATCTTTATATCCTTGTTATTTAATTGTTTTTTAATATAGCCTAGTCATAGGCTTTTGTAAGTACACGGAATTATGCCCAAGTAGGCAGTCGCCAGATGGGCTCCTAAAATTAAAAAAACTAACAAACAATAAACCCTTAATCTCCGTCTCGTGTACCAACTCTCCCTCATTGCAATCATCTTTTTGTTAGCCCCTTCTTCTCCTGCCCAAGGATTGCCTCGATTAAGACCAGCGCTAACTTAGATTCCGGAACCGAATACTCTGATGTAAAGATGTGGTGATCCTAACCGCTCATAAGCCGGTCACCAAGCACGACCTGCCTACCATGCCACGTGTAGGATTTGCTCCGGGGTTTCTCAAGGGGTGGCGTGAAAGGCGTATACCACCCCCACCCAGTGATAGTGGCCGGGGCCAATCAAAGGCGACCATTAGTGCTGTTCTCTTGTTGGGGTCAGTGTTAGCCGCCACAGGCATGGATAGCGAAATCTTGTGTAATGGCCATGGAATATATATATATATATATATATATATATATATATATATATATATATATATATATATATATATATATACCTATTTAGATCCCTTTACCACCATCGGAACAACTATCGGGCAGATCCAAATCACAAGTGGAGGTCCCCCCACCCTCACTCTCCTTTCTCAGGGGCCCCTCTAAGCGCGACTATTACCGGAGATGAGGCTTACTCCTCTCCTACGCATACGAGTGCGGTGGACTCCCCCTCATCTTCTTCTTTGTAGGCGATTAAATCTCATTTCCAGTAGCAGTCCCTCCTTTTCACAGGAGACTGCCAAGAAAGCAAACAGGCGCCCAAAATTACCTCTCCCGGTCGGAGCGGCTGGATAAGACTAACCCTCTTAGAGGGTAAGAGATAGCAGGGCCTGTCAGTTAATGCCCGCTAATGTCCTGCATTCATGCATTCTCAGTATAGAGGAGCCAGCGTACCTGTCATCCTCTCTTCCCCAATGGATGCCACTTCGCCGGTAAAAGACGACAAGACAAACGTTACCTCCAATGGTATCTGTGACCACATGGAAGCCCCCCCCCATCCTCCTCCCCTAAAATGGACATGGACCCGAAGGCGACTATAGCAATGCCTCTGGGCATTCCTATAATAAAAACCTCCTGGGAAACTTAAATATATATATCATCATTTATTATGTATAAAATTCATTCAATTACTTTACTTTAACTGTTAATTTAACCATTCAATTATTTTACTTTAACTTTCTTAATTTAATCATTCAATTATTTTACTTTAACTTTTTCAATTTAATCTTTAAATTAATTTACTTCAACTTTTGTAAATTAAATCATTTTCATGTTAAAACCTAATAATTAATTAATTCATTTATTTTACTTGTCAAATCAATTAATGTATACTGTTCCAAACAACATCTCTTAAATTTCACACACACACAAACAAACAAACACACGTTTCCAGCTCGATCAAAATAGCACGCTATCCTGCCCACTCGACTTGCAGCTTTCTTCGTATAAAGGTCGGTAATCATTCCTTCTACAATTATTCATTTACCTACAAACAAATCAGACTTAGTTAATTCCATTTTCTGTCACAATTCTTTGCAAACGACCATACGAGAGTAGATCCTAATTATATTTACTTCTCATTGCAGCCCCAATTCAGTCCATCATATATACTATATATAAGATACTCTATCAAAGATACTCTATCAAAAATACTCTATATAAGATACTCTATCAAAGATACTCCATCATAGATGCTCTATATTATACTCTACATTACTACACTATATTATATATTATTCACCTTATTGTTTTACCATATTATTCCACGATATTAATTTCACATACTTCAATTCTCATCGCATCATTTTACTGTAAATCATATGTTAAAATATCTTATATTATATACCTAACCTACTATTCTCGTGTACATCGTTGATTTTATGAATATATTTATATTTGTGTAATTGTCTTTCTTAAAGCCCAAGTCATTATTCCAAAATTTATTTCGCTGTCGCCATAGGCTTAAAATTAATGGCAGACATCTTCGATCAAGCAAAATTTATGGTTATGGTTATCGAAACGCTATTTAGGCTGATTTATTAACATAGAATAAAACACATAGATAACCATACACTATACGACCTAGCCCCAGACAACAGGGTTGCACCTGGACTTGGTGCCAAGCACCGAACCTGAGCCCGTTTCTGTGTAAGCTTCTCCTCAGACAGCTCGGGGCCCTAGAGAACTCACAAAGAGGAGAGGGACATCCTTTCCCTGCTGGTAATCCTTTGGCAACCAGAGAAAGATCTGGTCTAAGGGCTCCTTCCTTGAAATGGACATGGTCCCGGAGGCGACCCAGCCCCAGACGACAGGGTTGCACCTTGACTTGGTGCCAAGCACCGAACCTGAACCCGTTTCTGTGCAAGCTTCTCCTCAGACAGCTCGCGGCCCTAGAGGACTCACAAAGAGAAGAGGGACATCCTACCCTGGCTGGTAACCCTTTGACAGCCAGAGATAAATCTGGTATAAGGGCTCCTTCCGCGGGTGTAGAGAAGTGGGTTCATTCCTTACCCTCCTCTCCCTAAAATAAAAGAAAAAGACTAAGGGAGCTAAAGGTTACTTTCCACCCGCGGGGGCTGGGGGAACGGACCTGACCGCTGCCGTTTCGGCAATCGATCAGGCAAAGATCGGCACGTCCGGCCACCATGCTCCCCTCGGATGGGGAGACCGAGACCAAGAGCAAAGTCGCAAGTGCGCCAAGCGGAGCACCGATTACGCCAGGGCCCCTCTTTGATAGAGTACCTGGCGTTTTCGAACCCGCTGGCTTCAAATGAGATCTGATTATTCGCTCCATTGATGGCAGATAATTGTAAAAGGGCATGAGGATACATCCGGGTAGAGCATTAGTTAGCTTGATTGGTGGAGAGCCGAATGTGTCAAGTTTCTCGGACTGAAGCCTTCTGGTGAATGCTTCACATCTGTTCAAGGCGGCCATAATTTGTGCTCTTCGGAAACTTGATGGAACGCCGATCATTGTGATGTCGCACTCTACTATGTACTTCGTGAAAAGAGTGGTTTGTGCGAGGGGACTCGTGGACTACTCCAGAAATGACATCACCTTAGAGCTGGCCGAAAATGTGATAGAAAAAAGGGAGGGGCTTCGAGACCCACCACTACACTCTTCGTCGCGTTTGACTGTGACAGACTCCCTGCGTCGGTGCGTACCGGTTGTTATCAATACCCCGTGAAGGCATTCGTGCCATCGGTTTTGTCCTGCAAATCGATACGAGATATACAGAGTTGGGGTTACCCGAAGACTGTGTAAGATGCTCCAATGCCGCACACGATAAGAAAAAATCGTATATGGCCAAGGGTGTCAATTGCAGAGAGCCGCACCCGGTTCTTCAAAGAAATGTTGTTCGTATCTCCTGGAGAAAGAAATCCTAGCCGTTCAGGCTACGGATCTTCTCTCACTTCGCGAGGCTAAGGACTTCAGTCCTGGCGCACTCGGCACTGCCTTTATCCTTCAACCGTCGCCGCCACAGCGTGACTGTTTCTCGTAAGACGGCACGGCCGCGCGACTCCACTGAGCCGTTAGAATCACAGGGAGGAAAACTCATGAAGGTGATCGTGAGGCCGTCTTCTAGGGTTTCTAAAGCCGGACCCTGAAAGGGAGACAGCAGCAAAGAAGCTTCAGCTCCTACCCCCACAACCAGTGCCAAGCTGGGTGACTCGAAGACGGTGGATCTTTTATAGGAGTATAGTATATGGTTATTCATGGGATTTATTTTCTGTTAATAAATCAGCCTAAATAGTTTCGAAAACCATAACTATAAATTTGTTTGATCGAAGTTGTCGCCTGACAGTTTTTAGGCCTAAGACGGCAGCGAAATAACTTTGAAATAATGATCTGGGTTTTAAGAAAAACAATTAACCAAATATCAATATATTCATAGAATCAACGAATGTACAATGAGATAAGTTGGATTAGGTATACAATGTAAGATATGCTTTACAGTAACAAGATGCGAAGAGAATTGAAGTACGTGAAATAAATAGGAAATAATATGGTGGAATAATATGGTGGCTATGATGGACTGTGAATTAGGGGCTGCAATATGAGAGTAAATATAATTAGGATCTACCCTCGTATGGTCGTTTGCAAAGAATTGTGAGAGAAAGTGGAATTAAAATAAGTACGATTTGTTTAGATGTAAATGACTAATTATAGAAGGAATGATTATCGACCTTTATACGAAGAAGGGCGAGAGTCGACTGGGAAAGAATAGTGTGCTATTTGGTCGAGCTGAAAGCGTGCGCTTGTTTGTTTATGTGTGAAATTTTAAGAGATGATGTTTGAAACAGTAGTACATTAAATGAATTGAAAAGTAAAATATATGAATTAATTAATTATTAAGTTGTACATAAAATATGATTTAATTTACAAAAGTTAAGTAAAATAATTGAACGATTTAGTTGACAGAAAAGAATTGCATGATATGAATTTTCCATAATAATTGATATATATATATATATATATATATATATATATATATATATATATATAAGTTTCCAAGGAAGTTTTTATTATACGAATGCCCAGAGGGCATTGCTATAGGAAAGACCCCGGCAGGCCTAAGGATTCGAGGGGGAGAGAGGAAAAGACCCTCATGGAGAGCCCAACCTTCCCCGATAATTCTTCGAAGGCGACAGCGCTTTGTCCGGCCAACAGCACCCGGGGTTCTGCCCCCGGGAAGCGTACGGCCATTCCCGTGAAGTTCTTCCGTTCGAGGAGGGCCCCCGCATCTCCTCCGAGCTAGGCCTGGAGGGCATATTCATTCAATGGAATTGCAGCGGACTCCGGGCTAACTGGGAGGATCTGCATAGGTTCGTCTCTTCCTGTTTTCCCTTAGATATCTTTTTGCACGAGATGATGCTGGGCGCGTGTCCCCTGTCCACCTTCCATGGGTATAAGGCTTTTATGACCCCACAATCATGAGATGGGGGCCAGGCAGTAGCAATGGTGCTGCACCTGGATAGGAGGTATACTGTTATTTCTGCGTACATTCTACGGTCAGCCGACTTCGATTTAAGGGGCTTCTCTCGTGGCACGGTTGCTTAGGCTGGTACCAAAAACGGTGACAAATCTCCCCTTGATAATCGCACCAGTACCACTCTTGAAGAAGCTTACCTCAGTTACCATCTGACTACTACCTACTATAACTGGTGATCCTCTTACGTCGAACAAGAAGAGTGATCAAACAGAAATGGATTCACAAAGCGGGCAACAAGCTGCTCATTTCCACACCAAGAAGTGGAGCTTGCCAACTCGATTACCATCAGACCTCCTGTCTTCAATGAAGCAGTTGTAACGGGATGGTTTAAAATAGTGGAAGCACAATTCCACATTTCAAGGATAACTCGTGAGGTCACAAAATTTTACCATATCCTTGCTGCTTTACCTCCGGAGACAGTCGACTGTCTTCCTGCTACGATCTTTTCATCGCAGAGCTACCCTTTCTTACGTCCAGAAGTCATTGTAATTTTTGGGAGGACGAAGCTTGAAATCTTCGAGAAATTAATAGCATCTTACCCGCTTACCGGACCGCCATTAGTTAATCACGAAGAGCTAAGAAGAACAGCACTGCAAGTTGGAGTGGGTGAAGACCATGCGAGACACAAGTTCACCCAGTCCTTACCTCCGAACATCATGCCCATCATCGCCACGCAGGACTTGACTCTTACCCAATTAGATGGATGTTCGTAGCTGCAGATACTACGTCACCATTATTAGAAGCCGATTTTCATGCTCATTTTGACCTTTTAGTGGATTGTGTTCGTGGTATCCTCATTGATAACCAGACTAGGCTCGTATCTAAAGTTAAGCAGTCCAATGTACCCATGATATCATTAATTACTGAATTTGGAAGGATAAATGCATTGTAAGATAACATCACCTATTACTAAATACATACAGGCTATTTTTCTAATATAATGGAGAAAACAAAAGCAATCGTAAACATACCTATATATTCATGGAAGAAATTTTCGCTTGCGAGAGTGTTGGATGTCTACACAGTCTCATGAATACCCCAACAGTAGTCTGCCATCATGTATGCGTTTCATGGGCCTTGATATCTCTCCTCCATAATCTTGATGAATATGCTCTCCGTGTTCATCACTCACGTTGACAAGATTAGCAGGAAATTCATCAAGATGGCTCTTGAGGAAATTTACCTGTATGCTGATGTTGCAGCCTGAACGGTTAAAGCTATCAAGTAATGTCTCTGCCAAATCCTTGTAGTTAGCAGCCTTTTTGTTTCCAAGAAATACTTTCACAACAACCACAAATTAATCTCATTCTCATTTTTCTAGGTCAGTCATCGAACTCGAGAACTTTTGGCTTTCCATTAACTTTCTGATTTGTGGCCCATCAAAAACTCCAGCCTTTATTTAACCATAACATAAGCCAGGAAATATTGTACATATGAATTTGAAACAGCCACCCTCCACATTAAGAGCTTTCGCAAATTGTTTCATCAGACCTATTTTAATATGAATGGGTGGGAAGATGATTTTGTCTCGCTCAACAAGTGGTTGGTGTATAATATTCTTCACCCCAACATTCAAACTTTCTCTAACTGGCCAGAGTTTCTGTTCCTAATGTTTGTCCTTGGCTCGGCTGTCCCATAAATACAGGAAACGAATATTTCGTATATCCTCCTTGTTGGCTAAGTAAAAAAGTTACCATTTTCAGATCCACACATATGATCCATTTGTGTTCATCATATTTGAGTAAATCTAATACAGATCTTATGTGTTAATTGTTCTCTTTTAAATGCAAAGAGGGACCAATATGAATCGCACCGAACAAGTTTCCATTATGGAGTAACACATTTTAGACTTTTCTTTGAACTATCTATAAAAAGTCTCCATTCACTTGGATCATACTATGTGTAGCGTACGAGAAGTGCAGGCGAGTGGCTTAAAAGTTTTCTTTGAATGAGTCTTTTTTGAGACTCAGGATGGCCGAGTGGGTTCGCCGCTGCCTAACAGTAGTCCAGCCACGCGGGAAGCTGTTGGCAACTCACCTACGCTATTATTTTTTCTTTGCCCCTTTTCCTACTCTCCTCTATCTACAATGGTGCCAGATCCGAGAGGGGGAGCGTTAGCCCTTGGATAACATTTCCAAACGGGTTCTCTTCATTTCTTCATTCACGCTCCGCTTCTAGAAGGGGGGTTATGTAGCGTACGAGAAGTGCAGGCGAGCGGCTTAAAAGCTTTGCTTGAATGAGTCTTTTTTGAGACTCAAGATGGCTGAGTGGATTCGCTGCTGGTTAACAGTGGTCCAGCGGCGGGGGAAGCTGTTCGCAACTCACATACGCTATTATTTTTTTCTTTGCCCCTTTTTCTACTCTCCTCTATCTACACCCTGAAATATCCATCGCATTTAACAGTCCACCACGTCACAACAGTAAACAAACTCTTCTTCAGCTTTAAAGAATGCCAGGAGATCTCTCTCCCTGTTCCGATAAAAAGTTACATTTGTTTTTTTCTGCAACAAATTATTCTCTTTAAGTCTGGAAGCTAACTCTTTTAATAGGCCTAGATTTTAACTAAATCATTCAGTTCTAATTGGCTGAAATTTCCACGTTCTTGAGTCGATGTATGTACAAAGTCTGGATCACTGTCAAGTTCATTGCTTACATCAGATTCACGTATATCACTTACATCGTCCAGTGAAGAAAGTTTCTTGAATACAGCTACTGGAATTTCTTCTGAATGAAGCACTGGCCGAATTGCTGAATCAAGATTTGGGTAACTTATTTTATGTCGCGTTTTCTTGCTATAACTATAAGTCTTTGTGAGAGAAAAGTAGCAATCGTTTACATGTTTATTTTTGCCTCCCGCCACATCATAGGAATGAGAAATCCTAGTTGTTTACTTGTGCCCTTTGTCCATGGACGTAGATTTTCGACACATGGTTTACAAACATTGTGCCGGGCCCACGGTTTATCCTAATCACCTAATTTAATCTTAAAGTAAGCCAAGTATGTTCTTTTCACATAGATACTAAAGTTCATTCTTTGAGTTAGTGCAGTAAAACAACCACATATATAGCAAAACGAGTCAAGGGAAATCAAACATTCCCATCGTAATGAGGCCATACTACTGAATGTTATTTTATAAAACAAATATGAAAGAACACAATATTATATTATACGCACTTGCTTTATACTCGTATATCTAAATGTGCATAAAGATAAGTCTAAATGCACAGATAAGATAAAATAAGAAGAATACCAAACGCCTCCACTACAGTTCCCTTGGTCGTAAGATAACTTGCTACTATGAGTGGGACCAATGGACCAGTCCGTAAATAAAAAAATGACGTTATAGATTAAAAATATTGCCATTTTTAAATTCAATGGCTCAAATTTCCCAAGAACAGGTCTCAAACTTAAGTCAGCAGAAAAAAGTTAAAATTTGTTGACCAGTGTTATTAATGACATCTCCCCTCTCCCAAACAATTGCAGGGAAGTGTTACGAAAATATGAATCTATATACAACTCAAAGTTTGTAGATGTTAGTTCTTCCCCAACTAACTCCGTTGTACATACTATCGAGACTGGTAGCGCTTCACCAACTTTCGCTTACCCAAGACCAATTTCAGTGTAGAAATTACAAATTGCCAAAGCAATATTCAAGGTTCTCTTGAAAGAAGCTGTGATGCGCCCATCAAAGTCACCCATGGGCTTCACCCATTCATATAGTGTAAAAGAAAACCCCCAGGCAAATATAGAGTTGTGGGAGATTTTCGATCCGTGAACGCAATAACAAATTTGGACGATTATTTCCTGCCAAGAATTCAAAGCATGGTTGAACATCTCCATGGGAAAACAGTTTTCTCCTGCCCAGATTTAGTTCGGACATACCACCAGATTCCGTTAAATCAAGCAGGCATTAAAAAAACTGCTGTCTCAACTCCATTTGGCTTCTGGGAATTTTTGAGATTACAGTTCGGCCTTAAAAATGCAAGCTGCACGTTCCAACGCCATATGGATAATTTATTTTGTAGCTTGGAATTCGTTTTCGTCTATATCGCCATTTTAATTTTCTCAGAGAATATATATTAACATATTGAACATCTGGACCAAGTTTTTAAAATATTAGCGGCGAACAATCTACGAATTTCGATGGAAAAGTGCGAATTCATGAAGGAGGAATTGATTTCTTAGGCCACCTTGTCTCAGCTGCAGGAATATGCCCCCCAGCGAGGAAGGTCTCAGAGATCAGCGAAATGCCCTCCCCAACAACTATAAGGGACTTTGTCGATATCTGGGCATGTTAGGCTATTACAGACACATGATACCTAATTTTACTGTAATTTTCAGCTCCTCAGACTGAACTCACACGGCTTCAACCTAAGGTTCGAGAGCTTGTCTGGAATAATGCTGCACTTGAACCGTTTAATGCTACCAACGAAGCCCTGGCAAACTCAGTCAAGTTACGTCACCCGTTACCGAATTACTCACCGTACCAATTAGTGACGGATAGTTCTCAATTCGCAGTTGGTGCTGCGCTTCATCAAATGGCGAATGGGTCTCCCCAGCCAGTGGCATTCTTCTCTAGTTCGTTGAGCAAAACACAACAAACATACTCCACTTATAAAAGGGAACTCCTGGCTGCGTATCTTGATGTGATTCACTTCAGATACATGATCAAAGGTCGACAAGTGACTTTATGTACGGACCACAAGCATTAGTTTCTGCTTTCTCCTCGCCAATACGTGCAAAAACGGACGGACACCAACGTAACTGGACGGTCATTTTAGAATATGTCAATGACATAGCGTACGTACGTGGTGTAGACAATGTAGATGCTGATTGCTTATCTGGGAATCTGAATTCAGTAAAAATAGCTTTGTTTGACCTCCGAGGCTATTTATAACTCATCCCAACATAAACGGAAAACCAATTTTACTTTCAACATGCATTCCCCCCCCCAATCCCTTTAGTAAAAGATCTTCCCCTTATACCAACACACACACAAACGAACGCACGCCTTTAGCTGCCCGCTTTGAAGCAGTCACCCATTCATTCCTGCTCCCCTTTACTTATAATCAAGGTCAGTTATAAATCCTCTCACACTCATTTTCTGCAACCTGCCATATGAGAGTAGGTCCTAATTTTGATTACTTCTCTCATTGCAGATCCCAATTCACAGTCAGATCATAGTTACCTTATCTCACTTCACCTTGCATTTCACTCCATACTTTTCATACATTTCATTACGTTACGTTATATGTCACTGCCTTCCTCACAAATCAACTATATATCCTACACTTCCCATCCTTTTTACAAGTCAATTATACTTGTAATACCATCCTGTAATCTCATCCTGTAATCCATAATTTCAATTATATTTTCGTTGGATTCCTTAACAATTCTCAATTTAATTATCTCATTCATTCGTATAATTGTATTACCGCTCACTTGTTAATTCCTAATTCAATTCTCTCATTGTGCATTCGTTGATTTTATAAATATATATTTTGTTATCGTCCGTTTTTTATAACCCTAGCCTTCGAAATTTTCCCAAATTCAGTTCACGTCAGTTGTTAGGCCTAAATATTAGCAGAAGACTATTCCATCCAATTCAACAAATTTATGATAATGGTTTTCAAATAGCTATCCAGACTGGTTTATTAACTAAAATCAATTCCAATAATAACCAATACCATACTGCCATGCATAGACAGAGATACAAGATGGATTGAAGCGTTATCGATTCCAGATATCAGTGCTGCAACGGTCGCTTTAGCCTTCTTAGACGGTTCGATTTCCAGGTTTGGCGTTCCTGTATATGTGATAACTGATAGAGGAGCACAATTTGAACTTGAACTTTTCATGGAATTATCAGCTCTCGTTGGTTTTCATCGCCTGCGAACCATGGCATACCAACCACAACAAACGGGATCTTGGAAAGCTCACATATAACTTTGAAAAGCTCTATAATGGCTCGTCGGCAATGATGGTTAATGGCTCTACCAGTTGTTCTTCTGAACATCCGATCCCTGCCTAATGATTTGGGATTTTCACCGTTTACATCTGTCGCAGGGAGAACCCTTATTTGCCTAAAACCCTTAGTCGCATCCTCATCATCAAAAGCTAACTCCAAATCCGTCCCTGAATAAGCAAAAACTATGTCGCAAATTGATTTTACACAAACCTCTAAAGGACATCTGAACTCGGTACCGAAACGTTCATACCCAAGGAATTACGTGATGCCACGCATGTGTGGGTTCGAGTTGATCGCAGGTCCGTTCCGTGTTGTCGAACGCGACGACAAAGTGTATAAATTAGAATTCCCTAATGGGCATCAGGATAGGGTATCAATAGACAGTAAAACCGGCAAAATGCCAAAAATATTTAATAACAGAGGAGAGAATTGTTCGCAACCAACAAATAGTCAATCGATTATAAATAGACCTGTAATTTAAGATGACCGGAACAGAATGAAAGAGGATTAGCAAAAAGTAGTGACGATAATTACAGTTACGTGGAATCCGTTCTAGATACCCAAAATAATGATAGAAAAGCGAGCGCTTATACTCGTTCCGGTCAACGAGTAACATTTGCTAAAGATCCTTCGTACCGTTATTTCTAAATATTTATTCGTGTAAAGCAAAATAGTGCATATAATTATTCTTAACCTTAAATTTTACCTTTATATATCTCCGGTTAGTTAAAGTCCTTTGTTGCATGTACACGGAAAAATTAAATAAGAGGATTTGTTCGCAAGAAAGATATGCAGCTCATACATGCCAACGCTCAATTGAATTTCAGTTCATGGTGATGAGTTGCAAATCTTGCGCCTAACGTTCTTAAGAACGTCAGAGTACAATGAAATATATTTGTGTATAAACGAGGGGTGGTCAATAAGTTTTGCAATTCGGATATAAGGAAACGAGATATGAGGAAAAGTGTTTTATTATTTTTCAATATAACTACCCTCGGCTTCAATGCACTTGCGCCACTTGTCCCTGAGGCTTCGAATTCCCGACAACCAGAAATCTACGGACTGCTGTTCAATCCACTCCTGGACGGCGAGTTGGACATCTTCATCGTCCCCAAACCAGCGTCCACGCAGTGCAGCCTTCAGCTGGCGGAATAAAAAGTAATCGCTAGGGGCCAGATCTGGACTGTAGGGAAGATGGTTGAGCTCCTCGAATCTGCACTCGCGCAAGGCAGCTTGTGCAACTCTGGCCTTGTGGACCTTGACGATGTTAAAGTCGATCATGGGGCGTGAGGTTTCTAGGGACCCAACGGGCAGAGACCTTGGTCATGGACAAATTATTGTGGATGATGTTGATAACACTTCCATGTGATATTCCAAGTTCTCGCTCGATTTCTTCGACCTTCACCCGTCGATTTTCGAGAATCCTCCTCTCCACACGGGCCACATTGTCCTCGTTGGTCACGCCTGACGGACGTCCTGGAAGGAAGTTATCTTCAAGGGATTCACGACCATGGCAGAACTCACTATTCCAGCCAGCAATGGTTGCATATGAAGGGTCGGTGTACACTGCAACCATGCGTTCATGGATCTCTTTTTCATTCTTGCTTTCCTTGGTAAAAAATTTTTTGATCACTGCGCGGTGCTCAACCTTCTCCATTGTTGAAAAATTTGTGACTGACGACCTGCGATCAGCTACTGCTTCTTAAATAGACGAGGCAGGAGCGTGCGGCTGTGGTTCCTGACTTGTCATAACTTGTCTAACACCCCCACAATCAGCCATCCCCCTTCCTCTGTTTTGCCCTACCGATTCGCAAAACTTATTGACCTCCCTTCGTAGCTCTTTTAGTTCCTTAAAAAAGTTTTCTTACGACTTGTCCACGAATGAGAACCAAGCATTTATTTCGCGTTCATTCATGACATTGGAAAACTGCCGTCATTAATTAATGTTCTTATTTGTGGACGGTCGAAAATTCCAGCTTTGATTTTTTCATAACTTAAACTTGGGAATTTTGAATTTATGTGTTGGAAACACTCGCCATTTGTATCTAAAGCTTTTAAATATTATATCATGAGACCTATTTTGATATGCAGAATAGGAAATATGATTTTATCTCTGCTCACTAAAGATGGATTAAATACATTTTTTTCTCCGACAATAAGTGATGTTCGGGCTGGTCAGATTTGTTTAGAATAATGTTTCTCCTTAGCTCTGCTGTCCCATAAGCAAAGGAAGCAGGGATATTTAGTATACCCTGCTTGTTGCCCGAGCAGAAAATTGACCAATTTTAAGTCAACACATATGATCCACTCGTGCCCCCTATATTTGAAAAGTTTTAAAACAGTTTTTATATACTCATACTTGTCTTTTAATGTTGTTGAGTACCCAATTGGCACCGAGCTGTATAAATTGCCATTATGCATCAACAGACACTTAAGACTTCTTTTGGAACTGTCTAAAAACAAACGCCAATCACTTGCATTGTAAGATTAAACCCTCATCTCTTTTAACAAACCTGGTATGTGGCAGCAATATACAAAACTATGATCTATCCTAAAATATTTAGAAGTTCCTTTTCTCTGTTTCTGTAAAATGAAATGTACGAGGGGCGGTCAATAAGTTTTGCAATTCGGATATAAGGAAACGAGATATGAGGAAAAGTGTTTTATTTTTTTTCAATATAACTATCTTCAACTCCAATGACCTTGCGCCACTTGTCCCTGAGGCTTCGAATTCCCGACAACCAGAAATCTCCGGACTGCTGTTCAATCCACTCCTGAACGGCGAGCTGGGCATCTTCATCGTCCCCACACCGGCGTCCACGCAGTGCAGCCTTGAGCTGACGGAATAAAAAGTAGTCGCTAGGGGCCAGATCTGGACTGTAGGGGGGATTTGTTGAGCTCCTCGAATCCACACTCGTGGAGGGCAGATTGTGCAACTCTGGCCTTGTGGACTTTGACGACGTTGAAGTCGATCATGGGGCGTGAGGTTTCTAGGGACCCAACGGGCAGAGACCTTGGTCATGGAAAAATTGTCGTGAATGATGTTGATAACACTTCTATGTGATATTCCAAGTTCTCGCACGATTTCTTCGACCTTCATGGATCCTCCTCTCCACACGGGCCACATTGTCCTCGTTGGTCACGTCTGACGGGTGTCCTGGACGAGGGTCATCTTCAAGGGACTCACGACCATGGCGGAACTCTCTATTCCAGCGAGCAATGGTAGCATAGGAAGGGGCGGTGTCGATGTACACTGCAACCATGCGTTCATGGATCTCTTTTGCATTCTTGCCTTCCTTGGTCACAGATTTGATCACTGCGCGGGGCTCAACCTTCTCCATTGTTGAAAAATATGTGACTCATGATCTGCGATCAGCTACCGCTTCTTAAATAGACGAGGCAGGAGCGTGCGGCTGCAGGTCCTGACTTGTCATATCTTGTCCTAACACCCCCACAAACAGCCATCCCCCTTCCTCTGTTTTGCCGTACCGATTCATAAAACTTATTGACCGCCCCTCGTATGTGTTGAACTAAGCATGATTTTCAGTTTGTGTTGAAGCTAAAATTTCCACAGCCTTTTTTTTTGATAAATTTAGATCTCTTACAAGATCATTCAACTCGGCCTGGTTAAACCTTTGCTCATCACTTCACTTACAACTACGCCGGGGTCGAATTCGGTGTCCGACTCCTCATAGTGCATAGCAATATTTTCAGAAACATCTTCAACTAATTCCTGAGATGGCACACTCTTAAATTTTGGAATGGGAATTTCATTTGAATGTAGCACAGGTCATATTGCGGGGTCAAAATTTGGGTACGCGATACAATGTTTATTTTTCTTAGTGAAGCCTGAAGTCTTGACAAAGCAGAAGTAGCAATCCGTCTCATGTTTAGTAGGCTCTCGCTACACCTGAAATTGGGGGAAAAAATGTCAAGCGTTAACAAAAGCGAATTTTATCAAAAATTGTTTATGTGCCTAAGTTACAATTACACCTAGGTAATTTACAGTACACAAATAAATAAGGTAGGTAGTTTTATTAAATCACAAACCTACCATTTCAACTCCAAAAGGGATTTTTGACTCCGAACCCTTCGTCCAATGTCGCAGTCTTTCAAGGCATACAGTGCAGGCTTTATCTGGAACCTATGATTTATTTTGACCCCCCAGTTTTATGCCAAAATAAGCTAGGTAAACTCTTTTCACGAAGTCTGTTATATTTCCTCGTTGATGTGGAAGTGTAAAATTTCCATATATGTATGTAGCAAAAGGAATCAAGAGAGTTTTTGAATATGAACTTTCTAGTGCTTGAGGACATATTACTCGATTGTTTTGTCAATTTGTAAAGGTATTTCAATTCCTTATTTTCAAAATCTAAAATATAAAAACAAACATTAGTTTAAATAGGTACTAATAGATAATTATAATTATAATGTACACCTGCAAAAGGACTAAGCAAGTATTGAGAAAATATCCTTTTTATGAATATGATTAAAGAGGAAGTGTGTTGAACAAAATCAGGACCTGATAGAGCAAAACGGAGTAAATATTCGTTCTCAGCGCACCCAAATTACATATAATTAACTGTCAAATCTAAGTCAATAAACCAAAAGTTGAAATTTGTTCCCCAGTGTTATTATATATATATATATATATATATATATATATATATATATATATATATATATATATATATATATATATATATATATATATATATATATATATATGGTGCGGTTAAGGTAATGGCATAAATAGACAACTGCTCTGCTTCAGGTCCAGCAGGTGACCCTATCCTCCTTGAACTGGAAAACAACACTTAGGGATGACCCATCCATCAGCCCAAAAAAGCTGATTTCAAAGACACGCCTTTATGTCGTCTCGTTTACCGTCACAGAAAACTGTTATTATTAATATATTAACAGCGTTGACTGAGCCAAAACGCTCGAAAGATGGAAAAAGTGTTGTCTTCCAGTTCAAGGAGGATAGGGTCACCTGCTGGACCTGAAGCAGAGCAGTTGTCTATTTATGCCATTACCTTAACCGCACCAATTTGTCTTGGATATTTTTCCATATATATATATATATATATATATATATATATATATATATATATATATATATATATATATATATATATATATATATATTGCCGTTCAGTTACGAGAAATTATATAATTTCTTTTTACGTGTTAGTTCCTGACCCCCTAAGATTTAAAATCAACCGGCTTCGCTCTCATTGCTTTCGGCACGGTGAACGCCCCGCCCTCCTTTATTTCACTCTCGCGTCGAAAATTTCTCTAACGAACGTCTTTTTTTTTTAGCTTCACTCATATTTAAAAATAACATTTCTTTTCATTTTCTTTCAAACTCCCTTAATAATTCAACCTCCTCAACCTCTCCTAATAAACATAAGATGGATAATACAATCATGAATAATTGTGCCACGACATCGTTTACCACGACTTCTGCTTCGTTCACAACTATGCAAGCAAGTCAGACTTTCTTGACTTCCCTTACAACGTGTAATTCAGCCGCTTCGATCAGCCATCCAGCTGTTTTCAACCAGGATGTCAGCACCCAATGCACCAACTACCCTTCGATAATTCTTCCCACTTTTGACGCATCCAACCCAATCACGTGGGTGGAGATTTGCGACGTGTTTATGTCTCGTCAACCCATAACCGACCAAGAGCGCAGTTTACATTACGCAAAAAGTTCCAATGAGTATATTTACTTTGTTCAGGGGGATTTTGCTCGAAAGTGGGAGCAGGGGTGCATGGGAGGAAATTGAAGCAGGTTTTTAAGCTAGAGTTCGGTAGGTCCCAGGTCGAGGACTTACGGGAACTCTTAAATACGCAGCAAATGGGGGATAGGCGTCCCACGCGGTTCTTTGAAAGGCGCTCAGTCTGAGCTTTTTGACTCCCTCCTCACATAGATTTTCATGCGTGCGATCCCTGACCACATTAGGCCCCTCATTATCATCGGTGAGCATATCAATGTAGAACAAATAACAAAAGAAGCCAAGATTATATACCTCAACCCTTATGTTAACTGGGGAACTGTCCCTCAAAATCCGATTCCTCCTTCTAATCTAACTATTTCACAGGTTCGGTTACCAACGGAGTCTTCCGACAATAGGCCGGACCCGTGTAACGCCTTCTTTCTCTTCATCGCCTGACTTAGCTGCCACGTTGGAAAGGATAGAGAGAGTTACAAAAACTAAAACTCTAATGTGGGACCGCAGGGATGCACAGTCACAAGGCTGGACGGAGCGACGGGCACCGTTCGTCCTCTCGAAGATGAAACCAAATACGACATTCCAACACAAGAGGTGAGACGCAGCATTCCTTTACTGATTCTTCTTCCGCCTATCCCCCTGTACCTAAAATTTATCACTCTCAACCAAAGAGTCTGTGCTGGTACCATGAAAAATATGGTAGTAACGCTGTACACTGTACGCAGCCTCGCCAACATTACCACTTATCCTATTCTCCTTCTCAATCAAATGCTCACTTTTCACAATTTCGTCCTTCTCATTCTAATGCTTCTTCTAATGTTACTTTCTTCCAATCAACTAATTGATGCTGGTACCACAACAAATAGGGTGCACAAGCCGTAAAATGCTTACAGCCCTGCATATATTTACAACCAGTACATCCTTCATCTAACGTTAATTCACCAATTTCATCTCAACAATCAATTCACTCTTCTCAATCTAATGCTCCAATTCAATCCCACTCTTCTCATTCTAATAATCAAATTCCCCAACTAATTTAAACTAAAAACGCAAGAGATCAATGGGTCTATTCCAGCCTCTTTGGGCGATAAAGCTTGCTCCTCGTCTGCTCATGTCCTTAAAGCAGCGAATTCCACGGATATAAGGACCTATCGAAAGCGTATCCTTCAGTTGTCCCTCAGCCTCCGTCGAATTTTTCAATGGACGTTTATTATTGCCAAGGTTGACGTTCCTATTTTGGGCCTGAATTTCTCTCTGCCCACGACCTTTTTGTCGATTATTGTAACCGCAAGCTTGTCGATCGCACTACTTGGCTGACAGTTTCGGGTTATTTTTTCCCGTCGCAGAGTTCTCTCCTCTCTGTCCGGCTCCTTTCAACCAATCCCCAAATTCAGTGCCTTCTACAGGAATTTCCTGGCCTTAGTATCCCATTCTCAAAAGACAGGCATATTAAACAGTGTTGTTCACTGGATAGAGACGACTGGAAAGCGTATTCTCCCACCCCCGTCGACTAGCGCCAGATAAACTCGCCTTAATGAAGCAAGAGTTTACCTTCATGGTGGAAGCTGGCATAACTAGCCCCTTTACTTCTCCTTGGGTCTCTCCGCTTCATATAGTAGCCAAATCCACTCCGGGTGAGTATAGAGCTGTAGGTGATTGAGGGCGGCTAAATGCCTGTACTATCCCCAATAGATATCCTCTCCCCTATCTGTTTGACTTCAACTCTACTCTTTTTAGTTGTTCATTCTTTTCTCGACTCGATCTGGTTCGTGCTTTCACCCAGAAGGCACTCAGATGACATTCCAAAGAGCAGTGGTGGACAGTTCGTCACTGACGACTGACGGAAGCAATTTTCGGCCGTCACCCGAACCGTCACTAACCCCAAAAGCAAACACGACCTTCGGCAAATAATGTTTCCGTCAGTCGTCAGCGAAACGGGAGTCCGTCAGTGACGGACTGACCACCATTGACAAAGACAGCTATCACCACGCCATTTGGTCCCTTCGTCATGCACCGAATGCCGATGGTCTTCGTAACAGTGGCCATCCCTTTCAAAATTTAATGTATCAGGTTCTAAGAGGTTTCCCTTTCGTCTCTTTTTTTTTACATAGACGACCTCCTGATTGCATCTTCATCGGAGCATATACGAGTATCTCACCTTCGTCAGGTTTTCGCTTGACTTGAAGAGTATGGTATCGTACTAAATACTTATAAATGTCTCATTGGTGTCGCACAACTCTCCTTTCTTGGGCATCATGTTTCTCCTGACGGAATTCGTCCTCTCGAGGACAAAGTTGCTGACCTTCGGGAATTCCCCCGACCATCTTCGCTCAAGCAACTGCGTCGGTCCTATGGTATGGTTAACTTTTACCATAGATTTATCCCTGACGTTTCTAGAATTATGCAATAACAATTCTCCTGTCATGGTTCACCGAGGCGTGCGAATCTTTTTCTCGCACAATTTCTCCACCATTTCACTAGCCCATGTGAGCGTTGCCTCGGATGCATCATGGCAACATCTCTCGTTCTTCTCAAAAGAGATCGAGCACCTTTTCACGAGCTGCTCAGGATATATCTCTCCCTCCGCCACTTCCCACAATACTTGGAAGGACGTGAATTTATTGTCTTCACGGACCACAAGCCATTGGTTGGTGCACTATCCGCTCATAGCATTTCTTCCGTGTAGTCTGCAGTCGATGGTCATCTAGACTTCATTTTGCAGCTTACAAGCGACATTCAATACGTTCTTGGCTCTTGAAACGTCGTACCGGAAACCTTCCTTGCATTTCTTCAATATCAGGCACGCAACTCTCTCATGCGCCCATTGACCATGCGGCAATAGCGTTGGCTCAGGAGCAGGATGGACACGCAAACACTGCGTCACTCTTCTCAACTCGTCGTTCGCGAGGTCGACTTACTAGAGTCCTTCCAGGCGTATCCTGGTCTCTTATTTCCCTTGGCACATATTTGACCAAACTCACGGTCTTTCTCATCCTGGCATGCGAGCTACTCGCAAACTCATTGTACGTTTTGTGTGGCCAGGTATGAACGCCGACGTGGCCAAATGGTGTCTTGTCAGCGTTCAGCGCCACACAAAGACTCCTCTGGTTCCTTTTGCACTGCCTTCGTCCCGCTTTAGCGCCATTCACATCGATCTTGTAGGCATTCCGTTTTACTCTCGTGGTTGCACCTAATCTTCTCACCATGATCGACCGCTTCACTCGTTGGCCAGAGGCTGTCTTTATTCCAGACATCAGAATAGACACCGTCGCTCAGGCCTTTACCTCAGGCTAGGTTGCTCGTTTTGGTGTCCCTTCCACAACCATGACTGACCGTTAGTCAATTTGAATCCCATCAATGGAATGTACTTATGGCAGTTAATGGTTCTTTTCGCCTTCGTACCACAAGCTACCATCCCCAAAGAAATGCTGCCGTCGAACGATGGCCAGAGGGCTTATGCTCAACCGATCCAAATATCACTTGGGTGGACAGGCTACCTTTGATTCTTTTGGGCATTCGTTCGTCCTTGAAGGAGATTTGGCCTACTCTGCAACGAAACTCGTTTACGGTACCCAACTCCGTCTTCCTGGTCAATTCTTTTCTTCTGTGGTGCTGGAACCACATTGTGGAATCGCATCTGACTCAAACCCACCTCTTCAAAGACGAGCATTTTGAAGTCTTATGGGGTTCTATAATTGGTCCACAGTAAATCGGTCCCCGCAGTCTTTACTGAGCGAAGGCATTTTTCGAATCTCCTTAACCGTTACCTCTTTTACCTGGTAGCGACATACCAATAGTAAATTTATTTCGTTCAAGAATTCAAAACAAAAATAATCTTTATCCAATTTCAGTGCCTTTTATGTTTGTTTGTGTTTGAACGTAAATTGTTCCTAAAAATCTATTTAATGCTGATTAATCAATGTTAGCAGCGCTTATGTGTAAAACATAAAATTTGTTTTAAAGCTGCATGAATAAATTAAACATAAGATTGCCATTAAAAACCTGCTTGAAAAGTTCAAAGTAGTCCCCATAGGCAGGAGACTACTTTACGACGTCAGGGTGGGGGATAGACGTTATCCCTACACCATGGAGGGCAATGTACTCAGAATGAAGATTACTTCAACCGGGTACAAGAAGCACGTCAAAGAGAGAATCACCAAGGCCACTGCTGCAGGCAAAACTCTATACATGTTCAGAAATCTTCGTGAAGGCAATAAAAAAAAGATCTACAATGCACTTGTAAGATCGACGCTGCTATACCTCGCTTACGCCCTCTCATGTGTCTCGAAGACACAAAAGAGCAAACAAACTACAAGTGGTGCAGAATAAATGTTTGTACCTAATTACAGGTACATACAAGCGAGAGAGAAGATGCCAGGAAGAGCTGCACCGGGAGGCGGGGATAAGTCCCATTAATGTTGTCATAGAAGAACGGTCAAGAATATGCAGGAACTGGTTAATCGAGAATTGAACGATGATATCGTCCAAATGATTAACCAGAACATAAGAGGCATAAGTCGTGCCAGATTTCCAAGCTCTGCTGGGCTTTTAGCTGACGGAGCAGAATTGCCGTTCTACGCATGAAAATAAGAATGTTTTTACCAAGATCAAGAAAGAGATTACCCAATTATGAAACCTCACCGATTTCTACAGGAATTCACCGATGAAGACCCCAAAATACCGAAGAAGACATCCAAGAAAAAACAAAAGACACGATTTACACTAACTACATAATATAAAAAAAAACAAAGACACTTAATCACAACACTAAAGTGATTAAAGTCATTTATTACCACAACAGCAAATGCGCATATCATACCAAAGAACATTAATTTTTTAAGACAAATGGCTTGAACGCCATATTATATAAACTAACTCAAAAAGACAACAAAGGAACCACAAAACATAAAATATTTAAAAGCGATAGGCCTGATCACCAGGCTCTTAGCATCCCTTTGCGCCCAATTACACCACACTTCTTTCCCTTTTCCGCTATCTGTCCCCACAGCCTTTCTTTATCCCCTACCCACACCTACACCCTTACATCAAATTGTAATTAAAAATCTGCTTAATCCTGTTAACAGTCATTATTCATTTTCGAGACCTGTTCCCAAAATTTACGACGGAATAAAGAATCCAGCTGAATATTTTCCGTTATCCTAAGGAAGCTCGTTTGATCACTTAACCCAGCTTGCTGCACGAGAGCCCCCTTTTTCGCACTTTACATAAAAGGGGTATATAACGTCCGAATACCCATACTTCTACTGACCACACTCTACCTTCTTATCTAAATCTTCTCACCACGTATACAATTTGGTAGGTGTGATGGACGAAATTAGGCCTACGTCCCCTAGAGTGCCTGTCGATATAAAAAAAAAAAAATAGATATCTGGAT
This sequence comes from Ceratothoa steindachneri, assembly GCA_963969495.1. NCBI lineage: Eukaryota > Metazoa > Arthropoda > Malacostraca > Isopoda > Cymothoidae > Ceratothoa > Ceratothoa steindachneri. The sequence goes on along the minus strand of OZ018330.1, from coordinate 33,756,173 downwards.
GGAACTAGTTCCTTGGCGCTCGCTGGTTGGTGATTGCATGGTAAAAATTGTTTAACAAAGTTGAAAAAAAAATAAGTTAAGATGATGTGAATAAATAACGTGGTTGTGCAGGGGAAATTTTAGCGGTGAATGAATCAATGGATAGTGTGGTGGTCTGTGAAGGTGAATGGGATATCGCGCATGAACCGCCAGATATGCGGCGCTTGCACTCGCAAAATATTTCTTCTCTGATATCTAACGAGGTTACCACTTCCGTCGTCTTTGTCTGTCCTACCTAACATGTGTGGTATTTTTAGAATCTGGGCTTGTCTCGTTTTTTCCTGGATGATCGCCAGACGTATATTGTGGTTGACGAGGAATTCCTTGAGATCCATTTGTTTGTTTTGTATGCTATTTATATTTTATGACCACGTGGTGTTAGGCTCGTGGATGCGAAGTATGGAAAAGATACGACCTAATCTCCTCACCTTCTGTATCCAATATTTAACACCAAAATTTTTCCTAAGTTATCCTGCAAGAGTAAAAGTCTACCGTCGTTAAAACACTAATTAAGGGGTGCTTGGGTGTCCAGTTTAACCGATCATAGGTATTGTTGGTGCGTAAATGATTCTGGAAGTATAAACACTACGGTGAACATAATACACAGTAACAAAACTACTAAAAATGCACTTTAAACAACTATTGAAGCTATGCTTGTAAAATAATAAAGGATGAAAAATCACTAAAATATCAGCGATAATTACATGGTAACACAAGACTGTTATTCAAAGATGACGGGAAATAACAAGCGGGCAGAGCTATCTATTGGACACTCCCAGATATACTTAATTTTTTTAAATTTGATCTATTTTAAGTTTTTTTCTTTGTTTTTCATGTTATATAAAAGCAGATTATGCGCAAAGTCCCTCTCTTGCCAAAATTCGTCTGGTTTCTCCGATATCCGGACTAACGGGTTCCGTTTTAACGAGGGTAAAAGCTCTAAAAAGATTATATCCACCTCCCGTTCAAGTAAAAAACGAACAAAATCTTTGTCATGAGGTATCTTGGACCAGGTGGTCGAATGAATATAAGCCCTCTTGATAAAAGCGTCACCCACTCCTAAAAACAATAATCCCGCACCAAATTATAAGGACATAGTACGAGGGGCGGTCAATAAGTTTTGCGAATCGGTAGGGCAAAACAGAGGAAGGGGGATGGTTGTTTGTGGGAGTGTTAGGATAAGTTATGACAAGTTATGACCTGCAGCCGCACGCTACTGCCTCGTCTATTTAAGAAGCAGTAGCTGATCGCAGATCATGAGTCACAAATTTTTCAACAATGGAGAATGTTGAGCACCACGCAGTGATCAAATTTTGGACCAAGGAAGGCAAGAATGCAAAAGAGATCCATGAACGCATGGTTGCAGTGTACACCGACACCGCCCATTCCTATGCAACCATTGCTCGCTGGAATAGGGAGTTCCGCCATGGTCGTGAGTCCCTTGAAGATGACCCCCGTCCAGGACGCCCGTCAGAGGTGACCAACGAGGACAATGTGTTCCGTGTGGAGAGAAGGATCCTCGAAAATCGACGGGTGAAGGTCGAAGAAATCGAGCGAGAACTTGGAATATCACATGGAAGTGGTATCATCATCCACGACAATTTGGCCATGACCAACGTCTCTGCGCGTTGGGTCCCTAGAAACCTCACGCCCCATGATCGACTTCAATGTCATCAAAGTTCAGAGGAGCTGCTGCTCCTGTACAAACAAGACCCGGCGGGATTAGAGTCACGCATTGTGACAGGTGATGAAACGTGGGTCCATCACTGGGATCCCGAGACCAAGCTCGAAAGCATGGCCTGGAAGCACAGGGGCTCTCCGACCCCCACCCTCAGCCGGGAAGATCATGGCCACCATCTTCTGGGATTCTGAGGGAGTGTTGATGGTGGATTATGCGCCTCGTGGAAGGACCATCACAGGCCAATATTACGCCGAGGAACTGGCTGGGTTGAAGAAGTGCATCCGTCAGAAGCGGCGCGGCAAGTTGACACGCGGTGTCCTGCTTCTCCACGACAATGCTCCTGTCCATAAGGCCAGAGTTGCACAAGCTGCCCTGCGCGAGTGCGGATTCGAGGAGCTCAACCATCCCCCCCTACAGTCCAGATCTGGCCCCTAGCGACTACTTTTTATTCCGCCAGCTCAAGGCTGCACTGCGTGGAAGCCGGTTTGGGAACGATGAAGATGTCCAGCTCGCCGTCCAGGAGTGGATTTAATAGCAGTCGCGAGATTTCTGGTTGCCGGGAATTCGAAGCCTCAGGAACAAGTGGCGCAAGTGCATTGAAGTCGAGGGTCTTATATTGAAAAATAATAAAACACTTTTCCTTATATCTGAATTGCAAAACTTATTGACCGCCTCTCGTAAGTCGATGAAAATTATTACAAAATTCTGGTTTCGAATTGGTACTTTTCCGGCTGCATTTAAGCCAGGTAAGATGCACCTTTCGTACCGTGGACCTTATCAGGCAACCGAATAACTTAATACATATAAAAATTAGAATAATAATCGCTGGTTAGTTCTAGGGTATCGGCTGTGGGGGGTAGTAGTTTTTTGTTTTACACCAGACAACGATAATGGAACCATTTGTTATTCCGTGGGGCCTTTCTGCATCAGGGCTATGTGGATATGATTGGGGGGGGGGGGACTTCCTTATTATAATTTTTATTTATTTATTCTTTTCTTGATGCAGCTTTCCTTTTCTTCCATTTATCTTGAGTTGCTGATTTCTTTGTTCTTCTTGTTGAGTTGGTCCTTCAAGCGTTTTCTTCAGTTTTCGAACGCGGTACCTCTTGATTTAAATGTCAATACTCTAGCCATAGGACTGGCCTTAGTCAGTTTTGTGTTGGTAATTTATCAGCCATTTATATTATCGAGTGGGAAGGAATTTTCTCTCATACATTTTCGCACCCCTACAGATTACCCCATTAACAAGGCCCTGGAACCAAGGAGAATCTGTAGTGATTTGAAGACGGGACGGCGGTATTAATGACGTTCGTAGGCTCTCTCTCTCTCTCTCTCTCGGCGGGTGATAGTTTCAGCGTTTTCAACCAATAGGCGGTCAGTCCCTCATATACGCTGAGGTTTTATGTCGGCGCTCGCTGGAACTGAATCTGGTACCTCGATACCAAATATTCAACGCCATATCCAATGGATTTAGGTGTGAAGGGTTTTGCTGGCGCAATTCCTTTTCCTCTTTTTCTTATGCTCAGGCACAATATTTCAATTGCTCTTTCTCCTAAGAAACACCAAGCGACCAGAGTCGATCCCAAAGTAGACGAGATAGTTGCGTCACGAAATCGGAGCAACCAACATGTTGCGTCATCCGGCTTTCTTTCGTGTGAGATACCTAGCCCTGAAGACGCCCCCTCCCCCCTCCCGAAACCGAATAATGTAACCAAAATAAATATTAGTATGATAATCACTGGTGAGCCAGAGGGCACCAGGCTCCGGATGATGGGTTAATTTGTGGAAATGCCCCCTCTCTCCTCGTTTGGTGGGTAAGTGGCGGGATGGTTTGTTCTTTTTTTTTTTTTTAAACACAATCAGCGATCAGGTAGGAAGCTTCATCACCCCGGAGGAAGGGGGACCCATTCCCCGAAAGGACTATGTGAATACAACTATCTATCGGCAGGATTCCTTAGAGCAGAGGGGTGTGCTGCGAAGACGGGAGGGAAGAAAGTGGTGTTGTGATTGCCCATGTAAGAGCTACCTAGCCTTGCGGGAGTAAGCACAGCGGGTCCAAAAGTCTGTGTCCAGATCTTTATATGCGCTGATGTTTTGCGTCCGCTCTCACTGGGATTAGCACAGGTGGGCACCGTTAATCAAAAAGTTGACTTCATTAACCGTAAATCAGTTAACCAAAGAATTAAATTCGATAACCGCTAATCAGTTAATTCTTTAAAAATTTAACGAAGTTATCGATAAATCGTTAGCGTTAATTTTTATTATAGAAAAAAAATCAGTTCTTGATCTAAAACCACCTTTAAAAAGGACCAAAATTATATAATCAGCATTTTTTGGTCTTTTTAAGGTCTTTAGAACCCCAAAACTATAGGCTTTTTTTTGCTTTAGAGTTAAAAAAGGCTGATTTCATGGTTTTAAGTTTGAAAAGATCTAAAGAAAGCTGATTTCATAGTTTTGGACATTTTGTAAGTTTTTAAAGGCTTTTAGAGCCAGAAAAGGGTAAAAAAACTTAAATGAAACAAAATTAGTAATAAACTAAAAAAATATTGATAAAGTGGCCGAAAAAATGAAAAAAGAAAAGAAAAACACGATATATGTATACATAATTTAATTTTTCCTCTTCTTCTCGTTCTCCATTTTGTTCACGAGATGCATGTTGCCCTTCATGAAAATTAGCATGTCCAAGTTTTCATCAGACAGGGATGATCTCTTGGCCCTCAAGAGGTCCTTGCCCATAGAGAACAAACGCTCCACTGCAGCACTGGAGGGCATGGCTGTGTTGAATTTGATGAACAAGTCCAGCAACACTCGATCACCCAAGAAGGCATCTGTCAGCAAGTCCTGGGAGTTAGTCTCCAAACAGATCTTGACCAAGTTCTTGGCCTTGTTCTTGAGTGATCTGTTGGTCCTGCTGCTCTCTTTTGGCTAAGTTACACCTCTGAAGAAGTCATCCTCCTCCTCCTCGTTGTTGCTGCTTACTTCCTAGTAAGAGTGCAGCCTCATGGCCTCCTCGACCTTACCCTCCATGCTTTTACTCACCATGGCAACCTTGGTGTTGTCATACTTATCCAACCAGATGAGGCGAAACCTGGGCTGGAAGGCAGCAGCTAGCTGGCATTCCTCATTCTTCAGGAGGGTCCTAAACCTTTTGTTGATACCTGCCAAAAGTGCGTCGACCAAGGGGTGCAGTAGACAAGGCCCTTAGACTTCAAGTCCTTGAGCCTGAAGATTGTCGCAGCAACTGTTGGCAGCAGAGTCCCAAGGTAGGCTTGTTCCTCCCCTGAATCTTGTCGAGCGCTTTGGCCACGGGTAACATGACCTGGAAATAAAACAATGGAGAATTAGTAAATTTTAGAAATTCAAAAAATAATAATATTATTTATTTATTACCTTGGCATTTTCCTTCATTAAGTTGACATCCTGGTTGTTGAAGCTGTTGACTTTCAACTGGGTCATGACTCTGGAGAACAGATCTATTAGTCTCCAGGATGGTGTCGAGGACCACCACAGTCCTAGGTGGAGTTCCACCTCGTCGTGTTGGGGACAACCAGCCTCCTCCCCACCTCAGCGTAGATTCTGTCTGCTGTCACAGTGCTGCGATCCTGGTGGTTCCAGAGGGCACGTGCCTTGGCAATGGCAGCCCTGTAGGGCCTCTTGAACACTGCAACCTTGCTGGCCATTAAGTTGAAGGTGCTGGGCAGGAAGGTTGATAGGATTGCCAACAACAGCTTCCATATCGTCAGGCACAGCCAGAGAGTCTTCTAGGTAGATATAATCCAACTCCTGTCCGTACACGGATCCAGCCAACGGGGTAGCCTCAGCAGCATCATCAGAATCGGTATTCACATTCTGAACCTCTGGCAGGTCTGGCAGTGTGTCATCCTCTGTCCCAAACTGGACAAAGGCCTTAACAAAGTTGCTACCATTGTCTGTAGTAGTCCTGGAATAGAAAGACAGTAAGTATTTTTTTTTATAAAATTCCAGTCATTAAATATTACAATTGAATTGAGTTTCTAAATAAAAATAATCTAAAATTTACGCGAGAAAACTTTCTGATACAAATTGTTAATAGAACTAATAGTCTAATAATTAATATTAATATACTATCAACTATCTAACCTGGTGACTTTTTCTCAATGTGGAATTCATAGTGGACGTTGACCATGGGCCTGTGCAAGCACATCATAGGTATGATGGCCTCTCAGCCTGATGTACGCGAGCACTGCTTTTTGCCTCTGCCTGGTGGTGGGGTCCAACCAGTGGACAGTCATGCCCAGGTAGCCTTTCTCGTGGGCAGACAAGCAGTCAGCTGTGGTGGTGGCCACCCACTTAACATCGCCCAAGGAATTAAAAAAAAATATAAGTTTTAAATTTTAAGTTTTTAAGTTATTTAAATAATGGGAATATAAATTAACTCGTCTAAAAAAAGATAAAATTATGTCAATTAGTCAATTACCCAATCAAGTACTGCTTCGAGTGAGTAAGCAAATAAACGATTCACCTGCCCAGTGGTCTCCTCGACATGGAGCTCTTGCTAGAGTTCAGCGTCTTGATCAGCCTCTACAAGGGAGAGTGGCAGCGTGTTGGATATGAACAGGTCCACAATCCTTTGATACACAGCAGCTTGGGGTATGCTACTGCCAGTAGCAGCAATGCCAAAGGACTCGGCAATGGTTTGCTGGCGTGCTTTCTTGCCAGAAGAATGTGAAAACAGACTCGATAATTTCGAAGTGCTGCTGCCGCTGTTGGAACCAGAGAAAAACGTATTCTTGGCTTTCCCACGAGATGAACCTGCTTTGACCTTCTTCTCAAACGGGATAAACTTGGCTGGCTGGGTTCTCTTGATGTGCTGTTTGCGGTTGTTGAGGCTTGTCATGTGCCCCTTGATTGGCACAGTCTTGGGCAAGTACAGCTTGCAGTCGATTTTTTTTTTTTTTTAGAGACCATCTGGCGACTGCCCACTTGGGCATAAGTCGCCGGAAACACGAAAGCCTAGAATTAGGCTACTTTAAAATAAGGATATGAAAACATAACAATGATAAAAATTGGAAAAACTTAACAATTAGGAAGCAAACTCCGGCGTCGGGGGGAGGTCCCCCTCACCCTAGTGCAGGAGCGTGCAACCTACAAAGAAAACAACAAAAAAGAATAGAACCTACTTAAATAAAGGGGAGAAGCCCGGCCTCCCCCCAAAAGTCAACAAGTCAATGTGCACGAACTCAGGGCGCTTTGTGAGTCGATATAAATCACAATCCGGTCTCCCAACCGGGCACGTCAGGTAATCTCCCGTACCGAGTGGTGTATTGCAACTAGTTCGGCCGTTAAGACAGACGCAGCACTTGGCAGAGCTCCGCTGAGTTCAAACAGAGGATACACGGCGCGGAAGCCGACCCCCTCTTGGGACTTGGAGCCATCCGTATACACTGGCACAGTTCCAGCGTGACACGAGGTGTGCTCTAAAAAGGTCGAACGCAATACTCCCGGCGTCGTACAAGCTTTGGGAGCAGAGGCGTGGCGAAAAATAGCCAAATGTGGTACCCTCCAGGGTGGCTTCTTTTTTTTTTTTAATTAAGGGGCTATCTGGCGACTGCCGACTTAGGCATAAGTCGCCGTAAACAAACAGCCTAGTTCTAGGCTACTTTAAAAAAATGAACAGGAAATAACAATAACAAAGCATTAACAAAAACAACAACAACAATTGAACCTGGTTAAATGAAAGGGAGAAGGCCGGCCTCCCCCAAAAAGTCAACATGTCCACCAGTCAAAGTGCACGCACTCGTCACGAGTACAAGGGGCAGGCGTTAGCGACCCCGCCCATCCCGGTACAGGGAGAGGTAACGTGCGCGAAGATCACCCAGACTGGGACATTCGACAAGAATGTGCCGAACAGTCTGGGGAACCACGCAGTCGTTGAAATAGGGTGCAGGCGAGCGCGACATCAAATAGCGATGCGTCACACGAGTGTGCCCGATTCGGAGACGACAGAAAGCAACCTGAAGCCGCCGCGGCATTGGGGGATAGGTCCATATGAACAGTCGCGGCGCAATGGCACGCAACTTTAAGTTCCCTTCGACCGTCTCCCATCTTCTTTGCCAAGCAGTCCGAAGAGCTACCCGTATTCCTGCCATGTAGTCAGTGTGAGGAAGAGCGAAACGCTGGTCCGGTCGACGAGTCCACGCGGACTCTTTGGCACGCTCACTCCCCGCAATTCCTACATGTCCAGGAACCCATTAGAAGATAATCTCGACATCTGCCCGGCTCGCCAAAACCGTGGCGTCACGGATTTCGCGAACCAGGGGATGCGGAGATTCCAATGCCCTGAGAGCACTCAGGGCGCTTTGTGAGTCGCTATAGATCACAATCCGGTCTCCGAAACGGGCACGTCGCGTAATCTCCCGTAACGAGTGGTGTATTGCCACCAGCTCGGCCGTGAAGACAGACGCAGCGCCTGGTAGAGCCCCGCTGACTTCAAACAGAGGGGATACGGCATGGAAGCCGACCCCCTCTTGGGACTTGGAGCCATCCGTATACACTGGCACGGTTCCAGCGTGACACGATGTGTGCTCCAAAAAGGTCGAACGCAATACTCCCAGCGCAGTACAAGCTTTGGGAGCAGAGGCGTGGCGACAAATAGCAAAATGTGGTAGCCCCTAGGGTGGCGTCCTGGGCAGAACCGGGGGCGCCACAGGCCCGAGAGCTATATCTAGCTCTCGAAGGAGTTTCCTGGCTCTAAACCCAAAGGGCTTAGGGTATGACTGGCGTCTCTCGGCGGCATAGCACCATCGAGATCAGCTGCGGATGCAGTGAGAGCTGTTGGCGACTGAGGGAGGCGCCGGGCTCGCGCATACATACGAATGATGCACTGCACGCGGCGCAGAGCGAGTGGCATCTCCCCAGCATCAACCAAAAGCTCTCAATGGGGGAAGTGAGGAAGGAACCGGTTGCAAGGCGAAGGCCGGTGTGGTGGATCGAATCCACCTTCCGCAATAAACGCTCGGCTGCGGATGCATAAAACTCGCACCGTAGTAGAGATTCGAGCGAACAAAGGATCGATAAAAAAGTAAGGCAGTAGCCCTATCAGCGCCCCAAGCGCTGAACGTCACGGAACGGAGAATATCCATGGCGCGGGTACAACAGACCCTAAGGCTGCAAATATGAGCCTCCCAGGTGAGGCGTCGGTCGAATACAAGACCAAGGAAACGGTGCAACTCAACCACATCCAGGCGCACCCCATTAAGAAACAAACCGGGGTCGGGGTGAAGCCGTGGATGGCGGCAGAAGTGCCCCACCTTAGTCTTGGCCAAAGAAAACCAAAACCTGTGCGCTTCGGCATAGCGAGAGACGCGGTTCAATGCCTGTTGGAGTCAACGCTCCAGAGTTGGCATCTGGGCCGCGCCAAAAGAGATCGAAAGGTCGTCCACGTAGAGCGTAGCGAGAACATCTTCCGGCAGCACCGAGGTGATGCCGTTGATGCTCAGGGCAAAGAGTGTGACACTGAGGACACTTCCCTGCGGGACACCCTCTTCCTGCTCCTTTGGGCCGGAGAGGGCTCCCCCCACCCGTACGCGGAATCGACGATCTCGCAAAAATTCAGATATAAACATTGGGAGGCGTCCCCTCGCCCCCATCGTGTAGAGAGTCCATATGATACCGTATCGCCATGCGGTATCATAGGCCTTCTCCAGATCAAAAGGAAAGCCTCGCAGACGGCATTTTCCAGTCAGAGCAAAGCATCCAACGTGGAGTGGAACTTACGGAAGCCGCACTGTGCAGAAGACAGATGGCCTCCGCTCTCCAGGAAATAGGCTAATCTAACATTTACCAATTTCTCCATCAACTTGCACACGCAAGAGGTTAGAGAGATTGGGCGGAAACCGGTCGGAGTAGAGTGATCTCTCCCCGGCTTGCGAAATGCGAGCACAGTAGCGATTCGCCAGGAGTCTGGGAGAAGACCTTCAACCCAGATCCTGTTGAACAAATTTAACAGAAATGCCATGCCTCGCTCACCCAGGTGTCGAAGCATGGCGTACGGGACATCGTCCGGACCATGGGCGGTGTCCGCGCACGAAGCGTGAGCGGAGCGCAACTCACTCACAGTAAACCTGTCATTGAAGGGTTCTCCGCCTCTCGAGGTAAAGTCCAGCCGGCGGCCTTCCGCGATATCACGACGTGCATTGAATACTGGCTGATCAGCATCTCGGCTAGAGAATGCGGAGGAAGCGTTCGCGAAGGATTCCGCCACGAACGCGCGATGCGAGATTGCGGTCCCATTGTCCTGGAAAACGGGAGGGGGTCCTGCAAGAACTTGCTCCAAATCCTTTTGACTGGCTTCCACACCTCTGCTAGAGGGGTCTTTCCGTTAAGTGAAGACACGTATGAGAGCGGCGGGCGTGCTTCGAAATATACCGGAACCTAGCCCTAGCCCGACGAAATTCAGCGACAGTGAAATCGTTCGGGCGGCGCTTATAGCGCATGTAGGCATAACGCTTCTGTTTGAGGGCCGTCTCACACTCGGCCGACCATCATGGGAGTGGTCGGCGTGCAAAACGGCCAGACGTCCTAGGAATAGTAGTCGGGCCCACGGCGATGAGGTTGCCGGAGAAGAACTCAACGGCCTCATATACCGACCTAAACTCCTCGACTGAGATAGAGAATTCAGTCATTTCCTGAAATGCAGGCCACCGCACCCGCGCCAAGCACCACAGAGGTGGTTTCTCAGGCGGCAGTTGCCCTGAAAATGATATTTGAATGGGAAAGTGATCACTACCATGGAGGTCATCGACCACCCCCCAATCAAAATCAGGCTGTGCATCCAAAGAGCACAAAGATAGATCAAGGCAAGAAAATGAAGCGGTTCTCGGACAGTGATGCGTAAACTCATCCACGTTTAGGACACCCATCTCAAGCTCTTCGATCAGATCGGCAAGGAATTTTCCCCTGGGATTTATGGAGTAATCTCCCCAGAGAGGATGACTGCCGTTCAGATATCCAAGCAAGAGATAGGGCATCGGCAACCGTGCCACGACGCGGCGGAAGTCTCCCGCGTCGAAGTCAGCTGACGGTGGCATGTACGCAGAAATGATAGTATACCTCCTATCCAGGTGCAGCTGCACAGCCACTGCCTGAAAGGAGGTATCTAAAGAGAAAGGAAGAACGGAGACATCATGCCGGGTGTAAACCGCGCATCCCCCAGCCCGGCCATCCCGCGGTGGTGGGGTCGTAAGACCCTTATACCCCGGGAGGGCAGGCAGCGGGCACGCGCCTAGCATGGTCTCCTGCAAAAAAAATAGCTAACGGGGAACGGGACGAGACGAGCCTCCGCAGCTCCTCCCAGTTGGCCCGGAGTCCACGGCAATTCCATTGAAGGAATATGCCCTCCAGGCCTAGCTCGGAGACGCGCGGGCCCTCCTCGAATTGAAGACCCTCACGGGAATAGCCGTACGCTTCCCGGGGGAAGAACCCCGGGCGCTGTTGGCGGGACAAAGGGCTGTCGCCTTCCAGGACTTATTGGGGGAGGTTGGGCTCGCCATGCGAGTCTTTTCCACCCTCCACCTCGAAACCTTAGGCGGGCGTTGCGGCTTCGGAGGCGGGGGGGGGGCTCTCTTTTCGAGGAACCACCGTCTCCGAGCCTTCGCTCCAACTCGGGGCGTGGGCGAAGGGACCGAAGCTCCTTTGTTACTGTCCTCCTTTCGGGGAACAGCTTTAGGAACCCCGGAAGATGGCCTAGGGACCATCTTCAGGGGTGTTGCCTCCTATGAGTCTAACGACTCGGTGGAGGGGCGTGGCCGTTTCGCCTTACGGGAAACGGTCACGCTGGGGGAAGAGGGGGGAGCCCTGGTTTGAGCCGGGGCTGGGTGTGAACCCTTTTTTCCGCCAGCTTTACCAGGGGAGCGCCCAGGTTGGGTAGAGCCCGCAGAACGGCTCCGAATGGGCGCGGAAACAAACGTGCTCGTTGGCCTGGATGGGCCAGGAGCAGAGGGTGCATTTCTAACTATTGAGGCATATGACGTCCCAGGCAGAGCCAGGCACGCCAGGACCAAGTCCTTAGCCTCGCGGAATGAGAGTCGATCCTGGGCCTGAACGGTCAGGATTTCTTTCTCAAGGAGATATGCACCACATTGCTTCGAAGAAGCAGGGTGCGGCTCTCCGCAATTGACACACTTGGCCACACACGATTTGGACTTATCGTGTGCGACCTTGGAGCAATTTACACATACTTCGGGTGACCCCAACTTTGCACGTCTACATGAGCGATTCGTATGGCCGAAGCGGTGACAGTAATAGCACCGCCACGGCAGTGGCAAGAATGCCTTCACGCGGTAGCGGTACCAACCGGTACGCACCGACTCAGGGAGCTTGTCACAGTCGAACGTGACGAAGAGTGTAGGGGTGGGTCTCGAGGCCCCTCCGTTTTCTCATCAAACGTTCGACTTTGACCGCCCCATGGTCGGCCAGCTCTAGGGTGATGTCCTCAATGGAGTAGTCAACGAGTTCCCTCGCATAAACTACTCCTTTCACAAAGTTCATGGTAGAGTGCGGCGTCACACTTACCGGGGTGCCATGAAGTGTCCGAAGAGCACTTATCTTGGCCGCCTCGGCGGGATTCGCCAGAAGGCTCCCGTCCGAGAAACGGGTTACCTTCGGCTCTCTACCAATTGCACTAGCCAATCCTCTCCTCTGATGGATCATGTTGCCCTTGGACAACATGGTGCCATCAGTGGAGCGAATAACGAGGAAGCGTTTGAAGCCAGCGGGCTCGAAAACGCCAGGTAACCTCTGAATGAAGGGCCCCGATGTCATCGAGGCTCCGCCCTGTGCACTTTTAGTCTTTGTCATCGTCAGGAGCTCCGTACCCGGGGGGGCAGAGGGGCCAGATGTGCCGATCTTGGCTTGGTCGCTTGCCAAAGTGGCAGCAGACCCATCCGTCCCCGTAGCCCCCGCGGATAGAGAGGAGCCCCGAGTCTTCTTCGTCTTTTTCGTCCTTTTCTTTTTTGGAGAGGAGGGCGGGGAATGAACCCGCTTCTCACCCCCGCCGGTAGAAGCCCCCAGGCCAGATGGACCGGCCTCAGCCAGGTCCTTCTCCGAAATGGAGAAGGTCCTGGTGGTCGCAGGGGCACCGGTCAGAGGAGATCCCTCCCCTCCTTGTGCTGCCTCGGAGGCCCCAGCCGTTTGAGGAGGACCTTGCATAGGGGCGGATTCGGGTTCGGTGCTTGGCGCCGAGCTCGGATTCCCCCCCATGCAAGGCCCTACCGTCTGAGGTTGGTTTTCCTCAAGGACCATGTCTATCACAGGAGGGGCCTCCAGTTGGCCATCCCCTCCCAGGACATCGCAGGTCCCCTTGGCAGCGTCATAAGTCTTTAGTGGGGAGGCACAGGCCTTGACCCCGGCAAGGTTTAATATTTTTGCCAGCAGGTCTTTTTAGGAAAGCGACCGAAGGGGCCTGTCTTCCCTCTCCCCCCTAAGGGGGTTTGCCCTACCGAGCCACTTGCACAAGGGGCGGTCGGCAATGGGCTGCCTGCTGGCTTTCTTGGCAGTCCCCTTAGAAAGCAAAGGAGGGACTGCCGCTGGAGATAGGGAGGTGCCCGAAAGCACCTCCAGAGAAGGGGGTGAGGGGGAGTCCCCTACACCCATAGGCGTAGGAGAGGAGTAAGCCTCCTCTCCGGTTAAAGAGGTATGGAGGGTCCCTTGCGCAAGCACAGGGGGGGGGGGGAGACCTCCATCTTTTCTGTGGAGCTGCACGAGGGCGGCTCCGTTGTTTTAGGGGGAATTAAGGGGGGTTGTTTTTTTTTCATACATGGGCATGGTGACCCTCTTTGTTTTACGGGACGCAATCGCTCACCACCTCTTGCAGTAGCCCGCACTGCAAGAGGTACTTACAGGCCCGGCAGAGCCAGGCGCCGCCATTTGGGACCACCCCTCCCGCCTGGTGGCCTGGCAGTCCTTCGGCAGGGCGGCTTCCCCTTGAACACGGCGTAAAAAAGATAGATTTTTAAGAGGAGAGGAAAAGGGATGTGAGGAAGGTATGGGTGGGGATGAAGCAGGTTGTTAAAAAAAAACCCATCCCGAACTGGAGCTGAGGGGTTAGGGAACAATTTCGGAAGGCACCAGTCACAAGGCGAAGGCCGGTGTGGTGGATCGAATCCACCTTCCGCAATAAACGCTCGGCTGCGGATGCATAAAACTTGCATCCGTAGTCGAGCTTCGAACGAACAAAGGATCGATAAAAGAGTAGGGCAGTAGCCCTATCAGCGCTGAACGTCACGGAACGAAGAATATCCATGGCGCGGGTAGAACAGACCCTAAGGCTGCGAATATGAGCCTCTCAGGTGAGGCGTCGGTCGAATACAAGACCAAGGAAACGGTGCGACTCAACCACATCCAGGCGCACCCCATTAAGAAACAAATCTGGGTCGGGTTGGAGCCGTGGATGGCGGCAGAAGTGCCCCACCTTAGTCTTGGCCAAAGAAAACCGAAACCTGTGCGCTTCGGCATAGCGAGAGACGCGGTTCAATGCCTGTTGGAGTCGACGCTCCAGAGTTGGCATCTGGGCCGCGCCAAAAGAGTTCTTAAGGTCGTCCACGTAGAGCGTAGCGAGAACATCTTCCGGCACCACCGAGGTGATGCCGTTGATGCTCAGGACAAAGAGTGTGACACTGAGGACACCCTCTTCCTGCTCCTTTGGGCCGGAGAGAGCTCCCCACACCCGTACGCGGAATCGACAATCTCGCAAAAATTCAGATATAAACATTGGGAGGCGTCCCCTCGCCGTCATCGTGTGGAGAGTCTCCATGATACCGTATCGCCATGCGGTATCATAGGCCTTCTCCAAATTGAAAAACACCGTGGCGTAGTTCTGTCTACGAAGGAAGGCCTCGCAAACGGAATTTTCCAGTCGGAGCAGAGCATCCGACGTGGAGTGGAACTTGCGGAAGCCGCACTGTGCGGAAGACAGATGGCCTCCGCTGTCCAGGAAAAAGGCTAATCTAACATTTACCAATTTCTCCATCAACTTGCACACGCAAGAGGCTAGAGAGATTGGGCGGAAACCGGTCGGAGTAGAGTAATCTCTACCCGGTTTGCGAAAGGCGAGCACACTAGCGATTCGCCCGGTATCTGATAGGAGACCCTCCACCCAGATCCTATTGAACAAATCTAAGAGAAAGGCCATGCCTCGCTCATCCAGGTGTCGAAGCATGGCGTACGGGACATCGTCCGGACCATGGGCGGTGTCCGCGCACGAAGCGAGAGCGGAACGCAACTCACTCACAGTAAACCTGTCGTTGAAGGGTTCTCCGCCTCTGGAGTTCAATTCCAGCCGGCGGCCTTCCGCGACATCACGACGTGTATTGAATGCTGGGGAAGCAGCATTCCGGCTAGAGAATTCAGAAAAAGCGGTCGCGAAAGATTCCGCCACGGACGCGGGGTCCGAGATTGTGGCCCCATTTCCCTGGAGAACAGGCGGGGGGTCCTGCGAGAACTTGCCCCAAATCCTTTTGACTCGCTTCCACAACTCTGCTTGCAGTAGATTTTTTTTTTTTTTTTTTTTTAAGAGCTCATCTGGCGACTGCCTACTTGGGCATTAGTCGCCGTATTAAAACTGGCCTAGTTCTATGCTACTTTAAAATAAAATTAAGGAAAAAAAAAAACAAAACCCAAAAGGGACAAAGGAAGCAAGCTGGTGCGTCGGGAAGAGGTCCCCCGGCGCAGGAGCGTGCAACTAAAGGAAAAAAAAAACAAAACAAAAAAAAACATGCAAAAAAACAAAACAAAACAAAAAAACAAACAAACCTTGCTTAAATAATAGGGAGAACGCCGGCCTTCCCCAAGAAGTCAACAAGTCCACAAGTCAATGTGCACGAATCTGAACCGAGCACAAGGGACAGGCGGTAGCGACCCCGCCCATCCCGGTACTGGGACAGGTATCGTGCGCGAAGATCACCCAGACTGGGACATTCGACAAGAATGTGCCGAACAGTCTGGGGGACGACGCAGTCGTTGCAATAGGGCGCAGGCGAGCGCTCCATCAAATAGCGATGCGTCACACGAGTCTGTCCGATTCGGAGACGACAGAAAGCAACCTGAAGCCGCCGCGGCGTTGGGGGATAGGTCCATGAGAACAGTCGCGGCGCAATGGCACGCAACTTTAAGTTCCCTTCGACCGTCTCCCATCTTCTTTGCCAAGCAGTCCGAAGAGCTGCCCGTATTCCTGCCATGTAGTCGGTGTGAGGAAGAGCGAAACGCTGGTCCGGTCGCAGAGTCCTCGCGGACTCTTTGGCGCCCTCATCGGCGCGCTCAATCCCCGCAATTCCTACATGTCCAGGAACCCAGCAGAACATAATCTCGACATCTGCCCGGCTCGCCATTTTTTTTTTTTTTTGTTTGTTTAAGAGCTCATCTGGCGACTGCCTACTTGGGCATTAGTCGCCGTATTAAAACTGGCCTAGTTCTAGGCTACTTTAAAATAAAATTAAAGAAAAAAAAAAACACCCCAAAAGGAGGAAAGGAAGCAAGCTGGTGCGTCGGGAAGAGGTACCCCCGGCGCAGGAGCGTGCAACTAAAGGAAAAAAACAAAACAAACCTTGCTTAAATAATAGGGCGAACGCCGGCCTCCCCCAAGAAATCAACAAGTCCACAAGTCAATGTGCACGAATCTGAACCGAGCACAAGGGACAGGCGGTAGCGACCCCGCCCATCCCGGTACTGGGACAGGTATCGTGCGCGAAGATCACCCAGACTGGGACATTCGACAAGAATGTGCCGAACAGTCTGGGGGACGACGCAGTCGTTGCAATGGGGCGCAGGCGAGCGCTCCATCAAATAGCGATGCGTCACACGAGTGTGTCCGATTCGGAGACGACAGAAAGCAACCTGAAGCCGCCGCGGCATTGGGGGATATTTTTTTTTTTTAATTAAGGGGCTATCTGGCGACTGCCGACTAAGGCATAAGTTGCCGTAAACAAACAGCCTAGTTTTAGGCTACTTTAAAAAATTAAACAGAAAACAATAAAAAGAAATAACAATAACAATAACAAAGCAATAACAAAACAATTACAAAAACAACAACAACAATTAAATCGGGTTAAATAAAAGGGAGAAGGCCGGCCTCCTCCAAAAAGTCAATAAGTCCACCAGTCAAAGTACACGCACTCGTCCCGAGCACAAGGGACAGGCGGTAGCGACCCCGCCCATCCCGGTACCGGGACAGGTGTCGTGCGCGAAGATCACCCAGACTGGGACATTCGACAAGAATGTGCCGAACAGTCTGGGGGACGACGCAGTCGTTGCAATAGGGCACAGGCGAGCGCTCCATCAAATAGCGATGCGTCACACGAGTGTGTCCGATTCGGAGACGACAGAAAGCAACTGAAGCCGCCGCGGCATTGGGGGATAGGTCCATGGGAACAGTCGCGGCGCAATAGCACGCAACTTTAAGTTCCCTTCGACCGTCTCCCATCTTCTTTGCCAAGCAGTCCGAAGAGCTGCCCGTATTCCTGCCATGTAGTCGGTGTGAGGAAGAGCGAAACGCTGGTCCGGTCGCAGAGTGCTCGCGGACTCTTTGGCGCCCTCATCGGCGCACTCATTCCCCGCAATTCCTACATGTCCAGGAACCCAGCAGAAGATAATCTCGACATCTGCCCGGCTCGCCAAAACCGTGGCGTCACGGATGCATTGGGGGATAGGTCCATGGGAACAGTCGCGGCGCAATGGCACGCAACTTTAAGTTCCCTTCGACCGTCTCCCATCTTCTTTGCCAAGCAGTCCGAAGAGCTGCCCGTATTCCTGCCATGTAGTCGGTGTGAGGAAGAGCGAAACGCTGGTCCGGTCGCAGAGTCCTCGTGGACTCTTTGGCGCCCCTCATCGGCGCGCTCATTCCCCGCAATTCCTACATGTCCAGGAACCCAGCAGAAGATAATCTCGACATCTTCCCGGCTCGCCAAAACCGTGGCGTCACGGATATCGCGAACCAGGGGATGCGGAGATTCCAATGCCCCGAGAGCACTCAGGGCGCTTTGTGAGTCGCTATAGATCACAATCCGGTCTCCGAACTGGGCACGTCGCGTAATCTCACGTACCGAGTGGTGTATTGCCACCAGCTCGGCCGTGAAGACAGACCCAGCGCCTGGTAGAGCCCCGCTGACTTCAAACAGAGGGGATACGGCGTGGAAGCCGACCCCCTCTTGGGACTTGGAGCCATCCGTATACACTGGCACGGTTCCAGCGTGACACGTTGTCTGCTCCAAAAAGGTCGAACGCAATACTCCCGGCGCAGTACAAGCTTTAGGAGCAGAGGCGTGGCGACAAATAGCCAAATGTGGTACCCTCCAGGGTGGCGTCCTGGGCAGAACCAGGGGCGCCACCGGCCCGAGAGCTATATCTAGCTCTCGAAGGAGTTACCTGGCCCTAAACCCTTAGGGTATGACTGGCGTCTCTCGGCGGCATAGGCACCATCGAGATCAGCTGCGGATGCAGTGAGAGCTGTTGGCGACTGAGGAAGGCGCCGGGCTCACGCATACAGGCGAGTGATGCACTGCACGCGGCGCAGAGCGAGTGGAATCTCCCCAGCATCGACCAACAGGCTCTCAATGGGGGAAGTGCGGAAGGCACCGGTCGCAAGGCGAAGGCCGGTGTGGTGGATCGAATCCACCTTCCGCAATAAACGCTCGGCTGCGGATGCATAAAACTCGCACCTGTAGTCGAGCTTCGAACGAACGAAGGATCGATAAAAAAGTAGGGCAGTAGCCCTATCAGCGCCCCAAGCGCTGAACGTCACGGAACGGAGAATGTCCATGGCGCGGGTACAAGAGACCCTAAAGCTGCGAATATGAGCCTCCCAGGTGAGGCGTCGGTCGAATACAAGACCAAGGAAACGGTGCGACTCCACCACATCCAGGCGCACCCCATTAAGAAACAAATCTGGGTCGGGGTGAAGACGTGGATCGCAGCAGAAGTGCACCACCTTAGTCTTGGCCAAAGAAAACCGAAACCTGTGCGCTTCGGCATAGCGAGAGACGCGGTTCAATGCCTGTTGGAGTCGACGCTCCAGAGTTGGCATCTGGGCCGCGCCAAAAGAGATCGAAAGGTCGTCCACGTAGAGCGTAGCGAGAACATCTTCCGGCAGCACCGAGGTGATGCCGTTGATGCTCAGGGCAAAGAGTGTGGCACTGAGGACACTTCCCTGCGGGACACCCTCTTCCTGCTCCTTTGGGCCGGAGAGAGCTCCCCCCACCGGTACGCGGAATCGACGATCTCGCAAAAATTCAGATATAAACATTGGGAGGCGTCCCCTCGCCCCCATCGTGTGGAGAGTCTCCATGATACCGTATCGCCATGCGGTATCATAGGCCTTCTCCAGATCGAAAAAGACCGTGGCGTAGTGCTGTCTACGAAGGAAAGCCTCGCAGACGGCATTTTCCAGTCGGAGCAGAGCATCCGACGTGGAGTGGAACTTGCGGAAGCCGCACTGTGCGGAAGACAGATGGCCTCCGCTGTCCAGGAAAAAGGCTAATCTAACATTTACCAATTTCTCCATCAACTTGCACACGCAAGAGGCTAGAGAGATTGGGCGGAAACCGGTCGGAGTAGAGTAATCTCTACCCGGTTTGCGAAAGGCGAGCACACTAGCGATTCGCCCGGTATCTGATAGGAGACCCTCCACCCAGATCCTATTGAACAAATCTAAGAGAAAGGCCATGCCTCGCTCATCCAGGTGTCGAAGCATGGCGTACGGGACATCGTCCGGACCATGGGCGGTGTCCGCGCACGAAGCGAGAGCGGAACGCAACTCACTCACAGTAAACCTGTCGTTGAAGGGTTCTCCGCCTCTGGAGTTCAATTCCAGCCGGCGGCCTTCCGCGACATCACGACGTGTATTGAATGCTGGGGAAGCAGCATCCCGGCTAGAGAATTCGGAAAAAGCGGTCGCGAAAGATTCCGCCACGGACGCGGGGTCCGAGATTGTGGCCCCATTTTCCTGGAGAACGGGCGGGGGGTCCTGCGAGAACTTGCCCCGAATCCTTTTGACTCGCTTCCACACCTCTGCTAAAGGGGTCTTCCCGTTAAGTGAAGACACGTATGCCCGCCAAAAAGAGCGGCGGGCGTGCTTCGAAATATACCGGAACCTAGCCCTAGCCGGACGAAATTTAGCGACAGTAAAATCGTTCGGGCGGCGCTTATAGCGCATGTAGGCATAACGCTTCTGTTTGAGGACCGTCTCACACTCGGCCGACCACCATGGGAGTGGTCAGCGTGCAAAACGGCCAGACGTCCTAGGAATAGTAGTCAGGCCCACGGCGATGAGGTTGCCGGAGAAGAACTCAACGGCCTCATATACCGACCTAAACTCCTCGACTGAGATAGAGAATTCAGTCATTTCCTGAAATGCAGGCAACCGCGCCCGCGCCAAGCACCACCGAGGTGGTCTCTCAGGCGGCAGTTGCCCTGAAAATGATATTTGAATGGGAAAGTGATCACTACCATGGAGGTCATCGACCACCCCCCAATCAAAATCAGGCTGTGCATCCGAAGAGCACAAAGATAGGTCAAGGCAAGAAAATGAAGCGGTTCTCGGACAGTGATGCGTAAACTCATCCACGTTTAGGACACCCATCTCAAGCTCTTCGATCAGATCGGCAAAGACTTGTCCCCTGGGATTTATGGAGTAATCTCCCCAGAGAGGATGCCTGCCGTTCAGATCTCCAAGCAAGAGATAGGGCATCGGCAACCGCGCCACGACGCGGCGGAAGTCCCCCGCGTCGAAGTCAGCTGACGGTGGAATGTACGCAGAAATCAGAGTATACCTCCTATCCAGGTGCAGCTGCACAGCCACTGCCTGAAAGGAGGTATCTAAAGAGAAAGGAAGAACGGAGACATCATGCCGGGTGTAAACCGCGCATCCCCCAGCCCGGCCATCGTGCGGTGGTGGGGTCGCAAGACCCTTATACTCCGGAAGGGCAGGTAGGGCGCACGCGCCTAGCATGGTCTCCTGCAAAAATATAGCTAACGGGGAACGGGACGAGCCTCCGCAGCTCCTCCCAGTTGGCCCGGAGTCCACGGCAATTCCATTGAAGGAATATGCCCTCCAGGCCTAGCTCGGAGGAGACGCGGGGGCCCTCCTCGAACTGAAGACCCTCACGGGAATGGCCGTACGCTTCCCGGGGGCAAAACCCCGGGCGCTGTTGGCCGGACAAAGCGCTGTCGCCTTCGAAGACTTATTGGGGGAGGTTGGGCTCGCCATGCGAGTCTTTTCTTCCCTCCGCCTCGAAACCTTAGGCGGGGGGCCCTCTTTTCGAGGAACCACCGTCTCCGAGCCACTCGCTCCACCTCGGGGCGTGGGCGAAGGAGCCGAAGCTCCTTTGTTGCTGTCCTCCTTTCGGGGGACAGCGTTAGGAACCCTGGAAGATGGCCTAGCGACCATCTTCAAGGCTGTTGCCTCATGTGAGTCTAACGACTCTGTGGAGGCGCGTGGCCGTTTCGCCTTACGGGAAACGGTCACGCTGGGGGAAGAGGGGGGAGCCCTGGTTTTAGCCGGGGCTGGGTGTGAACCCTTTTTGCCGCCAGCTTTACCAGGGGAGCACCCGAGTGTAGTAGAGTTTGCAGAAGGGCTCCGAATGGGCGCGGAAACAACCATGCTCGTTGGCCTGGATGGGCCAGGAGCAGAGGGTGCTTTTCTAACTATTGAGGCATATGACGTCCCAGGCAGAGCCGGGCGCGCCAGGACCAAGTCCTTAGCCTCGCGGAATGAGAGTCGATCCTGGGCCTGAACGGCCAGGATTTCCGTCTCAAGGAGATATGCACCACATTGCTTCGAAGGAGCAGGGTGCGGCTCTCCGCCATGACACACTTAGGCCACACACGATTTGGAATTATCGTGTGCGACCTTGGAGCGGCACGCACCGACTCAGGGAGCTTGTCACAGTCGAACGTGACGAAGAGTGTAGGATGTGGGTCTCGAAGCCCCTCCCTGTTTTCTCATCACACGTTCGACCTTGACCGCCCCATGGTCGGCCAGCTCTAGGGTGATGTCCTCAATGGAGTAGTCAACGAGTTCCCTCGCATAAACTACTCCTTTCACAAAGTTCATGGTAGAGTGCGGCGTCACACTCACCGGGGTGCCATGAAGTGTCCGAAGAGCACTTATCTTGGCCGCCTGGGCGGGATTCGCCAGAAGGCTCCCGTCCGAGAAACGGGTTACCTTCGGCTCTCTACCAATTGCACTAGCTAATCCTCTCCTCTGATGGATCATGTTGCCCTTGGACAACATGGTGCCATCAGTGGAGCGAATAACGAGGAAGCGTTTGAAGCCAGCGGGCTCGAAAACGCCAGGTAACCTCTGAATGAGGGGCCCCGATGTCATCGAGGCTCCGCCCTGTGCATTCTTTGTGTTAGTCTCAGTCAGGGGCTCCGCACACGAGGAAGTAGAGGGGCCGGATGTGCCGATCTTGGCTTGGTCGCCTACCAAAGTGGTAGCAGACCCATCCGTCCCCGTAGCCCCCGCGGTTGGAGAGGAGCCCCGAGTCTTCTTCGTCTTTTTCTTTTTAGGAGAGGAGGGCGGGGAATGAACCCGCTTCTCACCTCCGCCGGCAGAAGCTCCCATGCCAGATGGGCCGGCCTCAGCCAGGTCCCTCTCCGAAATGGAGAAGGTCCTGGTAGTCGTAGGGGCACCTGTCGGAGGAGATCGCTCCCCTCCTTTTACTGCCTCGGAGCCCTCGGCCATTTGAGGGGGACCTTGCATAGGGGCAGATTCGGGTTCGGTGCTTGGCGCCGAGCCCGGATTTCCCTCCATGGAAGGCCCTACCGTCTGAGGCTGGGTCTCCTCAAGGACCATGTCTATCACAGGAGGGGCCTCCAGTTGGCCATCCCCTCCCAGGACATCGCAGGTCCCCTTGGCAGTTTCGCCAGTCTTGTGTGGGGAGGCACAGGCCTTGACCCCAGCAAGGTTTAAAATTCTTGCCAGGTCTTTTGAGGGAAGCGACCGAAGGGGCCTGGCTTCCCTCTCCCCCCTAAGGGGGTTTGCCCTACCGAGCCGCTTGCACGAGGGGCGGTCGGCAATGGGCTGCCTGCTGGCTTTCTTGGCAGTCCCCTTAGAAAGCAAAGGAGGGACTGCCGCTGGAGATAGGGAGGTGCCCAAAAGCACCTCCAGAGAAGGGGGTGAGGGGGTGTCCCCTACACCCGTAGGCGTAGGAGAGGAGTAAGCCTCCTCTCCGGTTAAAGAAGTATGGAGGGTCCCCTGCGCAAGCACAAGGGGGAGGGACCTCCATTTTCTCGGTGGAGCTGCCCGAGGGCGGCTCCGTAGATGTTTTTGGGGAAGTTGGGGGTTGGGGTTTTTGTTTTTTTTTCATACATGGGCATGGTGACCCTCTTTTTAATACGGGACACAATAGCTCATCACCTCTTGCAGTTGCCCGCACTGCAAGAGGTGCTTACAGGCCTGGCAGAGCCAGCCGCCGCCATTTGGGACCACCCCTCCCGCCTGGTGGCCTGGCAGTCCATCGGCATGGCGGCTCAACCTTGAACACGGCGTAAAAATTAATAGATTTTGAAGAGGAGAGGAAAAGGGATGTGAGGAAGGTATGGGTGGGGATGAAGCAGGTTGTTAAAAGCCA
Organism: Ceratothoa steindachneri; assembly: GCA_963969495.1. Taxonomy (NCBI): domain Eukaryota; kingdom Metazoa; phylum Arthropoda; class Malacostraca; order Isopoda; family Cymothoidae; genus Ceratothoa; species Ceratothoa steindachneri. The sequence continues at coordinate 33,732,851 of OZ018330.1, read as the reverse complement.
GCCACCCCAGACCGGAGCTCAGGGGTTAGGGAATATTGTCCCCTCCCCCCTCAGCCCCGATCCGGGACGGTTGGCTGAGAAGAAGGTCAGCATCTACCCTGTGAAATTAGAGGCTGACCAGAGAAAGTTGTGCGAGAGGTTGTATGAAAAGAGAGGAAACAAGTGTTTTGAAGGAAGAGTGGCTAAGCTAGGGCCGGACGGAGCGCTGGATCCCGTCAGCACGGCGGCCAGGATGGCAAATCACCGGGGCTTGCAGTCGAAAATCAACTTGTCTCCTTCCCATGACTTGATCAAGTAGTCGTCCAGGTGGGGCCAAGGGTTCTGGGCACTGGCAGTTTCAACCTCGACGATGTGAACACATTCAATTTCTTGAAATGCCATGATGACTTATAAAATTCAAAATTACACTAGTGTCTGAATTTAAAATTTAAAATCACATATTTGCATGAAAGATTAACTGATAGGTTTTGTAATGGTTTTCCGTTTTAGTTATTTATTTATAAGAACTTAAATTACCTATATATTCAAAGAGGTTTATTAAATGAATTTGGACCTACAAAACATCGGAGTAGAAAAATGAACAAGTGCAGGGTACCGTAGCCAGCCTGCGAACAATAGTAGCAATATAATATTTGTTGTGCAATACGCAATAATAATAATAAATTAATAATAATAATATAGATAAGTACTGTATTTTAATTTTAAAGGTATACTCGGGCCAATATATATTCTATTGAATCAATAATCAACATGCATTTTATATGGGTATTAAGCTATATCATCAACTAAAGTCTAAAATCTTAAACAATATAAATATTTGAAACTATTATATAACATGTGGCTAATTAGTAATTAACAAGCTGGATCTTACATTATAGAAAATATGATTTGGCTATGCAAATACTAGAATATCAAATGAATGTATGCAAATGTTTAATGTTATAATAATGAAACTTAACTTATTTATTTTCTTTCAATTAACACTAATGGTATCGTTATAATAACACATACTCACGTTATAACAGTAATAGCTCTCCAGAGTGAAGTGAAGCCTCTTTCTACCGACACTTCCTTTTATTTATAGCACTGCATTGCGTGCTATGGTGCAATACCTTTTATATATAGCGCTGCGTTGCGTGCTATGGTGCAATACCTTTTATATATAGCGCTGCGTTGCGTGCTATGGTGCAATACCTTTTATATATAGCGCTGCGTTGCGTGTTGCTTACATATCGAATACATAAAATATTTTGAACTCATAATTCGAAGTTTGATTGAAAAGTTATTTATAATAAGTGGCGTTATATCGGGGTTGAAAGAATAACGCATACATTATTAAATATGCTAAGACTCTACATCTGTATTTAAAATCTGAAAACAATAGAAACTTTAAACGTTAACCGGTTTTTATGAATTTTTTGGGTGAGTGGACTTGAATTAACGGAAGTTAATTAGTCCGATAATGATTTCCAAAGTTAACTTAAAAGTTAAATTGCTAACGAAAATGTTAACTTGGTTAATTAACGATTAACGGATTAGTGCCCATGTTTGGGGGATTAGTAGTAGTAGGAGCAAACAACAATAATTCCAGCCATTTCTTCCCTCTTTTCTCCAAACCTGACAACCAAAATTCAATGCCGTCTACACCTCTGCTATGTAAGGAGGTCGGACATTAAACAGGTTCTCATACAAGGTTTTCTTTTAGATTGCAATTATATGTTTATACTTCAAGATGTATTAATTAAAAGTCTGGAAAGCTTCAAGCTTAATTTTATTTTATAGTAAAATAAGAATTTATTTAAAAAATACAACTTGAAATTTTAAAAATAAAACTTGAATTTTTCAAATTGTCTGAACTAATTCTCTTAATATCCTCACAAGGCAATTCAAATTCCTTACATTTTGATATATATTTTTTTTTACCTGGTACTAATCTGCTCCTGAATACTTGAAATACTCATTCCCTACAACACTAGCAATTAGTCATTACATTATTATTTACATTTCATAAACCATCTCTCCCTCTCTTGGACGCCTATTCTTGCTTAAACCTGTCAATCACGGGTGAAGAAGGGCGTGATACCCTTGCAAATTTTGTATGTGAGACAAATTGTATCTATAGGAGGGAAGAAGGTCACCAATTTATAGGAGGGGTGTCGCAGGTCTATAGGTGGTCTGTTTATATATGAATGGGGATTGGTTTGTGGATGCTGAAAAGGGATGGTAAAAGGTGGTTTATCTAATAAGGAAGTGGAGGTAAAAGTTACCCAGTTAGTGGGAGCTTGGTCGTTAGTCACATTGGCGCGTATATGGAAGAGTCCTCGTTGCTATTGCGCACGGTGGATGGTGAGGACCTTTGACAACTGGGCTTACTTTATACCTCTGTCAAATAGTTTCTGAATCCTTAATAATTCTTCACAAGGGTTATGATTTAGATGGGCTTACCGAAGATTTCCTAATTGGGGTAAAGAAGGACTTCAAAAAGGACGTAGCAAAATATACAATTTTTATTCTTATATTGGCCTATTAAAGGGGCAAGCGGCACGTCACAAGTACTTTAGGGTCAATAAGTAGGCTTTCTATTCTACACGAAATATTGGGTTCAAAGGCGACATGACTTAGGTGAATTAAACGGGTTCCGTAAAACTACCAAGGAAGTCAATAGTGTTAACGAATATGATTCTTTCTATGACTTTGGTTGTCCTTCTGGCCTTTTTTGAAATAAATGTCTGACTATATAAATATATGTTCGTTTCCTAAGGAATGTGACCTATACTATAGGGCGGGGCTACCAAACAGCTGTGTGTGTAAGATATATCTACATATTTCCAATAGTTTTATCTTTATTATAGGAATCGATTGTTACAGATCTGTGTTAAAATTTATCTTGTTCAAAGTCTGTATTTACTCAGCTGCTTTGTAGCCCCCTGTTTTCTAATAAATCTTTCCCAAGACGCGAATGTTTGCTTATGCGTGACTTTGAATTGACTCAGGTGTTTGACCTGATATCTGCTTTCCGCGTTCGTATCTTGTGTGTTCCCGCACGCGACTCTACCGACCGCTTGCCTCATCTCTATTTATACAAATTAACATATGTATATATTTTCATCTCCTTACTCTCACATTAGACATATTTTCGTTATTTACATGAGGGGCAATTTATTAGGATTTGATAAATCCACCGAGCATCCATTTGTGGTTTCTCGCTGGGCCTATTAATTCCTGCAATTTGGTGCTAGCAGCCTACCTATTATATAACACGAGCACCCCATATCTTTCAAGCCCAAACATTTCGGGTTGAGATGGTTTATGGCAGTCTTATTTTATCCTTTTTCTATTGTTTCTCTCTTATTCAAAACAAAACATTGAAATAAGGATGAAAATGCCACTAGGGCCTATCAAAGTCATCTCAGTCAGAATATCAAAAAACTCATTAATCCAACACCCCTTTTCTCAGAGGATTACAAGACTACTAGAGAGAATTAAATCACTTACAAATAGATACCATAAAAAATGGCAAGAAGAACGAACTATCCTCAAACGTACTTGCGTCTAGCATGTATTGGTAATAAATTGTTTACATTTAGGTCCTTAAACGCTTTCAATTTTGGTTCTTTTTATTTATTCCACTCGTTTGCTGAGTCTCTTTCGGTCGAGCTCCTTTTGCACAATTCGACCAAAGTTCCACAAGTGGAAAGCTGATATTACTCTAAACAACCCGGAGAAAAATACCTGGAAAAACAAACCCGGAGAACCATGTTATTTATTGAAAAGTTTAATAAGTAATATTATCATAACCATCATTCTCAATCTCTAGCCATTGGAAAAAGGAACAAGTCGACATAACCAGATTGGCTCAGGCGAGTAACACAGCCGATTCACTAACATTGAGGGGGGTTTAAGGGTTCATTAGATAGAAAGTTCGTTCCCACTCGATGGTATTTTTACTCATTCCCACTGGGAAGCCCAAAAGATGGTAAAAATTGTAAAAAAAAGAAGTCATAAATCAGAGCCTCAAAGCGAATACAGATCAAATATCGGCCCAGAAGCCTTGACGTATTTTTAAAACTAGCCACCCTGTAGAGCAAGAGTAGCCAGTCATTTCCAAGTGGATATGACACCACCACCCCACTTGGATACAATCCTGGTGTAAGACAACCACACTTGGATGCAATCTGCATGAAGTTGAATTTGAAATCCTAGCACCTGGGGGCTATATAATTCCCTTAGCATGCAACAGCCTCCCTCACTCTAACCCGGTCCCTCAGGACGGTCTCACAATGAGCATCGCCACATTTAATTGTGGCAACGTTGACGGGGCGGGGCCTACAGCATAGGCTGCAGGCTCAAAGGCTCTCTGCCTTAATCTCTCAGTGGTCAGAAGGAGAGCAGAACTACTCCTGGGGACCAATTATGAACATCAAAACCAGTCAAGAGATCCGTTGCACCTCTAAAAGACTCGTGAAAAAGATAGATTTTTTAATAAGGCAATTACCTGAGATAGGAAGGAGAGAAGATTCGTAATAGGCGCCATCCCGGCGCAGAGGGTAGTAACCATGAAACCTTCGAGACCGACGAAACTACAAAACTGTCCCCAAAGAGCATCTTCAACTAGAGCCTTCGCCACTTCATCTGGCTTCATGAAAAAGAAAAAAAAAGGTTTTTTTTTTAATTAGGGTTTCTTCTTCTGCTGCGGAGGCTGAATCAAAGTAAAGATTCGCACGCGGAAGATCACATTCATAACAAAGAATGCGTGTGGAAAATCACATTCAAACTGAGGATTGCATGTGGCAGATCACATAAAGCAAGGATGGCATAGGAAGATCGCATTCAAACCAAGGATTGCAGGCGGAAGATCACATTCAAACCAAGGATTGCACAAGGCAGATCACATTAAGCAAGGATGGCACAGGAAGATCGCATTCAAACCAAGGATATACGCGAAAGAACACATTCAAACCAATGAAACTGCATAGAAGATAACATTCAAACAAAGGATTGCGGATGGAAGATCACATTCAAATCAAGTATTGCACACATCACATTCAAACCAAGGATTGCATATAAAAGATCACATTCAAATAAAAAAATTCACATGGATTGCACATGAAAGATCACATTCAAACAAAGGATTGCATGCGGAAGATCACATTCAAACCAAGGATTGCATGCAGAAGATCACATTCAAACCAAGGATTGCACATGAAAGATCACATTCAAACCAAGGATTGAGCATAGAAGATCACATTCAAACATGGATTGAGCAATGAAGATCACATTCAAACTATGTATTGCGCATGGAAGATCACATTCAAACTAAGGATTGCGGATCGAAGATCACATTAAAACCAAGGATTGCATGCGGAAGATCACATTCAAACCAAGGATTGCACATGGAAGATCACATTCAAACCAAGGATTGAGCATAGAAGATCATTTTTTTTTTTTTTTTATTAAGGGGCTATCTGGCGACTGCCGACTTAGGCATAAGTTGCCGTAAACAAACAGCCTAGTTCTAGGCTACTTCAAAATAATTCAACAGGAAACAACAATAAAAAAATAACAATAACAAAGCAATAACAAAAACGATAACAGAAACAACAACAACAATAAAACCGGGTTAAATGAAAGGGAGAAGGCCGGCCTCCCCCCAAAAGTCAATAAGTCCACCAGTCATGGTGCACGCACTCGTCCCGAGTACAAGGGACAGGCGGTAGCGACCCCGCCCATCCCGGTACCGAGACAGGTATCGTGCGCGAAGATCACCCAGACTGGGACATTCGACAAAACTATGTCGAACAGTCTGGGGGACGACGCAGTCGTTGCAATAGGGCGCATGCGAGCGCTCCATCAAGTAGCGATGCGTCACACGAGTGTGTCCGATTCGAAGACGACAGAAAGCAACCTGAAGCCGCCGCGGCATTGGGGGATAGGTCCATGGGAACAGTCGCGGCGCAATGGCACGCAACTTTAAGTTCCCTTCGACCGTCTCCCATCTTCTTTGCCAAGCAGTCCGAAGAGCTGCCCGTATTCCTGCCATGTAGTCGGTGTGAGGAAGAGCGAAACGCTGGTCCGGTCGCAGAGTCCTCGCGGACTCTTTGGCGCCCTCATCGGCGCGCTCATTCCCCGCAATTCCTACATGTCCAGGAACCCAGCAGAAGATAATCTCGACATCTGCCCGGCTCGCCAAAACCGTGGCGTCACGAAAATCGCGAACCAGGGGATGCGGAGATTCCAATGCCCCGAGAGCACTCAGGGCGCTTTGTGAGTCGCTATAGATCACAATCCGGTCTCCGAACCGGGCACGTCGCGTAATCTCCCGTACCGAGTGGTGTATTGGGACCAGCTCGGCCGTGAAGACAGACGCAGCGCCTGGTAGAGCCCCGCTGACTTCAAACAGAGGGGATACGGCGTGGAAGCCGACCCCCTCTTGGGACTTGGAGCCATCCGTATACACTGGCACGGTTCCAGCGTAAGGACGATGTGTGCTCCAAAAAGGTCGAACGCAATACTCCCGGCGCAGTACAAGCTTTGAGAGCAGAGGCGTGGCGACAAATAGCCAAATGTGGTACCCTCCAGGGTGGCGTCCTGGGCAAAACCAGAGGCGCCACCGGCCCGAGAGCGATATCTACCTCTCGAAGGAGTTTCCTGGCCCTAAACCCAAAGGGCTTAGGGTATGACTGGCGTCTCTCGACGGCATAGGCACCATCGAGATCAGCTGCGGATGCGGTGAGAGCTGTTGGCGACTGAGGGAGGCGCCGGGCTCACGCGTACAGTCGAGTGATACACTGCACGCGGCGCAGAGCGAGTGGCATCTCCCCAGCATCGACCAACAGGCTCTCAATGGGGGAAGTGCGGAAGGCACCGGTCGACAAGCGAAGGCCGGTGTGGTGGATCGAATCCACCTTCCGCAATAACCGCTCGGCTGCGGATGCATAAAACTCGCATCCGTAGTCGAGCTTTGAACGGACAAAGGATCGATAAAAAAAGTAGGGCAGTAGCCCTATCAGCGCCCCAAGCGCTGAACGTCACGGAACGGAGAATGTCCATGGCGCGGGTACAAGAGACCCTAAGGCTGCGAATATGAGCCTCCCAGGTGAGGCGTCGGTCGAATACAAGACCAAGGAAACGGTGCGACTCAACCACATCAGGCGCACCCCATTAAGAAACAAATCTGGGTCGGGGTGAAGCCGTGGATGGCGGCAGAAGTGCACCACCTTAGTCTTGGCCAAAGAAAACCGAAACCTGTGCGCTTCGGCATAGCGAGAGACGCGGTTCAATGCCTGTTGGAGTAGACGCTCCAGAGTTGGCATCTGGGCCGCGCCAAAAGAGATCGAAAGGTCATCCACGTAGAGCGTAGCGAGAACATCTTCCGGCAGCACCGAGGTGATGCCGTTGATGCTCAGGGCAAAGAGTGTGACACTGAGGACACTTTCCTACTCCTTTGGGCCGGAGAGGGCTGCCCCCACCCGTACGCGGAATCGACGATCTCGCAAAAATTCAGATATAAAAATTGGGAGGCGTCCCCTCGCCCCCATCGTGTGGAGAGTCTCCATGATACCGTATCGCCATGCGGTATCATAGGCCTTCTCCAGATCGAAAAAGACCGTGGCGTAGTGCTGTCTACGAAGGAAAGCCTCGCAGACGGCATTTTCCAGTCGGAGCAGAGCATCCGACGTGGAGTGGAACTTGCGGAAGCCGCACTGTGTGGAAGACAGATGGACTCCGCTGTCCAGGAAAAAGGCTAATCTAACATTTACCAATTTCTCCATCAACTTGCACACGCAAAAGGTTAGAGAGATTTGGAGGAAACCGGTCGGAGTAGAGTGATCTCTACCCGGCTTGCGAAAGGCGAGCACAGTAGCGATTCGCCAGGAGTCTGGGAGAAGACCTTCCACTCAGATCCTGTTGAACAAATCTAACAGAAAGGCCATGCCTCGCTCACCCAGGTGTCGAAGCATGGCGTACGGGATGGCGTACGGGACATCGTCCGGACCATGGGCGGTGTCCGCGCACGAAGCGAGAGCGGAACGCAACTCACTCACAGTAAACTTGTCGTTGAAGGGTTCTCCGCCTCTCGAGGTAAAGTCCAGCCGGCGGCCTTCCGCGACATCACGACGTGCATTGAATGCTGGCGGAGCAGCATCACGGCTAGAGAATGCGGAAAAAGCGGTCGCTAAGGATTCCGCCACGGACGCGGGGTCCGAGATTGCGGTCCCATTCTCCTGGAGAACGGGAGGGGGGTCCTGCAAGAACTTGCCCCGAATCCTTTTGACTCGCTTCCACACCTCAGCTAAAGGGGTCTTCCCGTTAAGTGAAGACACGTATGCCCGCCAAGAAGAGCGGCGGGCGTGCTTCGAAATATACCGGAACCTAGCCCTAGCCCGACGAAATTCAGCGACAGTGAAATCGTTCGGGCGGCGCTTATAGCGCATGTAGGCATAACGCTTCTGTTTGAGGGCCGTCTCACACTCGGCCGACCACCATGGGAGTGGTCGGGGTACAAAACGGCCAGACGTCCTAGGAATAGTAGTCAGGCCCACGGCGATGAGGTTGCCGGAGAAGAACTCAACGGCCTCATCTACCGACCTAAACTCTTCGACTGAGATAAGAGAATTGAGTCATTTCCTGAAATGCAGGCCACCGCGCCCGCGCCAAGCACCACCGAGGTGGTCTCTCAGGCGGCAGTTGCCCTGAAAATGATCACCACCATGGAGGTCATCAACCAACCCCCAATCAAAATCAGGCTGTGCATCCGAAGAGCACAAAGATAGGTCAAGGCAAGAAAATGAAGCGGTTCTCGGACAGTGATGCGTAATCTCCCCAGAGAGGATGCCTGCCGTTCAGATCTCCAAGCAAGAGATAGGGCCTCGGCAACCGTGCCACGACGCGGCGGAAGTCCCCCGCGTCGAAGTCAGCTGACGGTGGAATGTACGCAGAAATGATAGTATACCTCCTATCCAGGTGCAGCTGCACAGCCACTGCCTGAAAGGAGGTATCTAAGGAGAAAGGAAGAACGGAGACATCATGCCGGGTGTAAACCGCGCATCCCCCAGCCCGGCCATCCCGCGGTGGTGGGGTCGCAAGACCCTTATACCCCGGGAGGGCAGGCAGGGGGCACGCGCCTAGCATGGTCTCCTGCAAAAAAATAGCTAACGGGGAACGGGACGAGGCGAGCTTCCGCAGCTCCTCCCAGTTGGCCCGGAGTCCACGGCAATTCCATTGAAGGAATATGCCCTCCAGGCCTAGCTCGGAGGAGACGCGGGGGCCCTCCTCGAATTGAAGACCCTCACAGGAATGGCCGTACGCTTCCCGGGGGCAGAACCCCGGGCGCTGTTGGCCGGACAAAGCGCTGGAGGCGCTGTTGCCTTCGAGGACTTATTGGGGGAGGTTGGGCTCGCCATGCGAGTCTTTTCCTCCCTCCGCCTCGAAACCTTAGGCGGGCGCTGCGGCTTCGGAGGCGGGGGGGGGCCCTCTTTTCGAGGAACCACCGTCTCCGAGCCACCCACTCCACCTCGGGGCGTGGGCGAAGGAGCCGAAGCTCCTTTGTTGCTGTCCTCCTTTCGGGGGACAGCTTTAGGAACCCCAAAGATGGCCTAGCGACCATCTTCAGGGGTGTTGCCTCCTGTGAGTCTAACGACTCTGTGGAGGGGCGTGGCCGTTTCGCCTTGCGGGAAACGGTCACGCTGGGGAAAGAGGGGGGAGCCCTGGTTTTAGCCGGGGCTGGGTATGAACCCTTTTTGCCGCCAGCTTTACCAGGGGAGCGCCCGGGTTGGGTAGAGCCCGCAGAAGGGCTCCGAATGGGCGCGGAAACAACCGTGCTCGTTGGCCTGGATGGGCCAGGAGCAGAGGGTGCTTTTCGAACTACTGAGGCATATGACGTCCCAGGCAGAGCTGGGCGCGCTAGGACCAAGTCCTTAGCCTCGCGGAATGAGAGTCTATCCTGGGCCTGAACGGCCAGGATTTCTTTCTCCAGGAGATATGCACCACATTGCTTCGAAGAAGCAGGGTGCGGCTCTCCGCAATTGACACACTTGGCCACACACGATTTGGACTTATCGTGTGCGACCTTGGAGCAATTTACACAGACTTCGGGTGACCCCGACTTTGCACGTCTACATGAGCGATTCGTATGGCCGAAGCGGTGACAGTAATAGCACCGCCGCGGCAGTGGCACGAATGCCTTCACGCGGTAGCGGTACCGACCGGCACGCACCGACTCAGGGAGCTTGTCACAGTCGAACGTGACGAAGAGTGTAGGGGTGGGTTTCGAAGCCCCTCCCTGTTTTCTCATCACACGTTCGACCTTGACCGCCCCATGGTCGGCCAGCTCTAGGGTGATGTCCTCAATGGAGTAGTCAACGAGTTCCCTCGCATAAACTACTCCTTTCACAAAGTTCATGGTAGAGTGCGGCGTCACACTCACCGGGGTGCCATGAAGTGTCCGAAGAGCACTTATCTTGGCCGCCTCGGCGGGATTCGCCGCATTCGCCAGAAGGCTGCCGTCCGAGAAACGGGTCACCTTCGGCTCTCTACCAATTGCACTAGCTAATCCTCTCCTCTGATGGATCATGTTGCCCTTGGACAACATGGTGCCATCAGTGGAGCGAATAACGAGGAAGCGTTTGAAGCCAGCGGGCTCGAAAACGCCAGGTAACCTCTGAATGAGGGGCCCCGATGTCATCGAGGCTCCGCCCTGTGCACTCTTGGTCTTAGTCTTGGTCAGGGGCTCCGCACGCGAGGGGGTGGAGGGGCCGGATTTGCCGATCTTGGCTTGGTCGCCTACCAAAGTGGCAGCAGACCCATCCGTCCCCGCAGCCCCCGCGGATGGAGAGGAGCCCCGAGTCTTTTTCGTCTTTTTAGTCCTTTTCTTTTTTGGAGAGGAGGGCGGGGAACGAACCCGCTTCTCACCCCCGCCGGCAGAAGCCCCCAGGCCAGATGGACCGGCCTCAGCCAGGTCCCTCTCCGAAATGGAGAAGGTCCTGGTTGTCGTCGGGGCACCTGTCGGAGGAGATCCCTCCCCTCCTTTTACTGCCTCGGAGCCCTCAGCCATTTGAGGAGGACCTTGCATAGGGGCGGATTCGGGTTCGGTGCTTGGCGCCGAGCCCGAATTCCCCCCCATGGAAGGCCCTACCGTCTGAGGCTGGGTCTCCTCAAGGACCATGTCTATCATAGGAGGGGCCTCCAGTTGGCCATCCCCTCCCAGGACATCGCAGGTCCCCTTGGCAGTGTCGCCAGTCTTGTGTGGGGAGGCACAGGCCTTGACCCCAGCAAGGTTTAAAATTCTTGCCAGCAGATCTTTTGAGGGAAGCGACCGAAGGGGCCTGGCTTCCCTCTCCCCCCTAAGGGGGTTTGCCCTACCGAGCCGCTTTGATGGGGAGCGGCTGGCTAAGGGCTGCCTGCTGGCTTTCTTGGCAGTCCCCTTGGAAAGAAAAGAGGGGACTGCCGCTGGGAAAAGGGAGGTGTCCGAAAGCACCTCCAGAGAAGGGGGTGAGGGGGAGTCCCCTGCACCCGTAGGCGAAGGAGAGGAGTAAGCCTCCTCTCCGGTTAGAGAAATATGGAGGGTCCCCTGTGCAAGCACAGGGGGGGGGGGGCCTCCCTTTTTTCGGTGGAGCTGCCCAAGGGCGGCTCCGTCGATGAGCAAGGGGGAGTTAAAGGGGTTTGAGGTTTTATTGCATAGAAGATCACATTCAAACCAAGGATTGCACATGGAAGATCACATTCAAACCAAGGATTGAGCATAGAAGATCACATTCAAAGCAAGGATTGAGCAATGAAGATCACATTCAATCTATGTATTGCGCATGGAAGATCACATTCAAACCAAGGATTGCACATGGAAGATCACATTCAAACCAAGGATTGAGCATAGAAGATCACATTCAAACCAAGGATTGAGCAATGAAGATCACATTCAAACTATGTATTGCGCATGGAGGATCAGATTCAAACCGAGGATTGAGCATAGAAGATCACATTCAAACCAAGGATTGAGCAATGAAGATCACATTCAAACTATGTATTGCGCATGGAGAATCAGATTCAAACCAAGGATTGCATGCGGAAGATCACATTCAAACCAAGGATTGCATGCTGAAGATGACATTCAAACCAAGGATTGCATGCTGAAGATGACATTCAAACCAATGATTGCATGCGGAAGATCACACTCAAACCAAGGATTTAGCATAGAAGATCACATTCAAACCAAGGATTGCATGCGGAAGATCACATTCAAACCAAGGATTGCACATGGAAGATCACATTCAAACCGAGGATTGCATGCGGAAGATCACATTCAAACCAAGGATTGCATGCAGAAGATCACATTCAAACCAAGGATTGAGCAATGAAGATCATATTCAAACTATGTATTGCGCATGGAAGATCACATTCAAACCAAGGATTGCATGCGGAACATCACATTCAAATCAAAGATTGCATGCTGAAGATCACATTTAAACCAATGATTGCATGCGGACGATCACATTCAAACCAAGAATTTAGCATAGAAGATCACATTCAAACCAAGGATTGAGCAATGAAGATCACATTCAAACTATGTATTGCGCATGGAAGATCACATTCAAAACCAAAGATTGCGAGTGGAAGATCACATTTCAACAAAGGATTGCATGCGGAAGATCACAATTCAACAAAGGATTGCATGCTGAAGATCACATTCAAACCAATGATTGCGAGGTGAGGATCACATTTCAACAAAGGATTGCATGTGGAAGATCACATTCAAACCAATGATTGCATGAGAAGATCACATTCAAACCAAAGATTACCTGTGGAAGATCACATTCAAACCAAGGATTGCGCAATGAATATCACATTCAAACCAAGGATTGCGTAATGAATATCACATTCAAACCAAGGATTGCATGTGGAAGATCACATTCAAACCGAGGATTGCACATGGAAGATCACATTCAAACCGAGGATTGAGAGTGGAAGATCAGATTCAAGCTGAGGATTGCGAGTGGAAGATCACATTCAAACCAATGATTGCATGAGAAGATCACATTCAAACCAAAGATTACCTGTGGAAGATCACATTCAAACCAAGGATTGCGCAAGGAAGATCACATTCAAACCAAGGATTGCGTGTAGAAGATCACATTCAAACCGAGGATTGCACATGGGAGGAAGATCACATTCAAACTAAGTATTGCGCAAGGAAGATCAGATTCAAACCAAGGATTGCGTGTAGAAGATCACATTCAAACCGAGGATTGCACATGGAAGATCACATTCAAACCAAGGATTGCGCAATGAAGATCACATTCAAACTAAGTATTGCGCAAGGAAGATCATATTACCACCAAGGATTGTATGCGGAAGATCACATTCAAACCAAGGATTGCATCCGGAAGATCACATTCAAACCGATGATTGCACATGGAAGATCATATTCGAACCGAGGATTGCGAGTGGAAGATCACATTCAAACCAAGGATTGCGTGCTCCCAAACGCCCACAGAGGTAAATCTTCTCCAGGCGAGCAACTAATAACAACGCCCGTTGATGGATCTGTAGCTATATATCTCCCACACATTTTCACATCTTTTATTATCATTATTTTACACATCTCCCCTTGCAAGCATATTCGGCGATATGCTTTTGTTTGATTTTACTTTCGAGACAAAAAAAATATCATCCAAGCCAACCTTATAAACGTCAGCAGCTCCTGAAATTAGCTTGGTTTCTGTCGGTTTCGTTTGGTTCTCTTCAAGGAATCCTGGCGTATGGGTGTCGGGTGGATAACACACAGTCACAGAGATGTTATGAGGCTTCAGCTGAAATATTCATTATACGAAAGGTGACGCAATACATGCTTAATAAGGTACACCATATAACGGGGGCATGATAAAACATTTTAGTGCTCGACCCCAGGCACGGGGAATCAAACTCGGACTTTCAATGTCAGTGGTCTTCGTTCCTCCCGGTCTTCAGACCCGATACTTGCAATGAACTTTGTAATGGTGTAGATTGAGGGATATAGGGAAAGAGAGTATGATAAAATAAAGTCAGAAAGTAACGTGATTCGAGTTGCGAACGGTTCCCTGCGTCGCCGGGTCACCGCTGGTGAGCAGTCTATCGCCATCTTGAGTCTCAAAAAAACTCATTCAAGCGAAGCTTTGAAACTGCCTGTTTGAACTTCTCGGCACGCTACAATGGCAACATTTTTAATTCTTATCGGCTCATTCCCCTTTTCGTCATGTTTATTCTTTATCTTTGGCATGCCTGGGCAGAGACGACTACACCTCGTGCCACGCTATAAGCTTCACTCATTTCTTTAATGTTTTAGGTCTTATACTTTTCGAGTTTCTGTGGCCGACGCCTCTTCATATGGCAACACTTCCATCCTAACTTCATTTGAGTCCGTGGCCTCTTTGAAGAGTTATATCACGTAACGTGATCTTCAGGTGTGCCACGCTATTAGCTGCAGAAGGGCATTTTGAGGATGGGAAAGGCTAAGCGTCTCAATGAGGCTGAAAAAACTACGATAGAGAAAGAAATGGCTAAAGAAACTCCTCCTAAAGTTATAACCAACTCCATCGGCCGCCATGTTGACACTATGAAGCGGGTTTTAGCCAACCCATCGCCAAGGAAGACGCGGTCGGACTCTGGCGTCCTGAAGACCGTATCTACCCGGGACTTTCGTAATGTGAAGAGGCAGCTGTTGAAGAAGCCAATTACTTTTTTGCTGAAGCAAATCTGCCAGAAGTGTCAAAATCAACGAGATGCCGTTTGCTGAGAGACATGGGGAAAAGCATTACACCTGATAAACGACCTCCTCTGACGTCCAGACACGAGGAATTGGGGATGGAATGGGCGCAAAAGCACATGTAAACAGACATGAAGATGGTAATATTCACTGATGATGTGGGAAAGGTTGGGATGGAGAAGGTCAAGAGCGTCATATCCGTTTTCGTCGCCAACAGGGCGGAGCAGATGTAATGATATGGGCAGGAATAGTTGGAAATGAACTTATTGGTCCTGTTCGAGTGGCTGATGAAGTAAAAATAACTTATGCGTCCTATTGCCAGCTTCTTGCGTCAGCTTTGCTTCCATAACTACAAGATGTACCACTGCAGAGGCATCGAAGGTTGATATTTCAGCACGACAATGCCCCGTCTCACTCTGCAAAGGCAACACCAGCATGCTTGTCATCGATAGGACTCAAAGGTAACCATTTGTAAACTCGGTCAATCAAGAATACTTACCTCCATGTGGAGGGCCTCAGCCATTTTGACAAGCGCCGCTTTAGAGGCGGCATAAGCGGTATAGCCGTAGATTCCCAAAAGACCCCCGATTGACGAAACGAACACGATGGAACCCCCATCGCCGGCCTCTTTCATACTTTGAACCGCCACTTGTGACAAGAAAAAGGATCCCATGAAGTTTACATCCATCATTCCCTGAAAAGAGGTGAGTGCGTCTTAACAAGTTCCTTTTCTTTAAAGGCGCCCATCTGGCGACTCCCACCAATGTGGGCATAAGTCGGGGTAATTAAAAAAAAACAAAAAAACAGTCTATTACTAGTCATTAGTCAACCCCGACCACCGCAAAAGGAAACAATACAAACAATAAAAAAAGGAGGCAGCACACTCCCGGAGCATGCGACCGATACCAGTCAAATAAACCGCCTCCAGAAAGTCGTACAGTCCACATAGCTGTGTGCACGAACCGATCCCAAATGCAAGAGAAAACCGGTATCGACAACGCTCGTCCCGGTATTGGGAGAGGTAGCGTGAGCGAAAATTCCCCAGACTGGGACAATACACAAGAATGTGCAGCAAGGTCTAGTGGAGAACGCAGTCGTCGCAGTAATGTAGAGGAGAGCGCTCCATCAAATGGGGGTGCGTGTGTGCCCAATTCAAAGACGAACGGTACATGAAGCCCCGTCGCAGCTTTGAGGGATAGGTTCTAGACAGTGCGAGTAAGAGCGAAGCGCTGCGGTTTGGTCGCCCAGTCCTCGAGGGCTCTTTTGCGGGAGCCTTAACATCACAGATACGTCGAACCTGGGGGTGTAGAGATTCCGATGCTCCAAAAGTACAGAGGGCGCTTTGTGAGTCGCTATGGATCACGTTCCGGTCTCCGACCAGAGCACGTCGCGTAATCTCTCGTACCGAGCGCTGTATTGCGACCACAGCTCGGCCGTGAAGACAGACGCAGCGCCTGGCAGAGCCCCGTTGACTTCGAACAGAGGGGATACGGCGTGGAAATCAACCTCCTCTTCGGACTTGGAGCCATCTGTGTACATGTACTGGAACTGATCGAGCGTGATTTTTTTTAGCGCCTATCTGTTAAGTCAGCGTACTTAAGATTCTAGTCTAGTATAAGGCTATTGTAAAAATTTTGGGGGGGAAAAGAGAAAAAAAACAACTAAGAAGGAAGCACGTTCCGGCGTCGGGGGGGGGGGGGAGGCCCGCCTTCCCCATCTCAGAAACATGCGACCTACTGAAAAGAAAATCAAATAAAATGAAGGAGGCAAAAAATAAAATAGTCCACAAGTCTGTGTGCACGAATCCGTTCCGAGTAAAAGGGACAAGCAGTAGCGACCCCGCTCATCCCGATACTGGGGCAGATAACGAGCGAAAAGATCACCCAGACTGGGACATTCAACAAGGAACAATCGCGGTGCAAAGGCACGCAACTTTAAGTTCCCCTCAGCCGTCTCCCATCTTCTTTGCCGAGCAGCCCAGAGAGCAGCCCGTATTCCTGTCATGCAATCGGCGTGAGGAAGAGCGAAACGCTGGTCTAGTCGCCCAGTCCTCGCGGACTCTTTGGCGCCCTCATTCCCCAGCAGAAGATAATCTCGATGTCGCCCGGCTCACCAAAACCGTCGCGTCACGGATATCGCGAACCAGGGGATGCGGAGATTCCAAAGCCCCGAGAGCACTCAGGGCGCTTTGTGAGTCGCTATAGATCACAATCCGGTCTCCGAACCGGGCACGTCGCGTTATCTCCAGTACCGAGCGGTGTATTGGAACCAGCTCAGCCATGAAGACACACGGAGCACCTGGCAGAGCCCCGCTGACTTCAAATAGAGGGGATACGGCGTGGAAACTGACCCCCTCTCTTGGGACTTGGAGCTATCCGTATACACTGTTCGGGTTCCAGCATGAAACGAAATGTGCTCCCAAAAGGCTGAACGCAATACTGTCGGTGCTGTAGAAGCTTTGGGACCAGAGGCGTGGCGATAAATAGTCAAAGGTGGTACCCTCCAGGGTGGCGTCCTGGGCAGAACCAGGCCCGAGAGCTATACGTAGCTATCGAAAGAGTTTCCTAGCCCAAAACTCGCATCCGTAGTCAACCTTCGATCCGTACCAACACTCAAGGTGCTGAACATCACGGAACGAAGAATGTCTATGGTGCAGTGCCTTATAATAAGGAAAGCATTGCAGATGTAATTTTCCAGTTGGAGCTGAGCATCTGACGTGGAGTGGAACTTGCGGAAGACAGGTGGCCTCCGCTATCTAAGAAAAAGGCTAGAACATTTACCAATTTCTCCATTAATTATCACATCCATGAGGTTAGAGAGATTGGGCGGAAACCAGCTGGGGTAGAGTGATCTCTCCCCGGTTTGCGACAAGCGAGCCCAGTAGCCAATAGTCAGCAGTCTGGGAGGATACCCTCTACCCAGATCCTGTTGAACATTATTTTTTTTTAAATTTTAGGAGCCCATCTGGCGAATGCCTACTTGTGCATAAGTCGCCGTACTCACCAAAGCCTACTACTAGGCTATATTAAAAAAACAAATAAGACTAAAAAGATAATAGGCTAAAAACAAAAAGCGCGCTCCAACGTTGGGGGTAGGCTCGCATCCCCCCGACGCAGGAGCATGCGACCCAAAAGTCAAATAAAGTGGAGGAGGCAAAAAGTCGAATAGTTCGCAGATCTGTGTGCACGAACCAGTCCCGAGCACAAGGGACAAGTGGTAGCGGCCCCACTCGTACCCGGACAGGTAACGGGCGCGAAAAATCACCCAGACTGAGACATTCAACAAGAATGTGACGAACAGTCTAGGGGACAACGCAGTCGTCGCAGGAGAGTGATCCATCAAATGGCGGCGCCTCCTGCCGTTGTGTCAAATTCAGAGACGATAGAAAGCAACCCGAAGCCGTCGCGGCATTGGGTCCTGTTGAACAAATCTAACAGAAAAGCCACGCCTCGCTCACCCAGGTGTCGAAGCATGGCGTACGGGACATCGTCCGGACCATGGGCAGTATCCGGGCACGAACGAGAGCGGAATGCACCTCACTCGATGTAAACATGTCGTTGAAGGTTCTCCGCCTCTCGAGATAAAGTTCAGTCGCGGCCTTCAGCGATATCACGACGTGCATTGAATGCTGGCGGAGAAGCAACCCGGCTAGAGAATGCGGACTCGAAGATGTCCGCCACGGAAACGCAGTCCCATTCTCTCGAAGAACTGAAGGGGTGTCCTGCGAGAACTTGCCCAGAATCCTTTTGACTAGCTTCCACATTTCTGCTAGAGTGGTCTTCCCGTTAAGTGAAGACACGTATGACCGCCAGGAAGAGTGGCGGGCGTGCTTCGAATCATATCGGAACCTAGCCCTAGCTCGACGAAATTCACCAACAGTAAAATCTTTCGGGCAGGCGCTTATATCGCATGTAGGCATAACGCTTCTGTTTGAGGGCCGTGTCACACTCGGCTAGCAACAACGGAAGCGTTCGGCGTGCAAAATGTCCAAACGTTCTAGGAATACTAGTTAGGCCCACGGCGATGAGGTGGCCAGAGAAGAACTCAACGGCCTCATCCACTAACCTAAACTACACGACTATGACAGAAAAATCCGCCATTTCCTGAAATGCGGACTACCGCGCCAAGGCGGGGGGTCCAGAGAATGATATTTGAATGAGAAAGTGAACACTACTATTGAGGTCATCGACTACCTCCCACCCAAAATCAGGCTGCAACAGAAGAGCACAGATATAAAAAAAAAGAGGAAAAGAAGCGGTTCTCGAGCAGTGATGAATAAACTCATGCACATTTACGACACCTATCTTCAGCTCGTCGATCAGTTTGGTAGGACCGACCCCTGGGATGGAACAAGTAGTCTCCCTAGATAAGGTGTCTACCGTTCAAATCTCCGAGCAGTAAAAGGGTCTCGGCAACCATGCCAGGATGCGGCGAATTTTCCCGCGTCGAAGTTGGCTGACGGTGGAATGTACGCAGAAATAACAATATAACTCCTATTCAGGTGCAATTGCACTGCTACTGCCTGAAAGGAGGTATTTAAAGCAGAGAGAAGAACGGAGACATTATGTCGTAAAACCCTTATACCCCAGGACGGTGGGCAGGGGGCACGCGCCCAGCATAATGTCCTGCAAAAAACTAACGGGGAAACGAAAGGAGACGAGCCTCCACAGCTCCTCCCAGTTGGTCCGGAGTCCGCAGCAATTCCATTGGAAGAATATGCCCTCCAGGCCTAGCTCGGAGGAGATGCGGGGGCTCTCTTCGAAGAGAAGACCTTCATGGGAATGGCCGTAGGCATTCCCGTAGGCCGAACTTCGGGTGCTGTTGGGACTGTCGCGTTCGAGGACTTATTGGGGTCGGTTGGGCTAGCTATGCCAGTCTTTCTTCCCTCCGCCTTGAAAACTTTGGCGGGTAGGGCGGCTTTGGAAGTGGGCGTCCCTCCTTTAGAGGATCCAGTCTCCGAGCCACACAGTCCACCTTTGGGTCGTGGCGTACGAGCCGAAGCTCCTTTCTGGGGGAAGCTTTTGGAACTCCAGAAGACGTCCTTACGACCACCTTCAAGGGTGTTGCCTAATGCGACTCTAACGACCCGGTGGAGGCGCGCCAGGACCAGTCCTTTGCCTTGCGAAATGAGAGTCGATCCACAGCATGAATGGCCAGGATTTTCTTCGGCCATACTTGATAGGGACTTATCTTGTATAGCCTTAGAGCAACTTACACATCTTTGGGTAAACCTGAATTTGCACTTCTACACCAGCGATTGGTATGGCCGAATGAGTAAAAGTAGAAGCACATCCGCGGCAGTGACACGAATGCCTTCATTCGCGTAGCGATACCAACGGGTACGCACCGACTCAGGGAGCCTGTTACGGTCGAATGTGGCGAAGAGTGGAGTGGGTCTCAAGGCTCCTCCATGATTTCTCATCACATGCTCGACCTTGACCACCCCATTTGCTTGAGCAAAGGTTCGCACCGAGCAAATGGTAGCATGGGAGCCCCTCCATTAGTTAGTGGTGCTGTCATGGTTTTGCTCATCCACTCAAACACCAAGGTAGGGTGAGAATTTTGCAAGAGGGAAATAGTCATAAATTTTGCTAAAAAAAACTAACCAACATGAAAACTCCCAAACTTGTGACCAAAATGATAAAGAAAATGTTGGCGGATCCCACATCCAACTGCTCCAGTCTCAGGTTTTTAGACTTTTTAGGGGTCCACCCTGGCTGCAATAACGTTGTTGTCCGCAATCTGTGTAGCTACTCACACTGACCAGAAGTTGCCCAGTGAATCCGTCTCTCCCTGGAAGATCGAAGCTCCCAATTGAGCAACCAGAAAAGCGGGCCGACATGGAGGATTTCCTTAATAGGACGTACTAATCTTCGACAGGTCAGCCGAGATCTGAAGATCGGTTGTGACACACAGATATGAGACTTTTCCATTGGCCTGGAAGCCAACAAGGAAGTAAAGTCCGCCGGTCATAAACATTACAGCCTTATGCACTCGGGAACGGCTGCAGAGAGGTGATCAGCCCATTAACGCAGGGAAGTGGTTATTGGGGAAAAACCGACCTTCCCATTAATCAAGTTCTCGTTTCTTGCGACCTGCAGGTGTTGTTTATAGAGGTTCAAAATCCTCTCTTCTGACACTGCATGAGGTAGCTGGTCAGGTCCTTAAGCCTAGACAGAGTTCATCAACCCAATGACGGAGCCTCTCGAATTTGTACTCAGGGCGGGAGGACGTGTGGCTACTCTGGGAACCAAGTTCGAATTTGTACTCAGGGCGGGAGAACGTGTGGCTACTCTGGGAACCAAGTTCGAATTTGTACTCAGGGCGGGAGGATGTGTGGTTACTCTGGGAATCAAGTGTAACAGGATAAACAGGGTACCCCTCTGCAGTGAAGGAGATGAGGAGAGTTGGTACAGAAAGTAGATGCTGGCAGAACAAGGAGCAGAGGTTAAGCTGGAGCCGGATGGGGCGTTGAGTCCGCTCAACACATTGTCCAGAAAAACATCGCCATGCTCCTTATGGGGCATCCTTAGTCAAGTCTACCGCCGAATTGGCACGGGACCCATCTGCCCCTGGAGATGAACCCCTATGTTTCTTTTTCGTGAGAAGGGAGGGGAGTGAGCCCTCACCTCTCAACTGGGAAGGAAACCCAAGACCAGAAGGGCCTGTCTCAGCGTTATCCGAAATAGGGAAGGATTCAGCCATCTTAGAGGTCTCACCAGAGGGAGGAGGTTCCTATTTTCTTTGGTCCTTGGGGGAGTTGTGCCACCTCAGGAGGATCTTGCACAGGGGTGGACTTAGACTCAGGAGTATCTTTAACAAAGTCGGTGTTTGTCATTAGTGAAGACCCCCTCCATTTTGGGTAGGGGGACTTCTGGGTCCATGTCCACTTCAGGGGGAGGGTGCCTCTATCTGGTCATCACCCCTAAGAGGTCGTGAATCTGGAGTATTGACTCAAAAGGACACGGGCATGCCATCAGGAAATAATGGGGGGGCAGACATGCTAGCCCCATAACATGGTTACTAATCTAGGGTCTAATAAACAAATGACTAACCTTCATAGTTGATTCTGAAATATCTTCAAACTTGGCAGCCCGAGAAAACCCTGCACAATTAATTAGCATGAAAACTGATCCAAATGTATCTTCAGCAGCTTGTACCACCTCCATCAAACTTGCTTTTGATCCAACAACATCAGCTTAAAAGTTAATTAAAACAAGAATATTAAAATTGCTTTGATAAGTTTTATAAGGTCTTTATAGAATGAGTCAGTGAGGGAGACTAAATGTGGGGATGTTACAAATTGTGTCTTTTTAACCCTTTGACTATCCAAGTATTCTCAGCATGTCCAGGCTTGTTTTCAGACTTAGTTATAAGTTTATTTGGTTTTGTGGGTGAATAATATGCGACCATAGAATGCATCACTTACAATAATAACATGTATCAGATGTGATACATCTATCAATTATATTAAAAATGATTTATGACGCTTCATATCGCATGTGACACACACAAATATGTACACTAATATAATTTCTTTTTCCTTTCAGATTATGAAATATAGCCATAAAATGATACATTATACAGGGTATCTACTTGTTTGGTGATTTTGAATTCAAGGACTTTTCAGGGTTTTCAAGAACTTTTTAAAAATAATCAAGGATGGGTTTTAGCCATTGTTTTTTTTTCTTTAAATTAAAAAAGTGTAATAAACATTATGGAACATTGACAAAGGTGAGGTATTTAGGGGGAAAATGGGTTATAAGCAAAGCATAACCAAAATCAACTCACCAGGGCAAAAAAAAAAGAACAAGGTATCCAAGCGACAGTCACAGAAGTATAGCGAGCATCCATCATAAAATACAATGCATCCAAAGCAAACAATAATAATACATATTCATTTTATGGAAAGAGAGAGAGAGTGGATACAGACAGAAGTGGTAATGAAACTGATAACAAACTAACTCAAGATGACAGTGAAGATGAATTTATATGCATGAATGATGATAAATCGCTAAGTGAAAATGTAACAATGTAGTCTGATTCTGATTCAAGCAACCAGCAAACAGGATGCTCTAATCGCACTAATGCTCAACACCCAGTAGCACAAAATTCCTTAGATTGTAGTGCAAATGTTACAGCAAGAGCCCACATAGCATTTTCTAGTAATAATGGACTAAAGAAAACCATTACACATTGATAGTGATGTGACACTAATTAATACGAGGGATCTTCAAAAAGTCTTGGTGCAAAATGAAAGAAATATTTATTAAAATAATTCAAATGTCACTAATATTTCTCAAACATAGTTTCCATTTAGGTCCATACACTTCTGAAGGCAATGTTTCCACCTGACAAGTTTCCCTCTGAAGAACTCCTGTCTTTTTAAATTGCACCATGTCTTGTCTTCACATTTTGCCTTTTCAATCAATTGAAATCTTGTTCCTTTTAAGTGTTTCTTAAGCTTAGGAAACAAGTAATAGTCTGAAGGGGGTAAGATCAGCACTATAGAGTGGATAGGGTATGATTTGCTATCAAATTTCTCCCAAAGTTTCTCTTGTTAGCCCTGAAGAATGGGCTAGAGCATTGTCATGATGGAATATGACTCCTTTGTGCAAGCTGATCATCCTGTATCTCAGAAAGCTTGCTGAGACCAAGATGCTTTGTTAAAATTGCATATGGTGATCTTTGGAAAATATTGACTTCTTTAGCAATAAATTCAACGCTAATCCTGCAATCTTCATCCATAAGTTTTTGAACGGCGGCCACCTTTTCTGTATTGGTTAATGTGGATGGTCTCCCTCATCCCTTGTTGTGATTAAGGTCTTCTCTTCCTTCTTTGAAACGTTTCATCCACCTCAAAACAGTGTTTCTATGTGGTGTAGACTCAACATAAACATGCTGCAAAGAATTGACAATAGCAGGGGATTTCCAATCAAGTTTTGTTAAAAATTTGATAACTGATCTCAAAAAGTTTGCTTTTCCATGGCTAAAATAAAAATATAATTTTTGTAAGCAGTCACTTGCTACCTAAAATGTGTCAAGAGGAATAAACGACAGTTTTGCAGGTATCAACACAAACCACAGATATGATCAAACGTGTTTTGACTTGAAAATTTACAATAATCTTTTAAATTAAAGGCTTGCACCAAAACTTTCTGAAGATCCCTCATATCCAATCACTTTAATGATTGGTATAACCTTAATCTATAACTAATTAAAATGTCTTCCACCTTCTGGGTAGCTTTTAGATTATGCATGCTATCAAGATGTACCATGCATGTAAATGAGGTCCAAATTTCCAAATAATTTGCATTTTAATTGAAGTGTGTATAAAAAAATAGTTGTACTAAAGGAGGCTCTTCTGTATTTAAAAATCATGTACCATAATTTTTTAGGTAATAAACAACTGTGAAAGATGGGTTTATTTGACATCCTGCTTACAAAAAAATCTGTTTGTCATCGGGTCCCTCAAACTTTGTATTTTTTTTTATATTGTGGTAAATGCATACTAACACTCCACAATAGCATGTCCCAGGGTAATACTCACTCTATCAGCCATACTTTTTAAATTATTCATGCCCATATGGCATTCTGCAAATCAATCCCCAATTTTCCAAACACCTACACAGATGAAATCTCAATAATAGCACAACACCATAAAATCAACACAGAAATCACAATACATAAATACATTAATACAATTGCTTACACAAAACCCAATTAAAGCCTCTGCCCTACAAATCAACAATACTATTCACATCTGACAACTGGGAATCAAATTAATAGCCAAGAATCACTGAATGCACAAGTACTACCTTTATACATGACCTTTTCACACATAAATAACAAAACAAATCACAAAGAAACTAAATACTATAAAAGTATTAGCAATCACTTCTGAACAACAGAATTAATAATCACACTATACAGACACTCCATCCTTATCTCCATTAATTATGCAGCACTAGATTGGAACCCAATACTGTCCAAAACCAATACAGACAAGCTCCAAACAATACAAAATAAAGCACTCAAAATTATCACATTATCCACACAAACAATTCCCATCCCACACCTACATGGAGAAACCACAATATTACCAATTGGAATACACTGAGGCATGACAGGAACCAATTACTTTTGCAAACCACAAAACCGATCCCATCCCAACCATCACCATACGATAGAACAATCTCTACCCAGATGGAAAAAGGCATCCAGACCACACTACTACCAACACACATATAATACCCTTCCCCTTCATCCTCTAAGTCACAACTTAACAATCTCCTGCCCAAAGTAACCTATATAAGCCACAGCCACAAATCAGAGATATCACTACACAGGATATACACAGTAATTTTAGCTAAACTAAGATCAGGTTGTGGTGGAGTGAATGTGAGTGTGTGTATGAAGGGCCATTCTCCCACCTTTTTTTTCCAATACCCTCTCCCTCCCTCTGTGCGAACGGGTGTGAGTGAATAAAAGGAATTTAAATTTTGTTTTGTTTTTTTAATTTTTTATTGATGTTTGTATTCTCTTTTCAGAGATTATATTTTGAAACAAAATCTTTTATCAAATATAAATATAAATATTTAAAGAATTGTCAAAGCTGTAAATTAGAATTCGCTGTGCGTACTTGGATGTACATTTAGAGGTAAGATAGTTAATGAATTTCCTCGGGTAGTGCCCACTTATTGATTTCCCTTCCCTATATAGTAAATGGATCGTAAACAGGGGATATCATCTCTTCTACAGAGTGGAAGCTTGGACAGACTGCAAGAGGGGTTCTCTAGGCGAGTGCTCTGCCCAGCCCTGAGATGGAGGGCTTTCCTACCTCGCTTGCCACCTGCACTACCCACCTGCATTGGCTGACGAGCCTGCCTCCTTTTATATTGGCCTACTACCACCCACCTCCCAGCGCAAAAGTGATAGTCCCATGCCCCTTTTTCATTTGGTTGTTTGTTTTTTTTTAATTTTATTGTGTGGATCTATTTGTGTAAACTTGTTCTCTTCACCCGTTATAATCTTTTGTATCTTGTTTGGATTGGGAAATTTGGCCTTATTTTGAGTGTGCACCTGTATTTATTTTTCCTGTAAATATAAATTATAATTATATTTGTAAATATTATTCTATTTTTTTGTAAGTAAAGGACTGTATATACAATTCGTTTCATTCTCCTTCGATTTCTCACGTCCGAATTAGTGTAGGAAGCGGGTTGGAATGATTGGGATTAGAGCATAGATTTTTGGCCCGCTACAAAGTCACTCTTCTATCATCTACTAATACAAACTTTGCTCCAACACTAATGTATATCAGATATAACCAAGACCCCAAGATGGCACTAAACACCATCTTGACTGCCCTAATCGCATAAAAGCATGAATCACACATTCCATCCCCACACTGAGGGGCCTGTGGATCGACCTGGAGGATATGGTGACACTCCTGCAGACCACCCATCTCATTGAAGAGAGGTAGAGAGACCAAAAAGTGAAGTAAAAAAGTATCATACTTTTTCACTCGAGTTGATGCAAGCAAAACAAAGGAAAATTTCCTACCTGAAAAAAACTGGACTTTCCCATGTTCTCTAGCAGTAGGAGGCAAGTCACTCAGAAGATAATCTTTAGCTTGTTTTAACCTGTTTGTATCTCTGGCCAGTAAAGTGACATTGGCTCCTTGTAGAAATACTTCCTTAGCAGCACTAAGACCAATGCCACTAGACCCCCCACTTATCTGAAAGTGGGCAACATTAGGAACTTGCTACCAAAAGTAAAAATTTGCATTAAAAAACAATATCATACATAAAGAAATAGAATAAAATAATTTGTAATTAGAGATAAGTTAAAGAAAAGTGATGAAATCTTATAATAAATTCAACATAGATACAAGTAAAAGCTTTCACATTGGCTCATATTTCATTTCATAGCAGAAACAAAGCCAGAAACCTCAAACTAGTGGCCTGTACTCAAAACAAAAGTTAAGTTTTTGCATTGCTTTTATTCATCAAGCAATAAATGCATCCTGCATGCAGAGCAGGTTAATGAACATGACCAGAAACTAGCCGGGGTAGAATGTCCTTCCCAGGCATGGTAGCTAAGACCATGACTTATTCCTACAAAGTTGAAGGACAATGTACAAGATATCATCTGTACTAAGGGGAGTATCCTCGCATGAAGCTAGAGTGGAATGCAACAAACTTAGTGAAGGACATAGGTTCAGAGATGACGGTCCTGTCTTCCTGGAGAGTGGGAGAGGGGTTGTAGTAGTGTGTTGGTGTCTGCCTCCCATACCCCGTCTCTAATCCCTTTCTTCTCTTTTCAGGATGTATGTGATGTGGCTGCATCATTGTTGTCGCTCTGAGTGGGGGACTCAATAGACTTTTATTGTGGCCCCCATTCATCCCTGTCTCCCCCCCACAGGCGAAATTGAGAATAGTTTGATAGTTTAATAGTGAAAGAGACATTCAAAATTATATTGGAGACATAAATTGATAGTTATTAAATAACAAAGTGCATGTGTTCTATTAGAATTTAGAAAGAAGCTGAATAGTTATTCAGGTGAGTCTTATTATTTATGAGTGGGTGCGTATGAATGTTTTAAGTGTGACAGCGATTGGGTGATTGAAAATGCCTTCTCCTTTCCAGCTTCTTGGTGCCAGCTTGTCCAGCACATTCTGGCTTGGTGAGGTGGTAGCAGCCAATCTTGACCCTCGTGTGGCCGTAAGGGGACTGTTTTGAAGCGTGAGTCTCGAGACTGGCTCCAATTCGCCTACACATTGATTTGAGCCAGAGCCCTCCCACTTTCCACATTGACCGGAACCACTGTGTCCCCGTCCTTGAGTGCAGATTATTTCGCATTGGCTGGAGCTGGATTCCCAGTCCCTTAAGAATACCATAAGGAACCCCCTTTCCCTTATTTTCACCCCCGCTTTAAACCGATAATAGCACTCCCGGATCTGGATACATTTTGGATTTGGACAGACACATCTTTGCATTGGACAATCTATTTGTGAAGCTCTAGACATTTTTGGGGGCGATTGTGGTTGTTGGCCAAGGTGTTTTGTAAGGCCACCTATAGTGTGTATATAATTATAGTCATTTTTGAGTAGGTTATAAGGTATATTTATTTTAAAGGTTTTGGGGCTGTGATTTTGGTTTAGCTTGGAATATTTATGGGTTTTTAATAAATTTAGAAAATACTCTCCTCAATACACTCTCCTTGAACCACCGAGTGGACCTTGTCTGGGCAATGGGAAGAATTGGTGAGGGAGTCACAATCCCGCCACCAGAGGGTCAGAGAAAAACCTAACCCATATCCTTTTGACATGCTTCCTCACCTCGGAAAGAAGGCCCATTGAGTGAAAACCTCTGCATGGCATAATGAAAGTAAGTTTCAAAGTAAAGTGAAATTGAACCCACCCTAAGGGTATACCATTCACTTTTGTGGAATCCGGTTGAATGCAAAATTAACCAGAAAACTGCTTGCTAAGAAGGTTAGAACCTATCTAATGGCAATCAGGCTGCACCTTGCCTGTATTCTGAAGAGCAATATATAAAACCAAAAGCATAGTAGTTTTATTATTATTAGCAATATTACTAATACTCTCCATTACTAATATTTACTCCACTGAAAACTTACCTTATTTCAGCTTGAAATATCACTAATCTTAACAAATCGACCACAAGTAGGAAATCTAAGGAAGCAATCCTGGTATGTTATTCTACCATATAATTATCATAGGTTATATACAGTCTGACATATGAACTAGTTATTAATACTATACATTAGTTGACAGACTCCGACTCCATTTTACCAAAATTTGGTATGGTATTGATTGGAGGGGAGTACATTGTTTTAGCTGTGAATTACAACATTCAAATTAATCATGTTACTTACTTTTTATCCCCTGGGCCGACCCCACTGATGAAACATTGTGTATTTGTCAGAGGAGTGCCAAGATTGGGCAGTGTTCTAATAGGTGATGGTTTTCACTGTGGTGCTTGTACCTGGGGAAGATTGTGTTGTTGGCCTGCTTTGATAGGTGGTTATATTGTAGGGATGGGTGATGGCTGGCCAGACCTGAGCCTGGAGAGGGTATCTGGTGTGTATGGGAAGGTGTTGCTCCTCTTTGGCAATTTTGGGTGGGCCTGTCCATATCACTGTGTTGTTTCGCAGGTTTTGGAGGTGGCACGTAATGATTTGGGTGTGTATGTGTTCTCTTTCTGTGGTAGAATGAGGGTACGGAGGAGAGAAAGGGGAAACGATGTGAGGGGATGGACGACTTGTTTAGGCATGGTGGTGGGTTTGTTCTGAGCCTGCAAGTAATTTTGTTTTTTCATGCAGGTGATTTATTGGGGTAGAATTAGTGCATCCAATGATTATGCAGAAGGCTTTGTTTTACTAGAGTTGGAGTTTGTCACCAATGGATACCAGGTTAGGGAAACATAGTTAAGTGCGGAGCAGATGAATTACTTGTATAGCATGATGAGCATTTTTTTATTTTGCCAAAGTTAGAGCCAGTGAGTGCATTGTTTTTTTATGCTTTGTTGCAGGTTTTGGTTATGTGTTGCAAGGTTGTATGTATCAAGAGTAAGAACAAGTATTGTGTGTGTATGGGAGGGGGGGGGTTGTATGGGATACAAATGTTGTGTGATGGTTGGGTGCCTGTAGGATTCTTTTTGTGTGAGGTTAATTGTTGCGGTGTAATTTTTATGTGCTTTTGTCTAACCATTCAGAAGAGGTATGTTTACATATTTCTCATGGCTGTGTTTATAATGCCTTGTCATGAGGTGATGGCTAGGTCATCAATGTAAGCTTAAATGGCAATGGAGTGGGCAAGTCATGTATGAAAAGGTTGAAGGGAATTTTCCCTTGGGAGGAACACCATTGTAGAGTGTCATGAAATTTGAAGAGGTCTGGTTTTGAGTTGCTCTGGCTTGTCTGTCAGAGAGGAAGTGGATGAGGGACTTTTTATCATTTTGGTGAACTGTGAGTTAAGGATTTTCTGGGTGGGAATCTAACGTGGGACCATGTAGAAGGTATGTTGATGGCAAGTAGGATGGTTCTCTTAGAGGTGGATTTTGGTCAAGTCTATGAGGAGGGTGGTTATTGTTTGCTTTTGCCTGAAGCTGTGTTGGGGGAGGGGGGGCAGTGGGATGCGAGGTGTGATGCATTTAAGAAATGTTTTGAATCTTGTTGATAGATGAGATATGGTGACAGAACTCTGTCTTCTTGATTTTTTAAAAATTTTAACTTTAGGAACCAATCTGGCGACTGCCTAGTTGGGCATATATAAGTCACAGTACTCACGACAGCCTAGTAATAGGCTAAATTAAAATAACAATATGCAAAAAAAAAAGACAGTAAAAAAGGAAAAACAAAAAGGGCAGGAAGCACGCTCAGGCATCGAGGGGAGGCCCTGGTGCAGGAATGTGCAACCTAAAAAACAACACATAAAACAACAACAACAAAACAGTTGAGGTGGAGGAGGCCAGCTTCATTCAAAAATTCAAGAAGTCCACAAGTCAGTGTGCCCAAATCCATCACAAGTACAAGGAACAAGCGGTAATAACGTCTGCGAAGATCACCCAGACTGGGACATTCAACAAGAATGTGCAAAACAGTTTTGGGGACAACTCAGTCGGGGCAGTAAGGTTCGGCGAGCGTTCCATCAAATGGCGGTGCATCCCGTGAGTGTGTCCAATTCTGAGACGACAGAAAGCAACCTGAAGCCGTCTCAGCATTGGGGGGTAGGTCCATGGAAACAGTCGCAGCCCAATGGCATGCAAATTTAGGTTCCCCTCGACCGCAATTTCTACATGTCCGGGAACCCAGCATAAGATAATCTCAACATCCGCCCGGCTTGCCAAAACCGTAGCATCACAGATATTGCGAACCAGAGAATGCAGAGATTCCAATGCCCTAAGAGCACTCAGACTGCTTTGTGAGTCACTATAAATCACAATCCGGTCTCCGAACCGGGCATG
Source organism: Ceratothoa steindachneri (assembly GCA_963969495.1). Taxonomy (NCBI): domain Eukaryota; kingdom Metazoa; phylum Arthropoda; class Malacostraca; order Isopoda; family Cymothoidae; genus Ceratothoa; species Ceratothoa steindachneri. The sequence goes on along the minus strand of OZ018330.1, from coordinate 33,702,121 downwards.
TCGCGCAATCACCCGTACCGAGTGGTGTATTGAAACTAGCTCAGCTGTGAAGACAGATGCAGCGCCTGGCAGAGCCCTGCTAACTTAAAACAAAGGGGATATGGGGTGGAAAATGCCCCCCCCCTCTTGGGACTTGGAGCCATCTGTATACACTGGCAGGGTTCCAGCGTGACACGAAGTGTGCTCCCAAAAGGCGAATGCAATAGCACAGTGCTGCACAAGCTTTGGGAGCAGAAGCGTGGTGACAAATGGTCAAAGGTGGTACCCTCCAGGGTGGTGTCCTGGGCAGAACCTGGGGCACCACTGGCCCAAGAGCTATACCTAGCTCTCGAAAGAGTTTCCTGGCCCTAAAGGCGAAGAGCTTAGGGTATGATTGGCGTCTCTCGAAGGCATAGGCATCGTCGAGACCAACTGCGAATGCAGTGAGAGCTGTTAGTGACTGAGGGAGGCGCCGGGATCGCGCATACAGGCGAAAAATGTACTGTACACGGCGGCGTAGAGCGAGTGGCAGCTCCCCAGCATCAAGTAGGCTCTTAATGGAGTAAGTGCGGAAGGCACTGGTTGCCAGGTGAAGGCCGGTGTGGTGGATGGAGTCCACCTTCCACAGCACACACTTGGCTGTGGATGCATAAAACTTGCATCCTTAGTCGAGCTTCCAACGGACGAAGGATCGATAAAAAAGTAAGACAGTAGCTGCAGTAGCTCTATCAGCATCCCAGGTGCAAGAAACCCTAAGTCTGCGAATATGCGCCTCCCAGGTTAGGCGTCGGTCAAATACAAGACCAAGGAAACGGTGTGAGGCCACCACTTCCAGGCACACCCTATTTAGAAACAAGACTGGGTCAGGGTGGAGCCATGGATGGTGGCACAAGTGAACCACTTTTGTCTTGGCCAAGGAAAACCGAAAACTGCACTTCGGCGTAACAAGAGACGCGGTTCAATGCCTGTTGGAGTCGACGCTCCAGAGTTGGCATATGGGTTGGGCCAAAAGAGATCGAGAGGTTGTCCATGTAGAGCGTAGCGGAAACATCTTCAGGCAACACCGAGGTGATGCCGTTGATGCTCAGGGCAAAGAGTGTGACACTGAGGACACTTCCCTGTGGGACACCCTCTTCCTGCTCCATTGGGTTGGAGAGGGCTTCCCCCCACCCGTACGCGGAATCGACGATCTCGCAAGTTCAGATATAAAGATTGGGAGTCGTCCCCTCACCCCCATCATGTGGAGTCTCCATGCGGTATCATAGGCCTTCTCCAGATTGAAAAACACTGTGGTGTAGTGCTGTCTACGAAGGAAGGCCTCGCAGACGGCATTTTCCAGTAGGAGCAGAACATCCGACATAGAGTGGAACTTGCGGAAGCCGCACGGTGCAGAAGACAGATGGCCTCCGCTGTCCATAAAATGGGCTAATCTAACAGTTACTAATTTCTCCATCAACTTGCACACACAGGAGGTTAGAGAGATTGGGCAGACACCGGCCGTGGTAGTGATCTCTCCTCAGTTTGCGAAAAGCGATTCACCAGGAATCTGGAAGAATACCCTCTACTCAGATCCTGTTGAACAAATCTAACAGAACGCTCACCCAGGTGTCAAAGCAGGGCGTACAGGACATCGTCCAGACCAGGGGCAGTGTCTGCGCACGAAGTGAGAGTGGAGTGCAACTCACTCACAGTAAACCTGTCGTTAAAAGGTTCTCTGCCTCTGGAGGTAAAGTTCAGTCGGCGGCCTTCTGCGACATCATGACGCGCAATGAATGCTTACGGAGCAGCATCCCGGCTATATAATGCGGAGAAAAGCCGTCGCGAAGATTTCCGCCACGGACGCGGGGTCAGAAATTGCGGTCCCATTCTCCTAGAGAACGCGAGGGCTCCTGCGAGAACTTGACCCGAATCCTTTTGACTCACTTCCACACCTCTCCTAGAAGGGTCTTCCCATTAAGTGAAGACACGAATGCCCGCCAAGAAGAGGGGCGGGCATACTTCGAAATATACTGGAACCTAGCCCCAGCCCTATGATATTCACCGGGAATGGTAAAGTGATCCCTACCATCGAGGTCATCGACCGCTCCCCACCCAGAATCAGGCTGTGCATCCGGGGAGCACAAAAATAGATTGAGGCAGGAAAATGAAGCAGTTCTCGGGCAGTGATGTGTAAACTCATCCACATTTAGGACATCTATCTCCAGGTTGTTGATCAGGTTGGCAAGGACTTGACCCCGAGGATTAATTGAGTAGTCTCCCCAGAAGGGGTGTCTACCATTTAGATCTCCAAGCAAGAGAAAGGGCCTCCGCAACCATGCCACGGCGCGGCGGAAGTCCCTCGCGTCGAAGTTCGTTGACAGTGGAATATATGCGGAAATAACAGTATACCTCCTATCCAGGTGAAGCTGCACAGCTATTGCCTGAAAGTAGGTATCTAAAGCAAAGAGAAGAACGGAGACATCATGCCGAGAGTAAATCGCGTATCCCCCTACCCAGCCCCCATCCTGTGGTGGTGGGGTGGCAAAACCATTATAGCCCGGGAGAGTGGGCAGGGGGCACACGCCGAACATGCTCTCCCGCAAAAAGATCCTAATGAGGAATGGGACAAGCCTCCACAGCTCCTCCAAGTTGGCCCAGAGTCTGTGGCAATTCCATTGAAAGAATATGCCCTCCAAACCTAGCTCGGAAGAGATGTAGGGGCCCTCTTCGAAGAGAAGACCTTCCTGGAGGCAGAACTTCGGGTGCTGTTGGTCGGAAAATGCGCTGTCGCCTTTGAGGACTTACCAAAGTTTGGTTCGCCATGCAAGTCTTTTCCTCCCTCCGGCTCAAAACCTTAGGCGAGCGGAGGAAGGGGGGGGGGGTCGGAGGTGGAGGTCCCTTTTTTAGAGGATCCACCGTCTCTGTGCCACCCAGCCTGCCAATGGGTGTGGGAAAAGGAGCTGAAGCTCCTTTAGTGCTGTCCTCCTTTCCGGGGGCAGCCTTTGGAACTGTGGAAGATGGCCTCAAGACCAACTTCAAGGGTGTTGCCTCCTGCGAGTCTAATGACTCAGTGGAGGTGTGCGGCCATTTTGCCTTAAACGAAACGGTAATGCTGGGGGAAGGGAGGGGAGCCCTGGTTTTAGCTGTGGCTGGGTGTGAACCCTTTGTGCCACTAGCTTTGCCAGTGGAGCACCTGGGGTGAGAAGATCCTGCAGAAGTGTTCCGGATGGGCATGAAAATGACCACGCTCGTAGGCCTGGAGGGGCCAGGAGCAGACGGTGTCTTTCTTAGCATTGAGGCATAAGATGTCCCAGGCAGAGACGGGCGCATCAGGACCAAGTCCTTAGTCAGGATTTCCTTAAGGAGATAGGCACCACATGGTCACACACAACTTGTACTTATCGCGTACGGCCTTGGAACATCTTACACAGACTTTGGGTAACTCAGACTTTGTGCGCCTACAAGAGCGATTAGTATGTCCAAAGCGGTGACAGTAATAGCACCTCCAGGGCAGTGGCACAAATACCTTCATGTGCTAGCGATACCAACCGGCATGCACCGACTCGGGAAGCTTACACAGTCGAACATGACGAAGAGTGTAGGGGTGGGTCTCGAGGCCCCTCCCTGTTTTTTCATCACACGTTTGACCTTGATGGCCTCATGGTGGGCCAGCTCTAAGGTGATGTCATCTATGGAATAGTCCACGAGTTCCCTCGCATAAACTACTCCTTTCACGAAGTTCATGGTAGAGTGCAGCGTGCTATCTAGTGTCCGAAGGGCACTAATCATGGCCGCCTCTGAGGGATTCTATGCATTCGCCAGAAGGCTACCATTCGAGAAACGGGTCACCTTCGTCTCTCTACCAATAATGCTAGCTATGGCTCTCCTCTGATGGATCATATTGCCCTTAGTCAACATACTGCCATCAGTGGAATGTATTACAGGAAAGTGTTTGAAGCCAGGGGGTTTGAAAATGCCAGGAAGCCTCTGAATGAGAGGCACCGATGTAATTGAGGCTCCGCACTGCACACTTCTGGTCTTCGCCTGGGACTCCAAACCCTGGGAAGCAACGGGACTAGATGTGCCAATCTTGGCCTGGCTGCTTACCGAAACGGAAGCAGACCCATCTGTCCCTGTGGCTCCTGTGGATGGTCTTAGCTGCCACAGGGGCACCAGATGGAGGAGGAGATCCCTCCTCTCCTTGTAAAGTCTTTAGAGACCCGAACCGTCTGAGGACCTCACACAGGGGCGGACTCGGGTTTGGTGCTTGGCAATAAACCCAGGTCCGCCCCAATGAAAGGTCCTACCGTCTGGGGCTGGGTTGTCTCAGGGATCATGTTCATCTTATGGGAGGGCCTCCATATGGCCATCCCCCCCCCCCCTGGACATCACAGGTCCCATTGCTTGTAGTGTCTTTGGTCAGGGAAGAGAGGGGGTACATACAGTGTCCCCTTCTAAGTTCAATATACGAGCACGCAGCTCTTTAGAGGGAAGGGAGTGATGGGCCTGGGAGCGGTCAATTATGGGCCACCTGCCTTTCTTGACAGTTCCCTTAGAAAATAAAGGGGGCACTGCCACTGGTGAGAGGGAGTCCTCAAAGGCAACTCCAGAGAAGGGGCTGAGGAGGAGTCCCCTACACCCATAGGCAAAGGAGAAGAGTAAGCTTCCTCTCTGGTTGAAGAGTTTGGAGGGTCCCCTGCGAAAGCACCGGGGGTGGGGGGGTGCTCCATTTTTTTGTGGAGCTACCTGAGGGTGTCTCAGTCAATTTTACAGGAAAAAGTAGAGGGAGATTAAGTTTTGGGGGGTCTTCATCATTGGGCATGGTATCCCTATTTATTCTACGGGATGCATACACTAATCACCCCACATGGTAGCCCGCTCTGCAAGGGGTGAGTATGGGGCTGGCAGAGCCAGCTGCCACTCCTCCTGCCAAGTGACCTGGCAGCCCATTGGCATGGCTGGCATAAAATGGATAGAGATTGAAAGGAGAAAGAAAGGGTAAGTGAGGAAGGTGTGGATGGGGATGAAGTAGGTTTGTTAAAAACCCACCACCCAGACTGGAGCCCAGGGGGGTGAGGGAACATTGTCCCTTCCCCTCTCAGCCCTGATCTGGGATAGTTGGGTGAGAGGAAGCTGGTCAGCATCTACCTTGTGAAATTAGAGGCCAACCAGAGAAAGTTGAAGGAGAGGTTGTAGGGAAAGTGAAGAATTAGGGTAGAAATGCAGGCTGTCTGAAAGAAGGAGAAGAGGCCAAGCTGGGGCGGATGGGGTGCTGAGACCTGACAGCATGGCGGCCAGGAAGGCAAATTGCCACGCCCCTTACAGGGCTGTCTTCTTGAAATTAGCTGATGGTGGAATATATAGAAACAAAAGTACTTCAGATTCTGATGCCACTGCCTGTTGTGAGATATTTAGAGGCAAACAGAGAATGGAGACATTGCACTAAATGTATACAACATATCCATCTGACCAGCCTTTATAAGGGGGAGGGGAAGTCATAAAACCATAGCATCCCATGACATGTTTTACTGCAGCTAGCCCAGAGTCCAAAGCAATTCCACTTAACATTGAAGGATATTGCCTTTTAGATCTATCTTGAGGACAGTCATCAAATGGATGTTTGGAGATTGACCAGATTCAGACCTATGAACACACCAATGGCATTGGTAGCTTAGAAGACTTATTCAAGAAGGTGCAACTTGGGATATGAGTCATTCCATTTTCTTGCCTTAAGCCTTTCTGCTGAATGGGCACTTATGTGGCTGTTCCTTCATCTTTAGGATGGGCAACTACTTGTAGTGCCCTGTGCAGATTTAGATGGGAGCGAGGGAGCTGGATAGCAAGACTTCTAATCTAGGCCAAACTATCTAATTGATAAAATTCCAGTAACCTCAATCCAGAAGAAACATCCTTCCCACATTATGCATGGGCTGTTCTGGCATGGCAGTAACTATCAGAAACTAAACAGAAATATTGCAACAAGCTGACCAACACACATCTATACTTGCTGCCACTAGGAACTACAGTTCAATATATTCATGCCTGACATTTATATATCTAAGACAAAATCTACAGAACTAAATTGTAATTGCAGTTAATGGCTAACCACACCTTCACATAGCTCAACTACACTCGTATTTTTTTCATTTAGCTAGGCCATAACACATGTTATAGATGCTGAGACAAGGAAGAAACCTAAAAAATCTAGAAACCAAATTCATTCAAAGAGCAGATAGAAATAGAATACATATAAACTTTAGATATACAGTGAAATGTAAAAAGGATAACTTAAAACATTTTTATATGAAGGACCACAATAAAAAATGCCATCTCTCAGGCATCAAAGTAGTAAATTAAATTAGATAAAAAAAATAATTACCATAACATGCTTGCCCTTCAAGCTCTTCTTCACAGCCTTGAAGAACACAAAATATATAGGTGCAGTGATAAGAACAAAAATCAGCAAGATAATAAACATTTTAACTATCAAGATTTGGCAAGGGGCATAATTTTTCTGAAAATAAATATTTGTAGGAAAAAAGGAATCATGCAAAGTTGTATTGATAAATTTAAGGAGCAATGTCCAATCAATACAAACAGAACCAGATGTAGATGCATTTTAATCAAAGATGCAACTAAGGACATCGACTTAGACTTAAGTGCACATTTATATGTACTTGTACATAGGTTCTAAGTAGTTGGAAAAATACCAATTCCATTACCTAAATTAATATATAAATTTTAAAGCTTATAATATTGTTGTGAGTTTTAGTTTTGTTGGTGTTCAGGCTTTTGTGTTCTTGTATAGTTATATTTGTTCTTGTTCTGGGGTTGTTTTCATTTCTTTCTATTATCAATAGACTCTTGTTAGTGATGTAGTTGTTTGTTGATTTCTGGTTCTTGATCCATTATCCAGTATTTGGTTGTCTTATACAGTTATTTTAGTCACATTCAGGATTTATGTCACAATTTGGGTTGATTTTGAAAGAATCTGATGAGGAAATAGTAGAGGTCCTTAATGATCATTTTGCTTCAGTATTCACAGAAGAGAAACCAGTTAGATTAATTGATGATAATTCTAGGTCAAGGGAAGTAGTGATAACTTCTATTAATGTAGACAGAGAAGAAATTAAAGGGCTTATAATGGAGTTAAATACTAGTAAGGCATCTGGCCCTGACAACATTCATTCTAGGATACTCAAAGAAGGTGTAGAAAGTATTGTGGTAGCTCTTGAGAAGATATTTATTAGATCACTAGTCTGGAGAAATACCAAATGATTGGAAGGGAAATTGGCAAATGTAGTGCCAATTTTTAAAAAGGGAAGCAAAGAGGACCCAAATAACTTTAGACGGGTAAGCTTAAATTCTATAGTCTGTAAAATTCTTGAGAAGATGGTTAAGAAGGAAATTTCTGATCATCTAGAGAATAGCAGGTTAATTAATGATGCTCAGCATGGTCTTAGAAAAGGTAGATCATGTTTAACTAATTTACTGTATTTTATGGATTATATAACTAAAGAATTAGATAGGGGTGAGAAAGTTGATGTGATCTACTTGGATTTCAGCAAAGCTTTTGATAAGGTTCCACATAGAAGACTAGTTCATAAATTAAAGCTGCATGGGATATGTGGTAAAGTTTTAAATTGGATAACTGAATGGCTGAAAGATAGGAAACAGAGTTGTACTGAATGGAGTGAGGTCAGAGTGGAGGAATGTTATTAATGGCGTACCTCAGGGATCAGTTTTAGGCCCTTTATTATTTATAATCTATGTAAATGATCTTGGGCAAAGTGTAAATTTTTGCTGATGACACTAAATTGGTAGCTTTAGTCAAAGAGGTTGAGGGTAGCTTTAAAGTGCAGGGTCACTTAAATAAGTTGTTAGCTTGAGCTCAGAAGTGGCAGATGACTTTTAACCTTAATAAATGCAAAGTTATTAACATGGGCAGAGATAATAGGGAATATTTAGCTATGAGATGGATGGGTATTAGCTTAATTCAGTTGAAGATGAGAAGGACTTAGGAGTAGTAGTAAATAGGTCACTGAAGTTTTCAAATCAGTGTATTGAGGCAAAAAATGGAGCAAATAGGGTGCTAGGTTACATTAAAAGGAATGTTAGCTACAAGAGTAAGGAGGTTATCCTTAAACTATATAACTCTTATGTCAGGCCACATTTAAAGTACTGCATACAAGCATAGTCACCACATTTTAGACATGATATAAACTTGTCAGAGTCAGTACAAAAGAGGGCAACAAAAATAATACCATGCCTGAAGCACCTTGAATATGAAGATAGACTTAGGGTATTAAATATGTTCTCATTTGAAAGAAGATATGTGAGGGGAGATATGATTGAATTTTTTTAAATCTGTTCTGGAATGGATAAATTGGATTTCAGCAAGTTATTTGAGTTAGAAGGTAGTAATAGAAATAGAGGTCACCATTAAAGATTAAAAAACAGAGGTGCAGACTGGATGTTAGAAAATATGTTTTCACTGGTGGATTATTGGAATAGTTTGCTACCTGAGACTGTAGACAGCCCAAACTTGAATGTTTTCAAGCGCAGATTGGATGATTATATGGAGATGGGGGGTTAACTTCTTACTTTTTGGTATGGGGATATGTTTCTTGACTCATTCCTGTGGATGTAGTTTCTTTTTATTGTATATTTTAAGGGACTTTGATTTTGTTTTTGACAGACTCCTATGGAGGCTTTAAATTATATATTGTAGATGCATGGTCTGACATAATCCTATGGATTGTTTAAATTGTATATTGTAAATGCATGATCTGACAAAATCCTATGGATGCATTATGTGGGTGGGATTTGATGGATACGGATGACCTTTGATAGGCCCTTGTGGCTTTTGTCATCTGTGAAATTATGTTATGTTATGTTAAAATTCTTGTACTGGTTGAGAAGGGTATTTTTGAGCATCTAGAAAGAGGTAACTTAATAAATGATGCTCAGCATGGGTTTATAAGTGGTAGGTCATGTTAAACAAACTTACTAGAATTTATGTATTATGTAACTAAAAAATTAGATAAGGGAGAAAATAATGATGTAATTTACTTAGATTTTAGCAAAGCTTTTGATAAGATTCTACATAAGACTAGTTCATAAATTAAAAATGCAAGGGGTATGTGGAAAGGTTTTGAATTAGATAAATGAATGGCTGAAAGACACGAAACAGAGTGTGGTACAGAATGAGGGTGTAGTAGTTTGGTTGTCCGCCTCCCCTCCCCTATGTCTAATCTCTTTCTTCTTTTGCAGAATGTGTGTGTGTGTGGATTGTGTGATCACCGTCTTTGCTTTGTGTGGGGGGACTCGATGGGTCTCTATCGTGCTCGCCCATTCATCTCCTGTTTTCTTTTTAGGCGGATTCTTTCAGCAAATATTTAAAAAAAGAGAAATAGTTTGGAAGTCATTAGTTGTGAGTGAAGAAGGAAGAACCGCCTAGACGGAGGATAGGTGAGTGAAGATTGTGTGAGAGTGGATATGGTTGAATGTGTTACGAGTAAAGATGTTTGAGTGTGGCAGTGAATAGGTGACTGAATGTGCCTTCTCTTTTCCAGTTCTGTGGTACCGATTGTCACCAACATCTGGCTTTCAGAGACGACTGAAGCCAATCCTGACCCTCGCAAGTGCGCCTACCTTTTGGGGCCATTTTCTAAGGTGTGGACCTTGGCCAGCACCTTCCAGTCTCCAGGGAGTGGTTGAAGTAGCATCCAACCGACTGTGACCCAGCAGTTGGGACCAACAAGCGTCCCAGCTACCCAAAATCTTCGGCTTTGACAAGTCCTGGACCCCTAAGAATCCCGCAGAAAGTGAGCCATCTCCCACTTCCTCCAACTCGTCTCACTTTATTAGATAGTTAAGGGTGCACCCATCTGTCGCGATATTTTGATTGTACTATACGTTTGTGTGGCCAAGATCTTGTGTAAGGCCATTTTGTAAATATATACGTGTGGTGGTTGGCCAGAGTATTGTGAGGCCAACTGTATAATATTTTGGGTTGATTATTTTGGATTGTATTATTTTGCTAGAATTACGGTTTCTAAATTAAATTTAGAAAATACTCTCTCTCCTCAATACCCTCTCCCTGAACCACGGAGCGGACATTGTCAGGGCAGCGGGAATTTTTGGCTGGGGACTCGCGATTCCGCCTCTACAAGGGGAGGTCACAGTGGAGGGACATTATCAGTGGCGTACCTCAGGGATCAGATCTAGGCACATTATTATTCCTAGCTTATATAAATGACCTTGAGGAGGGTATAAATAACAGTGTTAATTTTTGGTGATGACACAAAATTGGCAACTGTAGTAAAGGAAGTTGAGGATAACTTTCAATTGCAGAGTGACTTAAATATATATATATTTTTTAAATTATAAGAGCCCATCTGGCGACAGCCTACTTGGGCATAAGTCACCATACTCATGACAGCCTAGTCCTAGGCTACATGAAAATAATGCCAAAAAAATTAAATAAATAAATAAAAAAAGGAAAAGGACAACAAGCAGGAAGCACGCTGTGGCACCGGGGGAAGTCATACTTCAACCCGGCGCAGGAACGTGCAACCTACAAAAGAACAACAAAAACAAAGTTAAATAAAGTGGAGGAGGCCAGCCTCTTCCCAAAAGTCTTAAAGTCTACAAGTCAGTGTGTACGAATCTGTCCCGAGTACAAGGGACAAACGGTAGTGACCCTGCTCATTCCAGTACCGGGACAGGTAGCATGCATGAAGATCACCCAGACTGGGACATTCAACAAGAATCTGCCAAACAAACATGGGAACAACACAGTCTTCAAAGTAGGGTGCAGGCGAGAACTCCATCAAATGGCGGTGTGTCCAATTCCAGGAAGGAACCTGAAGCCATCACAGCATTGGGGGTAGGTCCATGAGAACAGTTGCGGCGCACTGGCACACAATTTTAGGTTCTTCTCAACTGTCTCCCATCTTCTTCACAGAGCAGCCTTCACACCAGTGAAACACTGGTGTGGTCGCCCAGTCATCGCACTCTTTGGCACCCTCATTCCCCGCAATTCCTACATGTCCAAGAACCCAGCAGAAGATAATCTAGATATCCGCCCAGCTCGCCAAAACCTTGACATCATGGATATTGTGAACCAGGGGATGCAGAGATTCCAATGCCTCGAGAGCACCCAGGGCACTTTGTAAGTTGCTATAAACTACAATACAGTCACCGAACTGGGCATATCGCATTATCTCCTGTACCAAGTGGTGTATTGAAACCAGCTTGGCCATGAAGACAGACACAGAGCCTGGCAGAGCCCCACTGATTTCAAACAGATGAGATACAGCGTGGAAACTGACCCCTTCTTGGGACTTTGAGCCATCCAGATACACTGGCACAGTTCCAGCGTGACACGAAGTGAGGTCCAAAAGGCTGAACACAATACTCCCAGCACTGTACAAGCTTTGGGAGCAATGGCATGGCGACAAATGGTCAAAGCTGGTAACCCCTAGGGTGGCGTCCTGGGCCAAACCAGGGGTGCCACCGGCCTGAGAGCTATACATACTCTCAAAGGAGTTTCCTCGCCATAAACCCAAAGGGCATAGGCTAGGACTATCGTCTCTTGGCAGTATAGACACCATCAAGATCAGATGCAGTGAGAGCTGTTGGTGACTGAGGGAGGCGCCGGGCTCACGCATACAGGCAGGTTATGCACTGTGCACGGCGTAAAGAGAGTGGCATCCCCCCAGCATCAACAAGTAGGCTCTCAATGGGGGGAGTGGGGAAGGCACCAGTCAGCAAGCAAAGGACAGTGTGGTGGATCTAGTCCACCTTCTGCAATACACACAAGGCTGCAGATGCATAAACTTGCATCTGTAGTCGAGCTTCAAATGAACAAAGGATTGATACAAAAGTAAAGCAGTAGCCCTATCAGATCACAGAGTGAAGAATATCCATGGCACAGGTACAAGAGACCCTAAGGCTGCGAATATGAGCCTTCCAGGTGAGGCAATGGTCAAATACAAGACCAAAGAAATGGTATGAGTCCACCACTTCCAGGTGCCTCCCATTTAGAAATAAGTCTGGGTCAGGGTGGAACCGTGGATGGCAGCAGAAGTGCACCACCTTACTCTTGCCAAGGAAAACCGAAACCTGTGCACTTCAGCATGGCAAGAGACGCGGTTCAATGCCTGTTGGAGTCGACGCTCCAGAGTTGGCATCTGGGTCATCGTCCATGTAGAGCATAGCAAGAACTTCTTCCGGCAGCACCAAGGTGATTCCATTGATGCACAGGGCAAAGAGTGTGACACTGAAGATACCCTCTTCCTGCTCTATTGGGCCAAAGAGGGGTCCCCCCCCCCACCAATACGTGGAATCAACAATCTTGCAAAAATTCAGATATAAAGATTGAGAGGTGTCCCCCCTCGCACCAATCATGTGGAGAGTCTCCATGATACCCTATCATCATGCACAATCATAGGCCTTCTGCAGATTGAAAAACTGTGGCATAGTGGTGTCTACAAAGGAAGGCCAAGCAGAAGGCATTTTCCAGTCGAAGCAGAACATCCGGCGTGGAGTGGAATTTGCAGAAGCCGCACTATGCAGAAGACAGATGGCCTCCGCTGTCCAGAAAAAAAGCTGATGTAATGTTTACTAATTTATCTATTAACTTGCACACATAGGAGGTCAGAGAGATTGGGTGGAAACTGGCCAGGGTAGAGTGATCTCTTCCCAGTTTATGAAAAGCAAGCACAGTAGCGATTCAACAGGAATCTGGGAGGATACCCTTTACCCAGATCTTATTGAAAAAATCTAACAGAAATGCCATGCATCGCTTACCCAGGTGTTAAGGCATGGCACACAAGACATCGCCCAGACTAGGGGCAGTGTCTGCACACAAAGCAAGAGAACATAACTCACTCAGAATAAACCTATCATTGAAGCGTTCTCCGCCTCTGGAGGTAAATTCCAGTTGGGAGGGGAACCTTCTGTGACATCGCAACGTGCATTGAATGCTAGCGGAGCAACATCTCATCTAGAGAATTCAGAGAAAGCAGTTGCGAAGGATTCCGCCACAAACAGGGGGTCCTGCAAGAACTTACCCTGAATCCTTTTGACTCGCTTCCACACCTCTGCTAGAGGGGTCTTCCCCATTAAGTGAAGACATATATGCCCGCCAGGAAGAGCAGAGGGCGTGCTTCGGAATATACCAGAACCTAGCCCTAGCTTGACGAAATTCACTGACAGTGAAGTCATTCGGGCAGCGCTTATAGCACATGTAGGCATAACGCTTCTGTTTGAGGGCAGTCTCACACTCAGCTGACCTGACCACCATGGGAGCGGTCAGCCTAGTAGTTAGGCCCACAGCGATGAGGTAGCCGGGAAAGAACTAAATGGCCTCATCTACCAACCTAAACTCCTTAACTGGGACATAAAAATAAATCATTTCCTGAAATGTGGAGCAGCGTACCTGCAACAAGCACAGCCGGGGAGGGCTCTTGGGTGGCAGTGGCCCAGGAAATGATATTTGAAAGTGATTACTACCATGGAGCTCATCACCCCACCCCACTCCCTCCCCCCAAAATTCAGGCTGTGCATCCAGAGAGCACCAAGATAGATCAAAGCAGGTGAATGAAGCCGTTCTCGGGCAGTGATGCATAAACTCATCAACATTTAGGACACCTATCTCCAGCTTGTCAATCAGGTCAGCAAGGGCTTGACCCCTGGAATTAATCGAGTAGTCTCCCCAGTGTGGGTGTCTACCCTTCAGAACTCTGAGCAAGAGAATCGGCAACTGTGCCATGACTCTGCAGAAGTTCCCCGAGTCTAAGTCAGCTGATGATGGAATGTACGTGGAAATAACAGTGTACCTCTTATCCAGGTGCAGTTGCACAGCTACCTCCTGAAAGGAGGTATCTAGATTGAAGAGAAGAATGGAGACATCATGCTGGGTGTAAATCGAAGAGAAGAGAGGACAAGACTCTCACAGTGTGGTGGAGCGAATGTGAGTGTGTGTAAAAGGGCCATTCTCCCACCCCTTTTCTCAGTACCCTCTCCCTCCCTCTGTAAGAATGTGTGTGAATGGGAATGGGTTTGTTTTGTTTTTGTTTATTTTATGTATAAAATAATTACCATGTTTTTCTTTCTTTCCAGGCGTCATATTCTGGAAAGATAGTAGCTAGTTTTAAGATATCACTATAATTAAAACAAGATTGTACTTTGTTTATAATATTCTTTTAGCAAAGCGTCATATTCTGGAAAGAGGTAAGCTAGTCGATAAATTTACTCGGGTAATGCCCACTTATTAGTTTCCCTTCCATGTATAAATAAATGGGTCATAAACGGAGGATATATCTCTTCTACAGAGAGTGGAAGCGTAGACTGATGGCAAGAAGGGTTCTCTAGACGAGTGCTCCGCCCAGCCCTGAGACGGAGAGCTTTCATACCTCGCTAAACACCTGGACCACCATACCCGCCTTGGTTGACAATCCTGCCTCCTTTTATGTTAGCTTACTACCACCCACCTCCAGCACACAAGTGATAGCGCGTGCCCCTTTTCGTTTGGTTGTTGTTGTGTTTTTTTATGTTTTGTGTAGATATATAAGTAAATTTGTTGTATTCGCCTGTTATAAAATTCTCTTTTGGTATCTTATTTGGATTGGGAAATTTGGCCTCATTTTGAAGTGTGCACACTTCCCTTGTAAATACAAAATTGCTGTAAATATAACTGTATTCTTTTGTAAGTAAAGGGACTGTATATACAATCCGTTTCATTCTCCCTCGATTTCTCACATCCGGACAGTGTAGGAAGCGGGTTGGATCGATTGGAATTAGAGATATATTTTCGGCCCGCTACATTTGGCGCCCGAATAGGGACGTGAGACTTCGAAACCGGGAGTGTGACGGGATTGGATTGCAGTCCATACCCAATTAGTGTGACAAGTAGTTTGACTGATTTTTCCCTCCTATCTTTTTACTAACTTGGGAACAATGACTGTAGCGGAAACATTGAATGAAGAAGTAGTGCGATTGAGACTGGAGTTGAGAAAGAAAGAAGAGGAGTGTAAAATGTTGCAGGGAATGATGGAGGGAATGGAGAATAAAATAAAAGGGATGAATGAAAAGACTGATAGGATGAAGAAGGAAATGGGAGACCGACAGGATCAGATGGACCGACGGATGCAGGACCTGTATAACATGATGACAGGGGCTGGATCAGTCCCAGGACCTACAACCCTGACCCCTGCTCCTATTGAAGGGACTCCGCTAAATGGAATGGATGGCAGTATGATTGAGTCTAAAAAAGATACTGTGAGTGGTAGGAAAGGGGGTGAATGGAAGAGAGTGGAAAGTAAAAGAGGAAGTAAGCATGGTTCTAAGGTTAAGGATAGGAAGGTGAGAGGGAAGAGTGTGGATTCGCTATACTCAGATGAGGGAGAGAGTGACGATATGATTGGAATGAGTGAGACCGAGAGTAGCTCTTCGGAGAGTGAAGTGAATGTGGGGAAAGGAATTTTGATTAGGGAAGTGCCAAGGATTGATAAGTTTAGATTGCATGGGGGAAAGAGTATGGATGAGTTCTTCAGGGATTTTGAGCGGTACTGCAAGCTCAAGTACCCGCAGAACAAGGGTCACTGGGTGAGTGTTCTGGGAGATTGTTTGGATGGGAAAGTGTTGGAGTTCTTGCGAGTGATAACGAGTGTGGGAGAGCCAAAGTATGATGTAGTGAAGAAGAGATTGATTGGGCAGGTGAAACGAATGAAAGAGAGTGTGAAGTATAAAAGGGTGAATGAATTTGAGAAGGCTTGAATGGGGAAGAGTGAAAGTGTGAATATGTATGCACATAGGCTTGAGAGTATGGCAAGAACGAGGTATGGTGATGATGATGTAAATGAATGTAAGCCACTCATGAGGAAGTTTTTGGACACGATCCCGCGAAAGGTGAGTGAATGGCTGAGTGGAAAGAGAAAGGAGAGAGTGAGACTGACAGGTGAACGGTTGATGTGGGAGGATGTGTTGGAACTGTTAGAAGATGGACGATTTGATGATGAAAGCGATCTAGAAGAGGGTGGATGGTACAGTGTGAATGTTGGAGGTAAGAAGCCCAGGAGCTTTCATCCACCCCAGCAGTTTGTCAGCTACAGGGATGCCCTGAAGGCTGCACCAGCTGGAGTGATGTCAAACTTCCTGGGCCAGCAGAATGGATGGGCAAATGGAGGGTGGTCGAATGGAAGGGGGCAGATGAAATTCAAGCGTGGGAACGGATATATGAGAGAGAAACCGAGGTATGTCCCAGCAAATGAGAGACCGAATGGTGGGAGAAAGATTGTGGAATGTCGTCGGTGTGGAAGGAAAGGTCATATGTTGGCAGAATGTAGGTGGACATCTGGTGCATGTTTTGGGTGTGGTAAGAAAGGGCATATGATAAAGGATTGCCAGGAAAGTGTGAAAGAGTGCTTCAAGTGTAAAGAAATAGGCCATTTGAAGAAAGATTGTCCGAGGTTAAATGGTGGAGCAACTGGTGGGGAAAGTATGAAATATGCATGTGGTAATTGTGGAAAGGCTGGTCATTATGCAAGGATGTGTCGTGACTAGAGGAATGTATGTAGCTATTGTGCGATGGAAGGACATTCGAGTGAAAAGTGTTGGATTAGACTGAGAGCGCAAGGTGTGAATGGAAAGTCTGAAGCGGGAAACTGAAAGGTAAGAGGGTACCTGCTGAAGTATCCTCTGGGTGCATGAGTGTGAGTAATGTGTTGGTAAGTCTGTCTAGTGTGAAAGTGCTGTCTGGTAGGAAGTATGAGTGTCTGAGTGTGAAGGTGGAGTTGAATGGAATTGAGTGTTTGGCTTTAATAGATTCTGGATGCAAGGCGAGCTTGGTGTATAAAGATGTGTATGACAAGTTTAGCGAGAAAGCCCTCCTGTCTGAGTGCAAGGGTAGTTTGGTAGGTATTGGTAATAAGAGAGTGCCTGTGATTGGAATGATAAGGTCAGCTGTTCGAATGCATGGTATGATGATGAATGAATGTGAATTTTCTGTGATTGATAAGGTGAGTAGTGAGTATGGTGTGATTTTGGGCTATGATTTTATGAAAATGAATCGTATGGTTGTGCATCCTGCGAGTGATCAGATTGAGAGAAAGATTGGTAAAAATGGGGTGTATAAGTTGTATGTAGGGAAAGATGGTAGCGTTTTGAGGAGTGTGTTTACTGGTATTGAGGTGACTGCTATGGAGAATGTAAGGCTTGTGAAGGGTGAAAAGGTGTCTGTTAGAGTGAGTTGGAGTAAGGATGTTAGTTTGAATGTGAGTGAGAACACTGTGATATTGGATGGAAAGGATGCGTGTTATAAGGTAAGGCGTGTTGCTTGTGTGTTTGATGGCTTGATGAGAATAAATGATCCTTTTGTATGTGTGCAGGTGGACCCCAGTGTGAAAGGGCAGGTGAGGGGAATCCAAGTCGGAGATGTACTGGGCCACCTCTCCACTGTCAATGAGGTAGGTATGGATGATAGTACGGATATCAGGGTGAATGTTGCGAATGAAAAGACATGTGAATGGATGTATAATGAGGTGAAGGACATGGTGAAATTGGATGGATGTTTGACTGAGTATGAAAGGGAGGATGTGTATTGAATGATATTTGAGCGAAAGGGAGGCCTCAGTAAGGGTGATCTGGATTTCAGGGTTGCAAAGCTCCCGGAATTCAAGATTGTCTTGAAGGAGGACTCCCCAATCTATCAGCGGCCGAGGCATTTCCCACGTCCGGTTGCTGATGAGATTGAGGAGCAGTGTTTGGAATTGGAGCAATTGGGGGTGATTGAAGAGAGCAAGAGTGCATGGAATAGTCCAATTGTACCTGTACGTAAGCCGGATGGAAGATTGCGTCTGTGTGTGGATTATCGAAAGGTGAATGAAAGGACTGTGAAAGAAAGGTTTCCGATGTGTGTGGTATCTGAGTGTGTGTATAGTATGCATGGGATGGAGTGGTTTACGAAGCTGGATCTGGTACGGGGGTATTACCAGATGCCCATTGCTGAGGAGAGCCGGCCAGTAACTGCCTTCTCTTCCTCAAAGAGGCATTACCAGTTCCGGAACCTCAGCTTTGGGTTGGCTAATGCTCCCGGAGCCTTCCAGCGGGCAATGAATGTTGTGTTGAGTAAGTTTGTGAGTAAGAATGTGATTGCGTTTATAGATGATATTTTGATTATGACAGACTTTTGAGGAGCATATGAGATTGGTGAATGATGTGTTGAGAACGTTGGAGAGTGTTGGTGTGAAGGTGAAAGTGGCGAAGTGTGAATGGTTTGCGAAAGAAGTGGAATTCCTTGGGCATATGGTGAGTGAGAATGGGTTGCGAAAATCACTGAAGTATGTTGAGAAGGTGCAAATGTTTCCTAAGCCGGTGACTGTGAAGCAACTGAAGTCGTTTTGGGGTTTGATTGAGTTCCAGCGAAAGTTTATACGTGATTGTTCTGGTGTGAGTAAGCCTCTGACTGAGTGGATGGGCAAGAAAGGTAGTACGGTTGTCAAGTGGAATGATAAGATGAATGAGGCGTATGAGAGACTGAAAGAGGCAGCGGCTGAAGATGTTGAATTGGCTTACCCAGATTATAGTGTAAATGCTAAAATGCTAGAACTGTATACAGATGCGAGTGGGTATTGTATGGGAGGTTTTCTGATGCAAGAGCAGCGTTTGAATGGAGAGAATGTCAGGCGAATAATTGGGTATGTATCCAAGGCTATGAATGTTGCAGAACGAAAGTATTCGACTGTGGAACGAGAGCTGGCTGCGATAAGATATTGTTTGAAAGTGTTGCGTCCATTTTTGTATGGTGTGAGGTTTGTGATAAAAACCGATCATCAACCTCTTGTGTATCTGCAGCGTATGAAGTGGGCTGATAGTAGGATTGCAAGGACTTTGGAAGATTTGAGTGACTTTGACTATGTGATTGAGTATGTGCCTGGTGAACGGAATGGAGTGGCTGATTTGATGTCAAGGTATCCTGGTACGAATGATGAAAATGTGTGTGGAGTGAGTGATCCTGAGTATTTGCCGAAAGGGATTATGAATGGAAAAGAGAGTAAGGGTGGTGGTGATTCCTTGTTTGAGAGTGTATGGAATGGTTTGCAAGATTTGAAGAGTGATGGAGTAGATGTGAGAGTGCCCGATAGTGTAGATGATTTAAGGAAGGAGGTAATGAATGAAGTGTGTAGGAAGCCTGAAAGCATTGGTATGGCAAAGGTGCGGAACTTCATGAAAGAATTGAGAGCAATGTGTATGCAAGGCGTCCCGCCATTTCAGGAAGTGTTGATTGTAGTGAGTCGTTTGTATGGAGTGATTGTTTATGTGTACTTTGGTGGTGAGAGGCCGATTGTGTACAAGGATGAGAAGATGAAGGGTTTGAATCCTAATGTGGTACATCTGCAATGTTTGAGCGGTGTGCACTACAATTGGGTGATTGAAAAGTGTTCATATATAAGAGAGAAGAATGATTGTCTGGATGAAGATGAGTGTGTGTTGAGTGATGATATGGAAGTTAATGACAGTGTGGATATCAGTGCTGATGTTGGTGTGCTTGTTCCTTCGGTGTATTGCGAACATGGTGGACCTGATATGATGGAAGCAAGAGTGAAAGTTGGTGAAAGGTTGTTCTGTGGTTTGATTGATACTGGAGCGCAGGTGTCTTTATAGTGAATGAGAGGATTCTGAGTAAGTATGATGAGTTTAAATGTTGCAAGCATAAACCTGTGAAGTTACGGATAAGTGGATTAGGGAATGGCTTGATAGTGGCATGGGAACAGGTTAGTCTGAAAGTGAGTTTGGGTAATGGTGTGAATGTGAAGCATGACTTTGTGATTCTGAAGGATGAGCAAATGCTGTGTTGTTTCTTGCTTGGTGTAGACTTTATGACATTGAATGATTTGTCTTTGGATGCTGATAAGGATTGTCTTATGAAAGGTGAATGTGAGGTGATGAGGTTGAATGAGTGTGCAAAGAATGTTGTCAAGTTTTGCGGTATGATTGAGTTGGTCATGGATGATGAGAATGAGATTTTAAGTGATAAGGATATTCTAGAGATGCAAGAGATATGTCCTTTTGTTAGTGAGTTGAAGAAGTGTGTAATGATGCGTGTTGATTTGAATGAATGGCCAGAGTGTTTAAGTGATTTTAAAAGGTATGCTAAGGATTTTGTTGTTTGTATGGATGTTGTATATTTTGTGAGGCATGTGAAGGGTGGTGATGATATGTATGTACCTGTGATGTCCTTAGTTGGTATGATTGGTCTGGTGAAGGTTGTGCATGATAATTATGGGCATATGGGTAAGTTTAAGCTGTGGGAGTGTATGAAGGAGCGTGTGTTCCATCCGTTTCTGAGAACTGTTGTGAATGATGTTGCAACTACGTGTGAAAGGTGTCAGAAGCGAAAGGTGCAAAGTGTGCAAGTGAAACCACTGATGTTGAAAGTTGATGCAAAAGAACCGTTTGAATTGGTAGTGATTGATTGTGTGTCTTTGCCGCGTACGAGTGCTGGGAATGTTGGTATGGTTGTGATGGTTGATCATAAAAGTAAGTTTGTGTATGCAGCGCCTGTGAGAGATAAAAGGAGTGTGACTGTTGCGCGTGTGGTTGAGCAGGTGTTTTTTCCTATGTGTGTATGGAAGCCTAGAAGATGTCTGAGTGATAATGGGCCTGAATTTGTAGGGGAAGTGTTTGAGCAAATGTTGAGAGAGAATGGTGTGGAGCATGTGAGAACAACTCCGTATGTACCGTCTTCAAATGGATTGGCTGAATGGACTATAAGAACCTTGTGTGAGATGTTGAGAATGATGAGTACGACAGTGAATGACTGGGATGTGTGTCTGGGGAGAGTGTTGTGGGCGTATAATTCAACTGTGCATAGTGCAACCAGAATGTCCCCATGTCAGTTTGTGATGAATTTTGAAAGGCGAGTGAAAGATAGGTTTCGTTTGAGTGAAAGTGAGCAGAGTGTATGGCGTGAGGCACATGAAAGGTTCCGTTCATTTGAATTAAGTGCAAAAGTATTGAAGGTGAAAGAAGTGAAGGGTAGGTTGAATGTGTCAAAGATGAGTGAGAAGTTTGATGGACCTTATAGAGTTGTGAGGGTTTGGGAAAATGGAGTGACGTATGTTTTGGAGAGTTTGAATGATGGTATGACTGAGAGAGTGCGGGCTCATCAGAGTCAGTTAAGGAGATGGAGAGAACCTCCTGACTACCTGGTGAGCCATCCAGTGTATGGACTGTGTAGAGAGAGAGGTAAAGTGCATGATGATGAGATTGAATGTGATAGTATGGTTCTGTCTGGGAAAGAGCTAGTCTTAGTCTCGAGGAGTAGAAAGCGTACAAAGAAGAGTGAAAGGAAGAATGCAAGTACGAATGAAAGTAAGTCTGAGCAGAGTGTTTCTGGTATGGGGGATCTTGAAAGGGAGATTGAGTTTTTGCGTAAACAGGTGAGTGATTTGGCTGGTATAAGTAGACGAGTGAGTGAGCTGCCTGTGCCTGATTTTTCTGGTTTTGGGAACAGTATGAATGATAGTGTGTTTGGGGAGAATGAACCTAGTGTGGCTGATTTTTCGGGTTTTATGAATGGTAATAGTAGGGATGAGTTTGATGTAGTGAATGATGAAGTGGCTGATTTTTCAGGTTTCTGGTGGGAACCAGTCGAAGGGGTTTCTGGTATGCCTGTTGAGAATACAGGGGATGTGAGTGACCTGTCTGTTTCGCAAGAATGTACCTTGAGTTGGATGAGAGCTGTGAGTGAGGAGCTGATGAATGGGGGTATGAAGAGTGAGGGTTCTGAACGGAAGAGTATGAAAGAATTCTGTCGTGAGATGGGAGAACTGGTAATGAGGGCTAAGAGTATGGTTGATGAGATGATCAATAGTGACGATGAGACTGACAGGACGACTGATGAACAACCCCGACTAATTGCTACACGTAGCCAGGGACCAGTAGAAGAGTGTGAATGGGTGCGATTGAGCACAAGTGGTACCATGAAGAGTGATTGAAAGGGTTTTGTGAGTGGCTGGTCGAATGGCTTAAGGAAGGAGGGGTGTGGTGGAGCGAATGTGAGTGTGTGTAAAAGGGCCATTCTCCCACCCCTTTTCTCAGTACCCTCTCCCTCCCTCTGTAAGAATGTGTGTGAATGGGAATGGGTTTGATTTGTTTTTGTTTATTTTATGTATAAAATGATTACCATGTTTTTCTTTCTTTCCAGGCGTCATATTCTGGAAAGATAGTAGCTAGTTTTAAGATATCACTATAATTAAAAAAAGATTGTACTTTGTTTATAATATTCTTTTAGCAAAGCGCCATATTCTGGAAAGAGGTAAGCTAGTCGATAAATTTACTCGGGTAATGCCCACTTATTAGTTTCCCTTCCATGTATAAATAAATGGGTCATAGATGGAGGATATATCTCTTCTACAGAGAGTGGAAGCGTAGACTGACGGCAAGAAGGGTTCTCTAGACGAGTGCTCCGCCCAGCCCTGAGACGGAGAGCTTTCATACCTCGCTAAACACCTGGACCACCATACCCGCCTTGGTTGACAATCCTGCCTCCTTTTATGTTAGCTTACTACCACCCACCTCCAGCACACAAGTGATAGCGCGTGCCCCTTTTCGTTTGGTTGTTGTTGTGTTTTTTTATGTTTTGTGTAGATATATAAGTAAATTTGTTGTATTCGCCTGTTATAAAATTCTCTTTTGGTATCTTATTTGGATTGGGAAATTTGGCCTCATTTTGAAGTGTGCACACTTCCCTTGCAAATACAAAATTGCTGTAAATATAACTGTATTCTTTTGTAAGTAAAGGGACTGTATATACAATCCGTTTCATTCTCCCTCGATTTCTCACGTCCGGACAGTGTAGGAAGCGAGTTGGATCGATTGGAATTAGAGATATATTTTCGACCCGCTACAACAGGAAAGGCCGTACTCTTCCCAGAGGCAAAACTCCGGGCGGTGTTGTCTTCAAGGACTTATCAAGGGAGGTTGGGTACACCATGCAAGTCTTTTCCTCCCTCTGCCTAAAAACATTAGGTGAGTGGGGCAGCTTCGGAGGTGTGGGGGCCCTCTTTTTGAGGATCTACCGTCTCTAGGCAACCCAGCCTACCACTGGGTGAGGGCCAAGGAGATGAAGCTCCCTAGTGCTGTCCTCCTTTCTGGGGGCAGCTTTAGGAACCTCAGAAGATGGCCTCACAACCCTCTTCAGGTGTGTTGCTTCCTGCGATTCTACCGACTCTGTGGAGGCGCATGTCCATTTTGTCTTATGCAAAACGGTCATGCTGGGGAAAGGGAGGGGAGCCAGGGCTGGGCGTGAACCCTTTGTGTGGCCAGCTCTACCAGCGGAGCGCCCCGGGTGAGTAGAACCTGCAGAAGGGTTCCAAATGGGCACGGTGTAGAGGTGTGCCTCTGCATGCCAAATTCCCAATAGTTAGTTTTCCTTATGCTTACTTAATATAATTTTTTTTAAATTAATAGATATATATATTAAATGATTAGATTAAGCAAAGCTCATTAATATGTTATTTAATGCCAAATTAGATCTACTCTCCTCTCTGAAGGTGAGTTTTGTGGTGACAAACCTTTCCTTGTTGTATCATATTGTTTTGCAGATCCTTGGAGAGTTTAATGAAAGAAAAGAAAATCTGAAGACTTTTGTATGTGTTTTCTAGGTTGGGACTCTGTGTATCTAATGCCTTAATGATTCGCACCAGTGTTTTCACTGCTTAGTAGTACGTCTAGTCAGTTTGCTCCAGTCTCATAACTGGTGAGTACCAATCACTCAATAATTAGATCTTGGTAGAGGGCCCCAAATTTGGCCAATTTTGATCATTTTGCTTGTATCATGTAATTGGTAAATTTGAGTTCAGCTAATTAGCCGATTGACTGTGCTATTTTTGTAAGAGCAACTGTAGCCGGGCTCTTTCACCATATCAGTGCATCAACTGTGATTAACCACATAGGAGACTAGTTCCTAAATTAAAAATGATTGGGATATGTGGGGGGGTTTCAAATTGGATAGCTGAGTGGCTGAAAGATAGGAAGCAAAGGGTAGTGCTAAATGGTGTAAAGTCAGAGTGGAGGGATGTTATCAGTGGGGTTCCTCAGGGATCAGTTCTCGGTCAATTATTATTTGTCATCTATATAAACGATCTTGGGGAGGCAGTTAATAATAAAGTGTCAATTTTTGCGGATGATACC
This sequence comes from Ceratothoa steindachneri, assembly GCA_963969495.1. Classification (NCBI taxonomy): domain Eukaryota; kingdom Metazoa; phylum Arthropoda; class Malacostraca; order Isopoda; family Cymothoidae; genus Ceratothoa; species Ceratothoa steindachneri. The sequence goes on along the minus strand of OZ018330.1, from coordinate 33,677,959 downwards.
AAATTAGCAGCTGTAGTTAAAGATATTGATAATAATTTTAAAGTGCAGGGGGATTTAAATAAATTGTTATCCGGGGCACATAAGTGGCAAATGACTTTCAACCTTGATAAGTGCAAAGTTATTAACATGGGAAAAGATAATAGAGAATTTAACTATGAAATGGATGGGCATTGGCTGAGCTCAGTAGAGGATGAGAAAGATCTAGGAGTTGTAATAGATAAGTCATTAAGGTTTTCTAAGCAGTGTATTGAAGCAAGAAATAGGGCAAATAGAGTGCTGGGTTTCATTAAGAGAAATGTCAGTTACAAAAGTAAGGAGGTTATTCTTAAACTCTATAACTCTTATGTTAGGCCACATCTAGAGTACTGTATACAGGCATGGTCCCCACATTTTAGACATGATATTAACCTTTTTGAGTCAATGCAATGGAGGGCAACAAAGATTATTCCTTCCCTGAGGCACCTTGAATATATAGATAGACTGAGGGTATTAAATATGTTCTCGTTCAAAAGGAGGTGTGTGAGGGGGGATATGTTGAGCTCTTTAAAAAAATTTCTGGGATAGATAAATTGGATGTTAGCAAGTTTTTTGAGTTAGATGATGGAAATCGGACTAGAGGTCACCACTTGAAAATTAAAAAGCAAGGGTGTAGGTTATTTTAAGAAAATATTTTTTCACCAATAAAATTTAAATGTATTTAAGAGTAGGTTGGATGAGTTTATGGGGAGGGAAGGTTGTGATGGTTCCTAAGTTTTGTATATATTAATATTGTTTGTATATATCTATAGCTGCATGATTTAGTTCTTGACAAGCCTTGATTGGTGATACCCTTGTTTCTGGACGCAATCCTCTGGATGTAGTTTTCCTGGTAGTTTGGGTGCCTTAAAAAAGAGGCTGTTTGACTCGGATGACCTATGATAAGCCCTTGTGGCTTTTGTCATCTGTTATATTATATTGTGGGGGACTTTGATTTTCTTTCCCTGGTGATGGTGCTTTTTGTGGGTGGGTTTTGATGGATGCGGATGACCTTTGATAGGCCCTTGTGGCTTTTGTCATCTGTGAAATTATGTTATGTAACCAGTCAACCTGGTCACTGCAGATCCATAAACAAGTGAACGCACCATTTAGGTTCCCAGCTGATAGCTACTTCAATGTAAACGTATCTCATTGATACATACCATGTTTAGGAGCTACTGTGTAACTTATCCTGTTGATGAGTACCGGGTTCTGGTGTTAACTTTTAACACATTGGGTTGATCAGTCCTGTGTTTAAGAGCTATTATATAGCGTATCATATTGTGAGAACCGGGTTCTTGCGTTATTTTTAACATTTATACTATTGGTGAGTGCTATTTATTTAAAGAAGGAAAAAAATTTCTGTTGCGCTTAGAATACTTGGGTAAGAAAGTTTATTGGTTTAAATTCCATTTGTACACTGGCCAGTATTTACTTTGTAGATAGTTGATTCATTATATTTACCACATGCAATAAGTTTTAATGGTAAACATGTAGACAAGCGGCCCGGCGGAAAAAATTATTTTGTGTAAATATTATCATTCACCCGTGTCCTTTCTGACATCATACCCCACCCCCAACCCCTATAATAATTCACAAAACGATTAAAGGCGCTGACATGATGTAGTTAAAGCATTGACCTCTGTAAATGTCAGAACATTATAAAAATTAGGATTATATACTGGGGGACTGTGCCCCCCAAACCCCCCCAATTTAATGAAACTCAGGATCATCGTAGTGCAGTCCACGCATCGTGTTTACCCCTCCACGAGCCGTCCCCTATAAATGAACTCCAAAAACGTGAAACATTTTGGAACACAGAGGAAATAGTACATCTTATCGGCCGGGACGCTCGTCTACATATTTACCGTTTTAATTTCCCTGATGTAAATTTAAAAGTATAAAAGAGCGCACAAAGACTGGGCAATTGTTGGTAACAAATTATCAACCTTACTGAGTGAATTGATTGAAGGTATCATAGTGAGTCTGAACAGTTGCTCTCCCAAAATATTGCCCTAAAGGATAGTTATTACATTGGAGCCCAGACCTGAGATTAGTCTGTGTAGACTACTGACTTGTATAACCTTTTTTCATATTAACTTTTATAACTTGTATCTGTTGTAAATAGGGAGCTAGAGAAACTGGATGCTGATGTCATAAAGTTTTTATGTAAAAACCCAAAATTAGATCTGGAGACAGCGAGGAGTCTGGTTCTTGTTATCTGCCCATTGATAACATGACAGCGCCATCGTAACGTTCCGAGGTGTGGTTCTTTGAAACGACGTTGTAGGTGATTTTCAATCTCTTTTGTGCCGTGTCAACTCCATGTTCGGAGATTAGAACGATGTCAGGGTCGCACTGTCTACTTAATACTTATGTTTTCGTAAGTCGTTTATTTATTATCCCATCCCTCAAGGTTCATTTGTAGAATTGTTAGGTCTTTAGTCAGCCTGTCCATGTTGAATATCATTTACTCGTTCCTTTTGTCGGGCTTCTTCTGGGTAGAGGGGCTGGCTGGCGAGAGCGGCATCTGCCAGATCTTTATCTTAAATTCTGAGTCCGTAATCGTGGTGAAAGCACCCTGGTTGAATCGGACCATCCCAAATAGGAGGGCCTCTTCGACAACCCTCTTAGGGATGTCTTTACAGTAATCCCAATTGGGCAGTCCGTCCCTCACGCCCCCACTGATGGCCTTGTCCGTTCTTACAGCAGGGAATGGAGCTCTCGCCGTGGCGTAGATCTTCAGGTTGATCTTCCTACTGTGATAGGCAGGCTTATGCTCTGGTGAGGCTGAGGTAGACCTCATCCTTTGTCGGTTGGGCTATCTTCTGGTGCTATAACCTTGTCGGGAGAGTTATTTCGCTTCGCTGGTTGATTTAATTACTCCATCTATTGGTTGTGGAGTTCCTATTGTTTGAGGTTCGGGATCTTGGATGTTTACTGGGGTGGGAACAGGAGCGGAAAGAGTTTCCGTTTGTATGGGGATTGTTTGCGGAGGCTGCATCTGGATCCACGGAATGTCTTCAGAGGAAGGGTTCTCGGGGAACCACATCTCTTGCATTCCGTTCTTCACGAGCATCTGGTTAAGTTCTCGTTTGAATGACCCCGGGTTCGTGATGTTCACTATGTGTCCATAGTATATGTAGCAGATAATATTGGTAGAATGATCGCTTTCTACTTCGAGGTGGGTTCCCTGAGCGTAGCCTCTTCCTCCTTTTGTTGTTGTTTATTTTTTATCGCGTCTTTTTTTATTGGACATGACATCGCCATGGCCCCATAGTCTCCGTTGCAGTTCACGCATTTGCGTACACTGCTCCTGCAATCACGCCAGACGTGACAAACTTGACCACACATAGAACAAATATCTTGTGTTTGCTGACATGTCTTTGTTGTGTTTTAGTTGTATTTATAGTACTTAAAACATGTTTGCACTTCCGTTGTAGCAGCTGACATCTTTGCAATCTCTTACACTACGCCTATTGCAAGAAGGCGTCGTTGGTAACCGAACCTACGAAATAGATGGATTAGACGGAGGAATGGCATATTGTGGGGAAGTTCCACAGTTTATGTAAGGATTGAGAGAGATATATTATCTCTACTGCTTAGGCAATTTCATCCACGCTATTGTGCTCGCCAATCATGATGAGGGGCCTAATGTGGTCAGGGATCCCACGCATGAAAATCTCCGTTAGGAGCGAGTCAAAAAGTTATGACGAAGTGCCCTTCGCCCTGAGTAATCCTTTGAGATGCTCAAGGAAACGCGTGGGGCGCCTATCACCCATTTGTTGAGTATTTAGCAGTTCCCTTAAGTCTTCAACCTGGGATCTCCCAAATTCAAGTTGACAGCTTGCCTCAACTCCCCCCATGCACCATTTCTCGCATTTTATAACAAAATTCCCAGAAGCAAAGCAAAGATACTTAATGGGACTTTTTGCGTGATGCTTATTATGCGCTCTTGATCGGTTATGGCTTGATGTGCCATCAGAACCTCGCATGTTTCGAATCACGTGATCGGATCGGTGTCATCGAAAGCGGGAAGATTGATTGAAGTGAGGTTGTTGCCTCGAGCGCTGACATCCTGGTTTATACCTGCAGGATGACTAACTGCCACAGGTGACGTACATGTGGTCGTGAAAGTTGAGGAGGCCTGCCTCGATATATATATATATATAATTTCAAGAAGGGTTGGTAACCCTGACTTAAATCGGGAGATTGCTACACCCGCTCTCCCAAGCGTCTTAAAATTAAGCCATGAGGTTCATTCGCTTAGCTCTCCTGCGTCGGTGAACAGGTCTGTAAATATTTGAATTGTAATTGTTTAGCTAAATATTTCCCAAAAGAATACTGAATTAATACTTGATTCTTTTGTTTCATTTACAGACCCATTCAACTCTGTTATAATCTATTTAACAATTATCCAATCTATTTACTATTTAACACTTTACCCAATCTAATCATCAATCGTTATACTCAATTTACCAATTACTATTTATAATTTACCAATCAATTTACCAATTAATATTTACTGTCGTGTATTTCACTCCAGAAATTGCGGAAAGGAAAATAGTGAATTTATTATTTTATTTTGGGTGGTTAAAATACCCCCAGAATTTACGGTTTATAAATATTGGCTAATATGTGCATTACTCGAGACAACCACCTTGTGATGCCCAAGCCCAAAGAAAACGAGGAGCGAACTAGGTTTCGTGCGGGTATAGTGTATGGTTATCAACGTGATTTATCTTTGGTTAATAAATCAGTCTAGATAGCGTTTCGAAAACCATACCCATAAATTTTGTTTGATCGAAGATGTCTGCCGTTAGCTTTAGGCCTAAAGGCGACTGCGAAATAAATTTTGGAAAAATTACTTGGGCGTTAAGAAAGACAATTACACAAATATAAATATATTTATAAAATTCAACGAATGTACAGAGATAAGTAGGTTAAGTAAATATGGTGAAACAATATAGAGTAAATAATAATATAGTAATATAGAGTATCTTTGATATAGTAAATAATATTGAGTTGTAAGTAATATAGTGTAGTAATTTAGAGTATTTTAAAGTATCTATAATGGACTGTGAATTGGGGGCTTTAGACGACGAGAGCAGCGAGTCATGTGGGCAGGTTTGCGTGCTTATTTGGTCGAGCTGGAAACGTGTGTTTGTTTGTTTGTGTGTGAAATTTAAGAGATGTTGTTTGGGACGGTATACGTTAATTGAATTGACAAGAAAATAAATGAATTAATTAATTATTAAGTTTAACATAAATGATTTGATTTACAAAAGTTGAAGTAAATAAATTTGGAAGATTAAATTGACAAAGTTAGAGTAAAATAAATGAATGATTAAATTACAGTTAAAGTAAAATAATTAAATGATTAAATTGACAAGTTAAGCGAAAATAATTAAATGACTAAATTAACAGTTAAAGGATTGCATCAATTATTTGAATGACAAAATAATTAAATTTTATACATAATAAATGATGATATATACATTTAAGTTTCCCAGGAGGTTTTTATTATAGGAATGCCCAGAGGCATTTCTATACGTGTAAAACTTTGTGCGAGGCATTCATTGTCCATTAGCCATACTGACCGTCGCGCGATACTCTCTCTATTTCGTATCAATCAACACTTAAACCGTTGATAATTCTTTTTTTAAAAAACTTCCTCAGTGTTGTACAAAGCACAGAACCTTCTGTATTTGCCATAACTACTTATATTGATTTACGTGCGGGTAAGATTCCGTATGACCCTGTCTTCTTCCTGACCAGCGGAATTTAGCCCCCAGAGCAAGAAACCACCACCATCGTTCACATTAGTATTCTCTTTATATGTTGATTTCCGTTGTGTTATAGCTAATACGCTTCTCACTCAACCCAGGGCACTTGATAGGATTTCAATATAGTTTTAAGGGATGCTATTATTTCCATCATTATAAATTCCACAAGTGAGTAACTTATATTATGCAGTCCACTATTTTCTTAATTCATCATTTATTTCTTTTTGTGTTGGGGAAGGGGTTACCAGTGATCACATTTTTCATTTAAATCCATGAGGTTCATTCGCTTAGCTCTCCTGCATCGGTGAACAGGTCTGTAAATATTTGAACTGTAATTGTTTAGCTAAATATTTCCCCCAAAAGTCCTGAATTAATGCTTGGTTATTTTTTCTCATTTACAGACCCATTCAACACAGTTCTAATCTATTTAACAATTATCCAATCTATTTACTATTTAACACTTTACCCAATCTAAGTATCAATCATCAATTTTTATAATCAATTTACCAATCAATTTACCAATTAATATTTACCAATCTATTTAACAATTATACAATCTATCTGCCAATTATATAATCCAATTTACCAATTATCAATCATCATTTGTTATACTCTAATTACCAAGCTATATTTATCAATTGTAAATCCATTCCCGTTAAGGGGACCACTGCCGAAATTGGGCAAACCCCCCATCAATTTTGGGGGACCATTTTATCAAGATATAATCTTTTGAGATTCTTTTGGTGCAAATTTTTGAATCTTGTTCAAATTTAATTCAGGTGTAATTCTCATCCAATCATAAATTGTTACTTGATAAATTCACCCTTAATTAAGATAACTGTTTATTCAATAATATATATTTTTCTTAGCTCTTTGTTTTTAATCCACATTTCTCAACGTTGCCTAAATTAGGCCTAATAAATTCGTCTGAAAATTTAGACTCACGTTAGCATTTAAAAATTCATTCCTTCGAATAACAAAATATAGGTTTTTATGTTTATTGTGATCTAGGAGCTATCTAGGATATTGCCGCAATATTCATTTAAAACCTATAGGGTCTACGGCCCCAATTATAGCTATTAAGTTGATTGGTTTAATGACAAAACTTGCCTAAATAGCAGCCATTTAACCTTGTTATATGAATTTAAAGATAAAAAATGACTTGAAAGAGAAAACATGATGAAGGATAACTATTTCAACCGAGAAGGTTTCAAAATTACTGACTCAAATTTAACAAGATTTATTGAACAACAAATAATGGAATATAACCAATTTGATAATACGATTAATGAATATAATGTGTATTTTTAGATATATTGAATATATATATATATATATATATATATATATATATATATATATATATATATATATATATATATTGAATATAGGGAAATGGCCGATGATTATATTGTTAAGAGGAATAAGCTATATAAGGTGATATTATAGTGAATAAGATATAAAGTAGTATATTACTGCCACGACGTTTTAGAAGTTATAAATCAGGCGAATTTGATGGAGCACCACTAATGAAGAAAAACAGCCTATCCTGGGTGTTTTTTAAGTAAAATTCGCTCCACCCTTCAGATAGAGAATTAGTATTTTTTGCATAACCTGAATTGTCAATAAATGAGGGCTTAAGCACCTCATTGCTCCAGTCCATTCTCTTGTGTGGGAACCTGCTTCCGATGGCTGCCCTTCATTATTTTCGTCTTAACTATGCCGACCACTTCATCTGTCATAATTAAGGGCTTATGTGAAAGCTGGTTTGAGGACAAGCCCATAGTGGAGGCATAAGTCAGAAATTTTCTCGAAATTGGGATTTAACTACAAGTCCCGGGTGGAAAAGTGATCCTCATCATCCGGTGGACCCGGCCAGCATCATAGAGAAAAGTAACACCCGTCTCTATTTAGTCGAAAGTGGTTATGGCGTATGTACCGGGAATTAAGTGGCAAGGCTTTAGCGGTCGTCGATTCGGCCGCTAATGCATCAAGTCCACCATGATTCACTCCTTCTTTGGTTCTCACTCGAGATCTACCCCATCCATCATCATCCAAAGAAGAGGACATAGTAAGTAACAAGAAGACCATGGAGACCGTCACTAAGAAAGTCCCCTCTCAGGACCATACAGGAAGAAAAGACCCCAGGAGAGAGGACGCTATGCGAAACCCTCTAGCTCGAACTCAAGGTGGCCCTGGTGAAATTGATTGAAGTTTCATTAGGTTTTATAGTCATCTGCGCGGAGACCAAAGATGTGGACCGGCTCCTGGCTAAAGAAGGAGCTACCATTTTGAAGAGCATCGGACTGGAAGCAAGGACCCCCCCACAAGTGGCAGTGAACCGCAGCGTCATTTGCCGCAAAGTGGAGAGTTGGGTCAGCGAAAACACACCCGAAGAACTAAACGAAGAGATTATGAAGTCGAAAGTTCGGGAAATAATCAAATTCCACGAACACACCTATTATTCAAAATGACCTTCTCTACTACCGACATGGCCAGGAAAGTGACGACGGACGGGATCTTAGTCTGTAATATAGGAATCACAGGAGAGAACATTTAGTAGGAGCGGTTTAATAGCATACATATGTGCTTTGTATGCTATAAACTAGAACAACTATAGCAATGCCTTCTGGGCAATCCTATAATAAAATAAATCTTCCTCGGAAACTTAAATATATATATTATGTATAAAATTCAAATCATTCATTTATTTTACTTAACTTTTGTCAATTAAATCATTCATGTAATTTATGTATAACTTAATAATTTATTCATTTATTTTACTTAACTTTTGTCAATTCAACCATTCAATTATTTTATGCATAACTTTTGAAATTCAACCATTCCTTTATCTTATGTAACCTATAATAATTCAATCATTCCGTAACGAGAAACTGATTTCATTTAATGCACAGATACAAACAACATCTCTTAGAATTTCACGCACATACAAACAAACAAATTTCACCACTTGTGAAATAACGCGAAATGATTCTCTCACTGGTATTCTCGTCGCTATCATATTAAGGCCCAATTCACTAATTATAGTCGCTACATCAAAACGATTACATTCGTTACATCAAAATCATTTCCACATTCAACATCCATTTACAAAATTTATACGGCACACTTCATCTCGTCACGTTAAGTTATTTTCAACTCAAGTTCAACCATGCCTAATTTAACGTAATTCAACTTATTATAATCTGTTTTATTAATCTCTAATATATATATATATTATTTTCTTTATAAACTCGTTGTATTTATTTTCCATCCCACGTGAGAAGTGTTTCCTTTGGCCTATATTGTTCATAATTCAAAATCCCTTCAATCCATCAAAATTTATGCGTAAAGCATATTGTATCATATACGCTATCTAGGCCAACGCTATAGTATTCGACATTTGCATAACATCACACAATCTCGACCTGCCCTGACAGGAACAAACTGTGGTGCAGTGAATTTGCCACAGAAGGACATCGGTTCGATAAGTGCGAAAGCACTAAGAAGAAATGTGTCAAAGGGGAACACAGGATCATGGCCATGAACTGCCCAGAGCACTGAGAAATAATGAAAAGGAAGGAAGAAGAAGAGAAGAAAGCTAAGGAGATGACATACGCGAGCGCCGCCAATAAGAATGAGGAAGTGAAGACAACATATGCACCGATGAGCATCACAGGAGATCTGAGGTTAAAGATTCTGATCTGCAGTACTCACGCAAATGTATCTAACGCAGGGAAGCCTGTCTGTTACAGCTAGGTCCTCAATGAACTCTTAAAGGCAAACAATCTTCCTTCAGTGATCATGCACGTGGACCCTGAATGCTCCAAGGCATTCGAGGAGTCAGTTATAAGACTCGACATAGGCAACGCGATCATCGCAGCTGGGTATCAACTGCCAAGGAGAGATATTTTACCTATACACTCTCTCACTGGTCTATTTGACAGAAAACCCCTCACTATATTTATGGGGGATTTGAACGTCATATGCCGTGAATCCGGCTACAGGGCCTTTAATGGAATTGGAAGAAGCCTAGACATCCTGCTGGAAAGGAATATAGTCCTGCGGATAGGCCCAAACTCCCCACCTTTGTCAGAGGAGGGAATGCTACAAAACCAGACATATGTTTGGTTAATCTTCAACTGCCGTTTAATTACTACATGGAACCAGTTCAGGTACCCTGTAGTGATCACATTGGGATCCTACTTACTATCAACAGGAACCCTAGTCAAGTCCCAGCTGCTGTAAAGAAGAACTACAGAAAAGCAGACTGGGAACGGTACGCGCGCCTTCTCGAGACCTATCATCTGCCCAACCTATATGAGGCAATTCTTGAGGAAATCGACGAGGCACTCGACGAACTTAATAACCATCTTATTAACGCGGGTAGAGCTTGTATCCCTAAGTCCGAGTACAAAACCATCTCAACCTATAAATAGACTGAGTACATGAAGGAATTTTGCCGTGAACTGAAATTATTGTATGAGATTAACATCAGAAATACACCATATGATTTATTACCACGAAGTAAATATATCAAAGAAGAGCTCAACGAGTTGATCCTCGAGCAACAACTGAAAGGATGGGACGATGCGATCGACAGTCTCGATCACGAGGCATCTCCCAAAGATTTCTGGAACAAAATCAGACGTCTCAAAGGATCGACCGGGAAGAAGAAGATAGAAATATTTAAATAGGACGGAAACATCGAAACAGAAGACGGAAAAGTGAAAGAAATATTCCGAAATTATTCGGAAAAAAATTTCAGTATCATCGAAGAGGAAAACGAGGATTACGTTATAGAGTTTGAAGGCGATATCATAGACGAGATTAACTACCAGATACACAGGAAGCACCCTCACCACCAGATGGATATACAGCGCGACGGAGACGCCGAGATTACCGGAGAAGAACTACTTGGCGCGATCCGCTCATTCCGTCAGAAAGCCCCAGGGCAATCGGGGCTTACGAAGCTGAACTTCGAAAAGGCACCAGCAAACATCATCGAAGGAATGAAGAGAATCTTCAATGCCTGTCTGAACACGGGATACTTTCCAGATGCTTAGAAAACTGCAAAAATGATCTTGGCGAAGCATGGGAAGGACCCGAGGTTAAGAGAGAGTTATTGGCTAATTTCACTTCTAGAATTTGGCGGGAAGCTCTTCGAGAAGATTCTCAACCGAAGACTGGTGTTGCACCTGAAGGAGAACTCCTTATTCAACCCATACCAATTTTGGTTTAGAAGAAAGCGAAGTCGGATATAATAATAATACTAATAATAATAATAATAATAATAATAATAATAAGTATTTACAATGCGCCCTTCAGAGCTGTTAGCCCTCAACGAGGGCAGGTTGTGTAGCGAGTGTAGAGAAAGTTTACAGTGAAGAGAAGGCAATTCTGAAGAGATGAGTCTTCAGGAGACGTTTAAAAGTAGCAAGGGAGGAAGAGGATCGGACTTCGGCAGGAAGAGCATTCCAGAGTCTAGGAGCACAAACTGAGAAGGAACGGTCACCCATCGAGCAGAGGACAGAACGAGGAGTGTTCAGGATGGGAGCGAGGTTTGACCGGAGTGCCCGAGGAGTTTTACGACGGGAGAGGGCAGACGAGAGATAAGGTGGAACATCGAGGTTTAGGGCCTTGTAGGTGATCAGAAGAATTTTATAGTGGGTACGGAAGCGAATAGGTAACCAGTGTAGCTCCTGTAACAGAGGCATCGAAGGAGAGAACCTGGGGTGGCGAAGGAGGATCCGGGCAGCATAGCTTTGAACTAGTTGTAGAGGTCGAAGTGACGAAGAAGGGAGATTCACTAGAAGACAATTGCAGTAGTCTACGCGTGAGGTGACGAAGGAATGAATAGCAGTCTGAAGGCTTCGTCGAATGGAAGCTGTGAGATAGGGTGATAGCTAGATGGTGCAGCGAGGTTAAGCTGTGTTTTTTTACGGATAGGACAAATTGAAGCATGTTTGAAGGAAGGGGAAACCACCCCTGCGGAAAGAGAAGTGTTAAAGAGATGAAGAATCAGTGGGAGGACAGCAGGGAGAATTTGGTGGAGGAGTTTGGGTGGAAAGACGTCCTTAGGGGATCCAGATTTGTTAGAGCGTGATATCAGGGTAGTTATTTCTTCAGAGGACGCCCGAGTGAGGACATTAAGCGGCAATGGATTATGGTCGGGGAGAACAGCTGAGCTTGTTCAAACACTTGGGGTAGTTTCGCACGAAGGTTAATAATTTTATCAGAGAAAAATTTAGAAAGATTAGAGGGGTTGATGGGAGGTGAGGTGGGGGAAATGGGGCTAGACGAGGAATGACGAGATAGGAGACGAAAGATAGCCTGAGGGTCATTCTTGCAGTCAGACAAAAGTTTGCGTGAGTGAGCCTCACGCGCTGATTTTAATTTGGAAGAATAAGTCGAAGTAGCAAGGCGATAGGCAAGTGAGAGGGAGGTCGTGTCCTGCCCATGGGAGCGTGCTTTACAAAGGGCACGTTCATGGGCACGTAAGGACCTCCTTGAACGAAGGAGTGATAAGCTTTTACCTCTCTGGGGCTAAAATATCGAGGTTTTGAACTTTGGCACGTTTCGCAACCTGACACCACTCGCTTAGCGTCATCTACAGAATAAGGCAAGTTTCGTACTCGAAAAAAATGATGAAATCGTGTAATCCCGGGATAACAGAGTGCTTTATGAAGCTCAACAACATTATTGCGAGTCATACTTGAGCAGAAAGTGCGCGTTAGGGCGTCAGCAGCTCTGTTGAGTGAACCAGGACGATGTATAAATTCGTAGAAAAAGGGTATCAATTCTAAACGCCATATAGCAATCTTTTCGCTTTTTATTTTACTCCTATGACGTGAATAAAAATGTAAGATACATTTCTTTGATCTGGAATTAAGGTAAACTTATGACCGAGAAGAAAATGACGCCATCTTTTGATCGCCTCAACAATAGCATAGGCCTCTTTTTCGACAGAACAGTGATTTCTCTCGGAGGAATTTAAGGATCTCGAAAAAAAGGCAACGGGTTGTTATGTTAACATAACATAACATAATTTCACGGATGACAAAAGCCACAAGGGCCTGTCAAAGGTCACCCGCATCTGTTAAAACTCACCCACAAAATGCATCCATAGGATTGTGTCAGATCATGCATCTACAATATACAATTTAAATAATCCAGAAGATTGTGCCCGACCATGCATCTACAATATACAATTCAAACCATACACAGGAATGTGTCAAAAACAAAGAGCATCATCATCAAGACTCGTCAAAATCCAAATCAATCGTAATATACAATAACAAAAAAACTGCATCCAGAGGAATGAGTCCAGAATACCTCCCAAAGTTAACCCTCCCTCCCCATAAAATCATCTAATCTACGTTTGAATACATTCAAGTTTGGACTGTCTACCGTCTCAGATGGCAAACTATTCCAGTAATCTATCACTCTATTGGTGAAAAAATATTTTCTAACATCTAACCTGCACCTCTGTTTTTTTTAATTTTTAAGTGGTGAGCCCTCGTCCTATTACTACCTTCCAGCTCAAATAACTTGTTAAAATCCAACTTATCCATCCAAAAACAGATTTTAAAAATGCTCAATCATATCTCCCCTCACATATCTTCTCTCAAATAAGAATATATTTAATACCCTCAGTCTATCCTCATATTCAAGGTGCTTCAGGGAAGGTATTATTTTTGTTGCCCTCCTTTGTACTGACTCTAGCATGTTGATGTCATGTCTAAAATGTGGTGACATACGAGTTGTAGAGTTTAAGGATAACCTCTTTATTCTTGTAGCTAACATTCCTCTTAATGTATCCCAGCACTCTATTTGCTTTATTTTTTGCCTCAATACACTGCTTTGAAACCTTGGGTGACCTATCTACTACTACGCCTAAGTCCTTCTCATCCTCAACTGAATTAAGCCAATTCCCATGCATTTAATCGCTAAATTCCCTATTATCCCTTCTCATGTTAAGAACTTTGCATTTTGTTTAGGTTAAAAGTTATTTGCACTTCTGAGCCCAAGCTAATAATTTATTTAAGTCACTCTGCACTTTAAAGCTACCCTCAACTTCTTTAACTACAGCTGCGAATTTAGTGTCATCAGCAAAAATTGACACTTTGCTATTTACAACCTCCCAAAGATCATTTATATAAACTATGAATAATAAAGGACTAAAACCGATCCCTGAGGTACGCCACTAATAACATTCCTCCACTCTGACCTCACTCCATTCAGTACAAATCTGTTTCCTATCTTTCAGCCATTCCGTTATCCAATTTAAAACTTTACCACATATCCCATGCAGCTTTAATTTATGAACTAGTCTTCTATGTGGAACCTTATCAAAAGCTTTGCTAAAATCCAAGTAGATCACATCAACTTTGTCACCCCTATCTAATTCTTTAGTTACATAATCCATAAAATCCAGTAAATTAGTTAAACACTATCTACCTTTTCTAAAACCATGCTGAGCATCATTAATTAACCTGCTATTCTCTAGATGATCAGAAATTTCCTTCTTAACCATCTTCTCATCAATTTTACAGACTATAGAAGTTAAGCATACCGGTCTAAAGTTATTTGAGTCCTCTTTGCTTCCCTTTTTTAAAATTGGTACTACATTTGCCAATTTCCAATCATTTGGTATTTCTACAGACTCTAGTGATCTAATAAATATCTTCTCAAGAGATACCACAATACTTTCTACACCTTCTATGAGTAACCTAGAATGAATGTTGTCTGGGCCAGATGACTTACTAGTATTTAACTCCAATATAAGCCCTTTAATTATTTCCTGTTCACATTAACGGTATTCAACACAACTTCCCTTGACCCAGAATTATCATCAGGCATCAGTTTCCAGGTAAACGGTAAATTTTTATCTATTTTTTTTTTTGCCTCTAACAGCGTTAAATATAGCTTATTTTAATTCCTTGATTGCATTTGTAGCTTCTTCCGAAAGTGGAAACTGTCAATTACTTAGGGGACGATTTCGTTGAGAAAATCTTGTCACCCAACGCGAGTAGTATGCAAGCAATCCGACTAATCGAAATAATGATCCTTGGCTAGTTGGTACGGGCATATCCTTGGGAGCAACAAGGCGTGAAGGATCGGGGCGAAGTTCATTCTGACCAATCTGATAATCTAGGATACATATAGTATTAGTTGAAAAGGTGCATTTGTTTTTATTTAAGGTAATTTTATATTTCTCAGCAGCTTCGAGAAACTTAGTTAGGTTTTTATCATGTTCCGTTTGTGTGCGGCCGCAAATAGTAACATCATCTAGGTAAGCATATGTGTCCTCAATATGATTTTTACGAATGAAATCGTGTATAATTCTGTGGAAGCAGGTAACACCGTTGGTTAGACCAAAACTTAAGCGTTTAAATTGAAAATGCCTCCCACACCACCTCCAAAGCAGTGTAAATTTTACCCTCAGGGTAAAGGGAAACACAATAAAAGCACTAATTAGGTCGATGGTGCTAAATACTTTATAGGTCGATATCTTATTAACCAATTCTTCAACATTGGGTAATGGATACGCATACAAGTAATTAAATTTGTTAATCGTCTGAGAATAGTCAATTACTAACCTATTCTTTGACTGATTCGACACAACATGAACTTGAGCTCGCCAAGGAGAGGTGCTCGGTTCGATGATGTCTTCCTTGAGCATGCATGCTACTTCAGAACGAATAAATTCAGATTCAGACGTTTTACATTTGCATGACTTTGTAATGAATGGTCTGCAATCAGATGATAAGATTGTGAAAACTCTTGGAGGATTCATAATCATAGAAGCCAGAGAACACACTTCGAAGTCAGGTTGAGGACCTCCAAAGTTTAACCTAAAGGAGAACTGTTTACTTAAGAAGGAGATTCTTAAATAATATCAGCGCAACAGTCGAATAAAATAAGCAAACTTACTGTCCGGTACTCACGATTTCCGACTTTTATGCTAACCACACAATATTCCTTGATAGGAGATGTTAAATTTGTAGAGGCCATATATATAATGCCTTTATGAGGTTTAAGATGGAAATTAAAGGCGTTCGCAACATCTTTTGAAATGAAGTTCTCGGGAGTGCCGTTATGTAGAAGAACCGTGAGAACACAGCCATTCACCTACACTTCTAGAGATAACTTTTTCAAAATTGATGGCACACTAGCGAGAACTGGATTGGAGGTTAATGCTGAAACTTTATTTTTAGAAAACTTGCATACCTTCGAAAAATGTCCTCTTTTCTTGCATTTAAATTATGTAACGTCACTTACCGGACAGCGAGCACAGTTCTGGTACAATGAATTTCCGCAATAATAACTTTTTATTATTGCGGAACAATTCGAACGTTCAGGATTAGGATTAGAACAGTTGACTTCTGCGTCCAGCTCATGCGATTCTATTGTAGCTACTGGACCAGAAGTGAATGATGCATAGGCCTCCGAATCCCTTGTGGCAAACTCTAACGCTCTCGCTTGGTCAACAGCTGAAGACAATGTAAGAGTTTTGTTTTCTAGAAATCTCGTTTGGATTTTTGATGATGAAAGCCCAGTAATAAAGGCACATCGAATATACTCCTTTCTCTACGTTTCGGCATTCACAGCCTGGGAAGTGCAATCCAAACTGAGTGTCTGAATGGCACGTACAAATGTGGAGAGCATGACCCTGACACTTAAATTGTATCAGCAATGTGCCTCGCAGGAATATGAAGAATTGTAACAAATGTCCTTGCGGATATACACATATATTTATTTGTAAGCCGGTCAAAGAAGTAAGCGGAAACCGATAATTCCGATCGCGGTAAAATTTGGTGACAGTGTAATAAAAACGAACATTTCTCGTCTGGAAATGGAATTAAGCCGAAACAGCTGTCTGCTTCTTAGGAATGATAAAATTATATCGAGAAAGTGTAAATTTGTAGGGGTCATTAATTGATGACTTTCAGAGACCATGGGCTATGAATATCCCGCCCAGTGGGTGGAGCTAAAAACATTCTGATCCCAGAGGCCACGCCTTCTATACTATTTATAGAAGAAAAATGGAGAATTCGAAAGAAGTCAGATAGACGATCGATTGTAAAGAACTAATTAAGGTTCGTTTAGCGTAGCGAAGCCCCCTTTGTACCTGCCTAAGTCTTGTTCTCGTAACTCTCGCTTTCCTGACCGGTAGTGAAATTTTCACTGACTGTAACCTTGTAAACGCAAACCTCCCTTTTGCGTTGCTTGTTTTGTTTGTTGGAATTAAACATTTATTTTTTTTACGTGATTCATCTCAGTCCTTTCTCGATCACAAGCCTTCGGTAAGTCTAGCCAAGCCGGAATATTATTTGAGTATCTTTGGAGTCAGATACGAAATTAACGCCATCTATCACCTCACTCGTGGGACTTGAGGGACCCCTCCAAAATATCCGTGTCATTTTAACCTCCATACTGGTGACGTCCTTCCTCTCCCATAAACGTGGTTTCCTGATCCCCCCTAATAACTGGTGACGGTTAACTTTACTTCCTTGCCCCCCTAGAGTGGTGACGCTATGTCGCGAACAGTGAAGGCATCGAAAATATGGAGTCTGCAAGCAACCATCAGACATGACAAGGCTAACGGGACTTCGTGAACGCCATTAACATACAGTCGCACATATTCAATGAATCAGCACTCTCTGGCTGGTCTCGCATTGTGGAGCCGCAGTTTCACATTTCTGGTCTAAAAAAGGAGGAGACCAAGTTCTTTCACGTATTAGCCTCACTTCCGACTGAGACAGTTGACAGTCTTCCGGCAGTCGTTTTGGCTGAGCAAAACTACCAGAGTTTAAAAACGAAAATGGTTGGCCTTTTCGAGAAGACCAAGCCTGAGCTATTCGAAAAGCTAATAGCATCCTTCCCACTCATAGGCCGGCCCTCAATCAATCTAGAAGAACTGCCCTTCAGGTAGAAATAAGCGAGGACCTCGTGTGCCATAAATTTATACAATCCTTGC
The DNA here is from genome assembly GCA_963969495.1 of Ceratothoa steindachneri. Lineage (NCBI taxonomy): Eukaryota > Metazoa > Arthropoda > Malacostraca > Isopoda > Cymothoidae > Ceratothoa > Ceratothoa steindachneri. The sequence continues at coordinate 33,660,175 of OZ018330.1, read as the reverse complement.
CGCCGAACATTGCGCCTATAATTGCTACACAGAAATAACTAACTCTCGCCCAATTGGGAAAAGTTGCAGATGAGCTTACTGCGTTCGACAAAGAACAGTGCTGTTGTGTGAATTCCGAAAGATGCAGTGCCGTATCCGCGTCAGTGCGTTTTCTAACGAAGCGAGTGATAAGTGCATAAATAATTCAGCGAGTTTTGCACGGTCGGTGCCTAATGATAATTCCAGTACGCGTAATATATCTGAGGGATTGCGACCATTCCGGAAAAAGCAGAAACCTGTGGTTTGCCGCTCGCAGCTGTATTCTGGCGAGGAGGCCAAATTTTGCAAGGCCTGGTACAGGTGGCCTTCGTCCAGGCCATCTTCGCCAGTACCACAGTAAAACTAGTCAGGGATGTCTTAGCAGACGCGGCCGCTGGTATGTCATTAGTTTTCAGTGTCGCCGCGAAAATATATGATAAAAAGTGCAAATTTTTAATTGACACCGGGGCAAATGTCTCTATAATCCTGGCGGAATTGACAAGGTCGAGTGAATTGTACACGAATCCAACGTGAACATATCAACAGCTAATGGAGGAAAAATCAAGGTGCACGGCGAGGTTCACACTGACATAGCGATCCATAGTCTTTGTCTGTCCTTTAGGTGGTCGTTTATAGTCGCGGACACTACCTCTCCGCTCTTAGAGATTAATTTCTTAAGGAATTTCAACCTTCTTGTGGATTGCGCGTACGGCGTACTGGTGGATGAGCAGACCAAGCTTGCATCAAGTGTAATTATTTGAGGAACCTGCAGGAGCCCTGATCATAATGACCTTCAGAAGCTACTTTCCCCGTGCAGAGCCATCCTGAAGGAATATGGGGGTCTGTACGGACCTGCTCTCTCTCAGCTATCACCGCCGTCGCTACACTCAGTTGCCCACAATATCGATACTGGCATTGACCCACCGTCCTTTGCACGGCCTAGGCCTCTTACAAAGGAGAGATTACAGGTTGCCAAATCACCTCTCGAAGAGCTATTGAAACAGGGGGTCGTGTGTCCGTCGAGCTCGCCATGGGCCTAACCAATCCACTTAGTGCCTAAGAAGGCGCCCGGAGAGTACAAGATAGTTTGGGATTTCCGGGCGTTCAACGCAATTACGAAGGCTGATAGATATCCCTTGCCCGGGATTCAAAATTTGACGGACCACCTCCATGGAAAAAATCCTTTCAAGGCTGGATCTGGCCCGTGCTTACCATCAGATCCCCATGAATCCGGCGGATATAGAGAATACCGCGATCACAACTCCTCTTGGTCTGTGGGCATTCGTCGAACTTCCTTTCAGTCTAAAGAATGCAAGTAGTCCATTTCAACGGCACATGTAGAATATTTATCGAGGATTGGGGTTCGTTTATGTATATATAGACGACATTCTGATCTTCTCGGATAACATGGACGACAAGTTGAAGCATTTGGAGGAAATATTCAAAATTTTGGTAGAAAATGGACTAAGGATTTCAATGAAGAAATGCGAATTCGAGAAGAAAGAAATTGATTTCCTTGGGCATCACATTTTGGTGGAAGGAATCTGTCCACTGGCCACAAATGTAAAAGAAATGGGAGACATGCCATTGCTAAAATACTCAAAGAGACTGCGCCGTTATTTGGGAATGTTGGGATATTACCGCAGAATGATCTCCAATTTTGCAACAATTGCAGCCCTGTTGACCGAGCTTATACGCCTGTACCCCTAGGGTCGTGAGCTCGAGTGGGGGTGAAGAAACACAGCGATAATTTGAGGAGACCAAGTCAGCTTTAATTGGATCCGTTAAACTCCACCAACTGCTGCCCAACGATTCTCCATATCAGCTGGTGAAAGAGTGCTACCAGTTCCGGGCAGGTGCTGCCTTGAACCAAATGGTTGACGGATCCCCACCACCAGTTGCTCTCTCTCGAGCAAGCTAAGCCAAACGCAGCAAACATACTCCACCTACGAAAAAGCTGCTAGTGGCGTATCTTGCTCTCGTCCACTTCAAGCACATGATTGAAAGGTACCACGTAACCTTGTTCACGGATCACAAGCCATTAGTGTCTGTATTTTCGTCGCCCTTGGGCGCTAAAACTAATAGGCAGCAACGTCATTGGACAGTAATATTGCAGTATATAAGCGATATCCCGTACATGTGTGGCCAAAACAACGTAGTTGCTGATTGCCTTTCAAGGGACGTCAACTCAGTCCAAGGTGACTGTTTTTACCTCCAAGCATTGGAAGCAGCACAGAGAAATGACGATGAAACCAAGGAACTGTGCTCGCAATTAAAGTCTTTCCCTTTTCCCGGGGAAGCTCAGCTATGGTGTGAAATTACATGGCGTGTAGGAGGGCGATTTACAATCAACTACAGTTTTTCAAACCCGGGAATCAAGTCTTCGCTTTGTCTGATCAAAGCACGATACTTCTGGCTGCAATATGGACAGAGATATTTGCCCCTGGACAAGGGAGTGCCTTGCATGCCAATCTTCGAAAATTAGCCATCACACGACATCCCCGATCCTGCCAGTTACATTCCATCTTCAAGGTTCGAAACTGTGCATATTGATATAGTTGGACTGCCCCCGCCATGCAGACTTCCGGGTCAATACTTCCCCTCGCAACATCGATATTTACTTTCGTGTATCGACCGAGCCTCAAGATGGATAGAAGTAATACCGATCCCGGGCATAAGTGTAACAACGGTTGCTTTGGCATTCCTAGACGGGTAGATGTCCAGATTTGGTGTCCCGCTCTACGTTGGGCAGTAATTACACTGCCTGATGAACAAAAAAAAAAAAAAACTGCTGCTAGACCAAGGCATCAAGGTCTGCGACACACTAACATATCCACGTAACACCGAGCCACAGCTGAACATAAAACCCATACAGTGCCACCGGTGTTACAAAACCGGACACGAGACGTGAACTTGCCAAGCAGACCTGATCTGCTCAAAGTGTAGTGTAGTGTAGTGGGCCACCACTACACTACCTGCACAGCCACCTCACCCCTATGCACAAACTGCGGTGGCGACCATTGTCGCCGTCAACGCTAAATGCTCTTACCTAAGTAAGGCCTGCTCTGACGCCGTAGCGGCAATACGGCGTCCACAACCCACAAACACAACCACACACTCCGCCCCTCCTCCCCTCACAAGAACTTTCGCTGCTGCTGCTGGCGCAACGCTTTCCACACCACTCCCTGTCCTACCCCAGACAAAGCCTACCCTAGCAGCAACCCAGACTCACCCACATGTTCCAACACCCACCCCCACCCAAACACCCTACACTCAGAGAACCCCCACTACCCTCAACACCCATCCGTACCCCACACCACACACTCAACGAGACCACACACCAAAAGCTACACCTGGCCGCCTTGCTTTTAACGGTGGCAAACCACATGTCGAGGGGTAACGCCCGACTATACACTAACATACTAAACACATTGTTTGCCTTGCACTGTCTAGAACAGATCACCTTTCCCGAGAAGGTGTTCGCTCTAATCGACGAGCATACACACAAGAGACTCGCACTCCTCCCCACCCTGGTGGGCACGAACACCTTCCCCCTGGATCTACCACGCCCTCACACCCCGCCCCCCCACCTTCACCACGCTCCTGCCTCTTCCCGCCCTTCTGTCCCTGCTCCTCTCGTCACTGTACCCTCCTTACCTGACCCTTTGCCCACTGCTCCCACCTCTCTTCCTACCGCCTCCTCTCCACCCTCCACAGCTACCACTCCTTCCTCCTTTATACCTAAACTCCCTTCTACCACCAGCACTCCTCCTTCGGCAGCCTCAACTCCCCCCTGTTGCCACAAGCCCCCCTCCTACCGCCCCCCTCAAACAGTCTCCAACCCCACTCCCACTGATACCACAACCGCCACCTCCTCTACCTCCCCCACGACCACCACACCCTCCAAAACACTAAAAAACTTCACCACGAAACCCCCCCTCCACACACAACCCCGCGTAAAGCAGACCAACCCCCTCGCTGCTGTTTCTTCCACCCCTCCTTCCTCGCCATCCCAACCTCCTCTCTCTCCCGACCCCCCCCTCTCATAATCTGCGCTTCCCCTACTATCTCTAGCCTTCCATCTAATAGCTATACTCCCTCCTTCTCTGCTCCTAACTCCACCCTCCTAGAATCTTCTCTCTCCAACCCTCCTTTCACGACCACCACCCACTCTCCCACTATCTCTAACCCTCCTTCCACGACCACCACCCACTCTCTCACTATTTCTAACCCTCCTTCCACAGAACACCCCCCACCTCTACCCCGAACTGCCCACCCAATAACACCACAGACAACCTCTTCACTCCCATTAAACCACATCCGTCACGCTAAAAGGTACTCGCTCCCCACGCCTCCTGGGAAATAACCAAGGAGAGGGGAACGGTCCAGGCTAAATCAACCCCACGCGCACAACATAATACAATTAAACGTACGCAGTTGGCACGGTATTCGCCATACTGTTGCCAACTGGCTCCTAAACACACAAAGACCTGACATAATACTCTTGAACTCGACCAAAATACACCCTCCCAACAACAAACTCCGCATTGGAGGCTACCACACATATCTAACTCCACAGGCGCCGCACCACGCACTTCAGACCACCACGCCTACAATTAAACATAAAAGTCCCACTCCGGGCTCTATCAAACCACAACCTAAATATCTTCTTTGCGGGGGACCTCAACGCTTTCCACCCAACAATCCTTTCTAACACCACGAATGATGCAGGAAGGTACCTAGCCGGTCCCCTGCCGCGTTATCGCTGCGAGCACATCGGCCCGACCTTCTCGATATTCTTCGGTACTCGCGGAGAGACCACGTCCGAGGACGTGGTCTTCCGCAACGACCACGCTACACGCTTCTACACTCACATCTCACCGGGTCCTCACGTACTCTCTGACCACATACCGATGTGCCTTATCATATCTGTATCTCCCACACTCATAGCCACACCACCTCTCTTCGACTTCCAAAACACGAACTGGGAAGTGCTCAAGAGACACATAACAGAAAACAAACCACAAAACCTCGACCTGGACCACACTAATCCAAATCTATCTATTAGACGACCACTGGTGCTCAATCATGAACACTATATCCGCAACACGAGACCTGCACACGCCACACAAAACCTACACATGTATAAAACACTTCACATATTCCACACACACTTAGAGACTCATCACACAGTACAACAATCACTACACTAGAGGCTCACGACAACACAACATTACTTACTTACGTGCCTGCATCCTACAGTGCGTGCAACTAGATAGGATCTGACAATGGCGATAGGTCGTCCGCATCGCGGACGACACTCGTTGCACTGACTCCTTCTTCTTCTGGTGGCGCATAAAATGGATGCTAGGCACCGCACCACTTAAACCCATCACCCTTCAAGTAAATAACCAAGCATTCACAGACACCAACGTCATCCTCGACGCATTTAGGTCCCACTAGGACACATTACACACACACACAACCCACCCAAACCACACGCGCAAGAGCACTTCAAGGAAGTCCAGGAGTGGTGTCAGGCCCACGCTCACGAGCTAAGGCCCGCCCTTCTGATATGAATGGAGCTGCTCGACAACACATCTACACTGACCACTCCCATCACCGTCAAGGAAACAAACCACTGCATTAAAACAACACCAAAACGCGCACCCGGCCCCTCCGGCATACCAGCCACATTAATACACAACCTCCCCACAAACATATACCCTGCACTTACACACCTATTCAGCGCCTCACTAGCATAAAAATAAAGCTAATACGATATTGGGATTCATTAGGAGGAGTGTAAGCAATAAGAGTGCTAAAGTCATTCTAAAACTGTATCTGACGCTAGTTAGGCCTCATCTAGACTATGCAGTGCAATTTTGGTCACCATATTATAGCAAGGCTATTGATTTGCTTGAGTCTGTGCAGAGAAGGATGACAAAGATGATTGGTGGGCTAAGGAACTTACCTTATGGTGAAAGGCTCAGAAAACTAAATCTACATATATTGATATATTGGAAAGGAGAAAAGTCAGAGGGGAATTGATTGAAGTCTTCAAATGGGTAAAAGGATATAATAAAGGGGATCTGGGTAAGGTTCTTATACTTAGTGAACATGACAGGACACGTAGCAATGGGTTTAAGCTTGATAAGTATAGGTTTAGGAAGGAGATTGGGAGGAATTGGTTTACAAATCGTGTGGTAGATGAATGGAATAGGCTCACTAGACATGTGATAGAAGCCTCCTCTCTGGGTAGTTTTATGAATAGATTAGATAAATATATGGATGAAGCTGCTAGATGGGACTGACTTTTTTTTATGTACATATGTATATATTTTTTGTTTTAAGGAGTGGGGAGATTATATTTTGCGGTTGCATGAATGGACATAATCCTCTGGATGCATTTTATGTATATTGTAGATTAGATCTGACGAACTCCTGTAAAGGTTGACAATGTTGATGACTTTTCTCTGGTAAGAAATCTTTTGTGTGTTGAATGGAACAGGAGCTGCCAAGTGTAGGCATGAATGGTCTTTTGCAGTCTCCTTCTTTTATTATGTTCTTATGTTCTTATTAGGTCACTTCCCCAAAATATTCAAAATTTCTCATAACATAATTCTACACAAAATGAACAAAGACCCCAAACACCCAAACAATTGCAGGCCTATTTCTCCTTTAGAGCACATAGGCAAAATACTCGAACGTATGATCAACTGCCGCCTACGGGATTACCTGGAAGAGAGGGACTGGTTCTACCCCTACCCTTATGGGTTCAGGAGGGGCCGGTCCACTCAGGCGGCTGTGACTATCGTTCACAACATAATACAAAAAACACGCCAGGCACGACAAAAGACACTCTCCATCAGCAAGGACGTGGAGAAGGCCTTTGATAAGGTGTAGCACTAGGGACTCCGTTGAAAACTTGCCAACATTACGGAGTTACCTCTCTGCACCAGAAGGCTCCTCTCGCACTACTGCACTGAACGGAGATGCCACATAAAATACAACAATACCCTATCGCAACCTTTCACACCACGCTCAGGCGTTCCCCAAGGAAGCGTACTTGCACTCACACTTTATATCATATACACAAACAACACCCCACGCCCGCCCGAAAACTACCGTCACACCTACACAGTGTCATACGCCGATGACGAGACCATTCTTGTCAGTAGCCGCGGACCAGACGAGATCGCGCACCACGCACAAATAATACTAGGCGAAAAGACCGAGTACGAGGATAAATGGCCGATTGCCACGAATCCTCAGAAGACACAGATGGTACTTTTCGGCGCAAGATATCATTACATGCATAACCTACAAATTTTCTCTCACACACCAGACAGGAACCACTTAAACCCAACAAGGCTCGACTACACACAGCAGACAAAAATCCTTGGGATAACTTTTGACAAGTCCCTTAGGTTCAATATACACTAGCACATAATACAAGTAAGAGCTGCACGCACAAACAAAATGTTGCTCAGGTTCTACCCTGCGGGCAAGAAACTACAATTACACCTATATAAAACACTCGTACGACCTCTTCTTACGTACGCCCCACTGTCACTCGTAGCTGCGAGTGCCACGTGGCAGAAGAAGGTTTAGCTCATTCAGAACTCTGCTCTGAAGCGCGCTTGCCGCTCTCCCATGTACGCGAGAATATCCACACTACATGGCAACAACAAATTAGCACCCCTCAACACATACGCTCACACTAGACTCACAAAACAAGTCGGGAATTTCGCCAGAGACCCCATATACACCGCACTACACGCAAAATTGTATGTTGCGATGGCACTACGCTAGTAAAACAGTACTAATGGTGGTGTTTAGACATTCTACTGGTTCGGTTACGGGCGAAGAGCAGTTATTTTTTACCCTTAAAACGCCCAACTAATTTGCTCAAAATCGCCCCTGGCGAAATTAGCCTTGGTACATCGTTAGGAAAAATAATAGAATAAAATATTTAAATCCTTTATTATAAATCAAATAATATATCACTTTAATTGTAAACAATTATTATATTGATCTAACTTAAAAATTATTAATAGCCTTCTACATATTTAAAATTATGATTGGAAATATTTGCTTATTGCGCAAAACTAATTCTTGATAACTGATGAAATTTTTATTACATTTTAGTCATTGCATTAAAGTCCTATTATTTTATAGAAAACGCTGCTTCTATTTGTAGATAACATTTTTATATCGCAAATAATTTTCAATTTCATTGAAAAAATGTTTAGAAATTATTTTTCACCTAGCACGCGCTATTTTTTTTGGTCTGAATAAGCTTTCTCGTCCGTGCGCTTTGAATAACACGCTAACTTAAGTCAATACCTTTTTTTTGGCGCCTCCATGGGGGACGGTGGGCCCTCCCGAGCTCCATCCTTCCTCCTATTTCCGTCTTCAGCAAGACCTTCCTCTCCTGATGTTATCGTTATCGCATCCTGTTCTTTGGCTTAGTATAGAAGCGATTGCTTTTGGTATTGTCCTTTATTGTTTTTAATGAATAAAACCTCGGGCTGTTGTTGGCGACCGTCCACCATATTTGTTCTTTGTTTATGTTCGTTAGCTGACGGTAACCTAGTGGGCTAGTCTTTTTTCATAAATTATTTGTATTAAACATTTTAATAGTTTCTAACTTTTAATAGCCAAATCACTTTTTCAACTATTCATATCCAATAAATAATCATACTTTCTATTTAATACTGATTTAAATCTAGGACCACCTATTAGCCTGGGCCACCTGCCAGCCTTGTTATAGGTCTTAAGTTATAATTACTTATTCGACTAATAGGTTAAAATCTTATTTTGTACAGGGGTGGGAGTGAAATATCTGATCATGTTGGCCTTGTATAGAAATACATACAGACACACTAATCACAAAACAACATTCACAATGACGCAAACACTGTTTTATATATTTGTACTTTATATGCCTAAGTCAACTCCACAACACAAACATAAGTAAAAACCATGGATGTACATTCATACAAATATCACATTCACTACTATCCACCATGTACAGATACAGAAACACATATACACATCTACTGGGCTTCCAGAGCGGTAACCCCTGCAAGCTATGGCCTAAATGTAGCTTCATGCCCAATAGACCAGAGGGTTGTAGAGGCCTAATGGTAACGTGTAGTGACACAGGGACTTTGTTCAACCCCGGTACGTGTGCCCCTAAGTATCAGTGCTGGCTCTTCAAGCGTGCGGTCAGGTGGGGGCAGCAGGCCAGCCAGTGTGATCGCTGATGTGGGGCTTCCATACACGATGGCTAAGATCATGGCAGCTGTGTTGGGGCTTCACAGTGTCGTACGATGGATTAGTTGACTGAAGCCTCTCATGGATCTACTAAGATTGTAGAACACCCAACTATAGCTCCTCCATTCTTCATTCCCCCATTCATAATTACAATAGATTCAGTTCCCTTGATCTTGACCTATCCCCCCCCCTACCACCACAACAACTCAATCGAACCTCACCATCGTTATATAGAAGGACAGCTAGGCAAGAAATTTTAGACAATTCGTCCCCTACCCATAACCGACAAGGAGACAAGACAGCCTTGGACCGCTTGACATCACCCAGTCCCCCCCCCCATACACCCAACCCACTCCACATCCATTTATGCTTATAATAATACATTACAGTCATTACTAATATCACCATTCACAAAATCAGTTCATACCTAATCTACCACCAAGCCCAACACCACCCATAATGACTCTCTTGCCATAAAAGAGTCATCCAACCTCTGCCTAATCACCATCAACTTCTGTAGCATTACTCACAAAAGAGCCGCATTTCATCATACCCTTGAAACCTATGACCCGGACATTGTTATAGGAACAGAAACTTGTCTCACACCAGGCATTCAGGAATTTGAAGTCTTCCCAACAGGAAAGACCGACGGAACGATAACCAAGGCGGAGTCCTGATAGCAACGAAGCCGGGAATAGTTGTGACCCCAGCCAACCAAATTAACGTAAATTCAGAAACAGTTTGGACAAAAATACAGATACAGGCTGCAGGTCCCTCTTTTTAGGTTCTTTTTATCGTCCCCCTAGTTCGAATATAGAATACCTGCATACCCTAGATGAATCTCTTTCCAAAATTGACCCCTACAAAAACATATGGTTGGATGGTGACTTCAACCTCCCAGACATCAACTGGACGGTGCCAGCCATTTTGGACAACATTATTCATGAAAGCGACATGATACTACCAGAAACTGCTAGGAAAACTTTACATAAAAACTTATTGGACATAATCAACACACACTCACTTACTCAAACAGTACTCGAACCAACACGCACACACGTTAGTGTTAGGAGACACAACCCAAACATCAGACATAATGTCACATCCAGCATACGAGAACTGTTCCTCACAAACAACATATCATTAATTGCACGAACACTAGTAGTACCTGGTCTCAGTGACCATGAGATGGTACTCATTGACGCGAACATTAAGCCACGGAAACAGAAACAAATACCCAGGAACATCTATTTGTACAACAGAGGTGACATGGAGCCATTAGCCGTGACTTAGCTGACTTTAAAGACACTTTCCTTGACAGTGACCCTATAGCCAATTCCGCGGAAGTGAATTGGACCAGGCTACGAGATTTCTTACATGAACAATGGACAAGCACATGCCCAAGAAAATTCTCACACGGAACCGGTCACAACCATGGTTCAATTGACAATATAAGAAAATACACAGAAACCAGGTAAAAGCATACAAGAGGGCAACACGGTTTAGCGATACACAACACTGGGAACACCACATAAACATACAGAAAACATTCCAAAAATAAATAAAACAAGCAGAAACTAACTACACAGCCACCTTCCTCATATACAGCAAACAAAACTCCCCATTTTTTTTAGCTTCTTTAAAGGGCACAAACAAGACTCTTCAGGTATAACAACATTACTACATAACAAATCCTTGTTTAGATGCCCACAAGACAAAGCTACTGCACTCAACACACAATTATAAACCGTATTTAATAATGAACAAGCAGACTTACCGGACATGCCACAATCACCATACGCAGCCATACCTTCCCTTGTTATACACACCCAAGGAATTGAGAAACTATTATCTGAGGTAGACATTAACAAAGCAACTGGACCTGACAATATACCCTGAAGGATACTTAAGGCTGGTGCTAGCGTACTGACCCCTGTCCTGCAAGTTATATTTTCACAGACACTACTAACTGAAGAACTCCCTCATGACTGGCTCCTGGCAAAATGACTCCTATTTTTAAATCCGGCGACAGAACCCTACCCGTGAATTATAGACCCGTTTCGCTTACCTCAATCCCCTGCAAAATTCTTGAGCATATACGAGGGGTGGTCAATAAGTTTTGCAATTCGGATATAAGGAAATGAGATATGAGGAAAAGTGTTCAAATATTTTTCAATATAACTACCATCGACTTCAATGCACTTGCGCCACTTGTCCCTGAGGCTTCGAATTCCCGACAACCAGAAATCTCCCGACTGCTGTTCAATCCACTCCTGGAAGGCGAACTGAACAACTTCATCGTCCCCAAACCAGCGTCCACGCAGTGCAGCCTTGAGCTGGCGGAATAAAAAGTAGTCGCTAGGGGCCAGATCTGGACTGTAGGGGAGTTGGTTGAGCTCCTCGAATCCGCACTCGCGCAGGGCAGCTTGTGCAACTCTGGCCTTGTGGACTTTGACGACGTTGAAGTCGATCATGGGGCGTCAGGTTTGTAGGGACCCAACGGGCAGATACCTTGGTCATGGCCAAATTGTCGTGGATGATGTTGATAACACTTCCAAGTTCTCGCTCGATTTCTTCGACCTTCGACCGTCGATTTTCGAGGATCATCCTCTCCACACGGGCCACATTGTTCTCGTTGGTCATATCTGACGGGCGTCCCGGACGGGGTTCATCTTCAAGGGTCTCACGACCATGGCGGAACTCCTTATTCCGCGAGCAATGGTTGCATAGGAAGGGACGGTGTGCGTGTACACTGCAACCATGTGTTCATGGATCTCTTCTGCATTTTTGCCTTCTTTGGTTAAAAATTTGATCACTGCGCGATGCTCAACCTTCTCCATTCTTGAAAAATTTGTGACTGGCGATCTGCGTTCAGCTACTGCTTCTTAAATAGACGAAGCAGGAGCGTGCGGCTGCAGATCCTGACTTGTCATAACTTGTCCTAACACTCCCACAAACAGCCATCCTCTTTTCTCTGTTTTGTCCTACTGATTCGCAAATCTTATTGACCGTCCCTCGTAATTCACAGTCATATCATGGACCATTTTGATAGGCTAAACATACTGACTGACGTCAAGCACGGCTTTAGGCCCAAACGCTCGTGCGAGACTCAACTACTGGAGACGACCCATGGCATTTCCCAATCCCTGAACGACCCCCAAATTAGACAAATTGACTATTAGGAAAATTTGATTTTTATGGCATACGAGGACCAATTTTTCACTGGATTAAGATATTTTTGACTACTAGAGAGCAACGTGTTGTGGGCGATGGTAGTCAATCTATGGGGGGGGGGGTTCTTATATTTATTTATTTCTTCTTGACTGAAGTTGCCCCTTGAAATATTTGTCTTGCATTTATCTGACTCTTGTATTCTTGTAGGCTGAGATTCTTTTCTTCTTTAAATTGGGTTGGCTGGGTTAATTCTTGACTTCTTTTTTTGATGTATCTTACTTTTAAAGACGATGTGATGATTCCTTCCAATTCTGATGACGTGATGACTTCTTGACGATTTTGATGGGATGAGATGAGTTGAGACGAGTTAGCCCTTGAAAGTCGATTTCCTTGAATTCCGCTTTTCTTTGAGCGCGGTTTTCTCTTGAGTCGATTTCTTGGTCCTTCTGGATTAGTTAGTCCTTGAAGCACTCTGCTTTTTCTTCGAGAATTTTCTTTGTAAAAATTAAGGACTTTGGGGTTCGATCTTGGGTCTTTTGCATCCCGAGGCAAGCACTCTACCATTACGCCACTGCGTGTTCCGTCCTGACTTGGTAATTTTATGGGCTATTTATATTCTCGCTTTTGGAAGGAAGTTTTTCTCTTATACACCTTCTCACCCCTACACAGGTCCCTTTCTAGAATGCGGAGCGAATTTGAGGATTGGGGAGAGACTAGTATTGGATTTCTTAATCGAAGATTACTAGTAGCTCTACCTCTCCAACCTCCGAGTCTGCGGGATGAGTGGAGTTGATTTAGTGGGATGAGGAGAGCGTGGCGAAGTCTCTTTAATCAATGAGTAATAATAGCATCTCCTTCCCAAATCTCCTGAAGTTTCCTGCAGCACCTTTTCTTAATCTCTAGTAGGAGAGCAGGTGCAGTTGTAACGAAGATCAGAAGATTGTTCAGCCTATTGAGGGTCACCAGTTATAGGAGGGGGGGCCTTTCTTATTATAACTTTTATTTCTTTATCAATATCATTCATCTCGAGATTTCTATATTCGATTATATTTATTTATATCTTGACTGAAGTGCCCCTTCAAACATTGGCTCCATTTATCTGACTTAATATATTCTTCTAGGCTGTGGTTCTTTCTTCTTTTAGTTGGCTGGGTTAATTCTTGATCTTTTTCTTGATGTATCCTCCTTTCAAACGACGATGTGATGATTCCTTCCAATTCTGATGACGAGATGATTTTTTTTTGAGAGTTGAGACGAGTTGGCCCTTGAAGTCGTTTTCTTTCCGTTTTCCTTGACAGCGGTTTTCTCTTGAGTCGATTTGTTGGTCCTTCTAGATTAATTAGTCCTTGAACCACTCTCCGTTTTCTTCGAGAATTTTCTTTGTAAAAATTGTGGACTTTGGGGCTCGATCTTGGGTCTTTTGAATCTCGAGGCTAGCACTCTACCATTACGCTACGGCGAAGTCTGTCTTGACTTGGTAATTTAACGGGCTATTTATATTCTCGCTTTGGAAGGAAGTTTTTCTCTTATACATCTTCGCACCCCTACACAGGTCCCTTTCTAGAACGCGGAGCGAATTTGAGGATTGGGGAGAGACTAGTATTGGATTTCTTAATCGAGGATTACTAGTAGCTCTCCCTCCCCGGCCTCCGAGTCTGCGGGATGAGTGGAGCTAATTAAGTGGGATTGAGGAGAGCGAACTAAGTTTCCGACGCTAATCAGTAATATCCTTTTCCGGGTCTCTGGTTCCCAGTAGCACTTTTTCTTAAACTCTAGTAGGAGAGCAGGTGCAGTTGTAACGAAGATCAGAAGATTTTTCGGCTTTTTGAGGGTCACCAGTTATGGGGGGAGGGCTTTCTTATAACTTTTCTTATTTATCAAAATCTATTTATTACTTCTTGGGATGAAGATGCTCCTTGAAATATTGTCTTGAATTCATTTATTTATCTGACTCCATATTCTTGTTGGCTGTGGCTCTTTCTTCTTATAAGTTGATCTTCTTAATTCTTTATGTATCTTCATATTAACTCGACGTATTATCTTGATGTGATGATTCCTTCCAAATTTTTGATGACGTGATGATTCTTGAGACGTTGATGATTTCTTGGATACTTGATGAGTTGAGACGAGTTAGCCCTTGAAGTCGTTTTCTTTCCGTTTTCCTTGACAGTGGTTTTCTCTTGAGTCGATTCGTTGGTCCTTCTAGATTAGTTAGTCCTTGAAGCACTCTCCGTTTTCTTCGAGAATTTTCTTTGTAAAAATTGTGGACTTTGGGGTTCGATCTTGGGTCTTTCTCATCCCGAGGCAAGCACTCTACCATTACGCCACTGCGTAGTCCGTCCTGACTTGGTAATTTAATGGGATATTTATATTCTCGCTTTTTGAAGGAAGTTTTTCTCTTATACATCTTCACATCCCTACGAATCCGCTTCTGTTTCTGTTATTTCTGTGGTACCTCAAGGTACTGTCTTGAGGCCACTACTATTCCTTTCTTATATTAATGACCTTCCACTATCGCTTACTTCTACCACTAGACTATTTGCAGACGATAGTTTAGTTTATAGACCAATTGTAGATAGGAATGACTACCTTCGGCTCCAAGACGATTTAACTGTACTTGAAGACTGGGAAGCCAAGTGGTAGATGACTTTTAGACCAGACAAATGCCATCACATCCATTTCACCCGCACTAACAAACACATTCTATATAATTACAAATTCCATAACACCACATTAGAAACCGTATCACCCCACAGATATTTGGGCATCCACTTCTCAGCGGACGTGAGGTGGAATACGCACGTGAGCAGTATCGGGGCCAAGGCACACAGGTTCATTCTTTCCCTGCAGCATCCAATAGTTGAATCATCTCCCATCTTATATATGTAATAGCCCCACTAAGGACACATTTAGGAATAGGATCATAAATCATTATATTACTCCTGACCCACGTCTTGCTCCCTAGTCCTAATCCTTTATCCTTTCCCCGCGTAATATGCCGCCGGTGAGTGTCCCTCTGTGGATCCCCCTAATCAAGATCAAGATCAAGACTGTCATCGCAACACATCGGGTGTTTACACACGTGTGAACCATAAATCAGCCTTTTTTGCTTTTGCCTTGTCGTGTGGCTTAGAATCGAGTCAAGTTACTCTCATTCATAAATCTCGGTTTACAAACAAAGAAGGACTGACCTAAGCCATTTGTGTATTGTAATTAGATGATTAATCACTAACATTATAGTATGGAAAAAAGAAAATGACGAATTATCATAATAATTAGGGTGATTACGAGTCTAAACGTGAAAGGCCACAAAAGGCCCTCTTGCCATTACGTAGCACTGAAGCGGCGACCTTGAAAGGTCCTAGGGCGACTAATGGGTATTAATTAATTAATATAATATCACTGAAAATAGAGCCATACTCAGAGTGCTAGTATCTTAAAAATAAGTGCTTTCCGCGCCAAAATGCATCTCTATATGACGACTGGAATGCCTATAAAGATCATTAGTACTGTTTTTACTATAAAATACAAGGTGTAGGTTTTCTGAAGTTCCATCAACATTTCTATTAATATAAAAAAAATATCACAAAATAATCCGCATTATTAATACCGCTACGAAGCACTTCTCTGTAACCTCGCAATCTATAGAACATGAAGGCGTCTACGCCGAAAAAACTTTGCCAGTATCTATAAATTAAGTTCCGCTCCTTAAAAAAAAAGTTGGGGGAGCAACTACCATCATAAATGGGGAGGCAGCTTATGTCGAATTGACAAATGTTCAGCTCCTTCAAAAAAAAAAAAAAGGTTGGGGAGCAACTATCATCACAAATGTGGAAGCAACTCATCTAATTATGTAAACAAAACAAACGCCAAACGTTAATAATTACGGCACGGAGCAAAACAAATACGATAAAAACTCACCTCTCCATCTCCCCCTTCCGCTGCAGCTGCCATTTACATCTCCCGCTCCACCATCTACCAAACCTGGCTTCTGCCTCCAGAGATAGACATAGTGACCGTGGAGCTATTTGCAATCCGGCAGGCCCTGAGCCACCTCAACACAAACCACGCCCGGACCAGAACAGTCATTTTCACAGATTCCCTGTCGTCTCTGCAACTCCTACTCTCCCGACGCCCACGGTCATCCACCGCCCTCGTTCACACCCTGCAGAACCTACTGTCCCTCAGATCAGCCGGATGGGTGATCACCTTCCAGTGGGTGCCATCCCACTCAAACATCAGAGAGAACGATATAGCAGATGCTGCTGCCAAGATGGGCCTGACTCAGGAGGACATAACTCCCCGGTAATTCTGAAGATCCATACCCTGTGAGCTTTCCCGCTCGCATTCCCATAATATTTATTCCACCTCCCAACATGTTTTCACCCAACTGTGTGATTAACTTGTTTTATTACTTGTTCCTGAGGGTGAGCGTAGCGAGCAGGGGGGGTATGCCCCCCCATATAGCAACCCATAGTACGGTTCGCGCAGTATAGATCTTCAGGTTTACCAACTCCCCTTCCACTCCCACACTCCGCTGCCAAAAACACACTCCGTTGCCTGCCGTTCAGAATGTGATGCCAGCCTTCATGACTCCATCCGCAACACCTCCATGGGCAGCTACCACACAGACTCCTCACCACAACCCTGGATCAGACAACAGTCACGGATCCTGGACATTGCCCTCACCCAGTTACGGTTGGGCCACACATCCCTCAATGCCCACCTCCACCGGATAAAAACATAAGAATAAGAAAAGGAGACTGCAAAAGACCATTCATGGCCTACACTTGGCAGCTCCTGTTCCAGTTAACACACAAAAGATTTCTTACCAGAGAAAAATCATCAACATCAAATCAATAACAGGAGCTGCCAAGTGTAGGCCATGAACGGTCTTTTGCAGTCTCCTTCTTTTCTTATGTTCTTATGTTCTTATTGTCACCCTTTACAGGAGTTTGTCAGATCTAATCTACAATATACATAAAATGCATCCAGAGGATTATGTCCATTCATGCAACCGCAAAATATAATCTCCCCACTCCTTAGAAAAACATATACATATGTACATAAAAAAAAGTCAGTCCCATCTAGCAGCTTCATCCATATATTTATCTAATCTATTCTTAAAACTACCCAGAGAGGAGGCTTCTATCACATGTCTAGTGAGCCTATTCCATTCATCTACCACACGATTTGTAAACTCCCCTGACCCATTCTGTCTCTGGTGCCGGAACATAGAGGAAACAGTGGAGCACTTCCTACTCCACTGCCCTCACTTCTACTCCCACTGCCAAGCCCTGGCGCATAGACTCCATGCCCTAAATGTCCCCACCTTTGATCTACTCACACTACTGGTTACTGCCCCCCCTGTCTCTCATCATATCCAATCCACCGTCATTTCCCTCACCTGTGAATTCCTGAGGAAATCCCAACAATTCCTGCAACTATAAAGTGAGACTCGAGCAACAGGGCACATAAGCCGCAAGGCATCAAAGCCCTCAAAAACAATAACTCACCTCACCTGGTTTGCTATCCCAGTACTATATATGTCAGGCAAAGGGATATATTATTAAGCTTTAAGGACAGCTCTTGCCTACAGGCACGCCAGTCTGTTACAAGTGTAATGCTGGTTTTGGAATAATCATTGGAGTAGACTTGAGTTGTGTGCCTTATCTAGGATAGTGTAGATATTTCATGCTGTATTAATGGAGTATTAAAGGTTTAGATTGGTACTGGTACAATATGGTGTGTAACATCCTTTTGGTTTTAGTATTAGTAATCAATAAAATAGGAGTGGACCAAGGAATATGTGCTACTCCCTATTTAGAAACGATTTTATTTCTAATAAACCCAAGCATGGTGTGAGTATATACATAAAAACCATGGGTAAACCAGAAGATCCATACCCCGCGAGCCATACTATGGGTTGCTATATGGGGGCTACACCCCCCATATCTCCCGCTCGCTATGCTCGCCATCAAGAACAAGTAATAAAACCGGTTAATCACGCAGTTGGGTGAAACATGTTGGGAAGTGGATGAACTATTATGGGAATGCGAGCAGGAAAGCTCATGGGGTATGGATCTTCAGAATTACCAAACCATGGTAATTTAAGATGAAGATAAGCTAAATGTTGCGAGTATGGCCAGATCCGACTCCTAGCTTATGTTCGGCTATTTTTTCTAGTTACTTTTTCTGAGCTGAAATCTATGGGACGAAGTTTAGGGTGATTTCTGATTATATACTGGGGGCTGTACCCCCAGACCCCCCAAAATGATTGAAATTTCAGGGTCATTGTAGGCACATCTCCCTGATGAGCCTCCCCAACAATGAGTCAACCCTCAAAATTAAACTATTGTTTCTTGCACTTATAATTGTTAGTAGATATGTACTTACGTCAGATGAGTAGGTAGTACCCTATTCATGATAAACCAAAACGCAACCATGATAATGTTCTCGATGGAGAGGCATGACCCCGCAAAAAAAAGTTCCTTTGCAAGCCGTTGACTTGTACTTACTGTGGTATATCTATTATCAGTTAGGTCATAACTATTATTTAGAAAACTCACCGAGGATGATGTGGCACATCCAATGTGGTAGTAATTGACACAATAAGTTATTAGTAGGGGTTAGTAAATAGAATAATGTAATATGTAATTTAGGCTATGATAGGAAACAGTAGGCTAGAGTTGTTGTGTCTATAGCTTTTTCTTAAGTAGGTTGTTATCTTGATATAAAGGGTGACAGGCATAGACTGACTGGTTATTTCTACAGGATCTTAAGAGGTCACCTAGTATTGAAGTATTGACAACAAGACTATAGTAAACTGCCATAATATATCACGTCATTACATCCCTCTACCCTTAGTTAGAACATAGAACAAAACTTATAAATTTAGCTTATCTACAGGTTTCTTCACTCTAGAAGACCTGTGCACATTAGCTGAAGGAGAACCAATAACCTGCAGTGACGAGTCTACCACAGGAGTAGGAGGCAAAATAGGATGAACTGGAGAAGTAGGAGAAACAGGCTGTAACATATGAGCTTTTATAACAGGAGCCCTTTTGGTTCTAGGAATAACCTGATCTTGGTGCCATTTTGCAACATGTCCTGTGGCTACACTATACCTATAAGATAAAGGACCAGTCTGCTCCTGTACTTACCAGGTATCCACTTAGAACCACCAGGAGTATAATTCCTGATCATCATGGAAGATGATGGTGGCAAGGATAAGTAAGTTTCTAGTAGACTTAGAGTGGTTAGCTTTCTGACATTCCTGCCTATGGGCCACTCTATCAAATAGTGGTTCTGTAGGCCACAACAAATCTAATCTAGACCTCAAGCATCGATAAACATCAACTCAGCTGGGGAAACTCCAGTAGTAGAGTGTGGTGTCAGTTGATAGTTAAATAGGAACCTATCTATAGTTGTCCTAAGAGGCTTGGAAGATATACAGAGAGCTTTCTTAAAGGTCTGAACTATCTTCTCACCTAAACCATTAGTAGAAGGTTTATATACTGCTGTAGTAATGTGATAAATACCACAACTTGTGATAAATTCCTTAAACTCAGCAGAAGTAAAACAAGGACCATTGTCAGAAACAAGTGAAACTGGCAAACCAAACTGAGCAAAAGAATGTCTTAGAAACCTAATAGTTTCTCTAGCAGTTGGACCTGATGTAGGGTAAACATCAACCCATTTAGAGTGAGCATCCACTATGATGAGAAAATGCTTCCCATCTACTAGCCCAGAATAATTGACATGCAACCTGTGGCCAGTTCCAAGGATGTAATTCCGCCTTAGGAGGTGTAGCGTGTAGATCTAAGCACTGGAGACACAACCTACATAGTTCTTTGAGGTCCTTGTACAAATTAGGCCACCAAAAGTAACCTCTAGCTAATTCTTTCATGCAAGAAGCACCCACATGATTAGCATGTAGTTCCTGCAATAGAGCATTCCTTAATTTAGGAGGAGTAACTACTCTACTGCCTCACAAGAATGTATGACTGAATGGATAGCTCATCCCTCCTCCAAACATAAGGAGCAAGGCCAGGATCCCCCATAGTTGAGGCTGGCCACCCAATCTCACAGAACTTGTGTACTTCTGAAAGAACAGGATCTGCATGTGTGCAATCCCTGACAGCGACACTAGTGACTGGTAAAAAGTCTAGAAAATTCACCAGCATAGTCCAGTCAGCTGGAACTGGAGTATTGTCAGTTATGTTAATACTAGGAAGAGGTAGACAGTTTAGAGCATCGGCCGTACCCAATAAGGTTCCAGAACGATGAATAAGAGTGAAATTATAAGCCTGCAGAAGAAGAGCCCAACGTTGTATTCTACCCGAAGCCATAGGAGGGATACATTTAGAACAAGAAAATAAACCAAGAAGAGGTTTATGATCTGTCACCAATGTAAAATTGTGCTGACTCCACAAATATAAATGGAATTTCCTTAGAGCAAAAACCATTGCCAAAGCTTCCTTTTCCAACTGAGAATAATTACGTTCTGTAGCTGATAGAGTATGAGAAACAAAGTGAACAGGCCGCTCTATACCATCTATCAGGTGGCATAGAACAGCTCTGATTCCATAAGCACTGCTGTCTGCAACCACTATAATAGGTTTCTGTGGGTCAAAATGCACTAGCACTAGTAGAAGCTGCTTGGAGGTAACAAAAGCAGTTGTTTGTGCTTTTTCCCAAGACCAAGGTACACCAGCTCTTAATAAGCTGTTAAGAGGCTCCAGGATAGAAGCTGCCTTAGGAATGAACCTCCTATAAAAGTTAAGCAAACCTAAGTATGACTTTAGCTGAGTCACATTAGTAGGAATAGGGGCATCTGCAATAGCTTTAACTTTGTCAGAAGTAGAAACACCAATAGCACAGTTCTTCAAACAAAGCTTCGATCCAGCAGTTTCTAGTATCTTTAGTACAGATCTAAGTCTCTGATCATGCTCATGTTTAGATGAACCGCATATGGGCACATCATCCAAGTAGCAAACTACACCTGTCAGATCCCTTAATAAATCTTCCATTGCTCCTTGAAAAATATCAGGTGCGGGGGAAACTCCAAAAGACAACCTATGATATTTAAATAACCCATGATGTGTGTTAATCACTGTATACTGTTGCGATGCATCATCAAGGCATAATTGGGCATATGCCTGAGACATATCTAGTTTAGTAAATAGCTTACTACCTGAGAGACTGCTAAACAGATCCTCGATCTTAGGAATGGGGTAGGAATCCAGCCTATAGTCTCCACAAATTCTGACTGATCCATTTGCCTTCAATACCGGTACCACTGAAGCAGCCCAGGCAGAATGCAGTATAGGGAAAATTATACCTTCTTCTACCAATCTATCCAATTCTCTTTCTACTTTAGCTCTTAGTGTATAGGGAACTGTCCTGGCTTTACAGAATTTAGGAGGAATATTTGGATCTACCTCAATATGGAACGTTTTACCTTTAAGGCAACCCTGACCAGGAGAAAATAAATCTGGGAATTCTTTTACTAGATCAGCTTCAGTATATGATACACTATTTATATCTGAGAGCTTCCAATTATTTAGATGAATGAAATTAATTAAATCTCTTCCTAAAAGACATGGGCCTGATCTTTCAACAACAACAATAATTGTTTGACAAGAATTAGTAGAATCGAGTCTGGCACAGACAGAAATTTCACCAGCTACTTTGAGGAGAACACTTTCATAAGTCTTAAAGTTTATAGAAGAAGGATGAAGAACAGGTCTGTCACTTTCAATAGGCCATAGATTAGAGAAAGTGTCCTCAGAAATAAGGAAACATGCAGCACCTGTATCTAATTCCATAGTTACACAGACATTTAGAAATAATGTGACATTAAGAGGATTACCTTTAGTAGGAGTAACATTAAAGACATAGTCATAGCTAGAATCTACCTCAGTGACTTTAGCCTTCTCCAGTTTATGGACACAATCATTCCCTTTAAATTTTGGTTTGATCCTACCAAAATTTACCTTGGCACATTTTTGCACATAGGTTTAACATGCCCCTTCTGATTACAAGCAAAGCAAGTAGCATCCTTGAATGGGCACTCCCGTTTCCAGTGTAATTTACCACAACAAGGTGTCTTAGGTTTTAAGGTAGCATCTGCCACCCCAGCTTTAGGCTGAGTAGGCTTATGCTTGAAGGTAGGGCTCTGTTTATGCAGCTTGTGCATCTCTGAAAGCTGCCTCTCTAGCACTAGCTATTTCTGCAGCTCTAGTAAAAGTTAAGTCTGATTCTGCCAGCAAAATGTGCTGTGTAGACTCATTAGATAGGCCCATCACAAATCTGTCTCTTAACATATGTTAGATGGTCACCAAACTCACATTTGTGAGCTAGTGCTTTAATTCCAGCAACAAAATTAGCAATAGTTTCACCAGATTTTTGATTCCTAGAATAGAACTTAAATCTTTCATATATTAGAATTACCTTGGGTTTGTAATGTTCCTTCAGAACTTTAATAATATCAGGATATTTACAAGTCCCTGGCTCCTTTAGTGATAACAGACCCTTAGCTAAGGCAAAAACCTTAGGTGCAGCCAATGTAAGAAAGGCTGGTACCTTCTTCTCTTCTAGGATAGAGTTAGCTAGAAAATAGAGTTTGACTCTACTAATATAGGTCTCAAAATCTTTGATTCCAGCATCAAAACTATTAAAATAACCTACGTAAAATAAAAATTTACACACAGAAAATAGGAATAGGGGACTTTAACCCACTGGTAATAGGCAAAACACAAATCCTCAATCCTCGTTGCCAATGTGGTATATCCATTATCAGTTAGATTATAACAACTATTATTTAGAACACTCACCAAGGATGACGTGGTGCATCAGATGTGGTAGTAATTGACACAATAAGTTATTAGTAGGGGTTAGTAAATAGAATAATGTAATATGTAATTTAGGCTATGATAGGAAACAGTAGGCTGGAGTGAGTAGGTGATGGGCGTGGACTGACTGGTTATTTCTACAGGACCTTAAGAGGTCATCTAGTATTGAAATATTGACAACAAGACTATAGTAAACCGCAATAATTAAGATTTATCACACCTAAAGACCCAATTTCTGTTCATTGTAAGTTCTGCCTTATAAGTGGGACACTCGCATTTAGATTTTAAAAGGCCATGTGCTTTGAGAATTTCAACACATTTATTGTCGGCTAAAATAGCACCTAAATGGGGAACATTCAATGGGCACATGAGCAGGAAAAAGACATTTTGACAAATGGTGCAAATATGCATGGGTGGGAGCTTAAATACCAATGAGTTTGCTGGAAAAGTAGCGTTTTTTTTGTACAGAATTTATGTTTCTTGAACTACACATATATAGTAATAAAAACATTAATACTGAATGAATCCTTTTGCAACAAGAATTAAAATGAAGGTCGTAAATTTTTTTTTTAGAAAATCAAAGAAGAGAAATCAATACCGAGGCAAAACAAAAAAAAGAAGTTATTTTTTAGTCAGAGTTAAGAAGTCAGGCTTCATTAACAACCCCAAAATATGGTTTTAGCAAGCATTAGACAATGGAAAATTAAGTAAAAAGTAATTAAAAAGACTAAATAATATCAGGCATAAAGTAGGTAGGATATATAGAAAAGAAATAAGGAAAAAAAACATAGAAAATAAAAGAAAAACCTACTTTTGATCATATAAAAAGCACAAAAAGCATTGAAACAAATAGAGCTTTCTGATTGGTCATTTACAGAACTTAATACAGATCTGTTGTAGGCAGGTGGGATAGCAGAAAAACACTGAAAAATAGCCCCCAAAATAAGCTAGAATCGCATCAGCCCATACACGTAACATTTACCAAAGATAGCTCCGTCATTTCCAATGTTTTATGCTCACCTCTGCTGTTCCCCACATAATATTTTGTCCATATTCCAATATGTTTCACCTTTTTTGACTAAATTTGAGAGGGGCCCATCTCTTTGAAACTGTAATGGTACGGAGCCCCCCCCAGGGCAATAGGGCAAATAAATAGGTATTCCTATATAATTTGATGAGCTGAATAACATTCTTCTATAACATTTTTTAATTAGAAGGCTCTAAAACCTTGGAAATGACGGTGCTATCTTCGTCTTAAATTACCAACAAAGGTTATAGAAGCAATGTTATTTTGGTCATCGAATTACATAGAATACCTATTTATTTCAATAGGTCTCCCTTCCTCTTCTGTCCAGTAGCGCACCCCCGACTCATGCACAATATGGAAAAGAACCACTAATGCATGCGTGGCCTGGCAGCAACACATCTATGCATAGTCAGATAGTTTTAGATACAATATACTTTTGCCTGACTGCATTTATTCAAAATGACTTGTGAAGGAGGGGGCAACCTTAATTTTGAGCGTTTATTTACCAAATTTCTATGCAACCGCGAATCTACTGTTTCATGTTTAGTTGATCAGTGTTTGGAAGGCGGTTGGCATGTTGCATCTGCCGGCAGAAACATTATAAGGTGAAGAAGCGAAACACTTTTATTTAACAATTGCCTTATGCATTCAAATCTGTGGTAGGCTTTCAAATTAGGAGTATTACAAGTTATTTTTTTAGATTGCGAAATTGGAGGGGTGCCAAGTTTTCACATTTAATTATCCCACCCTGGCACAAAAGGGTTTCCCTGCATCTCCATAAACACAAGTCCAAATGTTGGTTAGAATACATCAATTATAGGAGTGTTGAACACAGGTCCCACATCACCAAACAAAAACTGTTTTGCTTTTCAGTCTGCCAACATTGCTCTAAGGCAGTCTCCTCTGCCCAAGTCAGCAATGAACAAAATCTCATTGAGCATAGGAAAGCCAAAACCAAATTATTCCATGCCTATATCAGGAGAAAAAAAGAAGGCAAGACCCTCTATTGGACCTCTACAAATTGACAACACTGACAGATGATCCTCTGATGATTGCCAACAAGTTCATAACTGCCTTTGCATCAGTTTTGTGGATGAAACAATTGACAATCACTCACCCCACCAACAATGGCTTGCAACCATCTCCTCCATCGATCTATCAATTTCTGAGCTAGACAGGCAACTTAAGTCACTAAAACCTGACAGTGCAATAGGCCCAGACAATCTTCATCCCATAGTGCTTAAACGATGCGCCTCAACCCTCTCTCACCCATTTTTCATTTGATTCAAAATGCAAATGCAACTGGATTCTGGCACTATACCTGAACTATGGAAACATTCTAACGTTATACCCATTTATAAGAAAGGCCCTCATTCAGACCCACTAAACTACAGGCCCTCACCCCAGTACCCAGGCAAGTCCTTGGAAAGAATTTTTACAAGCTCCTTATATAAATTCGTAGAAAACTGTTTTATCCTAGATGATGCTCAATTTGGCTTTAGAAAAAACAGATCAGTTACTAAACTATGACAGGATCACCTTATGGTACACTCTGGCCACTGTAGACTTGATCCTGTTCGACTTTGTCAAGGGTTTTAACAGAGTTTACCACTAGACCTTGCTGAACAAACTATCCCTCATAGGAATTTCTGGAAACCTACTCAACTGGATATCAAGCTTTCTACATAACAGAACCATGAGTGTATCAATAAATGGCACCATCAGCAGATCCCTGCATGTAACCATCTTGGGGCCAATCTAACCTGCAATTATATGTTCTTCACTGATGATCTCAAGCTCTTTTATCCAATATCCTACCAAGTCACCATCCTTGAGCTCACCTGCACTCCAATCTAACATTGACACGCTAATAGCGACCGCCTCTTCCTGGGGCCTAAAATTTGCACAAGACAAATGTGTTCAACTAAGATTTAAACGCGGAATGGCCCAACCTGCTAATCCACCATACCATATAAATGGCAGAGACATACGTCATGTCCCAGCTCACAAAGACTTGGGTGTTACCGTTGATGCAGAACTTAGATTCCACTCCCACATCAGAAATACTGTGTCCAAAGCTGGAGGGCTGGCCACTAACCTCCTCAAGTCCACCATCTGTCGCTCTCCTTCCTTTATGGTCTCCCTCTTCATTACCGATATCAGACCACTTCTCAATTTTGCTTCTTCCATTTGGAACACAGGATTTCAAGGCTACCTTACACTTCTGGAGTCAGTCCAGTGCCTATGGACCAAACAAGTGAATAACCTCAGCAACCTGCCTTACAAGGATCGACTAGCCCAGCTCAACCTATTCTCAATTAGGAGCAGACTGCTGAGGACTGACCTTGTTCTTTGCTACAAAATCTTCCATGACCTTTCTCCCATTAAACCTAGGGACTTGTTCACTATATCATATCACCCTGGAACAAGAGGTCATAGATATAAAGTATTTGTCCCTCACACTTCCACAGAAGCCCGGAAGAGGTTCTTTGCTCACGAGTTATCCACCACTGGAACTTCCTTCCAGCTCCTAACCCATTACATGCTACATAATCATTTCATCCCATGACTATACCCATATTACTCTATGTTCGACACACACCACCAGTCACTTATAAATACACCCTAACTTTAATTATAACATTTGACTGGCATGTCATGATATCTTATCTGGGCTGCTCGACATTGGACATGCCATGTGCTGCCACATTGTAGCGGGCCGAAAATCTAGACTAACCCTAATCGATCCAACCCACTTACTACACTAATCCGAACATTAGAAATCAAAGGAGAATGAAACGGATTGTATGTACAGTCCTTTACTAACAAAAAAAATACAATAATGTTTACAATGATATTTACAATAAAATTAAATAAGTCCTACTTAGAAATATTATTGATCGATCCTAAGAAAAATGAAAAATAATCAAGTAACCCAAATAAAATTGGGACTTTACAGTCAATGAATAACAGAAAAAAAATGGTCTCACGTGGTACAACAGAAATCTTGAATTGAAAACTAGCGCCTCCGAGCTTGGACTGAGATAACTGATCTGTTACAGTTGTGTGGCTATTTTTAGCCCTCCTTCCTCAAAGCTAAACTACTTTACATTCTCAAATAAGACAGAGCATGGCCTGGAACCTTTGTCCTATACTAGTAGCCTTAGGCTTTGATAATATTCTATTGTTATAGTTAGCTTCTACTACAAGGGTAAATTTACAAGTGCTGGTCCTTTTTATCTTTCCAAATTATGGCACCTGGAAAGAAAAAGCATCTTATAATAACATGCTAATGAATTTAAAAAACAACAACAAAAACAAGCCCATTCCCAGTCTCTGCCACTCTTCCGAAAAAATATTTAACATTTAACTGAGGAAGAGAAAAAACATTTTATACAGAACATGAAAATCAATTTATATATATATATATATATATATATATATATATATATATATATATATATATATATATATATATATAAAGAAAAAAACAACAGAAAAAACATTCCCATTCACACACACATTCTTACAGAGGGAGGGAGAGGGTAAAGAGAAAAGGGGTGGGAGAATGGCATCTTATACACACACTCACATTTGCTCCACCACAACATGTGCGGCCATACCAGGTGAGTAATGAGTTGATGGAGTCAAGGGCAACCACACTCTCAGTCAAGGAATTCCAGATCTCAACACATCTGAGGAAGAAAAAAAACTGGTTCATTAAAAATTACTGGTGCCTAGTGAGGTGAAACACGAGCTGGTATGCACCTTAAAATGAATTAATCAAAATAAATGTAGTCTAGATAGGCTGATTGATGAAAATGATAATGCCCTTAAATTCAAAACATCTTCTGATCAGCCAATGAATCTTAAAATTCGGGAAATTTCCAATACAGAGTAAGAGGCCCCTCAGGACAAAAGAAAATAGTAAAAATCAAAATAAATATGTAGCATCTAGTGGATTAACCTCTACTGTAAAAAGTCATGTAAATAGAGCAGTTAGAATTAAAAAGTTGATGCACAAACTCAATGTATTATACACCAATGCAGATTCATTACCTAATAAAATGCATGAGTTGAAGATTAAAATTCAGTTACACAAGCCAAAAGTAATAGCAGTGACGGAAGTTAAACCTAAAAATCCTGGAAGAACAACTGGAAAGAATAAAAAATGGTATTAATACCAAAAATCAATAAACCAAAGTTAAAAGATTTTAGACCCATTGCCCTGACATACAGTCTATAAGCTATATATAAGTCTGTTAAAAGAAAAGAAAAAAATCATTGAACATTTAATGATCGATTATGAAATAAATGAATTACAAGCAGGATTTACAAGAAGAAGAAGACTGGAACACAATTTATTTTTTCTAAATTATTGTATCAAAGATGCTAAAAGAAGAAAAGTTAATTTAGTGTTAACAACTATCGATTTCTCCAAAGCTTTTGACTCGGTCAATAGGAAGAAACTTGTACAACCAAATGTAATAACCAGCATATCAAAATTATATAGTGGTATTGAGACATCCTAATACTTAAATAACAATACAATCTGTCAAATACCAGTTACCAGTGGCATACATGCTGGGAGAAGCGTGGAGATTTTTTTAACTACTTGAGGGACCTCATTTACAAAATGAAGCGGAAGTATAATGAGGCTGAGAATAAGGGTACAGTTACTGGTGACTGACAGTGTCACAAGCGTCACTTTGATACTGCCAAGAATGAGAAATTCATTGTCATTGTCTAGCAAGATGGGTGTGAGCAGGGCAACCTTCCACAGAGCAGTGCAGCAGGACCTGGGCTACCCATCATACATGTTGAAGAGGCACAGGTTCTCCTGCAGACTCACAAGTGAAGGCACAAGCACCATGTTTCTGGCCTTCTTTTCTTCTTCTCCAACAAAATTTTTCTGGGTAAGGACAGGAAGGTGAACTGGCAGAATACCCAGCATTCCTCACAGCAAATTTCTCTCCTTTTTGGTGGTTCTGGGCATAGTTAGTAGTAAAGGCCACATTATACCTCTTCACATTTTCCTCCAGGGCTGTAAGGTCAATGTGGATGTTTGAATTGAGGAGCAGGAGACCTTAGTAAAGCCTTGGATGGACCAAGTAGCCTTGGGAAGGCCTTACATTTTCCAGCAGGACTCTGCTCCTATACATGAGGCAAGGAAGACACAGGCATGGTTGTTCAACAATGTCCCGCACCGCTGATCCCCAGACTTGTGGCTGCCATCCATCTGCAACCCCCTAGATTATTTTGTGTGGAGCATTGTTGGGAAGGATGCTGACAAGGCTGTTCATAGCAGATATGCAACTATCTGCAGGTTTATCCATGGCTCAGTGACACATATTAAATCTAACTTTTCATTGTGTATGTAAGGCAACTCCATTATCTATGTATGTACTAATACCAAAAGGAGCCCCCCATCCCCCTCAGAATTACTGAATTAAGACCAATTGTTTTAATGTTGGTTATAAAGTGTTGATGGCACTAGTAAAGGAAAATATAATAGAACATTTAAGAATAAATGAAATGGAGAAGAAAACTCAGCCAGCGTTTACAGAGGGGGCGAGGATTGAAAATAATTTTAAGGTACTGTATTAAAAACTCCTTTTATCAAAAGAAATCCCTAATAATAATTCGAATTGACTACACAAAGCCGTATGATAGTATAAAAAGGGAGAGGAGATTGGAAATATTAACGGATTATATGATAAACCCAAAAGTAATAAATTCAATAGCAGAATTATACACTGAAGATAAAATAAGTATACAAACAGGGGAAGACAATACAATAATGTTGCCAGTTACAAGTGGGATAAAACAGTGTTGTACTGGTCAAGCACACTATTTAACATGTTAAGGGCAAAGTGTGCCATAAGTGGTACACACTTTGAATTTGCCTGCTGTGAAGTGAGCCATCCTTGGTACACATTATATATATATATATATATATATATATATATATATATATATATATATATATATATAAATATATATATATATATATTTAACTTTATTTTTCATAATTAAATAGCATTATATATTATTATATAATAAATTTGTTTAGTAAAAGGGTAAAGAAATATGATTCTAGTAAAATGATTTTATTGACATAGTATCACCAGTCAAATGTAGAAATTTTTTCATTTAGCATTTTCTCCATTAAAAATTGTATAAGAAATGTGATTTTCACTAATTTTCAACTTTTTCTGTATATATAATTGATTCTTCCCTTTTTCCTAAATGCATGGGCCTAAATTAAAACATTTAAAAATTGTACTGCAAGATAGTTATGATGTTATTGCCAAATAATTTCCCGGGAAGACTTTGACAATTATATCATTTGAAAGAGAATGTAAAATAACATAAGGGTTTCAAATTTCATTAGAATCAGCCAAATAGTTATGATTTTATTGCCAAAATAAAATAATTTCCTGGTTAACCTTGGGAGGACTTTGGTAATAAAATCATTCAAAAGAGAATGTAAAACAACATAAGGGTTTTAATTTTTGTTAGAATCGGCTGAATAGTTATGGTTATTGCCAAAACAAATTAATTCCTGGGCTAACCTTGGGAGGACCTTGTTAATCATATCATTCAAAAGAGAATGTAAAACAACCCAAGGGTTTCAAATTTCGTTAGAATGGGCCAAATAGTTATAATGTTATTGCCAAAACAAAATAATTCACAGGCTATCCTTGGGAGGACTTTGGCAATTATAGCATTCAAAAGAGAATGTAAAGCAACTTAAAGGTTTAATTTTTTTTAGAATCAGCTGAATAGTTACAATGTTATTACCGAAGTAAAATGGGGACCGACCAACATAGTCAGTTACTAAAGCAAGATTAGTAGCATGTGGCTTTGAAGAGGACACAATTTATTTGAAACCTTCTCCTGAATATTTTAATGGTAACTTGTGGAAATTAAAGAAGACTGTGTACGGTTTGTGTGATGCAGCCAGAGCTTGGTATTTAAGAGTGAAGGATGAATTATTGATGCTTGGTATTCACATGTGTTCATTAGATAATTTTTTTTGTGGTACAATGACAACAATTTCAAGGGCATAATTTGTGTCTATGTTGATGATTTTCTCTAGGTGGGAACTGCTGCATTTGAGGACGCTTTTGTCAATAAATTACATCACATATTCTTGATTGGCAGCTTAGCATCAGCATCATTCAAGTATGTTGGTTTGAACATCAACATGACTGCTGATGGCTTGACTGTTGATCAGTTCCAGTATGCTTCAACTTTGACACCTGTCGGCATCAGTCATCAGCTTACTCTTCTTAAAACAAGGACTTAACACTAGTGGAAAAAACTTGAGTACAGAGCTTTGATTGGACAACTGAACTGGATTGCAACACATACCAGACCAGACATGGCTTTTGAAACTTTTCAGTTGAGCATTACGTGATTTGCTAAAATTGAATAAGTTAATAGTTCAAGTGACAATAGACAACATGAGATTAGACTTTCCTATGCTTGAACCACTCGAAGCCTGTTCTCTAAAAGTGTTATTTGGATGCAGCTTTTGCTAATTTTGGCTGATCGTGGTTGTTAAGGAGCGTTTATTGTATTGTATTCCTGGAGGATAATAGTAGTGCTCATTAAAAAACTCTGGCATCTTCTCAAGTCAACATTGTCTGCTGAGACCCTGGTTGATGCTGTGTACTCTTCTAAAAATGTTGATGATCGAAGACTGAGAATTGATGTGGCTGTTCTACGTGATATGTTTGCTTTGCTAGAAAGGATATAATCTGTGACTTTGGTTGACACGTCACAACAACTAGCAGACAGTCTCACCAAGCGTGGAGCATCCACCCAGCGACTATGGACTGCTATCAGTCAATTGTTGTTTATCAAGCCACTTTCACTGCAAACAAGATCAGGCAGTGAAAAGAAGAGAAGACAAGTTGTGTTAATATCTGGCAGAGTAATAATGGCGTGTAATTGTACGCTGAGCGCTGTTCATTTGTTTGTAGTGTGACATCATAGCTGTGTGGTCGGTGAGTGTGATATCACAGTCGGTGGTGTAATTTCGGCCGGGGGCTCACTCTGCAGGAGTCGTTGTTCAGGGTTAAGCATGCACAGATAGATGTTCTTAACAATATAGGGTCGCATGTGCCTAAAACTATCTGCATATATTGTGACACCCTTATTCAATAAGCCTCCTGCAAGCTGCAAAACAACTGATTCTGAATGGCTAAAGAAAGAACATATATATATATATATATAGTTGCTGCCAATTTCCATGATTCAATTTTTTTTATTTTACAGCGAGAAATGAGCCCATATGGCACACGCATTGATGTACCATATAACATAACATAATTTCATGGATGACAAAAGCCACAAGGGCCTATCAAAGGTCATCCGCATCCGTCAAAACCCACCCACAAAGAGCACCATCGCCAGGGGAAGACAAAATCAAAGTCCCCCACAATATAATAAAACGGATGATAAAAGCCACAAGGCCTCATTATAGGTCATCCGAGTCAAACATCCTCTTTTTTAAGGCACCCAAACTACCAAGAAAACTACATCCAGAGGATTGTGTCCAGAAACAAGGGTATCACCAATCAAGGCTTGTCAAGAAATAAATCATGCAGCTAAAGATATATACAAACAATATTAATATATACAAAACTTAGGAACCATCACAACCTTCCCTCCCCATAAACTCATCCAACCTACTCTTAAATACATTTAAATTTGGACTACCTAATACCCTTGGCGGCAATTTGTTCCAGAAGTCTACCACTCTATTGGTGAAAAAATATTTTCTTAAATCCAACCTACACCCTTGCTTTTTAATTTTCAAGTGGTGACCTCTAGTCCAATTTCCATCATCTAACTCAAAAAACTTGCTAACATCCAATTTATCTATCCCAGAAACATTTTTAAACAGCTCAATCATATCCCCTCCCACACACCTTTCGAATGAGAACATATTTAATACCCTCAGTCTATCTATATATTCAAGGTGCCTCAGGAAAGGAATAATCTTTGTTGCCCTCCATTGCACTGAATCAAGAAGGTTAATATCATGTCTAAAATGTGGGGACCATGCCTGTATACAGTACTCTAGATGTGGCCTAACATAAGAGTTATAGAGTTTAAGAATAACCTTCCTACTTTTGTAACTGACATTTCTCTTAATGAAACCCAACACTCTATTTGCCCTATTTCTTGCTTCAATACACTGCTTAGAAAACCTTAATGACTTATCTATTACTACTCCTAGATCTTTCTCATCCTCTACTGAGCTCAGCCAATGCCCATCCATTTCATAGTTAAATTCTCTATTATCTTTTCCCATGTTAATAACTTTGCACTTATCAAGGTTGAAAGTCATTTGCCACTTATGTGCCCAGGATAACAATTTATTTAAATCCCCCTGCACTTTAAAATTATCATCAATATCTTTAACTACAGCTGCTAATTTGGTATCATCCGCAAAAATTGACACTTTATTATTAACTGCCTCCCCAAGATCGTTTATATAGATGACAAATAATAATGGATCGAGAACTGATTCCTGAGGAACCCCACTGATAACATCCCTCCACTCTGACTTTACACCATTTAGCACTACCCTTTGCTTCCTATCTTTCAGCCATTCAGCTATCCAATTTGAAACCCCATCCCCACATATCCCAATCATTTTTAATTTATGAACTAGTCTCCTATGTGGTACCTTATCAAATGCTTTACTAAAATCCAAGTAAATTACATCTACATTCTCCCTTATCTACTTGATTTGTTACAAACTCCAGAAAGTCTAGTAAATTAGTCAAACATGATCTACCTGATCTAAACCCATGCTGAGCATCGCTGATTAACCCCTCCCTCTCTAAATGTTGGAAAATCCCTTTTTTAACTATTTTCTCAAGAATTTTACAGACTATAGGAGTTAGGCTAACTGGTCTAAAGTTATTTGGATCCTCTTTACTACTCTCCTTGAAAATGGGGACTACATTCGCTCTCTTCCAATCATCAGGTATTTCTCCATATTCCAGTGACCTAGTATACAACTTCTCCAGAGCTATTGAGATACTTTCTACCCCTTCTTTAAGTATCCTAGAATGAATATTATCAGGGCCGGAGGCCTTGGTAGCATCTAACTCACCTATTAGTCCTTTTATCGTCCTCCAATCCACACTAATGGTAGTAAACACCTCTTTCCCTGAACCATGAGTACTATACATAAGACTATTTAGTTTCTCCTTTGTAAATACTGATGCAAAATGACAATTTAGTACCTCAACTATTTACTCATCAGTTTCTCTCACAACCCCTTCATATTTGATATGTCCTATTTTAACTCTGCCAGACTTGTTATTAATTTTATAGTAACTAAAGAACTTTCTAGGATCTTTGTTGCTATCCTGAGCTAATTTAATTTCTGACATCCTTTTGTTCTTCTTTATAATCTTATTTAACTCATTCCTAGCCATTCTATAATCACTTAAATTTTGAATATTATTTTCTACCTGTAATTTTTTGTATGCCCTTTTCTTCCCTGAAATTTTTCTAGCTATCTCCTGATTTCACCATAATGGTTTTCTACTTTTGTTCCTAATAGCCTTCATTGGGATACATTGCTCTTGGACTACATTTATTATATGCTTGAAAGTATCCCACATCTCATAAGCATTTTTACTTCTTAATTCTACATCCCAGTCTACCAAATTTAGCAAGCTTCGAAGTTTTACATAATCTTCCTTATGAAAATTTGAAACTTTTACAGCATTCTCGGTTATTTTACCCGTCTCAATTCCCAAGTTAAAACGAACTATCTGATGGTCACTATTTCCCAATGTTTCCTCAACAGTCAATTCTTGAACTAAATGATCACTGTTAGAAAGTACTAAATCTAATATATTGTTCCCCCCTCGTTGGCTCATTAACAAATTGATTCAAAAAATTATCTTCAAAGCATTCTATGAACCTGCCACTTATTCTATCCATACCTATCATATTTTCCCAGTCCACAGAGGTTAAGTTGAAGTCCCCAATAATAACTGCATCTGTTTCACATCCCTTACTTATTTCCCTTACCATTAGTTCATCTATATCATCAGTCTGCCCAGGTGGTCTGTAAAAAGCTCCAAGATGCACCATTCTATTTTTACTGAACCTAATATCTATCCAAAGTGACTCAAATCTGTTTTGGGTCCCTTGCTATTCTTAATTTATATTAATGATCTTGACATAGGTATAAGTAGTGACCTGAGTAAATTTGCTGATGATACTAAGCTAGGTAGGGCCATTAGGGCTGATTCTGATGCTGTTGTAATGCAGGAGGAATTGACCATTCTGTCCAATTGGGCCGAGAAATGGCAAATGAAGTTTAACATAGACAAATGTAGTGTACTTAGTATAGGTAGAAATAATCCATTGAATAGTTATAAATTAAATGGCAGAATTTTAGGGAGGACTGATTGTGAGAGAGACTTGGGTATTTTGGTAAGTTCAGACCTTCGTCCTAGAAAGCAATGTCTAAATGCTAAGAATAAAGCTAATAGGATATTGGGATTCATCAGGAGGAGTGTAAGCAATAAGAGTGCTGAAGTCATTCTAAAACTGTATCTGGCGCTAGTTAGGCCTCATCTAGACTATGCAGTACAATTTTGGTCACCATATTATAGGAAGGATATTGATTTGATTGAGTCTGTGCAGAGAAGGATGACAAAGATGATTGGTGGGCTAAGGAACTTACCTTATGGTGAAAGGCTCAGAAAACTAAATCTACATACATTGGAAAGGAGAAGAGTCAGAGGGGAATTGATTGAAGTCTTCAAATGGGTAAAAGGATATAATAAAGGGGATCTGGGTAAGGTTCTTATACTTAGTGAACATGACAGGACACGTAGCAATGGGTTTAAGCTTGATAAGTATAGGTTTAGGAAGGAGATTGGGAGGAATTGGTTTACAAATCGTGTGGTAGATGAATGGAATAGGCTCACTAGGCATGTGATAGAAGCCTCCTCTCTGGGTAGTTTTAAGAATAGATTAGATAAATATATGGATGAAGCTGCTAGATGGGACTGACTTTTTTTTATGTACATATGTATATATTTTTCTAAGGAGTGGGAAGATTATATTTTGCGGTTGCATGAATGGACATAATCCTCTGGATGCATTTTATGTATATTGTAGATTAGATCTGACGAACTCCTGTTAAGGGTGACAATGTTGATGACTTTTCTCTGGTAAGAAATCTTTTGTGTGTTGACTGGAACAGGAGCTGCCAAGTGTAGGCCATGAATGGTCTTTTGCAGTCTCCTTCTTTTCTTATGTTCTTATGTTCTTAACTTCATCCTGCTTTATTGAAGTATTTAAACTTGAAACAATGTTGTTTTTTATATAGATAATTATTCCTCCACCAATCCTACCTGTCCTTTGACTAATGTACATATTATAGCCCTGTAAATCAAATTCACTTATAGTGTCACTAAATTCTATTTCATTAACCCATGATTCAGTAACACATAATAGATCTATATCCTCATCACTAATATAACTAAATAGCTCATCCTTCTTGTTTCTAAGACTACGAGCATTTGTATAAAAAC
The DNA here is from genome assembly GCA_963969495.1 of Ceratothoa steindachneri. Taxonomy (NCBI): domain Eukaryota; kingdom Metazoa; phylum Arthropoda; class Malacostraca; order Isopoda; family Cymothoidae; genus Ceratothoa; species Ceratothoa steindachneri. The sequence goes on along the minus strand of OZ018330.1, from coordinate 33,623,231 downwards.
AATTTAACCCCCCTATCCCTGAAGCACCTCTTCCAACCTGAATGACCTCACCTCTATCTCCTTGGAACCTATTTCTGTTATCTGCCAAGTCCATTCTACTTTCAGTACTATAACGTCCTCTCATAATTCCCTGACCACTATTAGTATCTAGTTTCCCGCTCGCAAAGACCTAATAACATGATCATACTCCTCCCACAACACATCTACCCCTCTCCTACTCAAATGCAGTCTATCCATCGCATACATTTCTTTCATTCCAACAAACCTATCCAACACATCCACAAACATGACACCTTCCATCTCACACATCCTCCTCACATAATCATTCAGCCCAATCGCACGGGACATCCATTCTACCCCACATCCATTCTTGGAAGCACACCTGTCACAACACCTTTCATTCTACTTTCTTTCACCTTTTCAATCAACCTCTTGTACCTCTCACATAACTCACATGCACCCACTTAATCACAACCACATCCCTTGCACAGCCAGACACCAGCTCCTAATACCTATCAGACAGAGCTCTCGCTCCAGCACCCGGCAAACACACCCTCAAACTATTCAATCTACTTGCATTCAACTTCCTATCTAAATATCTAACTCGCGAATCAGCCATCACAAGCACTTCAGTCAGACTCCTATTCCTAACCCCCACAGACCTAACTCCATCCCCACTCCTATTCTCATTGAAACTACCAGTCACTCTACCTCCACCCCCACCCCCATCAGTCATATCACTTCCAGTTACTTCCTCTCTTAGGGCACTGAATCTATTAGTCAAGCTAATAGGTTCTGTGTCCCTCTGACTCACACACCTATTTTTTCCCTGGTTAACCACCTCAACACAGGCAACCCTATTCTCACAAAGAACAGGAGAAGCCTCCCTAGCTAGACGTTTCCTAACCACTCTCCACTGTCCCCCATCCTCACTAGGCCTATTTCTAACTAATCTAAGGGGGCTAACTTCACTATCCCTAGAACTATCATATCCTACCTCCTCCACCGGCCCTCTATCTTCCTTCACCTGAAACATCTATCTGACCTACCTCACCACCTAACGTATTCCCAACCCTAGGCCTAACACTAAGTTCCCTCCTGAGCTGAGAAACTAATTCCTCCAGCCTACATATCCTGTCTAAATCCTGCATTCTCATCCCCTCTAAATCTACAATGCATTCATGCAGCCCACATACAACATATGTATACCCCTCACCAACTACACCACAACCAATGTATACATTCTGACACTCATGTTCACTTTTATCCCCGAACTCCATCTCTTATTCAAAAAAAGAAGAACTTAAATAGTAATAAGAAAAAAAAAGAGCAACTTAGCTTTCGCTGATTCTGTGGTGAAAAACTGTAGAACAATCCGAAAAATAAATCAACAGACCGAAACGAGATTTAAGGCACACACAAGTCCAAATCAGTGGCTAATTAAACTGTCAACCTAGAAACAAGGTTTCAAAACACTAATTTAATTTATCTACTATGCACTTTCCTGCGCAAAATAATGTAAATAAAAGAACCTGGCTGAAAAATTAACAATACTAAACAACTTTGTTATATTAACCAAATATATGATCTAATAAATTAATATTTATGTTTACTATGTCACTAGACTATATGTAATACTATTTTGCATAAAAACTTCTATCAAACACCAAAGTATAGCAAATAATCAAAATATTCAGAGAGCTCTACGAAACTCGTGCTGCCTGTATAATCATAATAAATTATGTTTTCGCGACATGAGCCACATATGATGCAATCTTTTTTGCATAAAAACATGTGAATTACCCATAGTGAAGAGCACACAAACTCCCATGTCAATAGCTCAACTGAAACTGATGATATGGCAATTTAAAACCCCCCGCAAGGCGGAAATAGTTGCCAAATTCACCTTTGAATTTAACGTGTTAAGTTAGTAACATATAAGATTATACAGAGGTTGGAAGAACTAAATAAAGGGTACAGAGATGAGAATTTTAACATATCACATTTTTATGCGGATGATGGAATGCTTCTGGCAAGAATTATTGAGAAGTCAGGGAGGTAATAAAGGAGGCAAGTAGGGAATATGGTTTGGAAATAAATAGAGAAAAGAGTCATGCCATTATTTTTTATATGAAAGATACACCAGAACAAATAGAGGGATTAGAATACAAAATAGAATAAAATATTTGGGAGTATTAATAGAGGATACAAGGAAATTTTATAAAACACAAAAAGAATGATTAGAAAAGCAAAGAAACTATCATACATAACATATTCTATTATAGTGAAGAGCTGCTCTAGGGTATTAATAAGTAAAAATTTTTGGAAAAATATAGCTCTGCAATTTTATATGGAATAGGAATAGTGGATATAACAGAAGAAGAAATAAAGAAATTACAAACAATAGAAAATGGAGTCTATAGGAAGATGATGAGTGCACCTAATTATGCCTAGGAAGTAGCTTTAAGGGGGAAATAGGAGCATCACCTATGAAAGCAAGAATTTTAGAAATGCAATTGAAATATGTGAGTTACTGTATGAAAGAGAATGGGAATGATTTGTTAAATAGAGTAATGTAAGAGATGAAAGAACAAGGTAAAAGTAAATGGTTAAAAGGGATGGAAAAGAGGATTACAATGACTGGCCAGAAGGGAGGATGGATGAGTATGGAAGGGAATAGGATCAGAGAGAGACTGAGGGAATGGGATACAAGGGAGTGGAGAAGAGAAATAGAAACTAAGTCAAGCCTCAAAATATATAGAGAATGGACACAGGAAATTGGTGGGTAAGTTAATATATATGACAACAAACAAGCATTAATAATATCATACAAATGCTGCACCAATATACTGAACCTTAACAACAGGAAAAGATTTAATGGGGAAGAAACAAAATGTAAAGTGTGTTGAGCAGAGTGTGAAGATCTGAAACATTTCATTTTGTGTGGGATATAATGAGGTTAGAAGAAAGGTAAAAAAGCTACAGCAACCAAGATCAAGATCAGTTAATAGGGGAATACCTATTCATTAACGAGGACTTTGAAAAGACCAAAGAAGCATTATATATGTTCAGGAAAAGAAGAGAAAGTGTCATTAAGTTGAGCGAAAGTGGAAATTAAAGAAAGATTTGGTAATCAAACTCAAACCAAGGAAAACATCAAGGAGTGGTGTTGCAAAGGCTAAACTCCTGACAAATCTTCATCATCATGTTTGACTTTAACTTCATTTTATTCCTCATACTTTGAGCATAAATACATTGAAACCCTTTAGAGACTTTCCTGCCTTCCCCTCACCTCAACGCTTCTTTTCCCTACTAATATTTTATCAGTTTAATCCCTCTTCTTGTGTTGCCCTTACCCCTAACACTACCTATTTTTCTACCTGTAAAAATCTAATAACACATTCAAACTCCTTCCACAAAATATATACCACATCCTTATTTAATGCAGTTCATCTATCACATACTTTTCTTTCTTACTATAAAATCTATCCTACACATCAACAAACATCTAACCTTTCTTCTCACACATATTCAGCCCAATTGCATGAGACAACCATTCCATTCCAACATCCATTCTCAGAAGCATTTCCAACCTAGCACCTTCCTATTTCATCTTTTCAATCAACCTCTTATACCTCTCTCATAGCTCACTTGAACCCACTATCTTAACATCATTCAACCCTACATATGTGATCACAACTGCATCAGTTACACAGCCAAACTCTAGGCCATCATACCTTTCCCATAGATCATCTACTCGAGCACCCAGCAAACAAACACTCAAGCCATTCCATCTACTTACACTCAACTTCCTATCTAAAAATATTTAATCCTAGAATCGCCAAACACAAGCACTTCAGTAAGACTCCTATTTTTACTTCCCTCGATCTTCTCTCCTATTATCATTAAAACTCCCAGTCATTTCGTTTCTCAGGGTTTGAATCTACCAGTTGCTAACAGGTTCCATGTCCTGTCTTGCATGGCTAAATAGCCCTGACCTATCAATTGTATCTACATTCAACTTCATTTGTATCTTGCACTTCAATCTTTACTCTTGACCTACATACCACACTCCTAATCTCAGCTTCACAGTTCATGCACAAAATCTTTTAACTTCAAACACTCAGCATGCAAATGACTCATTTCCTCATCTAAGGCAACATTTGTACTACACATAATATATACTAATATCATCAAAAGACCTACTAATTTATACATTTGATTTGATATGCATTCTAACCTAGTATTCAAGTTTATTCATAATGCTTTGGCACTTCATTTTTCCATCTATAGTTGGTAGAGTGAATAAAAGAATGGACACAGCTACTCTAAATTCAGCTACTCTAAATAGCTACTCTAAATTCAGCATTTCGCCGGAAAGTTGTGCATTCAGTATACTTTAACAAATCCAAAATATTAAATAAATATAAGCATCAGGGAAACAGGAAAATGGTATGTTTTCTATGATTTGAATTGTAAAATAAATTATTCCCTTTCCTAATAAATTTAATCTTTATGATTTTTTTCAGATGAAAATATATTCTTGTGCCAAATTTCTTTTTATCATAATTACCGCAAATTTAAATGCTGAAAAACTAGTAGAAATAGGATGTTACCAAGAAGGCAGTTTATATGAAGTTTTAAATATAGATGAAGCTCTTAATAGCAAAAGTGCTTCAGAATGTGTTTCTGCTTGTGAAAATCATAGAAAAAGATATGCAGGAATTCATGATGGGGAAAATTGTATATGTGGCAGTTATCATAATGGAACTATCTCACATTCCTGTGATATTACCTGTTTAAGCAACCAAAATGAAACATGTGGAGGGAAAACAGCAGTTAGTTTATATGAAACATCCCTCGGAGCACCAACTGATCTCAAGTTAGTTGAGAATTTTGAAGATGGTTTACGCATTTCATGGAAACCTCCGCCAATTCCTATTGGCCTAGCAAACTTAAATGAATATACCAAACAAGAGTACAAAGTCAATGCAAGGCCTCTTTTTTACTTCAGTGAGCAAACACAACCAACTGAAAAAAATTACAAATTTTTCAATACAGTTGAACTTAAATCTCCTGATGCACCTCACCATCCCAACCAAACTATATTCCTTAATGATTTGCATCCTGGTGTTAAATATAGGATCAGTGTGATAAAGGTTTCTTATAAAGGAGATGGATATCCAGCATATCTAGAAGCATGGACTAAAGTAGGTAAACCAAATCAGCCAATGATTCCTGAAATAATGAGCCGTACAAGTACTTCTATGATAGTTTATCTTGAACAAGTAATACCCTCTGGTGGTCCAATCTCATATTACCATATAATTGTAGTTGATGAAACTATTCCAGTCCATATTGATTTTAATTATTTGCAAGACTACTATAATGCATCTGAGCAGAATCTTCCTTATTATATAGCAGCTGAATTGATTCCAGAAACCTTCAGTAGTTCATTTACCGTCGGAGACAAAAAGTTTTATGGTAGATATTTTAATAGTGAGTTAAAACCTAACAAACATTACCATATATTACTTGGAGTGATCAGTACCATTAATGAAACAAAAGCTTCATATTCAGAATCTTCCCATTCTCAACATGAGGAGTATAAAGAAAGTGACCATTTCCATCCTGAGTCTAAATTTGAAAATGAATTAGAGATATCAAATTCTAATGCTGGCTTAATATTAGGTCTGTCAATTGCCATTGGTGTATTTGCATTCCTTTTATTTGCCTCTGTAATTATATATTTTGCTTTGAGAATACATTTTCAGAGAAATGCTAGACTATCTGGAGATCATCAAGAACTTGCAGTCCATGCACATTACCCATATCAAGATTTTGAGAATGGCTATGCTGTGGGGCTGAACTATGTTGAGGAGGAAGAGCCCTCACCTGATCATTACCGCCTCCTCAGGGAAAGAGTGCCAATTATTCCACACCAAAGTATTAACATTGTGGGAGATATTGGAATTGGAAAATTTGGTGACATTAAAAAGGTAGGTTAATTGTAAATTAAAGATCTTAGAAGAAGCACTATATTAGTTTTGTAAAATTAAGTTGATCAAGAGAAGTATTTTAGCAATCTTAAATATAGTCTTTGTGGTAAATTATCAATAGAACAAGTAGTTGCTTAATTAAAATATCTTTAAAAGAGTATTAATATATAAACATAGGTAAATAAATACTCCTAAAAATTTCTAAGATGTAGATTACTAATGAGATTTTTCTACTTTTGTAGCCTTACTTTATTGACTATTTAAATTATTCTGGTAGTTATATACCTATTATGGAGAGTATCTTATCAATGAGAGAGGTAAAAGTATGGGCTATGTCCATGGGTCCCTAAAACAAGAAATGTGTGTAGTGCGAGGTTTGGTCAATCCAAGAGTAATTGTTTAATGTTTTCCCACCTGGCTTTTGTTGCATTTTGGTGTCAGGGGAAGGTTTCTATGCAGAAAAGTTTATTATAGAAATGATATTATGTAGTACAAAGGCTGCATGTGGCTCTGCTAAAACTGAAAACTGTCACAGACATCCTTGAGTTTTGGAAGTATCTAGTTCCATTACCAATCATGAAATTTAGACTGACAATGGAAGCTGGATGCTTCTGAAACTAGAATATTTTGAAATAAAGGTTTCCAGGAATAAAGCATTCTTTTGTCAGTGTGAAGATTGACATTGAACTAAAAGAGAAGCATTTGGGAGGATTTGGTTAGGAAAAAAAAAAGAGATTAAGGGGAGAAAACAAACGAATAGCTGTGTAAACATTAGATAAAATGGGGGTACTTTCAAGCAAAAAAGGTAATTGTACATGTATAAGTACTTTGAGAAACTACTTAATGTGTCTATAGATAAAAAAAAGTGAATAGTGATAAATTAAGATTGACCTTGAGGGTATATAACCAATACTTATACAAGGGTTCATTAATACTGTGAAAATGTAAAAAGCAGTTGATAACATAATAACAGAGGTGCGATATTAATAGTGATTTTGTAGTTAAATGCTTTTTTGGCTGTAGTTTTAAACCTTTGAAAGTAGACCAAGGCCTGAGGCATAGAAGAATGCTTTAATAGTGCAGCTGAATGAGAGGAAAAAGAGGATTGCAAGAATTGGGAGGGAATTTGTATGAAAATTTCTGAGTATGAAGAAACAACTGTGAGATTGCTAGAGGTTGAAAAAAAATTTAGTTCAAGCAAGAATAGGGTTGGTATTGTTAGAGTGTTTGTTTTTATTTAGAGATAGGATATGATAATGTAGATTAGTATAGGATAATTTTGAGAGATGCTCTGATCATTTAGATTAGTATCAATGAAAAACAAAAGCTTTGAGAGAGAATAACTTATTCACAAGTAAGGGCTAGTTTTGTAGCATCACACTCCATCCTTCAGCTGTCCAAAGACTGACAAAATATTACCTTAACACATTTCTTATATACAAAATAATAGAAAAAGAAAATAGTGTCAAACAAGAGAAAGAGCTGCATACACATGGGTTCAACATTTATTAGGATGGGCTGGCTCATCTTAGGGTTCAGGTGATGCCTATAAGCGAGCTAACCTCAAGATTAAATTTGAAATTCCATTTTGATAGATTAAAGTTTGGGGATAGAATTGATTAGTGAATAACTATCAATTATCTCAGTCATTTGAAGTATAGATAAATTTTGTTTTGTCTCAATCAACACTATGGTTGGTTATACACTTATGTTAAAATATTGCATTGGACATGTTGACTGTATATACAAAATATTTATGTTTATAAATTCTCTAAGATATGCTATGTCTAGTTTGTCCTATGTTCATTTTATTGCAATTTTTACAGGGAAATTTATATATACTTTATTAGTGGGGGGGGGGGGCTTTTTCTGACGAAACAGCTTTTTCTGTTCTGTGATTTTGCCAGAGTACACTATGAACATTCCTGAGCATTACTCAAAGTGTCTGTCTTATAATGATGTCATTCTCAACTGACCAATAAAAACACTCTGTGGGCGGGGCTTGTTTATATATACAAGGCAAAGGCATGTTCTTACTTGTGATTGATTGCGTAATATATAGCATAAATTTTGTTGTATATTTTGACAATGTCTTCAAGTGATAGTGATAATTATGAAGATAGTGACTTCAAACCCATGCAGTGACAATGAATCAAATGATAGTAGTGATAGTGACACTTATATTTCAATCAGTGATGAAGAATGTGAAGCAATGGACTTATCGGGTGGGTGGAAACATTGCATTTAAGTGTAAACAATGTCATTTTATTTTTTTTTATTATTAATTATTTGAAAGATATTCTCAACATGAACAAACATTATTAGAATAGGCAAAATGTAAACATAACAACATGAATAATGCACTAAATGCAAAATTTAAATAAAATGTCATATACAGCACCGTACATGGGTGCCACTGACTCGTGCGGAAGGGGTTAATCTGTTTGAAGGAAGGTTTGTAAGGAAGATCAATGCACTTAGGGTTAGTTTAACTTCTGCTATGGGTGGTTGGATTGGTGTTCTTATTTTTTAAATTGCAATAAATTGTTTCTCTAGCTTGCAGATGTGCTTCAATGGAAGATGTTGTATATAAGAGAATCATAGATGTTGTTAATGTTATATATTTCACTATCATTGAATTTAAGATCACCTTCTCTATACACACAAAGGAACATGGCGGAAACATATTTTTTTATTTAATCGCCATGGCCAGAGTAAAAATAAATATAGGCATTTGAATGATTGGGTTTATGGTAAACAAAGAATTGGAGAGAGATAGAATGAATATCACAGTGGATAAGCATATCGAGGAAGGGGAGAATGAAGTTTGATTCCCATTCAAATTTTAAAATTAATGGAGGGGTGATGATGATTAAGATGGGTAAGAGATTAATTAAAATTGGCACTTTTGGGCCTTAGTAAAAATAGGTCATCTATATAATGCAAAGGATTAATTTGTAAAATATTGGTCCATAGTTTATATTCAAAATATTCAATGAAGAGAGCAAAGAACAGGGTAGATAAGGGTCTTACATGAAGAAGCCCAATTTTTTATGATAATAAGCCCCTGTGAGTAAAAAAAGTTTTCTCTCTCAAAGCTTTTGTTTTTCATTATTATTAGAGTGTACACTATGCTGATCACTTAGATTCAAAATTATTATGGTAAATTTTAGAATGAATGAAGTAGTCAGTAAAACTGTCCATGTGAAAAAGTTTTTATGTTAGAAGTAAGGCATACTTTGGTGTAAGATGGCTGGAGTAAGTAGTTTGATATTTATTACTCTGTGATGTTACTGTAGCTGTTTCAATGGATCATGTGCTGTGGGAAATTTGAGTTAAGTTCAAGAACAGAGTGTATATGGTTGAAGAATGGTGAGGGATAAGTATTGTTTATGTTAGTGTATGCTAGTGTGACTTGGTGTTAGTAACTGAGAGAGTGATTTGGAAATGTTGGATGAAGCAAGTTTGCAGGGTTTGTCATGATTGATAGTATTATGGGTGTGACAAATAGCATTAACAAGGTTAAGCATTTTACGAAGGCTTAGAATAAATTAAGAGCCTTGTATAGTTGTATATCACTGAATTGCAATCACTGGTTGGAATGGAGTGGAGTAATTAAATTATTAGTTGACTACCATGCCCTTTTGAATTTGTAACATTTGGGGCATTATCACTGATACTGCTAAAATGCAGAGTAAAAATGTGTGTCAGATGGATGAAAAATGACAAGCTGAGATCCTGCTATTACAAGATCATCAAAAGATGCTGGAGATTTGTGTTGAAGTGTTGAGGATTGCACCTAACAGATGGCAAAAGATAAATAAAAGGCCATCTGGTAAGCAAGGAAATGACACCAGATAACTGAATTTGTTTGAGAACTAGTCCAGGAATGGTTATCAAATGCTGGAGGCCGTGTCTAGTTAATGTGAGATAAGTGGCTACTCTTTGTATCCAGCTTGCAGAAATGGAGTTAAACACATCTCCTGTAAATTGGGACATGTATGATCAAATTAGTTTTAAGTAATTTAGTCTTGGGTTATGAGATATTGTTTAAGTATTGAGGGAAGCTGAGTTAATAGATCAAGCAGCCATCAATCATGGTTTGTTCAAACATGGCCCTTCTAATTGGAAAAGTAATTGCTGTTTCCTTATCACTCAGCCTTTGGGTAGTTGTGCTTGGGTTCTAGGAGCTTGGTGTAGGGGGTGATGAATTCCACTAGTATAGGATTCACCTGCTTCAAATTTTTGTTTTTTTAGATTGAATCTTCCAAACTTTACATTTGTTATTTTAACTGACCACTGAAGAAGCTTTTAGAAATCAGTGTTTTGTTCTTATATATTTACTTTTTCAGTTTTATGTTAGCTTTAAATTTTGATACCATATCAAATAATAATTTATGTATATGATAAATTAGTTATTAGTAAACCCATCCCTTTTTACTTGTGAATGATTTCCACTGACTGGATCATGAAATGTATATAAATATTGGTATGACAATAACCAGTGTACCAGGAGTAATGCCCCTGCTACACCTGAAACCTAAAGGAGGGGCATTCCTCCTAACCCCAGTGCTGCAAGAGAAACTGGTGCATTCTCTGAGGTCATCTTTTTCACCTATTTTCAATCTCCCACTTATCTTTCCCATGCATGTATAGACCAGGCAAAGCGTGAAAGAGGGCATTAAACATTCTTAAATAATAAAATTATTGGTAAGGACAAAGGCACCAGAGACCAGTCCTTATTGAGGATGTAGAAAGAGCAATAGTACTGTTTTGTTACCAGGCAACAAGCAGGGAACCATTTTTTACCCATTGGCCTCTTCAGCAGATTTATGGAGAGTCCAGGATGGAAGAGTGAGATGGTGTGTGAAGAGAGGGAGGAAGGGACACTGGTGTTTTGATTAGCTGTCTAATGTATGTTAATGGAGCTGTCTGTGCATATGCCTCAGACTTAATGAGCCTACAAGAGTGGCAAAAGTTTTGGGGGTCCACTCTCACTGGCAATCAAACCCAGTACCCAGGGGTGGAAATCTAATGCTTTATCCACTAGGTTAGTGAGAAATCCTAATAGAATTGTTGTCCCATAATATACCCAGGGCTATATCATTTGTATAGACTGTTCAAGCTTTGTCTTCCAAAAGTATCAAGCAAACTTTCTGATTCTGCCTTTTAACATAATATAACATAACAATTTAACGGATGAGAAAAGTCACAAGGGCCTATTAATCAGATAAACATAGTCTACAATCAGATACATATTTTTTCTAAACCAACTTTTTTACAAGAATTTAAGAAATTAAAGATATACAAACAAGGGGGTACAAATCATATAAAACAAAAGAAATATTTAATGCAAATATAAATGTAACTTCCAAAATATTAAAACAAATTTAAATACAACAAAATCCCGAAATCCCTTTAGCATCTTTACACTGCTCAAAAGAAGAATTAGAGAAAGGTTGGACTAAAGCAAAGTGGTGGAACAAAAAGGGAGTACAATGGCTCCCTTAACCATATTACCTAAAGGGGAATGATGCAGAGAGAAAAGGATCTGTAGAAAAAGAAAGAAGCAGAACAGTGATGTGATTCATACACCTGATTCTGCAGTAGACAGAAGCTTAATTCATTCATCTATCCTTGAGCCCCCCCCCTTTCCCCCAAGACTTGGTTCATATAGAGCTGTAAAACACAGTTCTTTAAATTGCCCCTCATGATATTCACCCATCTGAATCAATCCAAGACCTCTGAACCAGAATTTCACTGGCTTACCTACAATCTGGGTAGCACTTCAAACTACATGAATGCAAATACATAATTTCGTGGCCTACCTACAATCTGGATAGCTCTTCAACCTATATGAATACAAATACAGAATTTCACTGCCTATCTACAATCAGGATAGCACTTCAACCTACATGAATTAGCTTGACTAATAGATTCAGTGCCCTAAGAGAGGAAGTAACTGGAAGTGATATGACTGATGGGGGTGGGGGTGGAGGTAGAGTGACTGGTAGTTTCAATGAGAATAGGAGTGGGGATGGAGTTAGGTCTGTGGGGGTTAGGAATAGAAGTCTGACTGAAGTGCTTGTGATGGGTGATTCACGAGTTAGATATTTAGATAGGAAGTTGAATGCAAGTAGATTGAATGGTTTGAGGGTGTGTTTGCCGGGTGCTGGAGCGAGAGCTCTGTCTGATAGGTATGAGGAGCTGGTGTCTGGCTGTGCAAGGGATGCGGTTGTGATTACACGTGTAGGAGTGAATGATGTGAAGAAAGTGGGAGGTACAAGAGGTTGATTGAAAAGGTGAAAGAAAGTAGAATGAAAGGTGTTGTGACAGGTGTGCTTCCAAGAATGGATGTTGGGGTAGATTGGATGTCTCGTGCAATTGGGCTGAATGATTATGTGAGGAGGATGTGTGAGATGGAAGATGTCATGTTTGTGGATGTGTGGGATAGGTTTGTTGGAATGAAAGAAATGTATGCGATGGATGGACTGCATTTGAGTAGGAGAGGGGTAGATGTGTTGTGGGAGGAGTATGATTGTGTTATTAAGTCTTTGTGGGTGGGAAACTAGATACTAATAGTGGTCAGGGAATTATGAGAGGACATTATAGTACTGAAAGTAGAATGGACTTGGCAGATAACAGAAATAGGTTCCAAGGAGATAGAGGTGAGGTCATTCAGGTTGGAAGAGGTGCTTCAGGGATAGGGGGGTTAAATTGTTTTTATACAAATGCTCGTAGTCTTAGAAACAAGAAGGATGAGCTATTTAGTTATATTAGTGATAAGGATATAGATCTATTATGTGTTACTGAATCATTGATTAATGAAATAGAATTTAGTGACACTATAAGTGAATTTGATTTACAGGGGTATAATATGTACATTAGTCAAAGGACAGGTAGGATTGGTGGAGGAATAATTATCTATATAAAAAACAACATTGTTTCAAGTTTAAATACCTCAATAAAGCAGGATGGAGTTGAGTCACTTTGGATAGATATTAGGTTCAGTAAAAATAGAATGGTGCATTTGGGAGCTTTTTACAGACCACCTGGGCAGACTGACGATATAGATGAACTAATGGTAAGGGAAATAAGTAAGGGATGTGAAACAGATGCAGTTAATATTGGGGACTTCAACTTAAACTCTGTGGACTGGGAAAATATGATAGGTATGGATAGAACAAGTGGCAGGTTTATAGAATGCTTTGAGGATAATTTTTTGAATCAATTTGTTAATGAGCTAACGAGGGGAGATTATGTAAAACTTTGAAGCTTGCTAAATTTGGTAGACTGGGATGTAGAATTTAGAGGTAAAAATGCTTATGGGATGTGGGATACTTTCCAGCATATAATAAATGTAGTCCAAGAGCAATGTATCCCAATGAAGGCTATTAGGAACAAAAGTAGGAAACCATTATGAGGGAATCAGGAGATAGCTAGAAAAATTTCAGAGAAGAAAAGGGCATATAAAAAATTACAGGTAGAAAATAATATTCAAAATTTAAGTGATTATAGAATGCTAGGAATGAGTTAAATAAGATTATAAAGGAGAAATAAATGGGTGTCAAAAATTAAATTAGCTCAGGATAGCAACAAAGATCCTAGAAAGTTCTTTAGTTACTATAAAATTAATAACAAGTCTGGCAGAGTTAAAATAAGACCTATCAAATATAAAGGGGTTGTGAGAGAAACTGATGAGGAAATAGTTGAGGTACTAAATGGTCATTTTGTATCAGTATTTACAAAGGAGAAACTAAATAGTCTTATGTATAGTACTCATGGGTCAGGGAAAGAGGTGTTTACTACCATTAGTGTGGATTGGAGGAAGATAAAAGGTCTAATAGGTGAGTTAGATACTACCAAGGCCTCCGGCCCTGATAATATTCATTCTAGGATACTTAAAGAAGGGGTAGAAAGTATCTCAATAGCTCTGGAGAAGTTGTATACTAGGTCACTGGAATATGGAGAAATACCTGATGATTGGAAGAGAGCGAATGTAGTCCCCATTTTCAAGAAGAGTAGTAAAGAGGATCCAAATAACTTTAGACCGGTTAGCCTAACTCCTGTAGTCTGTAAAATTCTTGAGAAAATAGTTAAAAAAGGGATTTGCCAACATCTAGAGAGGGAGGGGTTAATCAGCGATGCTCAGCATGGGTTTAGATCAGGTAGATCATGTTTGACTAATTTACTAGACTTTCAGGAGTTTGTACAAATCAAGTAGATAAGGGAGATAATGTAGATGTAATTTACTTGGATTTTAGTAAAGCATTTGATAAGGTACCACATAGGAGACTAGTTCATAAATTAAAAATGATTGGGATATGTGGGGGCGTTTCAAATTGGATAGCTGAGTGGCTGAAAGACAGGAAGCAAAGGGTAGTGCTAAATGGTGTAAAGTCAGAGTGGAGGGATGTTATCAGTGGGGTTCCTCAGGGATCAGTTCTCGGTCCATTATTATTTGTCATCTATATAAACGATCTTGGGGAGGCAGTTAATAATAAAGTGTCAAGTTTTGCGGATGATACCAAATTAGCAGCTGTAGTTAAAGATATTGATGATAATTTTAAAGTGCAGGGGGATTTAAATAAATTGTTATCCTGGGCACATAAGTGGCAAATGACTTTCAACCTTGATAAGTGCAAAGTTATTAACATGGGAAAAGATAATAGAGAATTTAACTATGAAATGGATGGGCATTGGCTGAGCTCAGTAGAGGATGAGAAAGATCTAGGAGTAGTAATAGATAAGTCATTAAGATTTTCTAAGTAGTGTATTGAAGTAAGAAATAGGGCAAATAGAGTGCTGGGTTTCATTAAGAGAAATGTCAGTTACAAAAGTAAGGAGGTTATTCTTAAACTCTATAACTCTTATGTTAGGCCACATCTAGAGTACTGTATACAGGCATGGTCCCCACATTTTAGACACGATATTAACCTTCTTGAGTCAGTGCCACGGAGGGCAACAAAGATTATTCCTTCCCTGAGGCACCTTGAATATATAGATAGACTGAGGGTATTAAATATGTTCTCGTTCGAAAGGAGGTGTGTGAGAGGGGATATGATTGAGCTGTTTAAAAAATTTTCTGGGATAGATAAATTGGATGTTAGCAAGTTTTTTGAGTTAGATGATGGAAATTGGACTAGAGGTCACCACTTGAAAATTAAAAAGCAAGGGTGTAGGTTGGATTTAAGAAAATATTTTTTCACCAATAGAGTGGTAGACCTCTGGAACAAATTGCTGTGGAGGGTAGTAGGTATTCCACATTTAAATGTATTTAAGAGTAGGTTGGATGAGTTTATGGGGAGGGAAGATTGTGATGGTTCCTAAGTTTTGTATATATTAATATTGTTTGTATATATCTATAGCTGCATGATTTAGTTTTTGACAAGCCTTGATTGGTGATACCCTTGTTTCTGGACGCATCCTCTGGATATAGTTTTCTTGGGAGTTTGGGTGCCTTAAAAAAGAGGCAGTTTGACTTGGATGACCTACAATTGGCCCTTGTGGCTTTCATCATCTGTTATATTATATTGTGGGAGGACTTTGATTTTGTTTTCCCCTGGCGATGGTGTTTTTTGTGGGTGGGTTTTGACGGATGCGGATGACCTTTGATAGGCCCTTGTGGCTTTTGTCATCCGAGAAATTATGTTGTTATGTTATGTTATGAATGCAAATACAGAATTTTGGTGGCCTACCTACAATCTGGATAGCACTTCAACCTACATGAATGTAAATTTAGAATTTTACTGGCCTACCTACAATCAGGATAGCAATTCAACCTTCATGAATGCCAATACAGAATTTTACTGGCCTACCTACAATCAGGTTAGCACTTCAACCTACATAAATGCAAATACAGAATTTCACTGGCCTACCTACAATCAGGGTAGCATTTCAACCTACATGAATGCAAATACAGAATTTCACTGGACTACCTACAATCAGTATAGCACTTCAACCTATATGAATGCAAATACAGAATTTCACTGGCCTACCTACACTCAGGATAGCACTTCAACCTACATGAATGCAAATACAGAATTTTACTTGTCTACCTACACTCAGGGCTGCACTGTAACCTACATGAATGCAAATACTGATTAGATGCAGCTGCAACCTCCAGCAACTCAAGAACACCTTCCTTGATCATTTTGGTGGCTCTACCCTGGCTGATTGTCCCTTAAATATTGGGTTGAGCAATAAGTTCTTGCATTACCATTAACAATTTTAGAAAAACTTCATTTTTAATTGATAACAATATGCAATTTAATCAATAATGTATTCTCTGTTGTTATTTATGACTTCTTCCCAACATTCAACTAGTTTTTCGATGCCTCTGCAATAAAAATCTCTGGATTTTGACTCAAAGAATTTGTCTAACCAGGTTCTTAATTCCACATCAGTATTGAAGGAAACGCCACGCAAATTGTTGGAGAGCGATCGGAACAGATGGAAATCTGATAGAGCCAAGTCTTGTGAATATGGAGGATGCCGCAGGATTTCCCAATTAAGTGTTTAAATGGCGTCTCTTGTCATATTGGCAATGTGAGGACGAGCATTGTCGTGTTGCAGAAGGACTCCTTAACGTTGATGAGGTCACTTTTCATGAATAGCTTCAGTGAGTTGATACATTTGTTGAATGTAGAGTTCTGCATTGACAATCTCGTTGTTAGCAAGGAGCTCATAAAGAATGATGCCTTCACAATCCCACCACACACACAGCATCGTCTTTCGTGGATGAAGTCCTTGCTTTAATTGCGGAAATGTTTTTTTATTGGGGCTAAGCCATTATTTTTGATGGTTCATGTTGACATAAACACACCACTTTTCATCGCCAGTGATGATGCGGTGAAGAAATCTGTCCTTATATCCACGAGTAGCTTTGTGACGAGCAATCAAACCTGCGGCAATCGTGGAGCGTTGAAGTTCGTTGCTTTCGATCAAAGCGTGCGGAACCCATGCACCAAGTTTTTGAACTTTCCCCATCAAATGAAGGTGATTCACTACATTTTTCTGATCACACGCCAATTGTACAGCCAATTCTCTAGTCGATTTATGAGAATTTTCATGAAGAAGGTCGTTCAATCGATCTTCATCCAACTTAATGGGTCGATCAGAACGTTCTTCGTCATTAAGATTGAAATGACCGTTTTTGAAATGTGAAAACCACCATTGAGCTGTCCTTTCTGATAAAGCATTTTCTCCATACACAACACAAATATCACAATAAGCTTTGGCTACGTTTGCATTGTTCCCATCTTGATTGAAAATGAATAACAACAAGTGTCAAAAATGCGCCTTTCTTTCAACTTGACATTCCATTTTGAGGGTACAGAACAAAAATTAAATTAACACAACTTTTAAATAAACCACAATGACTTATTACGCAACTTCAAGACGTAGCCTAAGCAAAAGCCTAATAGTTTACGCTGTTAAGAGACGTAGCCTAACCTTTGCAAATTTTGCTCTCATAATTTATTATTGTTTCTTAATATGTGCACAAATCACATCAACAAAACTTAAATCAACACAACATTAAAAGAAATGCAAGAACTTATTCCTCAACCTAATATTATTTTTAAAATGACCATCTCAGAACTACTTTCATTAAAAGCTCTCTAGGTGACCTTTGGAAAAGGCCACTTCCTCTCACATCACTCCTGAGTGCTGCTATGTTTGACTGAAGAAAACCTAGTGTCAACAAAGTCCAAGTAGAGCTTATAAGCTCTGTCTGCATTGCACTCATCACACTACAAGCCCCTTTCCTAGAAGTGGAGTATATTTTCATTTATACCTTAGCCAATTTTAGTGAAGTTAAGCTAAATTGTTTTTGGTTAGTCACTGGATGGAGTTCCCATTCAGGTTTCCTTCCCAGTTGCTACCATACGCTGTAGATACCCATGGTTCAGATTTTACATTAATCAGGAGGTCCCCACTGAAAAATAAAGGCATCTTAATTGAGGGCAGATCAGTGTTAAAACCCCTACCATTAAAAAATATATACAGGGTGTATAAGGTTACATAATAAATGGAGAGGCATGCAGTTATCGTTGCTATAAAGGCTGACCGTAGCAATTAAAAATAGCATGATTTTTAAAAGTCGCTAGATCCTTTGCCTACAAAGTTTGCAAGGAGTTAGAAGCCAAAAATGGTTAAGCCATGGATCAACAATATATGTGACATAAGACTTTGTGTTTCATCAAGACTCTGCACCATCACACAAGGCTCAAGCAATGCAGGAATGGATGGTGGAAAATTTTCATGATCACATAACCCCTAACATTTGGCCTCCTAGCTTCCCAGATCTCAATCCATTGGACTACTGTGTATGTAGTGTAGTTGAGAAACAGGTTAATGAACACCCTCATAATACTAAAGAATCCCTAAAAACCTCCATAATCAGAGTAATATCCAATATGAACAAGAACTAATTGATCCTAGCATGTAGGCGATTCAGATATCGCATAGAAGCTGTTATCGAAACTGAAGGAGACTTTATTGAATAATATTACAAAACAATATGTCTATTCTTATCCTCACAACTTTTTCAGTAAAAAGACATTTTTTTTTTTCTAAGAGTCATTTTTTGTATATTTATAAATCTGTCCTCAAATACCTTATGCACCCTGTATTTTTATTTAAGTTCTGCTTGGGATTGCCAATCAAAGTATAATACTACACACACACACACACACACACACGCACAATACATTCACTCCAAGATCAACAATTAACACAAACCTAAACTTTGATAGTAGCCAAATAGAGCATATTCAGATGTTTACTACTTCAAAGTCAAAATCTTGGGGGATGGCATTATGTGACTTGGACCTAGGGATTAGATGCATTGCTTTGTTGTGTATGTGAAGATTGTTTTATGGGTAACAGATGCCTGGTTGCAGGCTGATAGAATTCCATAGAGTATTTTTTCATGTTTTGTGAAGAATGATATAGGTCTTGCATGTAATGGCATGGGTGAGTTAGGTTTCATGTACTTTAAAGAAATTGTGTTAATATACTGCATTAATAGAAAATTATAAGTAAATGATTGTATTTTTTTCAGGGAGTATCTGTTAGTGCTAGCAGTGATCAAGTCAACAGTCTTATCCATCGGATTCAAGATGATTCTTTGAATAGAAACCAAAAGTCTGAAATGCTTAAGGATTTTGATCTCCATATCAAACTTGGAAGACACGATAATATTGTATGTTTGATTGGACTTTTAGAAGAATTGAATATCATTTCTATAGTTTTTGAATATGAGATTCTTACATTGAAGTCCAATTTGGTTGAAAGCAGGGCTGTCCAACATTATCCTGTTTATGCTGAGAAAAATAGAAGATTTTCCACACTGCAAGAATCTCAGGTAGGCATGAGTAATATTGACTGCATTGAGGCATTTCTTCATTAAATTGTTTGGCAAAATTCTTCACAGATGATTTAGCCATTCTGGGCTAGCCACTGTCAGGAAATGCCCTGAGACTTGACATCTCAGAAGAGACATCCTCCATATCTTAATCTCCTCCCTTAGTTGTTCACCTACTTGAAGGTACATATTCCATGTAAGGGGCACCGTGATGTGTTTTCCTGGCTGTCATTCTTATGGGATTCAGCACCCAGCATAGCCTCTCCTCCTTCTTCCACTAACCCATGCCTCATCTTTCTGTACCAATTCTCTTTCACCCTGCCTTCAATCTTCCATCCACACTTTCTCTACCTTTTCATTCTTCCCCTCTTACACTGCCTATGGCATAGGTTCGCAACCTTTTTAGCAGGTGACCCCAATCATGCTCCTCCAGCCATAACTGGAGGAGTGTATATAACTATATAATGTATGTGTTGCATGTTACTATATTACTGACTGTAGGGCGTAGGCTGTAAAAGCAAAGAACAAGTATAACTTTCTTGTAAGAGGTGCTGTAAGGCTGAAAAAAAAGAGACAAAATGAACATGATTAAATTTAATTCACTCTACTATGAACATTTTCATCATAAAATTTGTGTTACATTCCACAAAGGCAAACAAAAAATAAAACTGTTTCTTATCAACTGATAATTGATTTTAATGGGAGCCTTGGGGCTGGATTTCACTGGTATGTTTGTCCATTTGTGGCTCAATCCTAGAAAGTGCTACTCTTAAATCATGTTCAGGCTGCAACCGATTTCTGCTTATTGTTTGGATGGCAGCTTGGCATGCAAACCCTAATTCACACAAATAGGTTGTAGCGAATGGCAACAACACTTTCTCAGCCTCCCTTCCAAGGACTGGTTTCTCCTTCACAGCAGTCCAGAACATTCCTAGTGATTGTTGCTAAAAGTTGAAGCGGAGAGTTTCATCATGTTGTACCTCAATGAACTCCTCTTGCAGATTTTGAATGGAAGATTCTTCCTCTGAAAGGTCTTCGATGTTGACGGGTCTGCGCACCCATTTGTATTGTGTCATGCAACTCTTCATCCGGAATATACTTCTCAAACTCCTCACTCAGCTTTTCAAGGTGCTCAATAATAGTACTTCATCTTTCAGAAAAAGGTTCAAGAGTGGAAAGGACGCAGTCTTCTCCCTCTCAATCTTTCCCTTCCACACTTCAGCTTTGACTTGAATGCTTTGAGCTTTTCTGACACAGAGAGATGAGTTTCATCTTTTCATTGCATGGATATATTCAACAAGTTCAACTCTAAAAATATATCTATCAGATATGCCAATTTAAGTAAGCACCTTAGTTCTGAGAGGCTTGATGACAGTGCATGTTTCTTCTCAATCAAAAATATTTCAACCTCTGCACGCAATTCAAAAACTCTCTAGAGCACTTTTCCTCAGGATAACCACCTGACAGAAGAGTAAATAAAGTAGGTGTTCATATTCTGACTACATAACTGAGCACATCTGACTGAACAGCCTTGAATGCAGAACAGATGATTTAATAAAATTCACTATCTTAATTGCTTCTTCCATCACAGAGTTAAGGTCAAGTGATAATTTCCTGGAGGCGAGGTTTTCCCGTTGGAGCAAACAATGGGTCACTATCACAGCAGGGCTCACTTGCTTTACCCTAGCAGTGAAGCCTTGAAGTGACCCCAACATCACAGGTGCTCCATCCACAAGCACACTGAAGCATTGCTCCCAACTTACCCCTTATTCTTTGATGAAGCTGTCAACCAACTTGAAAAGATCTTCATCTGTTGTTGTTGTCTCCAGTGGTCTATAGAACAGGAAATTCTCTTCCATGTCACTGTCATCAAGAGCTGGTCATCACTGATGTCAGTTGACTCATTCAACTGCAAGCTAAATTTTCCACTTTCATTGATAGCAGCCACTACCTGTTCTTTGATGTCTTCTGACATCTCTTGAATCCATCAGCTAATTGTGTTGTTTGACAATGGAACAGTTTCAATTTTTTTCACAGCATTATCTCCAATAGCAGTACTTACCATATCAATGACTGCTGGCCTTACCCACTTTTCCCCAATTGTGTGTGGCTCTTTGCACTTAGCAATTCATTTTGCAACCAGATGAGATGCAATTGTTGCTTGCTGAAAAGAATACACTCCTGTGCGCACAGGGGTATCTAACCGCTGACGCTTCAGTTGTTCTTCTTTCCTCTTGAAATACTGGCAGTCCTTTCCTGCCAGTGTTGGGTATTTTCCCTGTAGATGCCATTTGAGCTTGTTTTCTTTAAGCGGCTCATGGCTGAGCACTTCACCACATATAAAACACAGAGATTTTTCGATGCCATGACTGATGAAAAACATAAATCCAATGTCAAGAAATTCTTCTTTGTACACCCACTTTCTGGACATCACTGAAGAATCTGAAAAGAAAATTATATTGGCTTAATAATAAATCAAACAAAAGATGTAATTTTGTACCATCCACCAGAAGGGGAAAGAGGAAAAGGGCAAAGGAAAGAGGAGGGGAGAGGGAGGAGCAAAAAGAGGAAAGGAGAAGTGAATAAAGAAAGAGGAAGAAAGGGAGCCAGGAAAAAAGGGGAAGAAAAAGAAAAAAGTAGGGCTATAAAGGAGAAAGAGGAGGGGGGCATGGAAAGGTGGGAAGGGAATCAGGACAAAGGGAAAGGAAGGAGAGGAGAAAAGAGGATGATGGCAAGGAAAGGAACAGGGCAAAAGGGACCAAGAAAAAGAAGGTGGAGGACCAAACCAGTATGACACTCAGGGACACTAGCAATAAACATACATTATAAATATATACATGAGTAGATTTATGAAGCCAATGAAGTTGCTTATAAATGTCTTGAGACAGTATTGGTGATTAGGACATTTGCATTAAAATTATAATACCCTAGAAAACATTTTGATGCATAGTCAGCAGTAATATACTCTATAATAATGGCAACATAAAAATATAGCATATAGTTGCGCACATATCTATTGGCAACACATGTCAAATTTTGTAATTTACAAATTTTTATACATTACTAGTTTGAAATGTACATATTTATTATATTTAATTATATTAGCCTAAAAGCAATATATTATAATGTATAAATGATAATAAAACAAATTATTAACATTGAACATGGTGTTTATTAGAAAAACACAAGAAGCAAACATATTGGCATTGTTTATATAATACTGATTTAAAAAAAAATCAAATTATTAAAATTACTGGTAAAGAATGTTCGAGAATGACTGATGGAATATTCTAGACTAATCCAAGACAGCAGGTTACTTGTATAGCTAACTCTTTTAGGTGTTCATTTTGGTACTAGACAGGGCTGAAGAATCATCTCTACAATAATTTTGAAATAGCAATATGGTGAAGACATCCGAACACTCAGAAGCATATAAGAAGCATATAATTGAGCTGCACAACCATGGAAATCAATCTAGAAGATTTTTGGCAAGTTTGAGTATCCCAATTTCATCTGTAAGGAATATTATTGTAAAATTTAGGGCTGATGGGACTACTGTTAATTGTGTGCAGAAAGAGCGACCAAGAAAATGAACTGACAGAGATATGCGTTTGTGTGTTAGAATTGTTAACAAGAATCTAAAAGTCACTTTCAAGGAATTGAAAGCAAATCTGAACCGTGAGGGTCTCTATGGATGTGTACCAAGGAGGAAACCACTGTTGAAGATGGTTCACAAAAAGAGACATTTAGAGTTTGCCAGAGAACATCTTGGTAACACTGAAGCAGAACTTAGTAAAATATTATTGTCAGATGAGACTAAACTTGAGCTGTTTGGCCTAAATGACCACCATTACATTTGGAGAAAATCTGGAGAAGCTCTGCTGGAAAAGAACATCATACCTACTGTGAAACATGGAGGTGGTTCCATCATGTTGTGGGGGTGTTTTGCTGCTGCAGGTACTGTCTCAATTTGTGTGATAGAAGGCACATGAATTCTGAGGGATATCAGCAAATTTTGGATGAATATGTGAAACAATCGGCGAGGAAGCTTAGTCTTGGCAGAGGGTTCATCTTCCAGCAGGATAATGATCCCAAGCACAGAAGCAAATCAACGCAGAAATATTTTGCTAATCAACACTTGAAAGTGATGAAATGGCCTCAAAGTCCAGATTTAAATCCAATTGATACTTTTGCACCTTGTGTTTTTCTAATAAACACCATGTTCAATGTTATTAAGTTGTTTTATTATCATTTATACATTATAATATATTGCTTTTAGGCTAATATAATTAAATATAATATAAACATGTACATTTCAAACTAGTAACATATAAAAATTCATAAATTACAAAATTTGAGATGTATTGCCATTTGATATGTGTGCAAGTGTATGCTGAAAACATTTCATAATAGGGAATTCATATTTTTTCAATGTTGTGAGACTTGAGTGCTTGCTGACCCCAAGGTTGGGAAAGGGGGAGGGGGGTCTATGGTGTCTCTAATTATTGCTGCTCTTCCTTTAAACAACAACAAAAAAATTTACCACCTGGATATTGGGCATGGTGACCCCAACTTCTCCAAGGCCCCTCACTAAGTCAGTTCCGCTACTCTGACCTACCTACCACGCCATGTGTAGGATTTTGTCTGGGGTTTCCATGGAATGGTGGCGATGGCATATACTGTTCATGCTAGCAGCATTGGCTGGGCTATGCAAGAAGCCCCTGCTCAGCCAACCCCTTGTTGAGAGTCAAGGGTAGGGGCACTGAATTTCTATTCACTGGCCATAAGTGATTGTTGCCCTTAATTCCCTACTAAATCTTGATGGAGGGGTTACCCTCTCACTGCCCTTGATTTATAAAGTAGTTTCCCATTTATCCCCTTTTGAAGCTGCTTTTGGATATCTCCACCTCTTCAGAGAGGGTGTTTCTCCTTCAAAAGATACAGGTTTAGAGGCTTTCCACTTACTAGATTGTAGTCTAGTGGCGAGACCTCCCTATACTTTCTGAGAGGTCTCACTGACAATTGTCCAAGCGGAGAGGGTGCTTCCCCCTCCAATTGTGAGAGATTGGGGCGTTTCCTCTCTTTACTTGCTTTTGGAGAGTTTCCTCCAAGGAATCTGTAAGGGGCACAGCAATATGTTTTCTGGTTGCCTTTCTTTCACTAACTTCTGATTTCTATACAATCTCTCCTTCACCCTAGAGAGACCCTGCGTGGCCTGTTACAATTGGTATGCAAAACCTGGAAAAGTCAGGGAATTTATAATTGGTCAGAGATAACCTAGAAAAGCCAGGGAATTTGGACTTACCTGCTGTAAATTTTTAAAACAGGGTGTGTAACAGGTAATTTTTTAACTTTTTTCAAGTGGTACTTTTAAATATGCTAGGTGCAAAACTCTTTCTTTTCTATTATGCAAATCAATTTGAAGGACTTTTGAAAAAATTTCTGAAAGATTTCCCATTCACACCATTCCTTTATGAGGAACTTTTTTGTTTGCTAAAATATATTGGTAAAAGAATTCTGAAACACAAAGTATATGAACAAAATAGTAGTTCTTGTAGTGCTTTACTAAAAGCTGATCTTTACAAAGGTCATAATCTTTTACATTTCAACGATATAGATTTTTCATTTACTGCAAAAACAGCTATTATAAACTCGTCAAGATGACCAACTGATGAAGAAATAAAGAATTGTTCAGAAAAGATTGCTTGCTTTTCTTTCAGAATACCATCTTAAAAATAATAGAACGATTCTCCTTGCGGTTTAGTATAGTTAAAGGCTTCAGCTCCATTCCTTCAAAGGTCATGATGTCATCTAAAGTAATCTGTCAAAGACTTGATTTATTGTTAGAAAACCTTATTAAAGTAAATTGCCAAACAGGATTAAAAGCAGATTCTATAAAAGAATCGCATTCTAGATTGATTAAAATCCGTTTGTTATAGAAATAATGTCATAATTATGACTGAAAAAGATCGATTAGATTAATTTTTCTCAACAATTTTTAAATCAGTTACCATTACAAATGATTATCAAGATTTTGTTAATATGATACTTACAATGTTTCATGGCAATGCCTCAGTTGAGAAAGGATTTTAAATAAATAAATATTGCATGGATAGTAATTTACATGATCAGTCATTAGTTGCATGAAGAACTATTTGTGATGAAATCAGAGAGATGGATTGGGACCCGTCTTGTTTTGAAATAGACAAATGGTTATTATTAAGCTGTTGTAATGCTTGTGGATATTATAAGGATTACCTTGAGGAACAAAAGTAAAAGAATATGGAATGAAAAAATGCAGCCGTAAATAAAAGAAAAGCAATGGAAGAAA
Source organism: Ceratothoa steindachneri (assembly GCA_963969495.1). Lineage (NCBI taxonomy): Eukaryota > Metazoa > Arthropoda > Malacostraca > Isopoda > Cymothoidae > Ceratothoa > Ceratothoa steindachneri. The sequence continues at coordinate 33,597,532 of OZ018330.1, read as the reverse complement.
TAAGAGAATTTGAAGAAAAAAAGGAAAATAAAGGAAGAAAAAGAAACAAGTTCAAATCCTAGAGGACCAAATTCTAACCTGGATTTTTTTTTTGTGAATTATGATTTTCTGTATACAACTTGCATATTGTATAACTTAATATATATATATATATATATATATATATATATATATATATATTATTAAATATAAAACAAAAGAAAAAAAGCAGAGCATGAACCTGGTACCTTCATAAAATTTGTTATTTCTAAAAAATTGAATTTGGTTTTCTTATTTCTTTATTACTATTATATATTATTAGGACATATTTTTTGTACCAGGTTGGTGTGGGGTGGGTCCTGGGGGCTTTCTTTTATTTTTATAATTTTAACAAGATTTTGATTCTTTACCAGAATTTCATGTAGGTCAGGGAATTGGAAATTGGAATTTCAGGGGAAACCCTGCTTGAAGTCTCTAACATGGTTGTGTGAAGTGCTTCCTCTTCATTCCCTCACCATCCTGCCAACCTAGATTGATGTGCAGTCCATTGGTGTGTCATGTTCGGTTACTAAACATGGGGCCTGGGTTGATTGCACAACATCCCAGGAAAACCTAGTGCCTGGGTATGATAATAATAGGTGATCATCCACCCTACTGATTAGTGGACCTGCCTATCTCTCCTTCTCTTTATTACATACCAGTGTACCCCCTTCTGAACTCGATCTTCTATCCACACATGCCCTGACTATTGCAAACTTTTGTGCTCTTCTGGATCCTCAATCAAGCAGCAATGTATACCTGCTGGCTGAAGGAGGTATCAGGCACAGAGTGTGCTGGGCCATCAACTCTGCTCACCGCTTCCAGTACACATAAACTGTGTATCATACTTTATTGCAGTTCAAATTTTGGCTGATATTTTGAATATTAAACATTGTACAAATGTGAAACTTGGTCCACTGAAATATCCTAGGTAAGCGCGTACGCAGTTAACATTACCCAATGGAGATCAGTTATCTGACCCAAAAACTAACTAACACAGGACTGAACCGTCCTCGATTGGGATCTGGCACACCTTTGGGGGAGAGAGCACTTGGAGCCACTGGGCATGGTCCTGAAGTTGACTTCTCCCCACTTACAGGATCTTCCATGGTAGCAAACCTGGGCTCGGTAACAAACACCGAATCGGAGTCCGCCCCTGTGCAAGCTTCTCCTCAGGTGGCTCAGGCCCCAGAGGACTCAGGAGAAGAGGAGGGACTTCCTCCCCCAACTGGTACCCTTTGGACAGCCAAGCCTTTTTCTATTTTGGAGAAGGATTTTGCTGAGGCTGGCCTGTCTGTTCTTGGGGCCCCTTCTGGGGGTGGAGAAAAGCAGGTTCACTCCCCACCCTCCGCTGCCGCTTCTGCTGCTCTCGGGTGGGGAGGCCCAGACAAAGTCAAAAGTCGCAAATGTGCTAAGTGGAGCTTTGATTACATGGGGACCTTCATTCAGAGACTACCTGGCATTTTTTAGCCCACTGGCTTCAAACACTTTCTAGTTATTTTCTTCATATATAGCAGCATGTTGGCAAAAGGCCACATGCTCCTTCAGAGGAGAGCATTAGCTAGTTTGACTTGTAAAGCACTGAAGGCGACTTGTTTCTTGGATGAAAGCCTTCTGGCGAATGCATCTGATCCTTCCAAGCCAGCCATGATAGTGCCCTTCAGACACTCAATGACTCTCCTGTGACTGTGACACCACACTCTACCATGAACTTTGTGAAAGGAGTGGTTTATGTCAGGGAACTCATGGACTACTCCTTAGAAGACATCACCAAAGTGCTGTGTGACCAGAGTGTCGTCAAGATAGTGTGTGATGAGAAAACATCGGGAGAGGGGGTGAGAGCCACCCCTACAATTTTGTTCATGTTTGATCATGACAGGCTCCCTGCATCGGTGCGTGCCCGTTGGTATCGATACTGCATGAAGGTACTTGTGGCACTGCCACCGAGGGGCTACATTGCCATAGGAATCACTCATGTAGACATGCAAAGTCGGGTTTACCCCAAATCTGTGTAAGTTGCTCCCTCGACTATGTCTATGGGTGAGATGGGTTTCCCCTCAACCCCTTCTTTGGAGTTACCCTTGGAAGACTCATCTCTGCATTAGCGGCAGCCCCCCCCCTCCCACATAAGTCCTTATCATGTATGGCTGTGTCAATTGGGGAGAACCCACTTCTTTGAAGCAATGTGGCACGTATCTCATAGAGTAGAAGGATGTCCTGGCACTGCCTGAGATGTCTTAAGTCTCAATTTTTAAAAAGACAACCCTTTGTTCCTGGCCTCTTCTACCCCACCCCACCCCACCTCAATGCTCCTCAGATTGAGTTGGCACACAAATTGGTCACACCCAACTTCTGCTTAAACTAAGGCCGCCTCCCCACAGTGTGATCGTTTCCTGTAAGCCAAAATGGCCATGCACCTCCACTGAGTTGTTAAACTCATAGGAGGCAAACCCCTTGCAAGTGGTTGTGAGGCCATTTTCCAAGTTTCCAAAAGTTGTCCCCTGAAAAGAGGACAACAACAAAGGAGCTTTGGTTCCGATGATGCCACCTAAGGCTGGACTGGGTGACTCAGAGACGCGAGATCCTACAAAAGCGACTGCTCTTTTGTAGGTGGATGGATGGAGGAAAAGACACATAGCAAGCCTCCCCCTCCTGAGTCTCTACACTTCCTGTGACATCTTCTCTTCATGCAGCACCCCCACCCTTCTCTTTGTTATAAATACTTCCTTTCAGGCAGTGCCAGTGCAGCTACACCTGAATAGGACGTATAGTGTTATTTCTCCATACATTTCACAATCATCCGACTTCAAAATGGGGGATTTCCACTGTATCATGGCAAGATTGCTGAGGCCCTTCTGCTCATAGATTTGAACAGTAGACACCCCCTCTGGGAAGACTACTCATTCAGTCCCAGGGGCCAGGTAATTGCCAACCTGATTGATGAACTGGAGATAGGTGTCCTAATTGTGGATGAATTTGTGCATCACTGCCCAAGAACTGCTTCATTTTCTTAATTTGATCTATCCCTGTTTTGTCCAGATGCACAGCCTAATTTCAAGTAGGGGAGATGGTCAATGACTCCCATGGTTGTGATCCCATATAAATATTTTCTTGGCTGCTGATGCCTGAAAGTCTACCCCAGATGTGGATGGAGCAGGCCCAGTCATCTGCATTTCAGGAAATGACTGATTTGTCTGTCCCCTTTCAAGGAGTTCAGGTCAATGGATGAGGCCATTGAGTTTTGTGGCAACTTCATCACTGTAGACCTAACTAATATTCATAGAAGATCTGGTTATTTTGCACACCGACTGCTTCTGTGGTGGTCAGCTGAGTGTGAGACGGTCCTCGAACAGAAGTGTTATGTCTACATGCTCTATAAGCACCGCTGAAACAATTTTAACTGTGTGAATTTTTTTGAGCTAGGTCTAGGTTTCAGTATGTTTCTTTCCAAACACTCCCACTGTTCTTCATGGTGGGCATACGTCTCTACACTTATGGGAAGACTCCTCTTGCAGAGGTGTGGAAGCGAGTCAAAAGGATTCAGGGCAAGTTCTTGCAGGACCCCCTCCCATTCTCAAGAAGAACTGGACCACAATCTCAGACCCTGTGTCCATGCCAGAGTCCTTCACAACCACATGTGGTGATGTTGCTCAAGGCTGCTGACTGGACTTTACCTCCAGAGGTAGACAACCCTTCAACAATAGGTTTACATTGAGTGAGTTACATTCCGCTCTCGCTTCACGAGCTGACACTGTCCCTGGTCTGAACGATTGTCCATATACTATGCTTTGACACCTAGGTGAGTAAGTAAGGGGGGCCAGAATCAAAATTGTGATTTGTGGTAAATAAAAATCATTATAACTGACAATTGTGCTATTGTAAATAATCTTTATGTTGGCACTTCGCCTCTTTTGTTTGTAGCATGTTCCTCGTAATGTTTTATGTGTAAATTGGTCATACATTTTCTCTTGCACAGCTTTTTCCGGTTGGGAATAACGATGTTCGCTTGACTGTGTGTCCTTTGTTGGGGTATACCTATAAACCTATTTCAGCCCTATGAAACCTACCACATATTTTATCACTTACTCCATAAATTTAAAAAAATGTGAAGATTGCAATGACTGAAATATGTAAATCCATTTTATCATTCAAATTAATTGTATATATTGTTAAAAGTGCCTAAAGCAAGCAAACACGCTAATTCTCGAAGTGGCTCAAATAATGTCATCAAACCGTTTAAGCTGTTGCCACATTCAAATCTCCCATTACAATGAGATAATTTAGCCTATATTTCTATTTTTGAGATGAGTGACATTAAATTACATGTATTTGTCTGAGAGAGAAATGGTGGCATCTTGAAAAAGATTGAGGATCGACGAGGTGAAAAAGTTCATTGGTCAATTTGTGACCTCCATACAAATGAACTCAGCCTTCGTCATCAATTCCAAACCATTGTAATTTTTTCAAGGGACCAATAAGGAATTCTTTCTCAAAAGTGGAAGAGTTCATTCCAATCATAGATGGACCAGAAATTCCAATGACGAATGAAGTGTTGTCAGATTTGTCCTCTGATCAAAAGTATCTTTTCCTCATTGCCAAATCCTTTCACAGTGGGAAAATTGATCTGCAATGGAAAACTTTGAAGCCAGGACCCATTTCCCACTCAAGGTGGTTAACTTTAGCCTGTTGCCTTGGTGCAACTTACCTCTCCAAGCATCCTTTTAAACGTAAAGTTAAGAAGAACTTGCACTCTCTCATCTTCTACATCATTACCAACTACTTTCCTTGCTGGTTTTTGATCAAAACTCAACCACTCATTTCTGACGCCGCCAATCACATTTTTTCTAAATCAAATGTCTCCGCCTTCTTCCTCAATCAACACAAGACATAGTGCCCTTACATCAAATCATGGAATGTGCACCCAGAAAAGCTGCTCATCTCTCTTCTCTGCGATGATGATCCAAATCTCCACACCTTTGCCGTTTGCAAGATCATGGACCTTCACCAATTGAGTGATGTTGGTGACAATTTGGTAATAAAATTTGTTCCTCCTCCCCTCAACTTCAGTTACAATTTAGGAGTCTACCTTCACTTATAATCTCACTATCCCTGAACTTCAGGATTTGATTCCCAATAAATTTGAATTACCATTTTTCCCAATCTACACCCAATCGATGGAGCACCTGATTTGTGAATTATCAAGTGCATGTGGTAAAATTGCTGTTCATATGAAAGAGATGGGTATATTCGCACGAGAATGGCTTCCAGAGAATTTTTTCTGAAAGCTGACATGAAAAACAATTTTGCAATAAGGACTTATTCATTACAATCCTTCGATTTCAAATGGTGACGCTGATGACATGTATTTCTCATGCATTTTGTCCTTCTTGCTTTCATTTGATTTGATATTTCATTAAAAAAAGGTTTCTTCCTTGCTTGGAATTTAGTTCTGTTATCAAAGCTTAATTTAGTAATAAGATTAAGTTGGAAAAAGATATGCTTTCTAAGTTTTTAAGCTCCTATCCAATGAGCGGCTTTGGATACAGTCATGTGACCAATGATGACCAATCAGAATGCAGGATATTGATTAGATTCCTAAATATAGTAAGCTATTATTAAAAATAGCTCTATTATTGAATTGGTTGGATGTAGGGTTTTTTTTTTTTTTACCACAACCTTTCATCTTTAAAATTGGCCAATTTCATTTTCCCTTATTGAGTGAGTTATGGCCTTTTTGCTAAATTTGTTTCACATGATCTGGACAGAGGGTAATCCTTCCAGACTCCTAGGGAATGGCTACTGTGCTTGCTTTTCACAAACTGGGGAGAGATCACTATATTTAATGTCGAGGTTTGCCTGTGAAGACTTGCTCGGCGCAAGGGCTCATACACAAGCATGGGCAGATAGCCTGCCCTAAGCAGCCTGCAATATGCTTTGGGGCAATTAAAGGAGTGGGGGGACCGCCTCCTTGATTTTTATACAAAGTGCGATTTACGGTTGACTGGGATTTATCTAATGGCTTGCCAAGTTGCAGTTCAAAGGATATATTAAGAACAAGTACCCTAAAATATAATTTTAATATATATATAATAAATGGGGCAATATATGTATATACAAAAAAGGGGGAACAAATTACTCGATAAAGATAGTTAATTGTTACAATTTATATGACAGTTAAGCGGGAGGAGCAAAATTAACGCTTACTTGAACAAGAGATATTAATTGCACATGAGGGGGAAGTCAATTCAAAAGTGAATGGGGGTGATGATTGACTGGGTGTAATCAGGGTATTACAACAAGACTTGCTTTACCTTGAAGCGTCATGGTGATCTGAGGGGAAGAGACCAATGGCACAGGTCTTTGAGAAGATACTTCAGAGAGTCCTAATGAGGAGGACTCATAGATGGGGGTTTTGAGTACTTGTTGAAGAACAAGATTTTCTCTGCTCCAGAGAAATGGAATCTCAAACATGAGACTGTTCTGCAGTTTGGCAGGGCATCTCAGACACAAAGGGTGTCCGAGATGATGGGGCCGCACAGTTCTCCGAGAAGAAGGTGGCTCAATAGCTTTCCTCTGAACATGGGCCAAAGCTTCAGGAAGGGAGATCTGTTGGTGAGATCTTCACGCTAAGGTACGATTCGAACAGGGGTTGCAGGACTTTGCTGGGGAACAGACAAAATGGTCTGGATGAACTGGCAGACTCAATCTCCTTGAGTAATGGCTGACTCAGGGTTAAATACTGAGGTGTCTAGTCCAATAGATAGCCCCAAGGCATGACCGTCCCTAGTGGATTCTCGATGTCAGTCTATGTAAACTTACTTCAAGATAACAAGTTGGATCGGACAGCGAAGTTTGCCTCATGATATGGGGGTAGGGTTAGTACGGTTGCACTTGTGGGAGAATAAACATGCCTGGGAAGCATGGGGTCAGAGCTCACCATTATCACGGAGGAGGTTTAGAGCGAAGGGGCTGAAAGGGGTATTCTGAGGGGGTTTCCTCTCATGCTGGTCCTTTGAGGGCATCCCCTCACATTCAATATCTCTTAACCTCCTGTGTGTGCAAGTTGATGGAAAAATTGGTAAATTTTAATTTATTCTTTTTCATGGAGAGCAGAGGTCACCTGTGTTCTGCAGAGTTTGGTTTCTGCAAGGCCTTCCTTCATAGACAGCATTTTTAGATATGCAGAAGGCATATGATATTGCATGGCAATACAGTATCATGGAGAGACTATACACAATGTGATCCATAAGGGGCATAGTGATTTGCTTTCCTGGCCGCCCTATTGACCAAACTAAGTGCACCCTCCACCCCCAGCTAAGCCTCTTCTTTTTTCTGACACCCTGTCATCTTACCCGGCTTGCTCACTTTCCATATAGCACCTCTCCCAACTTTCACTGGTTGGCCCTTATTTCACAGGATAGATACCAACCAGCTTCCTCTCACCCAACCATCTCTGATCGGGGCTGAGGGGGGTAGGAGACAATGTCCCCCCCCCTCATCCCTGAGCTCCGATTTGGGGGGGGGGGGTAACAACCTGCTTCACCCTCACCTTGCTCACATCCCCTTTCTTTCTCCTTTCACTGTCTATCGATTTTACACCATGTCTACGGTGGAGCTGCCTTGCCGATGGCCTACCAGATCACTAGCTGGGAGGATTGGTTTCAAATGACTGCAGCTAATTTTGCCGGTCCTGTGTTCACCCCTCGCAGAGTGGGCTACTGTGTGGGGTGATGAGTGTTTGCGTCCCGTAAAAACTATAGGGTCACTAGGCCTGATGATATAAGGGGGAAAAAAACCCTATCCACTTCCCCACTAACATCATCAGAGCGACCCTCGGGCAGCTCCACCTAATAAATGCAGGTCCCCTCCCCTCCTCTTCTTTCACAGGGGACCCTCCTAACCTCTCCTATGCATACAGGTATATGGGACTCACCCTACTCCTTCTTCTGGAGTCTTGGGTGACTCACCTTTTCCAGTGGCAGTCCCCCTTTTGTTTACCAAGGGGACTGCCAAGAAAGCAGGCAGGTAGCCCATGATTGACTGCTCCCAGTGGGGGTGGCTTGATAGGGCCAATCCCATTAGGGGAGAAAAGGATGGCAGGACTCTTCACCCTGTGCCCCTTTATTTCTTGCAGGGGGTCAGTGTATCTGCCCCCCCTCTCTTCCTCGACAGATGCCTCAAATGAGATTGAGATCTCATCCCCTGGCTGGTGCCCCTGTGACAGCCAAGACCTTCTCCATTTCAGAGAAGGATCTTGCTGAGGCTAGTCCATCTGGCTTAGGGGCTCCTGCTGGTGGAGGGGAGAAGCAGATTTATTCCCCGTCCTCCTTTCCTGAAAATTTTTAAAAATAGAAATAAAAACCTGCGCTCCTCACCTCTGCGGGAGCCATAGAGACGGACGGGGCCGCTGCTGTTTCGGTATTTTCTCTTGGATGCTCCTTGCTCCCCCCTCCTCCATGATAGTGGTGAGTTCCCATCCCAGGCTTCCCAGGCATGTCTATTCCCCCACATGTAGAGCCGTACTAACCCTACCCCCATATCATGAGGCAAACTTTGCTGTCCCATCCAACGCGTTATCTTGAAGTAAGTTTACATAGACTGACATCAAGAATCCTCTAGGAACGGCCATGCCCTGAGGCTATCTATTGTACCATCCACCTGGGTATTTAACTCTGAGTCCACTATTCCCAAAGGAGATTGAGAGTCTGCCAGTTCATCCAGACCGTTTTTTCTGTTCCCCCGCAAAGTCACGCACATCCGATTCCGGTGCCTCCCCCTCCCCTGGGTGGGGAGTCCCAGATTAAGACCAAAATTAGGCAGAGCGGAGCCTCGATTACGTCGGGGCCCTTCATTCGAGCCCGCTGTCTTCAAACGCTTCGTTATTTACTTCACTGATGGCAACATGTTGGCTAAGGGCAACATGATCCATCAGAGGAGAGCTTTAGCTAGCGTGTTTGGTAGACAGATGAAGGTGACCCGTTTCTCGGTAAGTGTGACGATGCACTCTACCATGAACTTCTTGAAAGTAGTTTATTCGAGGGAACTCGTGGACTACTCCATAGATCACATTACCTTAGAGCTGGCCGACCATGGAGCAGTCAAGTTTGAACATGTGATGAGAAAACAGGAAGGGTCTTCGAGACCCACCCCTTCACTTTTTGTCACATTCCATTGTGACAAGCTCCTTGAGTAAGTGCGTGCCAGTTGGCATGGCTACTGCATAAAGGCATTCGTGTTACTGCTGCAGAGGAGCTACTACCACCGCTTCGGCGATACAAATCGCTGCTGTAGACGCTCAAAGTCAGGATTACCTGAAGTCTGTGTAAGTTGGTTCAAAGCTGCTCATGATAAGTCCAAATCGTGTGTGGCCAAGTGTGTAAGTTGCGGAGAGCCGCACCCCGCTCATTCTAAGCAATGTGGTGCGCATCTCCTCAAGAAGGAAATCCTGGGCATTCAGGCCCATGATCGTCTCTCATTTCGTGAGGCTAAGGATGCCCTATGCCTCAATGTTAAGAAAGACACCCTCTGTTCCAGGCCTATGAACACGGTCGTTTTCACACCCATTCAGAACCCTTCTGCAGGTTCTATCCACGCCGGGCGCTCTCCTGGTAAAGCTGGCAGCATAAAGGTTTCCCCCACCCAGCCATGGCTAAAACCATTTACACCCGGCATGATGTCTCCATTCTTCTCATTGCTCTAGATATCTCATTTCAGGCAGTAGCTGTGCAGCTGCTCCGAATAGAAGGTATGCTGTTATTCTCGCATACATTCCACGGTTGCCGAGGCCCTTTCTCTTGCTCGGTGATCTGAATGGTAGAACACCCTCTGGCGAAACTACTTGATTAATCCCAGGGGTCAAGTCCTTGCTGACCTGATCGATAAGCTGGAGATAGTTGTCATGAATGTGGATGAGTTTCCTCATCACTGCCCAAGAACCACTTCATTTTCCTACCTCGATCTATCTTTATGCTCTCAGGATGCACAGCCTGATTTTAGGTGGGGGGGGGGTAGTCAATGACCTCCATGGTAGTAATCCCTTTCCCATTCAAATATTTTCTGGGCTGTTGCTGCCTGAGAGCCCACCTTGATGGTGCTTGGCATAGGAGAGGTGGTGCACATTTCAGGAAATCACTGATTTCTTTGTCTCAGTCAAGGAGTTTAGGTCGGTAGATGATGCCTTTGAGTTCTCCAGCAACCTCATCACCATGGACCTAACTACTATTCCGCTCCCGTGGTGGCCAGCCGAGAGTAAGGCAGCCCACAAGCATAAGCATTATGTCTACATGCGCTATAAGCACTGCCTGAACGATTTCACTGACAGTGAATTTTGTTGAGCTAGTGCTAGGTTCCAGTATGTTTTCCCTGTCAGGGGAAACATTTACCTTCCTGGCCGCCATGCTGACAGGACTCAGCGCCCTGTCTGGCCCCAGCTTAGACTCTTCTCCTTCTTTCAGACAGCCTGTATTTCTCTCCTACTTCCTCACTTCCCGTACAACCTCTCGCACAACTTTCTCTGGCAGGCCTCTATTTTCACAGGATAGATGCTGACCTTCTTAGCCAACTATCCCAGATTGGGGCTGAGGTGGGGAGGGGATAATGTTCCCTAACCCCTGAGCTCTATGTTGTGATGGTGGGTTTTTAACAACCTGCTTCATCCCCAACCATACCTTCCTCACATTCCTTTTCTTTCTCTCTCACACTCTATCAATTTTACGCCATGCCTAAGGTGGAGCTGCCATGCCGAAGGGCTGCGCTAGGTCACCAGGTGGGAGGGGGGGGCCTTGATGGGCGGCACCTGGCTCTGCCAGCCCCATACGTACCCCTTGCAGAGCGGGCTACTGCGAGGGGTGATGAGCGTTTGCTTCCCGCAGAAAGAATAGGGTCCCCAGGCCCGATAAAGCAGATTTTTTAAAAAACTTCCTTTCCCTTTGCCCCTCACAAACAATGGAGGTGCCTTCAGGCAGCTCCACAGGAAAAAATGGAGGTCCTCCTTCCCCTCCTGTGCTCTCGCAGGGAACCCTCCAAATCTCTCTAACCGGAGAGGAGGCTTACTCCTCTCCTTCGCCTATGGGTGTAGGGGACTCCCCTTCACCCCCTTGTCTGGAGGTGCCTTTGGGAACCTACCTCTTTCCAGCGGCAGTCCCCTCTTTATTTTCGAAAGGGACTGCCAAGAAAGCCAGCAGGCAGCCCATAGCCGGCCGCTCCCCATTGAAGCGGCTTGGTAGAGCAAACTCCCTTTGGGGGTTAGAGGTAAGCCAGGCTCCATCAGTCACTTCCCAGAAAAGACCTGCTGGCTAGAATATTAAACCTGGTGAGGGTCAAGGCCTGTGCCTCCCAAGACAAGACTCATGACACTGATGCCAATGGAACCTGTGATGTCCTTGGGGGGGATGGCCAAATGGATGCCCCAGCCTAGATAGACATGGTCCTTGAGGCAACCCAGCCTCAGACAGTAGGACCTTCCATGGCAACGAATCTGGGCTCAGCGCCAAGCACCTAACTTGAGTCTGCTCCTATGCAAGGTCCTCTTCAAATGAGTAGGGTTTCCAAGGCAGTACGAGGAGAGAAGGGATCTCTTCCTCTGACTGGTGCCCCTGCGACTGCCAGGTTCATTCCCAGCCATCCACTCCTATAAAGAAAAATAACAAAAAAAGACTCAGGGATCCTCACCATCTGCAAGTGCTGCAGGGTTGGATGGTTCTACTGCCACTTTGGTAAGCGACCAAGCCAAGATTGGCATGTCTGGCCCCACCGCCCCCCTGGGTGCAGAGCCCCTGACTGAGACCAAAAGTGCTAGTGTACAAAGCAGAGCCTCGATTACATCGTGGCCCCTCATTCAGAGATTACTCGGCATTTTCGAGCTCACTGGCTTCAAACGCTTCTTAGTTATTCACTCCACTGATGGTAGCATATTGGCCAAGGGCAACATGATCCATCAGAGGAGAGCTTTAGCTAGTATGATTGGTAGAGAGCCGAAGGTGACTAATTTCTTGGATGAGAGCCTTCTGTCGAATGCGGCGGATCTCTCCAAGGCGGCCGAGATAAGTGCTCTTCAGACACTCGATGGCACCTGGGTGAGTGTGATGCCACACTCTACCATGAACTTTGTGAAAGGAGTAGTTTATGTGAGGGAACTCGTGGACTACTCCATAGAAGATATCATTCTAGAGCTGGCCGACTACACTCTTCATCACGTTCGACTGTGGCAAGCTCCCTGAGTCCCGGCTAAAACCAGGGTTCCCTCCTTCCCCCAGCGTGACCATTTTCCCTAAGGCGAAACCGCCACGCGCCTCCACTCAGTCGTTAGACTCACAGGAGGCAACACCCCTGAAGTTGGTCGCCAGACCATCTTCCAGGGTTCCTAAAGCTGCGACCCGAAAGGAGGACAGTAACAAAGGAGCTACGGCTCCTTCGCCCATGCCTAGTGGTGGGCTGGGTGGCTCGGAGACTGTGGATACTTGAAAAGAGGGCTGCCTGCCTAAGGCTTTGAGGCGGAGGGAGGAAAAGACTTGCATGGCGAGCCCAACCTTCTCCAATAAAGCCTCGAAGGCGATAGCACCTTCAGGCATTGTCCATGCCAACAGCACCCGGGGTTCTGCCTCCGGGAAGTGTACGGCCATTCCCGTGAGGGTCTTCTCTTCGAAGAGGGCCCCCACGTTTCTCCGAGCTAGGCCTGGAGGGCATATTCCTTCAATGGAATTGCCGTGGACTCAGGGCTAACTGGGAGGAGCTGCGGAGGCTCGTCTCGTCCCGTTCCCCGTTAGCTATCTTTTTGCAGGACACCATGCTGGGTGTATGCCCCCTGCCCCCCTCCCGGGATATAAGTGTTTTGTGACCCTAGCACCACGGGATGGGGGCCGGGTGGGAGGATTTGCGATTTACGCCCTGCATGATGTCTCTGTTCTTCTCTTCACTTTAGATACCTCCTTGCAGGCAGTAGCTGTGCAGCTGCACCTGGATAGGAGGTATACTGTTATTCCACCGTCAGTTGACTTCAACGCGGGTGACTTCCGGCACGGTTGCCGAGGCACTATCTCCTGCTCGTAGATCTAAATGTTAGACACCCCCTCTGGAGAGACTGCTCTATCAATCCCTGGGGTCAAGTCCTTGCCGACCTGATCGACGAGCTTAAGATGGGTATCGTAAATGTGTCCTAAAAGAGTTTACGCATCACTGCCCAGGAACTGCTTCATTTTCTTGCCTTGATCTATCTTTGTGCTCTTTGGATGCACAGCCTGATTTTGATTGGGGGTGGTCGATGACCTCCATGGTAGTGATCACTTTCCCATTCAAATATCATTTTCAGGGCAACTGCCGCCTGAGAGCCCACCTCGGTGGTGCTTGGCGCGGTGGCCTGCATTTGAGGAAATGAGTGAATTCCTTATCTCAGTCGAGGAGTTTAGGTCGGTAGATGAGGCCGTTGAGTTCTTCTCCGGCAACCTCATCGCCGTTGCCCTGACTACTATTCCTAGGACGTCTGGCCGTTTTGCACTCCGACCACTCCCGTGGTGGTCGGCCGAATGTGAGACGGCCCTCAAACAGAAGCGTTATGCCTGCATGCGCTATAAGCACCGCCCGAACGATTTCACTGTCGCTGAATTTCGTCGGGCTAGGGCTAGGTTCCGGTATATTTCGAAGCACGCCCACCGATCTTCTTGGCCGGCATACGTGTCTTGACTTAACGGGAAGACCACTTTAGCAGAGGTGTCGAAGCGAGTCAAAAGGATTCGGGCCAAGTTCTCACAGGACCCTCCTCCTGTTCTCCAGGAGAATGGGACCGCAATCTCGGACCCCGCGTCCGTGGCAGAATCCTTAGCGACCGCTTTTTCCGCATTCTCTAGCCGTTATGCTGCTCCGCCAGCATTCAATGCACGTCGTGATGTCGCGGAAGGCCGCCGGCTGGACTTTACCTCCAGAGGGGGAGAACCCTTCAACGACAAGTTTACTGTGAATGAGTTGCGTTCCGCTCTCGCTGTTGTGCGCGGACACCGCCCATGGTAGTGACGATGTCCCGTACGCCATGCTTCGACACCTGGGTGAACGAGGCATGGCCTTTCTGTTAGATTTTTTTAACAGGATCTGGGTGGAGGGTCTTCTCCCAGACTCCTGGCGAATCGCTACTGTGCTCGCCTTTCGCAAACCGGGAAGAGATCACTCTACTCCGACTGGTTTCCGCCCAATCTCTCTAACCTCTTGCGTAGGCAAGTTGATGGAGAAATTGGTAAATGTTAGATTAGCCTTTTTTCTGGACAGCGAAGGCCATCTGTCTTCTACACGGTGCGGCTTCCGCAAGTTCCACTCCACGTCGGATGCTCTGCTCCGACTGGAAAATGCCGTCTGCGAGGCCTTCCTTCGTAGACAGCACTACGCCACGGTGTTTTTTGATCTGGAGAAGGCCTATGATACCGCATGGCGATACGGTATCATGGAGACTCTCCAAACGATGGGGGCGAGGGGACGCCTGCCAATGTTTATATCTGAATTTTTTCGAGATCGTCAATTCCGCGTACGAGTGGTGGGAGCCCACTCTGGCCCAATGGTGCAGGAAGAGGGTGTCCCTCAGGGAAGTGTCCTCAGTGTCACACTCTTTGCCCTGAGCATCAACGGCATCACCTCGGTGCTGCTGAAAGATGTTCTCGCTACACTCTACGTGGACGACCTTTCGATCTCTTTTGGCGCGGCCCAGATGCCAACTCTGGAGCGTCGACTCCAACAGGCATTGAACCGCGTCTCTCGCTATGCCGAAGCGCACAGGTTTCGTTTTTCTTTGGCCAAGACTAAGGTGGTGCACTTCTGCCGCCATCCACGGCTTCACCCCGACCCAGATTTGTTTCTTAAAGGGGTGCGCCTGGATGTGGTGGAATCGCACCGTTTCCTCGGTCTTGTATTCGACCGACGCCTCACCTGGGAGGCTCATATTCGCAGCCTTAGGGTCTCTTGTACCCGCGCCATGGACATTCTCCGTTTCGTGACGTTCAGCGCTTGGGGCGCTGATAGGGCTACTGCCCTACTTTTTTATCGATCCTTTGTTCGTTCGAAGCTTGACTACGGATTCGAGTTTTATGCATCCGCAGTCGAGCGTTTATTGCGGAAGGTGGATTCGATCCACTACACCGGCCTTCGCCTTGCGACTGGTACCTTGCGCACTTCCCCCATTGAGAGCCTGTTCGTCGTTGCTGGGGAGATGCCACTCGCTCTGCGCCGCGTGCAGTGCATCACTCGCCTGTACGCGCGAGCCCGGCGCCTCCCTCAGTCGCTAACAGCTCTCACTGCATCCGCAGCTGATCTCGATGGTGCCTATGCTGCCGAGAGACGCCAGTCATACCCTAAGCCCTTTGATTTTATGGCCAGGAAACTCCTTCGAGATGTAGATATAGCTCTCGGGCCGGTGCCGCCATCCACGGCTTTACCCCGACCCAGATTTGTTTCTTATTGGGTTGCGCCTGGATGTGGTGGAATCACACCGCTTCTTCGGTCTTGTATTCAACCGACGCCTCACCTGGGAGGCTCATATTCGCAGCCTTAGGGTCTCTTGTATTCGCGCCATGGACATTCTCTGTTCCGTGACGTTCAGCGCTTGGGGCGCTGATAGGGCTACTGCCTTACTTTTTTATCAATCCTTTGTTCGCTCGAAGCTCGACTACGGATGCGAGTTTTATGCATCCGCAGCCGAGCGTTTATTGCGGAAGGTGGATTCGATCCACCACACCGGCCTTCGCCTTGCGACCGGTGCCTTCCGCACTTCCCCCATTGAGAGCCTGTTCGTCGATGCTGGGGAGATGCCACTCGCTCTGCGCCGCGTGCAGTGCATCACTCGCCTGTACGCGCGAGCCCGGCGCCTCCCTCAGTCGCCAACAGCTCTCACTGCATCCGCAGCTGATCTCGATGGTGCCTATGCCATTGAGAGACGCCAGTCATACCCTAAGCTCTTTGGGTTTAGGGCCAGGAAACTCCTCGAGATGTAGATATAGCTCTCGGGCCGGTGGCGCCCCTGGTTCTGCCCAGGACGCCACCCTGGAGGGTACCACATTTGGCTATTTGTCGCCACGCCTCTGCTCCCAAAGCTTGTACTGCGCCGGGAGTATTGCGTTCGACCTTTCTGGAGCACACCTCGTGTCACACTGGAACCGTGCCAGTGTATACGGATGGCTCCAAGTCCCAAAAGGGGGTCGGCTTCCACTCTGTATCTCCTCTGTTTGAAGTCAGCGGGGCTCTGCCCGGCACTGCGTCTGTCTTCACGGCTGAGCTGGTTGCAATACACCACTCCGTACGGGACATTATGCGACGTGCCCGGTTCGCAGACCGGATTGTGATCTATAGCGACTCACAAAGCGCCCTGAGTGCTCTCGGGGCATTGGAATCTCCGCATCCCCTGGTTCGCGATATCCGTGACGCCATGGTTATGGCGAGCCGGGCAGATGTCGAGATTATCTTCTGCTGGGCTTCTGGACATGTAGAAAATGCGGGGAATGAGCGCGCCAAAGAGTCCGCGAGGACTCTGCGACCGGACCAGCGTTTCGCTCTTCCTCACACCGACTACATGGCAGGAATACGGGCAGCTCTTCGGACTGCTTGGCAAAGAAGATGGGAGATGGTCGAAGGTAACTTAAAGTTGCGTACCATTGTGCCGCGACTGTTCCCATGGACCTATCCCCCAATGCCGCGACGGCTTCATGTCGCTTTCTGTCGTCTCCAAATCAGACGCACTCGTGTGACGCATCGCTATTTGATGGAGCGCTCGCCTGCGCCCTATTACAATGACTGCGTCGTCCTCCAGACTGTTCGGCACATTCTTGTCGAATGTCCCAGTCTGGGTGATCTTCACGCACGTTACCTGTCCCGGTACCGGATGGGCGGGGTCGCTACCGCCTTTCCCTTGTACTCGGGTCGAGTGCGTGCACCATGACTGGTGGACTGATAGACTTTTGGTGGGAGGCCGGCCTTCTCCCTTGTATTTAACTTGTTTTTTTTTATATTGTTTGTTTGTTTTTTTTTGTAAGTCGCAGGCTCCTGCACCGGGGGAAGGGGGACCTCCCCCCGACGCAGGAGCTTGCTCCCTGATTGTTATCCCGTTTGATTGTTGTTTCTGTTAAAATTTTTATTTTGAAGTGGCCTAGAACTGGGCTGTTTGTTTGCGGCAACTAATGCCCAAGTGGGCAGTCTCCAGATAGCCCCTTTAAAAAAAAAAAAAAATCTTGTACCCGCGCCATTGATATTTTCCGTTCCGTGACGTTCAGCGCTTGTGGCGCTGATAGGGCTACTGCTTTACTTTTTTATCGATCCTTTGTTCATTCGAAGCTTGACTACGGATGCGAGTTTTATGCATCCGCAGACGAGCGTGTATTGTGGAAGATGGACTCGAACACCA
This sequence comes from Ceratothoa steindachneri, assembly GCA_963969495.1. Lineage (NCBI taxonomy): Eukaryota > Metazoa > Arthropoda > Malacostraca > Isopoda > Cymothoidae > Ceratothoa > Ceratothoa steindachneri. Next base: position 33,580,146 of record OZ018330.1, on the reverse strand, counting down.
CACTGGCCTTCGCTTGGCGACCGGTGCCTTCCGCACTTCCCCCATTGAGAGCCTACTAGTCGATGCTGGGGAGCTGCCACTCGCTCTACGCCGACGTGTACAGTGCATTATTCGCCTATACGCACGATCCCGCGAGGACTGGACGACCAGACCAGCATTTCGCTCTTCCCCACACCGACTACTTGGCAGGAATACAGTCAGCTCTCCGGGCTGCTTGGAAAAGAAGATGGGAGACGGTCGAGGGAAACCTAAAGTTGTGTACCATTGCCCCGCTACTGTTCCCAGGGACCTACCCCTCAATGCCGGGCCGGTTTCAGGTTGCTTTCTGTCTTCTCCGAAGTGGACACACTCGCGGGACGCACCGCCATTTGATGGAGTGCTCGCCTGCGCCTTACTGGGACGACTGTGTTGTCCCCCAGACTGTTTGGCACATTTTCGATGAATGTTTGTCTGGGTGATCTTAGCGCACGTTACCTGTCCCGGTACCGGGATGAGCGGGGTCGCTACCGCTTGTCCCTTGTATTAGGGACGGGTTCGTACACACTTTATTTGAGCTTTTTTATGTTTCATTTTGTAGGTCGCATGTTCATGTTCCTGCGCCGAAGGGGGGCGTGCCTACCCCCCGATGCCGGAACATGCTTCCTTCTTGTCCTTTTGATTTCTTGTTATTTTTTTTAGCCTTTGTTCTTTTTTATCGTTGTTATTTGTTACTTATATATTGTTATTTTTTATTTGTTTTTTAATATATTCTAGTAGTAGGCTGTGTTGTGTACGGCAACTTATGCCCAAGTAGGCAGTCGCCAGATGGGCTACCACAATGAGAAAAAAAATAATAAAACACCCTGAAGGGTACCACTTTGACTATTTGTCATCATGTTTCCTCTACCACAGCTCTGAGAGTATTGCGTTTGGCCTTTTGGAGCACACTTTGAGTCATGCTGGATTTATGCCACTGTACAAGAATGGTTCCAAGTCCTAGGAGGGGTTCACTGTCCACTGTTTGAAGTCAGCTACGTTCTACCAGGCACTGCATCTGTCTTCACAACTGAACTGGTTGCAATACACTGCTCATTAGTGGAGATAACCCTTTATGCCCAATTCAGAGACAGGAGTGTGATCTTTAGTGACTCACAAAGTACCCTGAGTGCTCTTTTGGCATTGGAATTGCCTCACCCCCTGGTTTGAGGTATCCATGATGCCACAGTTGCAGCAAACTGGGTGGATGTTAAGATTATTTTATGCTGGGTTTGGGTCCTAGACATGTAGGAATTGAAGGGAATGAGTGCGCCAAAAAATCTATAAGGACTAGGCGACCAAACCAGTGTTTCGCTCTTCTTCACACTGACTACATGGTAGGAATCAGGGCCGCCTTACGGGATGCCTGGCAAACAAGATGGCAGAGCGCTGGGGGAACTTAAAATTGCGTGCCATTGCGCTGTGACTGTTCCCATAGACCTACACCCCCCAATACTGCGATTACTTCAGGTCGCTTTCCTTCATCTTCTAATTAGGCACATTCATGGAAGGCACCTCCATTTGATGAAGCGCTTTCCTGCACCTTACTGCAACAAGTACATTGTCCTCCAGACTGTTCGGCACATTCTTGTTGAATGTCCCAGTCTAGGTGAGCTTCATGCACATTACCTGTCCCAGTACTGGAATGAGTGGGATCGCTACTGCCTGTCCCTTATACTCATAATGGGTTCGTTCACACAGACTTGTGGACGATCTCATTTTTTGAAGGAGGCTGGCCTCCTCCATTTTATTTGGCTCTCTTTGGTGTTGGTTGCATGATCCTGCACCGAGGCTAGCTAGGCCTCTCTCTGATGCCAGAGCATGCTTCCCTCTTCTTTTTGCAATTGCTTTGTTTGTTTGTTTTTTTTTTGTTTTTTTTTCTCCTTTCTAGCTATTTGCTCTACATTTGACACCATGTTTATCAAAGGCCTCATACTACATCAGAAGATAGCATTATCTAGGTTGACTGATAAAGAGGCTAAGGTGACCCTTTTTTCAGCTGGGAGTTTTCTGGTGAATGCGGCCAGCCCTTCTGAGGTGGCCATGATTACTGCTCTTGAGACACACTGGCTCTACTGCCACCACTTTGGCCATACAAATCACTCAGGTAGACATGCAAATTCAGGTTTACCCAAAGTCTGAGTAAGTTGCTTAAGACCGTACATGATGAGTTCTTATGTTATATAGTCATGTGTGTCATTTGCGGAAAGCCGCTGCCTGATTCCTCGAAATAATGTAGCATGTATCTCCTCGAGAAGGAAATCCTGGTGATTCAGGCTGCGGATTGTTTCGTTTTTCACAAGGCTAAGGACTTTGTCCTGCTACAGCCAGTGCTACTTGTGACATCGTGCCTCAATTTAAAAAGGGCACCCTCTGGTCCTGGCCCCTCCATGCCAACGAGCCTTGTCACTTCTGCCCCCCCATGGTAGAGCTGGCAACTAAGACCAGTGCTCTTCCTCTCCCCCAGCATGACCGTTTCCTTTAAATTGAAATGGACATGCACCTCCACCGAGCCATTAGACTCATGAAGGAAAAATCTCCCACCCTCCCAAGATGGGCTTGAGGCTGTCTTTGAGGATTCCAAAAGCTGGCTCCAATTGGAAGACAGCACCAAAGGAGCTTCGACTCATATGTTCCCACCCAAGGTTGGACTGGGCAACTTGGAGATGTGGGACCCTCCAAAAGAGCGACCCCCAATTCCGAAACTAAAGGTTTTGAGGTGAAGAGAGGAAAAGATTTGCCTAGTATGCCCAACCTTCCCTGATAAGTCCTTGAAGGTGACAGTGTCCAGAATTCTGCATCCAGGAAGCGTACGGCCATCTCCCTGAGGGTCTTCTCTTAGAAGAAGCCCCCTTGTATCTTTTGAGCTAGGCCTGGAGGACATATTCCTTCAATGGAATTGCTGTGGATTTTAAGCCAACTAGGAGTAGCTGTGGAGGCTCGTCTTCCCTCCCATTCCCTGTTAGCTATCTTTGTGCAGGAAACCATGCTGGGCGAGTGCCCCCTGACCACCCTCCCTGGATATAAGGGTTTTGTAGCACACAAGTATGAGATGGAGACCAGGCAGGTGTATACATGATTTATACATGGCATGATGTTTCTCTTCTCTTTCTTATAAATATCTCCTTTCAGACAGTGGCTATGCAGCTACACCTGGATAGTCAATACTGTAATTTCTGCATACATTCCACCATCAGCCAACTTAGACATCGGGAACTTCTGCCACATCATGGTACATTTGCCAAGGCCCTTTCTACCGCTTAGAGATTTGGACAGTAGACATCCCCTTTGGGGAGACTACACAAGCAATCTCAGGTGTCAGATCCTTGATGAGTTGGGGATAGATATCATAAATCTGGATGAGTTTAGGCATCACTGCCCGAGAACCACTTCATTTCCCTGCCTTGATCTATCCCTGTGCTTTGCGGATGCACAGTCTGATTTGGGGTGGGTGGTAGTCAATAACCTTCATGGTAGTGACCACTTTCACATTTCCATGTCCCAGTCAGGGTGGGCAAATAAAAAAAAAACGGGTTTTGGGGCGCTTTTCAAGTGAAATTTGAAAAAAACCCGGGTTTGGGGATTTTTTTCAAAATTACTTTTTTCTTTTTTCAAGAAATGAATGGTACTTATCATTATTTTATTCAAAATTCATATTTATGTTTATAATTTCAACAAATATGTATCAAATTAAGGTTATTTCTCTGATACTGACTCATAATTCATCTCTCCTACAGGTTATGGCTATCATGGCACATGGGTAGCCCAAATTCTCGATCAGTGATCTGTTACTGTGATTTATTCTTACTATAATATAATTATTAAACTAAGTAATTATTAATATATAAAAATAGAGATAGCTATTCTTTTTATATGTTATTCTAATGCTTGTAGCATTTGTTTTTGGAAAAAACTCTAGATTTAAAAAACCCAGAATAAAACCTGTTTTTTTTTTTAAAAAGGGCTTTATTAGGCTTTTTCAAAATCTGGGGGGAGGGGGGTTGCCAACCCTGGTCCTGGTACCAGGATGAGCAGGGTCATAACTACTTGTCTCTTGTTTTCTGGAACAAGTTTTTGTACACAGATTTGTGGTTTTTATGACTTTTGGAGGTGTTTTAGTTTAGTTTAAGGGGAAAACCAGGTGGCAGCTGCCCAATCCTAATGGATTCTTAATGTTGGAGGTGTTTGGCCTCCTTGATTTTATTTAATTTTGTTGATGTTGCACTCATGCCTGGATGCCAGGAGATTGTGGGCCTCCCTCAATGCTGGAGCATGCCTTTTATTTATTTTTCTGGGAGGTTTTCTTGTTACAGCAACTCATCCCTTTTTTGGCAGTCACCCGATTAGTGCTATTATAAAATTCTTACTTTTTTTGCTGAGGCGCCTACATTGTTTGTTTGTTTGTTTGTTTTCTTAGTTTTAAGAAGTTACAACAAACTATAGGGCATCACTAGATAGTGCATATTAATAGTAAAAAACAATCAATCCTTCCAAGTAGCCATAGTAAAAAACAAAAGATTCTTCCAAGCAGCCATAGTAAAAAATAAACAATTCTTTCAAGCAGCCATAGTAAAAACAAACAATCCTTCCAAGCATCCATAGTAAAAAACAAATGATTCTTCCAAGCACCCATAGTAAAAAACAAACAATTTTTTCAAGCAGCCATAGTAAGAACAAACAATCCTTCCAAGCAGCCATAGTAAGAACAAACAATCCTTCCAAGCAGCCATAGTAAAAAACAAACGATTCTTCCAAGCAGCCATAGTAAAAAACAAACAATTCTTTCAAGCAACCATAGTAAACACAAACAATCCTTCCAAGCAGCCATAGTAAAAAACAAACGATTCTTCTAAGCAGCCATAGTAAAAACAAACACTTCTTTCAAGCAGCCATAGTAAAAACAAACAATCCTTCCAAGCAGCCATAGTAAAAAACAAACAATCCTTTCAAGTATCTCCTTGTGGCTGAGCAGACTCAGATTCCACATGTAACAGGAAACTGTGATGGTTGGCAATTATATCAAGACTTGAAAGATTGCTAGAGTGTTTGTCTAATTTGTGAAAATATTCTTGGTAAGTCATTAAACCACATTACTTTTTGTTTTGTTTTAGGTTCTTGAATTTTTGGTTGGTGTGGCAAGAGGTATGAAATATCTACATTCCTTGAACATCGCTCATGGTCGTCTTTCAGCTCGTAATGTATCCTTAAAGGATGGTATTCATCCAAAGGTCACAGGATTTGGGTTACTTCACTTCCACAATGACTTGTACATTCCTGATTATCGCCGCTGGCAAGCACCTGAAGTCTTTCAAGGAAAGGTTTTGAGCTCATATTCAAGTGATGTTTGGTCTTTCGGGTGTTTGATGTGGGAAACAGTAACCCTTGGAGGAACCCCCTATTCAGATATTCGGTCTGAAGAACTATTTTCCAGGATCACTAGAGGCCTGCGACTCTCCCAACCGCAGTATGTCAGTGATGAATTGTATCAGTCAATGCTTTTGTGCTGGCAAAATGATTCTGAAGAAAGGCCTTTCTTTGAGGATCTAGAGGTAACCCTTCGCAGACTGGCCACCGATGATATTACTCCCCACCTGCTTTTCTCTTTATATCCCTCATTTAAGTATGAAGCATATAGCTCACATTTAGAGTATGAAGATTAGTACAATAGAATTTTTCTTCTCATAATTGTAAATGACTAATATTAATTGTAGCAATTTTTCATTAGGTCTACAGTAAGATCCATTTAAAATGGAATAATTCACATATTTTGTCAATTTCAAGTGAAAATCACTGGAATCTGGTTGGTCCTTGGTTCTATATATTACAAAGAATTTATTGTGCTGCAACTATAATGGATCTTAATCCAAACTAATGGCAATTATCTCTCAAAAGTGAGAGACTTTAGAGAACATTGTGCAATTGTAATGGCTTTAGTTTTGTTTTAAATATCTAAATTCAAAATGGTTGTGTCCATGTAAATTCTCTTTTGATAAACTAGATTATAATGTAAAGTCAAATGGTATACAATTTTGGTGTCTCAATTTATAGTAATCTAACTTTTTTTAATTATTGATATTTATTTAAATGAATATTTTAAGTGAAAATTTAGGTGTAGATTTTATGTTTATATTAATGAGATTTTAAATCGCTGGTCGCTATAGTGTAAGGCAAATTAAAAATTTATTACATACAACTTTATAAAAAGGCAAATAAACTGGAGGTAGATATTAAGTCCCCAGCTAGTGTAATGAATTCATCTATATAATAATATTTTGTATCCTTACTTATAACTTAATACTTATTTTTTTATTCATGGAAGTAATTTCTAAGGTTTAGCTGCTTCCCTGCAAGGTAACAGGGAAATGTTCTTAATCTCATCATCCTCATTTCCTCACAATAGGGCAAATTCAGTTTGCCCGACCGGTGTACTTATCAGACTCTATGGAGGATCCCATAGAGTACACAGCTTCTGCACCCTAAGCTCAGCAGTGATGAATTGGTTTTCAAGGTTGAGTATCACGGTGTGCAATTATTTTATTTTTTTTTAGCCTTTCTAGTTGTCTAGTTGTTTTTAGTCCTTCTAGTTGTTATGTTTAGCCATTCTAGTTTATTTTCTAACCCTTCTAGGTGTCTAGTTGGTTTTTAGCTCATCTAGTTGTCTAGTGCCAACAAAGGCACAGTCGCTGATAAAAGTGGCAAAGAGTTGGAAGACTGCGTAAAATGTGAGTTGATTATCTGAATGAGTATTTGAGAGAAAAGTGATTGACTGTGAAGAAAGTGGATGGTACTGTTTATGATAGATGTGTATGATGAATGAGTATTGAAGGTTTGTTGTGGATCAGTGCGCTAGGGACCTCCTGCCCAACCTCGACTGGTTGTGATAATACATCTCATCAAATTTGATGTGGAAAAAAATGTCTTTGTGCATGATGGGGTATGAAAGAATGGGAATTTTTTAGTGTCATTGATGTACACTGACATAGAAAGTGGTGTATGTTCCAGATTAATGTGGCAAGGAAAAAGCATACTTTGCCAGCTGATATATAAAATATTCCCAATGATCAGTTATTACCCTCTCAAGGATGACAGCCATTTTCCAATTGGGCATTGATTCTCTTTTCCTGACAAATATATTTTTAGAAAGGCCTAATTCTACAGGGAATCTCAGGAGAAGTTTATGGGTTTTGCAAAGAAATTTGGGTTTGACAAGCAAAAATGTGTGAAAGTTTTGTATTCTGAGAAGATTGAAAAGAAGACTCCTTGTAGCACTGGTAGTGCATGCGTCTGCTGAATTTGTGACAATAAGAAGTAGCTTATGTACTCAAGACTCCTTGACTTATAATGCCACTTAAGTTCTGATTCTCATATTCTTACAACCTTGTTTTCTCAACCTTCCTTTCACCTGGTGAGCTAAGTAGTGATCACTAGGTGCAAATCAGTGGTCATTTTCCAGGCTTTTGTTTTTGAAAGAGAATTATTTGTGATAGTGAAATGGAACTAGCCGAGAAATAAACTCAGTGTTTTTCTCCACCTGCATTCTAACAAAGATCTGGGGATATACTGTTAGGAATATTCTGACAGTCCCTTTTATACCATCAAATTGACAGCGATCTGTCTTGTATGAAGACTGATTCATATCTTTGTTACTCGCTCATTGTTCCATTTATTTTGGTCAGTGGAAAATGTTCATAGTTGCCCACGACTCAATCTCTTTTCAAGAAGAAGGAATTGGTAGAGGTTTTGCTGCTTATCTTCTCTCATTTAAGATACTTTTTATTTCTCAGTGGGGACCTATTCTTCTCAAGAGACTGAGTCAAACCTCGTCCTTGATTATATTTGATGCCAATCTCTTCTCCAATCCTCTTTTAATAGAGTAGCAACTCTCTCAGGGCTGTGTCCTGCCTTAAGTGGGATCCATTGTAGGAGACTAGAGAATTGTAATTATTATTGATGTAGTAACTACATTGATGCACAAACATCCCTGACAAATGGGGAAGGGGGAAGTTTAGGAAACTTGCCCCTCCCCGCCCCCTAACTTATGATCTCTCTGTTCTCTGGTTTTAAAAACTCCCACATTTTTGCTTCCCATAAATTTAAAACTTTATGAAATTCCTTTCAACAGTTTTCTGTTGAATGTCCATTTTTTTCCCAATGCAATTTTTTATTATGGATTGTGTTAGGTAATGGAAATTGAAATACTTAAGTTTTTGATTTTCTTCCTCTTGTTACACTGCTAACTAGTGGTAGCATGTTTTAAAAACCTTTTCCTTGTGACATTGCAATTCATGATCTTTATTGGATAGTAAATGAATGCTAATCCAAAAATAATTTAGTGGTAGGTTCAATAACATTTTATTTTTCTGAAGCTCTTTGGATCCCGTCATTTCTGTTCTAGTAATGCTTAGAACAAATATACTCATGGATCTAAAAGGAATACCTTTTTCAAGGTAACAACTGCCTTTTTGTTTTGGGGCCCACTGTAGAGGAGCTTCTACCATCTAGTGCGAAGGGGAGGGGGAATTTTACATTTTTGCATCTCTAATTTCTTATTTCCCTACATTTTATCTTGCTTATTTATTAAATCTTTATATTATATCCTTTATTTATTTCCTTTCTCTCTCCCTACATTCGTTTTATGTCTTTTTGGGGGCCTTGTCCTACCCAACTTTCTTCTCCATTTGTCCCCTCTCATTTTCATTCTCTTTTTTTTTTCTCCCTTTGATCAGCCAGACTTATTTTGATGACCCATTTTACTCTTAGGTGAATGTGGAACATGAGCTCACCCATTATCCCTCGTCTCCAGTGTCAAACGAGATGGGCGTCACTGGTCCCAATTTATGCCATATCAATAAATTTGAATATCCCAATCGGAAGGTCTACCTTCTGGCTGGTTAAAAAGTGGACATGCTGGATCAGTATCTGCTCTCCGAGATGGCATACAGGTCGCTACCGACTCAGGAGTGGCAGTAGTCAACCTTGGTGATGGAGAGTCATGCTGGAGAACAGGAATCTAATACTTGTGCAATAGCATATAAACCCTCTATCCCAATCCTCTTCTCAGGCTATTCCCCTTGGGATATTCTCCTCTTCTAATGTTTTTTGACAAGCATTCTAACTTCGTTCAGTCCAATTACACCCACTCATTAGATCCTTATGCTAACAAAGTGGACCCTCAGTAATTTAACTGATGATTTTGGATCTTGCTGTTGTTAGCCAAGTCATATATGGGCTTGTGGTAATAGAGATCTGGAGATTGAGGTCGCTTCTCTAACAAAGCGTGAGGTTGTCCGGAAAATATCTACGGTTGCAGATGTTCCAGCCTATGTTACAACTAATTCTAGGCTCAATTTTGTCTAAGGTGTAATAAGATTATTTGAAAAATTACAACCTTTCTTGACTACAAAGCAAGTTGACAAGTCAATGTGTAACTAATGTTTTGAGGATAAGTAATCCTGCTGACTCTACTTGCATAAACGCTTCCATGTTAATTCTGAAGTTTGAATGCCAAGAACTCCCTTAATTTGTCAATTCTGGGTATCTTCAGTTCCCAGTAAGCTGTTATTTTGAACTACTGTGACACTGTCATCAGTTTTTGCATGTAGGTCATACGTGTTCACATGCACATACATGTGTTAATTGTGCCTCGGACTACCATGCTCCCAAGTGTAACAGACCTACACATTATGTTAATTGTGGCAGCCTCCACAGTAGCATAGCCAAATCATGTGAAATTTTCATATTTGAAAAGGAATTCATTTCCATACAAGACTCATTATGCCAATTGAATTAGAGAATGGCTCTCTCCATCTTCATATGGGAAGCTCTATTCTAATGTTCTCTGTGACATTGTAAGGAATCGCCCTACAAATTGGTAGGTCATTTTATTTATACTCATATGACAATGCCTGGCATCTTACTCTTCTTCCTCAAAATACTCGGTAGCTCACTGCTGATGTCTGCATCCCAGGAGTGCAGTGATGATCGAGGTGAGACATTGGGTGACAAAATTACAACAAATGACAATGATCAAACCTCATTGAAAGAGGAAGGAATCATCTTCTCTTTCCTCAGCTGCAAGCAAACGTGCAGTGCATACTATTGGACCAATGGACAATGATTTATGTGATTGTAACAAATAATCTTTCCAGGCTTGATTATGAACTCTGGTACCCACTTCTTAGTAGGGTAAACCAGCTCCCCAGAGGTTAGGGGATGATCACACCTTGGCGTCAGAGGACAACCAAACTACTACAATACCTCGCAACAAAACGCTGGGAGGTCATTTGGGATTTACTATTTACACCTGGTTTTGAGCATTCCTCTTCACTTTCACATAGGACCTCTCTAATTCCTTCGTCAACTCCAAACCCAGATTACCTGATGTTTCCACTCGTAAACCATAATAGTTTAATCCTTTTATCTTCCTGTAGTTTTAAGGTTCTCATCTATAATACCGTCATGAAGAGGAAAAAGGTGTTCCACATGGTAGTCTTATGGTTACTTTTGACATTGCTATTAATGGTCTACTTTATTCTCTCCTGAGGGAGTTTCCATCACCCTCTTTGCATCCCCACTGCTTACATCAACAGCATTCTGCTTACAAATGACTGTTGATGCGGTATCTACCTGAGCTCATATGAGGGGATATTGTTATTCTGTTACCAAAATTATGGTTATGCACTTTTGCAGGCCAACAGGTTTTAACCTCCTCATGCTTAAATGACTAATATTGAATTTGTCGCATAATTCAAGTTCTTGTGTGTAACCATCAATTCTAAATTGACATAGTTACCCAATGTACACAACTCTAAAGTTCAATGTTTGAAAGCTCTTGACCTTTTAAAAGTTCCACCTCATACATCCTTGGGGAAACTGTATACTGCCCTTGTACAATCTGGATTAGAATTTGAGTGCCAAGTTTACACTTCAGGCAGGTTCCTCATTAAGTTTAAAGTTACTAAACATCCAAAATTTTGGGAGTCTAGTTGTGGTAGTGGGTCATGGAAACCTGGCACTACAACTCCTTTGTATTAACTAGGGTGCCTGAAGGGAGATGTAAGGAGATAAGATACACTTACAAACTTTATTAAACATTCAATCCCCAACAGTGAATATAGGATGTATAAATGAAGATATGCTGAAGTAATATAGTTTGAAGTTTAGAAAATATGATTCACAAAAAAAAACATACTACATAATTTACAAATCAATAGATTGGGGATTGAATACAAAAAAAATTGTAACCTAGAAAATACTATATACACAAAGCAACATCTCTAATACTCATATGTATTGTATTTACACAACTCTGTAAAAAAAGAAAAATAACAACAGATGACAAAAAAAAACAAACACTGGGGCTTTTCTTATAGTTACAGCCGGCATTATGGGTGTTTTATACATTGCCCTGGGTCTTTTGTCCCGAATTCAGGGCCCCAAGTTCATTCTTTCCCTCTCTCTTTAGAGCACCGGACACACGGTACCAGCTGACTCAGAATCGAGCTTAGGGAAATAAAACACAATTTTCACCTGAGTAGCAAAGTGAAGAAATGTAAAAAAATTAACCACAATTCTACTCGCTCTATTTTTACCTACGGCGAAGCACCAGGTCTAGGCATCTTTTTTTTTCAAAAGGAGTAAAGTTTTATTTTACCGATTTAGAGCCATGAAATGGGACACATGGTTATTCACCCTGGAGATTTCAAATCTGCAATCGGATTTGGCGCTAAGTAGCGCCATCTAGTGGCAGAATCTTCATTTAGCCATTCAAAGGCACTTGCAAGTGATTTGAACAATGGGAAACAATCAATGCAATAATCATTTATCATCTTATCACAAAATGCTGCAAGTCATTGGAGGGACTTTCCCTCTTGTTCTATTAATTTCCATTACTTTATGATTACTCTTTGTTTAAAGTCCATTAAATGCCCGCTCAACTATGCGATCATCCACATAGCTGTAATCTTGTCCAGTTCTTGAGCAAGTCATATGTTTATGATCACTCACAAGGCAGCTAATGTCCAAAAACAAAAATTCACTATACCCTACAATTGCATTTTCTTCTTTTTTTTAAGCTGAACAATCCTTAGCCTAGGGAAGAAGAAATAGAATCAAATATTGTCTATGATGGATTTCCATTAAGACTCCAGCAAATATCCCTCTCCTCCATCTTGCGATGACCACTAATGAAACAAATGATGCGAATTAGGTACATTCACAGGTGAGTAAATGGAAACTACCTAACCAACACAGTCATCCAGTGACGCTTTTCGTACATCATGGCACTCAAATTATATGTCCATTGACCGGCCTGCAAAGGAGATAGGTTCAAAATTATGACAATTTGGGGTGGCTGGGATTAAGGTAACCGGCTTTAGTGGATGTTTTTGTATACTTCCATATCATTTATCCCATTTCTTCTCCTAAATTTAGGTATATCAGCTTGCCCCACCAGGTGCTGTTTTTGAGACGTTTCTTTTGGGCTTTGAAAAGGCTTACTTATATTTATTATTGGGTCTAAAGCCCCTTTTTTCAACTATAGTACTATACAGATATGATGAAAAATATTGTGTGACATAGCAAGAGAAAAGGAAGGTGGAACAAAGAATAGTAAAAAAAATAAGATGAGGAATGCTATAGCAACCATTATCAACTGTAAGTGCCAGGGATTCTAAGACTAGGAACTAAATTGTGTTTTAAAAATATAAATGAAGTTGTTGAATAATTTTGTATGCTACAATGACTGTAGAGTGATTTCCAAATTTAGAATAGAAATGTACGTAAATTTGGGATGTATGTAGCTTTAGACCTTACTAATTTGTAAATAAGATTAACCTTTGTGTGTAAGTTAAGATTAACCTTTGTGTGTAAGTTTTGTCATATAATATTTTGTGATCTCTTATATATGTAGGGTAAGGGGTCTTAGAAGAGGGCAGTTTATGTTGTTATTCCATTCTCGCTGAATTGGTCTGAACAAAAGTTTACATTCCATTTTGGATTCAGAAACTTAATTGTATTTCCCTTTGTCTAAAAGGTTTCAGGTAAAAATATGTACATATTTTTTCAGGTAGCAAAGAAGTCTAGATTTACAATTTGAATATTTAGCTATTTAGTTGTGTTCATCAATGACCTCGGCCCCAGAAAATGCCAAATTTGTGATTTATTCACTGAAAAGATCTTGAGCTTTACTATTATAACCAAAATCGGTAATTCAATAGATATTAATTAACAATGTCTAAAAGGTATGTTTTTAGAAACTAAGTTGTATACATATAGCTTTTAATACATTTTATAGTTGTTCACTTATTTGGGGCAGCAGGGACTTCTTCAGATGTAAGTTCTCAATGAGATGTCTATTGAGGCTTCTGTTTTTCACCAAACTTCTGCTAATTTCCAATGATCGTTCAAATTATTGGCATTAAGATACTATATTAAGTAAATCTTATTAAAACAAATAATATTGTTAATTTATGTAGCAATAGATATATGTACAAGACTTTTTTTTATGGATTATGTATGAATTTAAAAAATAAATTTGAAATTGTAGCATACATAAAATTTATGTCTAATTATTGGTATGTTGTCATACTTTTGTGTATTTCAGCAATCAAGCTTTGATCAAATTATGATAATCCTTGAAATGTACGAGTTTTTAAGATCTTAATTGCTGTTTTATCGCTCCCCAGGGGTAGATGACCGCTTGGAAGATTAAGGGAGAAGGCCTTTGGATCCTACAGACTGTGTTCTAGAGCCCTGTGAACGTTACCCCAATTAAGTGGGGTGGCACTTTCTGTGATTCTGTCCTGAGGGACCAGGTTAGACTGGAGGGAGGCTGTTGCATGCTGTTGGAATTTTATAGCATCCCTTTGGGCTAATGGTCCATGTAACAGTTGAAGTGGTTCTATTGCAGCTTAACCTCGCTTGGAATACATACAAGTGTGGTGGTTGTGTCATATCCACCCGAGAATGACTGCCCCCCTCCAAAACTCTTCTCTTGCCCTACTGAGGGCTAGAGATGATAAAACGCAGCCTTTCCTGCTCGGTGATAATACCTTAGAATTCTCTGAAGAAAAATAGACTACTCAGAGGGAGGAATTCATGGTAGCCCCCCCCTCCCCTGACGGGTCTCAGCGCCCCGTCCGGCCCCAGCTTAGCCTCTTTTCCCCTTTCTGCTAACAACCCTTTAGCCTTATCTGGCAATTTCTTTCCCAACTCTACTACTCCCTCTCTTCAAAGTCTTTGTTTCGATGGGATTGGACTTCTCTAACTCGCGTTCGAGCCTGTGCTAGTTCCGGTCGGCCAGAGGTCTGATTCTCGGGATTCTGTCCTGCTTGAAACCCCCCCCATCAACACCTGCGGAATATTGGCCCCGTAAGGGGCGCGGCGATTTGCCATCCTGGCCGCCGTGCTGACGGGACTCAGCGCCCCGTCCGGCCCCAGCTTAGCCTCTCTTGCTTCCTTCAAAACACTTGTTTCCTCTCTTTTCATACAACCTCTCCCACAACTTTCTCTGGTCAGCCTCTAATTTCACAGGGTAGATGCTGACCTTCTTATCAAGCCAACCGTCCCGGATTGGGGCTGAGGGGGGAGGGAACAATGTTCCATAACCCCTGAGCTCCGGTTCGGGATGGGGGTTTTTAACAACCTGCTTCATCCCCACCCATACCTTCCTCACATCCCTTTTCCTCTCCTCTTCACATTCTATCCATTTTTACGCCGTGTCTAAGGTGGAGCCGCCATGCCGAGGTGATGAGCTATTGCGTCCCGTAGCACAAATAGGGTCACCATGCCCAATGATGAAAATAAAAAAAAACAACCCCCAACTTCCCCAAGAACATCAACGGAGCCGCCCTCGGGCAGCTCCACCGAGAAAATGGAGGTCCCTCCCCCTTGTGCTTGCGCAGGGGACCCTCCATACCTCTTTAACTGGAGAGGAGGCTTACTCCTCTCCTACGCCTACGGGTGTAGGGGACTCCCCCTCACCCCCTTCTCTGGAGGTGCTTTCGGACACCCCTAATTCCAGTGGCAGTCCCTCCTTTGCTTCCTAAGGGGACTGCCAAGAAAGCCAGCATGCAGCCCATTGCCGACCGCCCCTCGTGTAAGCGGCTCGGTAGGGCAAACCACCTTAGGGGGGAGAGGGAAGCCAGGCTCCTTCGGTCGCGTCCCTCGAAAGACCTGCTGGCAAGAATATTAAACCTTGCCGGGGTCAAGGCCTGTGCCTCCCCACAAAAGACTCATGACGCTGCCAAGGGGATCTGCGATGTCCTGGGAGGGGATGGCCAACTGAAGGCCCCTCCTGTGATAGGCATGGTCCTTGAGAAAACCCAGCCTCAGACGGTAGGGTCTTCCATGGGGGGAAATCCGAGCTCGGCGCCAAATACCGAACCCGAATCCGCCCCTATTCAAGGTCCTCCTAAAACGGCTGTGGATTCTGAGGCAGTACAAGGAGGGGAGGGATCTCCTCCGGATGGTGCCCCTGCGACGACCAGGACCTTCTCCATTTCGGAGAAGGACCTGGCTGAGGCCGGTCCATCTGGCCTAGGGGCTTCCTGCGGAGGTGAGAATGGGGTTCATTCCCCGCCCTCCTATCCTAAAAAGAAAAAGAAGACAAGAAAGACTAAGAAGACTCGGGGCTCCTCTCCATCCGCGGGGGCTACGGGGACGGATGGGTCTGCTGCCACTTTGGCAAGCGACCAAGCCCAGATCGACGCATCCGGCCCCTCTGCCCCCCGGGTACGGAGCTCCTGACCATGACAAAGAGCAAAAATGCACAAGGCGGAGCCTCGATGACATCGGGGCCCCTCATTCAGAGGTTACCTGGCGTTTTCGAGCCCGCTGGCTTCAAACGCTTCCTCGTTATTCGCTCCACTGATGGCACCATGTTGTCCAAGGGCAACATGATCCATCAGAGGAGAGGATTAGCTAGTGCAATTGGTAGAGAGCCGAAGGTAACCCGTTTCTCGGACTAGAGCCTTCTGGCAAATGCGGCGAATCCCGCCGAGGCGGCCAAGATAAGTGCTCTTCGGCCACTTCAGGCACCCCGGTGATTGTGACGCTGCACTCTACCATGAACTTTGTGAAAGGAGTAGTTTATGCGAAGGAACTCGTTGACTACTCCATTGAGGACATCACCCTAGAGCTGGCTGACCATGGGGCGGTCAAGGTCGAACGTGTGATGAGAAAACAGGAAGGGGCCTCGAGACCCACCCCTACACTCTTTGTCACGTTCGACTGTGACAAGCTCCCTGAGTCGGTGCGTGCTGGTTGGTACCGCTACCGCGTGAAGGCATTCGTGCCACTGCCGCGGCGGTGCTATTACTGTCACCGCTTCGTCCATACGAATCGCTCATGTCGACGTGCAAAGTTGGGGTCACCCGAAGTCTGTGTAAATTGCTCCAAGGTCGCACACGATAAGTCCAAATCGTGTGTGGCCAAGTGTCTCAATTGCGGAGAGCCGCACCCTGCTTCTTCGAAGCAATGTGGTGCATATCTCCTTGAGAAAGAAATCCTGGCCGTTCAGGCCCAGGATTGACTCTCACTCCGCGAGGCAAAGGAGTTGGTCCTGGCGCGCCCGGCTCTGCCTGCGACGTCATATGCCTCAATAGTTAGAAAGGCACCTCTGCTCCTGGCCCAGCCAGGTCAACGAGCACGGTTGTTTCCGCGCCCATTCGGAGCCCTTCTGCGGGCTCTACCCAACCTGGGCGCTCCACTGGTAAAGCTGGCGGCAAAAAGGGTTCATACCCTGCCCCGGCGTGACCGTTTCCCGTAAGGCGAAACGGCCACGCGCCTCCACCGAGTCGTTAGACTCACAGGAGGCAACACCCTTGAAGATGGTCGCTAGGCCATCTTCCGGGGTTCCTAAGCTGTTCCCCGAAAGGAGGACAGCAACAAAGGTGCTTCGGCCCCTTCGCCCACGCCCCGGGGTAGAGCGAGTGGCTCGGAGACGGTGGTTCCTCGAAAACAGGGCCCCCCGCCTCTGAAGCCGCAACGCCTGCCTAAGGTTTCGAGGCGGAGGGAGGAAAAGACTTGCAAGGCGAGCCCAACCTCCCCCAATAAGCCCTCGAAGGCGACAGCGCCCGGGAAGCATACGGCCATTCCCGTGAGGGTCTTAAGTTCGAGGAGGGCCCCCGCGTCTCCGAGCTAGGCCTGGAGGGCATATTCCTTTAATGGAATTTGCGTGGACTCCGGGCCAACTGGGAGGAGCTGCGGAGGCTCGTCTCATCCCGTTCCCCGTTAGCTATCTTTTTGCAGGAGACCATGCTAGGCGCGTGCCCCCTTCCCGCCCTTAAGGGGTATAAGTTTCTTGCGACCCCACCACCGCGGGATGGCCGGGCTGGAGGATGCGCGGTTTACACCCGGCATGATGTCTCCGTTCTTCCTTTGTCTTTAGATACCTCCTTCAGGCAGTGGCTGTGCAGCTGCACCTGGTTGGAGGTATACTCTGATTTCTTCGTACATTCCACCGTCAGCTGACTTCGACGCGGTGGACTTCCGCCGCGTCGTGGCACGGTTGCCGAGGCCTTATCTCTTGCTTGGAGATCTGAACGGCAGGCATCCTCTCTGGGAAAACTACTCCATAAATCCCAGGGGACAAGTCCTTGCCGATCTGATCGAAGAGCTTGAGATGGGTGTCCTAAACGTGGATGAGTTTACGCATCACTGTCCGAGAACCGCTTCATTTTCTTGCCTCGACCTATCTTTGTGCTCTTGGGATGCACAGCCTGATTTTGATTGGGAGGTGGTCAATGACCTCCATGGTAGTGATCACTTTCCCATTCAAGTATAATTTTCAGGGCAACTGCCGCCTGAGGGACCACCTCGGTGGTGCTTGGCGCGGGCGCGGTGGCCTGCATTTCAGGAAATGACTGAATTCTCTATCTCAGTCGAGGAGTTTAGGTCGGTAGATGAGGCCGTTGAGTTCTTCTCCGGCAACCTCATCGCCATGGGCCTGACTACTATTCCTAGGACGTCTGGCTGTTTTGCACGCCGACCACTCAAATGGTGGTTGGCCGAGTGTGAGACGGCCCCCAAACTGAAGCGTTATGCCTACATGCGCTATAAGCGCCGCCCGAACGATTTCACTGTCGCTGAATTTCGTCGTGCTAGGGCTAGGTTCTGGTATATTTCGAAGCACGCCCGCCGCTCTTCTTGGCGGGCATACGTGTCTTCACTTAACGGGAAGACCCCTTTAGCCGAGGTGTGGAAGCGAATCAAAAGGATTCGGGGCAAGTTCTCGCAGGACCCCCCCTCCTGTTCTCCAGGAGAATGGAACCCACGTCCGTGGCGGAATCCTTAGCGACCGCTTTTTCCGCATTCTCTAGCCGTCATGATGCTCCGCCAGCATTCAATGCACGTCGTGATGTCGCGGAAGGCCTGTGCTAGACTTTACCTCCAGAGGCGGAGAACCCTTCAACGACAAGTTTACTGTAAGCGAGTTGCGTTCCGCTCTCGCTTCGTGCGCGGACACCGCCCATGGTCCGGACGATGTCCCGTACCCCATGCTTCGACACCTGGGTGAGCGAGGCATGGCCTTTCTGTTAGATTTGTTCAACAGGATCTGGGTGGGTCTTCTCCCAGACTCCTGGCGAATCGCACCTGTGCTCGCCTTTCGCAAGCCGGGGAGAGATCACTCTACTCCGACCGGTTTCCGCCCAATCTCTCTAACTTCTTGCGTGTGCAAGTTGATGGAGAAATTGGTAAATGTTAGATTAGCCTATTTCCTGGACAGCGGAGGCCATCTGTCTTCTGCACAGTGCGGCTTCCGTAAGTTCCACTCCACGTCGGATGCTCTGCTCCGACTGGAAAATGCCGTCTGCGAGGCTTTCCTTCGCAGACAGCACTACGCCATGGTGTTTTTCGATCTAGAGAAGGCCTATGATACCGCATGGCGATACGGTATCAGGGAGACTCTCCACACGATGGGGGCGAGGGAACGCCTCCCAATGTTTATATCTGAATTTTTTCGAGATCGTCGATTCCGCGTACGGGTAGGGCGAGCCTTCTCCGGCCCAAAGGAGCAGGAAGAGGGTGTTCCGCAGGGAAGTGTCCTCAGTGTCACACTCTTTGCCCTGAGCATCAACGGCATCACCTCAGTGCTGCCGGAAGATGTTCTCGCTACGCTCTACGTGGAC
This sequence comes from Ceratothoa steindachneri, assembly GCA_963969495.1. Taxonomy (NCBI): domain Eukaryota; kingdom Metazoa; phylum Arthropoda; class Malacostraca; order Isopoda; family Cymothoidae; genus Ceratothoa; species Ceratothoa steindachneri. Next base: position 33,561,001 of record OZ018330.1, on the reverse strand, counting down.
GACCTTTCGATCTCTTTGGGCGCGGCCCAGATGCCAACTCTGGAGCGTCGACTCCAACAGTCATTGCACCGCGTCTCTCGCTATGCTGAAGCGCACAGGTTTCATTTTTTTTAGCCAAGACTAAGGTGGTGCACTTCTGCTGCCATCCACGGCTTCACCCCGAACCAGATTCGTTTCTTAATGGGGTGAGCCTGGATGTGGTTGAGTGGCACCGTTTCCTTGGTCTTGTATTCGACCGACGCCTCTCCTGGGAGGCTCATATTCGCAGCCTTAAGGTCTCTTGTACCTGCGCCATGGACATTCTCCGTTCCGTGACGTTCAGCGCTTGGGGTGCTAATAGGGCTAATGCACTATTTTTTTATCGATCCTTTGTTCGTTCGAAGCTCGACTACGGATGCGAGTTTTATGCATCCGCAGCCGAGCGTTTATTGCGCTAGGGGAATTCGATCCACCACACCGGCCTTCGCTTTTCGACTGGTGCCTTCCGCACTTTCCCCATTGAGAGCGTATTGGTCTTCACTGGGGAGATGCCACTCGTTCTGCGCCGTGTGCAGTGCATCGCTCGCCTGTACACGCGAGCCCGGCGTCTCCCTCAGTTGCCAACAGCTCTCACTGCATCCGCAGCTGATCTCGATGGTGCCTATGCCGCCGAGAGACGCCAGTCATACCCTAAGCCCTTAGGGTTTAGGGCCAGGAAACTCCTTCGAGAGCTAGATATAGCTCTCGGGCTGGTGGCGCCCCTGGTTCTGCACAGGATGCCACACTGGAGGGTACCACATTTGGCTATTTGTCGCCACGCCTCTGCTCTCAAAGCTTGTACTGCGCCGGGAGTATTGCGTTCGACCTTTTTGGAGCACACATCGTCTCACGCTGGAACCGTGCCAGTGTATACGGATGGCTCAAAGTCCCAAGAGGGGGTCGGCTTCCATGCCGTATCCCCTCTGTTTGAAGTCAGTGGGGCTCTACCAGGCGCTGCGTCTGTCTTCACGGCCGAGCTGGTGGCAATACACCACTCGGTACGGGAGATTACGCCACGTGCCCGTTTCGGAGACGGATTGTGATCTATAGCGACTCACAAAGCGCCCTGAGTGCTCTCGGGGCATTGGAATCTCCGCATCCCCTGGTTCGCGATATCCGTGACGCCACGGTTTTGGCGAGCCGGGTGGATGTCGAGATTATCTTCTGCTGGGTTCCTGGACATGTAGGAATTGCGGGGAATGAGCGCGCCAAAGAGTCTGCGAGGACTCTGCGACCGGACCAGCGTTTCGCTCTTCCTCACACCGACTACATGACAGGAATACGGGCAGCTCTTCGGACTGCTTGGCAAAGATGGGAGACGGTCGAAGGGAACTTAAAGTTGCGTGCCATTGCGCCGCGACTGTTCCCATGGACCTATCCCCCAATGCCACGGCGGCTTCAGGTTGCTTTCTGTCGTCTTCGAATCGGACACACTCGTGTGACGCATCGCTATTTGATGGAGCGCTCGCCTGCACCCTATTGCAACGACTGCGTCGTCCCCCAGACTGTTCGGCACATTCTTGTCGAATGTCCCAGTCTGGGTGATCTTCGCGCACGATACCTGTCCCGGTACCGGGATGGGCGGGGTCGCTACCGCCTGTCCCTTGTACTCGGGGCAGATTCGTGCACATTGACTTGTGGACTTATTGACTTCTTGGGGGAGGCTGGCCGGCCTTCTCCCTATTATTTAAGCAAGGTTTGTTTTTTGTTTTGTTTTGTTTTTTGCATTTGTTTTTTTTTTGTTTTGTTTTTCCTTTGGTTTCACGCTCCTGCTCCGTGGTGACCTCTCCCTGACGCACCAGCTTGCTTCCTTTCCCCCTTTTTGGGGTGTTTTTTTTTCTCTTCAATTTTATTTTAAAGTAGCCTAGAACTAGGTCAGTTTTAATACGGTTACTAATGCCAAAGTAGGCAGTCGCCAGATGAGCTCTTAAAAAAAAACTAAAAAACAAAACAAAAATAGTCCTACTTGACCTTTTCTTTTAAGGAGAGGAGGTCGGTTAGTGAACCCGCTTCTCTCCATCCTCCTGCCTGACGGACTGGCCTCAGTAATATTCTTCTCTGAAATGGAGAATGACTTGGATATTAAATGGGCACCATTCCTGGCAGGAGGTCCCTCTCATTGTTTGCACTGAGTCCGGGTTCGCCCCCATCGAAGATCCTGCCATCTGGGGCGAGGTCACCTCCTGAGCGATGTCGAGCTTAGGGGGTCCTCCATGTTATCTCCCCACCCAACGTATACCGAACCCCAATCGAGGACTCCACACAGTCTTTTTGGACGGCGAGAGAACCTCCACCGAGAAAGAAAGTAGTTCAGGCACGCCACCCCCTTGTAAACTCTAGCTGCATGATTTTAGGAGGCACGGCCCGACAGACTTTAGTATCCTTTGCCACCCTAAGAGGGTTGACCTTATCGAGGCGCTTCTGTTTTCTTGGAGGCCCCCTGTGAGAGGAAAGGAGGGAAACGCCTATGGTGAAGAGATGGAGTTGTACATGAGCGGCTTTAAAGAAGAGGGCTAGGTTAAAGTCACCTCACCCGTAGGCATATGAGAGGGGTAAACCTTTTCGCTAGAAGAAAGCTGGAGGGGGCCTTAAAAATGTGTAGAGGGCGGCCACCTTTTCTCCAAAAGATTTCAAAGGGGAACCCCCCTTTGCCGCATATAAATGGTGACAGTGGAGTTCCTCTACCGGTTGAAGAGTTGTCTCGATTTCGTTCGTTCTCCCTGACACCTAGGGAGAGTGAGGCCGCACTTGGAGCAGAGTTGCCAGAAACATTTTTACCAAAGTATCATAACAATTCTTCCCCATTCCCCCAATACTACACTAGAAAAAAATATATATTACTTTTAGTATTGTTTGAAGATTTCTTAAACTTTTGTATTAATTAACTTAATATCTCTTCAGCTTCTTCTTCTTGAACATCTTGCTCGTTTTTTTCTGTTTTCTGATAAATCTCCTCTCCAAAATCACTTTAATTCTAAGAATAAAATCTAGAAGTCCAAGGCACATTCTATTCCTAAGTTTAGTCTTTGTTGATGTCGCTCTTGAAAATACCCTTCCTACATTTGAATTGCTTATTGGTAAACTATAACTGTAAAGCAATTGTTGCTAAATCTCTTAATACAGGGTTTCCAATTGCATCTTTAGTGTTAAAAATATAGCACCAAAATAATGCTCCATCCCTTGGAAGCTCAGATCCAGAGGGAAAAACATCTTTCCATTGGATGTTAAGTATTTGTCTGATTTTCAAGAATATGCAATTTAGACTGGTTTGCGTTCTAAAGGTAGATCAGAAAAGGAGGACGAGCTAGATTAAGGCAAATGTTGGGTGAAGAGTTATTAATCTTTTTCAAGGTTGCATAATTAGAGGGGATTCGGTTCTGAAATCCTTTACAAAAAATCTTGAGAAAGTTATGATACTTATGATAGATATCCTGTAGAACTTCTGATGATATCACACTACTTTTACTTGTCAGTTTATTTAAAAAGACAACCCAAGTTAACCCTCTCAATAGGCAAGTAAATATTTTTAGAATCCATATCAGATTCGAGATTCGCATTTTGTGGATAAATTATTATTATTAGCATAGTAAGAGTAAAATCTTCAAGTTCTTTCAATAATTTATCATGATCATCTTGTTCACTTTAAAAGAGCAAATTCCATTCGTCCAAATTCTGCAAAAATTGGCATTACAAATATGAGATACAGCTATAGCGTACGAGAACGGTCGCGTCGTCAGGAGGCCTCGTCGGTACTCGGCCTTATAATCTCAAAATAGTAAAAAGTGGGGGGGGGGAGTGTTATAGCAATGCCTCTGGGCATTCCTATAATAAAAACCTACTGGGAAACCTAAATACATATCATCATTTCATATGTATAAAATTCAATTCTTTTTTTCATTTAAATAATTCATGCAATCCTTTAACTTTGTTAATTTAATCATTCATTTATTTTACTTAACTTTGTCAATTTAAACTTTCAATTAATTTACTTCAACTTTTGTAAATTAAATCATTTTATGTTAAACTTAATAATTAATTCATTCATTTATTTTCTTGTCAATTCAATTAACATATACTGTTCCAAACAACATATCTTAAATTTCACACGGAAACAAACAAACACACGTTCCCAGCTCGATCAAAAGAGTACGCTATGCTGCCCACTCGACACTCTGCTTTCTTCGTATAAAGCCCCAATTCAGTCCATTATAGATACTACATATATACTCTAAATTGCTACACTATATCAAAGATACTCCATATTATTTACTCTATATTATATACTATATTATTCACCATATGATTCCACCATATTAATTTCACATACTTCAATTCTCTTCGCATCTTTTTACTGTAAATCATATGTTAAAATATCTTACATTATATACCTAACCTACTTATCTCATTATGCATTCGTTGATTTTATGAATATATTTATATTTGTGTAATTGTCTTTCTTAACGCCCAAGTCTTTATTCCAAAATTTATTTCGCTGTCGCCTTTAGGCCTAAAGCTAACGGCCGACATCTTCGATCAAACAAAATTTATGGTCACGGTTTTCGAAACGCTATCTAGGCTGATTTATTAACCGAAGATAAATCACATTGATAACCATACACTATACAGCTCATTTACTGGATCCGAGTACATTTTGTTGAGTTCTCTTGCAAGATATTTATCACAGATTGAGAAAGCAAGCTGAAAATTAAGTTTTAAAGAATCTCAATTATTAAGGATTCTCTTGACGCAGTTGCTTCTTGCCAGCCATCTAGTTGAAGAGAGTGTAATCAACTGTAATGGATCCTTCCCATCATTTATTGTCCTATATAGATCCATATAAGATTTTCTTCTTAAAGCAGACCGAAGAAACCAATTATATGCATCTAATCATATAATCTAAGCTAGATGGTAGATGCTCATAGGCATGTGGACACACTAAGTTAAGCGAATGACAGATGTATTTAATTAAAATTAGGTTGATTTTTTCTCCGGAGATTAGATGTTCCATCAGTCCCAATAGCAAAGCAATTTCCTAAGTTAATTCATACTTTATTGAAAAAAGTCTCACATGCTTATACAATGTGGTTTGGTTTTAAAGAAAAACAAGGTGGCAGCCGCCCAATCCTAATGGATTCTTAATGGCAGCACTGTTAAAACGGGTTCGCCCGAAAAAAAGTGAGAAGGGGCGTAGGAGACACTCAATAAAAATGGAGAAAAGCAAAGGATTAGAAGAAAACATTACAACACACAGAGGCGCACACTTAAATTACGGGCATACAGCACACATTTTAAAAACAAAGGCGGCTGGGGTAATAAACAAATGACATGCAGCAGCTGAAGGGGAGGGCACAGGATAAAATATAAAACAATAAACCTAAACACAAAATTGGAAAATTTATAAAAAGGATAAAACGCCACTCGATGATAGAAATGTAAAGAGGGACGACGACCGAAGGGAGTCCTGTTAAAATAAAGCGAAGTCGAGTAGGGAAGGCGACGCCAGAAAGGGTAGGGAAGAAAGGCGGGGACAAACTACTAAAATGTGAGCCACAAACAGCTCGCCACCGGAAAAGGGACAACCAGGGGAAACTCGGCCTCCACGCGAAACTAAATAGCCATGGGTGAGTCACGTGTGCACAATTCGCAACCGGCAAAGAACAAACTCCCAAGACCGGAGTCGCTGAGAGTTAGAGGACCAGGAACGGACAGAGTTTAATAAGGGACAGCTTAGAAGAAAGGAGCGAATCCCACTCTCTCTGCCACAAACAAAACACATACACCCTGATTACGGGGTAGGAATTCCTAAAGGGCAGAGGGGCTGCACCCGGCCCCTCGAGGGCGGCTGAGCTAGGCCAGCCGCCTCGTTGCCCGGGAGCCCAACAGAACGCCACACTGTAACGGGAGGCATTTCTTACCAGCCAGGAGCGAATCCGTAAAACCAACGGGTGTGAGGACGTAAAAGAACAAACCGCCTCCAAAGCGGGCCGGAAATCGCTAAAAACAATAAAATCAAATTAAAAGCCAAAAGAATGGCCGTCAACTCGGAGGTAAAAAGGGGTGCTACAGGACGGAAGGCGGACCGAAGAGAATCCGTAGAGGACAGCGTGGCTGCCTCAGCACCGAAGTCCGACTTCGAGCCGTCAGTATAGATGGGACGCCGGTGAGCATGAGAACACGCATGTTATGTTCAAGAAACGGGTATAGGGTCTTACAAAAGTACATCTATATAAATAGTTATTTCATATACTTAAAACAATACAAAAATTCAACCACTCAGGATTGGTATACATTTAATCGTCATACTTATGTTCATTTTTGGAATAACAGCCTTAGCATTAACAAATTGTCCAATGTACTGTAATAATTGTCCACTCCGCGCCATAATAGATTTAAAAGGTTACTAACCTTCTAACCGTTTGCACATAAACACAGCTGAAATCCATTTTCCGAATTTTTAGGTACAGTAGAGAGTAGACTAGAGTACGAGGATAGTTAGAGTTCTGTACCCCAAGAAATCATCGTAAAAAGAACAATAATACAAAGTAGTCTCGACCCATTCTTCACTAACAATAGTGGCGAAGATATCAAGGCCACGCTAACCAAACATAAAAAATGGGCGAAGGTTTCCAGGGTGGAAAAATTCAGTAAGAATATAGTAAAAGTAATTTTAGAGAAAGGAGAGACTTCTTGGGTTCTACCTTCGAATAGTCCCTGAGCAGGTCGAGGCGGAAGAATTTATAAATCTGGAAAGCTGCTTCCGTTGCCTTGTCGTGGAGAAACGCACCACAAAGGAATGTACGGCGCCCGACCTCACTTGCTCCGAGTGCTCAAAAATTGGTCACGGATGGAAAGAGTGCACGTCGGAAAAAACAAGATGCGTGAACTGCGGAGGGGACCTGTCTGCAAAGAAGCTCTTAGGAAAAAACAGCAAAAGGATGTAAAGAAAAAGACACACGTCGAAGCAGCGGCGATGACTACAACGACCGTTAATGGAACCGCCGCCGCCGCGAAGCTAGTGATGCCAAGTGAAAGCAAAGAAATAATGACGGTCATTGTTGCTCATTTGGCGAACCTAGCCAACCCCGGCACCTTTTCGGATGCATTCAACCGTCTCGTACAAAAGAACGGGGTTGAGAAAAAGCTGTGGTTCCCGCCCAACCCCGCATCGCAGGAAATATTAAATATTCAGTTTTGTCGACGACGAACAACATAAATACCCAAACAGAAAAGATGAAGATCCAAAAAGCCAACAAAAACACACAGGAAGAAACAACCACGCAGGAAGAAGAAACGGAAACTCCAAAAGGAACCCGAAGAAAAAACGACAAAGAAAAAAGAAGAAGACCAAAGTGAGACTAGAAATAGAGAAGGAAGAGAGTAAAGAAATGGAAAAAAGCTCAGAAGAAGATGAAAACGAAATCCTAGGCTATACTGGAGTACCCCGCACGGAGAAAAGGGATATCCTACTCCAGGGTTTCTTCTTCGACGCCCAGGATGTGAATCTCAAAGTCTTCAGCGCTTCTGTATGCAGACCCCCAAAGGGAAACGTAGAAAAACTGCTCGAAGGCATCTACCGTGGCGACTTACTTGCTTACTGCTTTGGGAAGTCCATCGCGTTCGATGATGACGGATGTTCTCAGGACGGTCTCCGATGGCCACACTGACGACCACACTCAGGGCACCGAAGGTCTGGCACCAGCGGCGGAGGATGCCGGAGCGCCCTCTCATGGCATTGTTGACGACGTTCGCTTCGCCGTCTGGTCCGTTGTTCCTCAAAGTAGCCAGCACCACGATAACAGGCAGCGCGCCACCCACCCTTGTCAGCGGCTAGGGCTTCGAGATGGTCTAGGTAGATGTTGAAGTTTTTCAGTGCCCCTTTAGCTTGGTTCTTGTACCTCTTTTTCGGGCCGCCGCCATGGGAGCGTCTCCCCTCCAACAGCTGCGCATAAAGGGTACGCCTTGGCAGGCGATCAGCGGGCATTCGAAGTACATGCCCCAGCCATCGCATACATCTGGCAAAGAGAATGCACTCGATGTTTGGTACACCAGCGCGCTCCAGCATATCAGTATGAGGCACACGATCTTGCCAAGTAAGATTGAGGATCCTCTTAATGCACTGCACACGGAAGGCTTCCAGTATAGAATGACTGTTTCACTCCCATACAGCAGCACGCTAAGGCACACAGCTTTACACACGGCGACCTTCGTTGTAAGTCTAAGGTTGTGGTTTTGTATCACCCACCTGCGGATCCCACCAAAAGATGCTGATGCCTTGTTGATTCTTCGGTTGACCTCCTCATCAACAGAACAGTCAGCCCACAGTAAACTACCAAGGTAATTGAACTGGGCAGAGGTCTTAAGCTCAGCTCCAGCGACATTCATTACGGGCCCTACTTGGGGGGGGGGCAACACCGGACCACTGGTACATCACCTCAGTTTTGTCAGAGTTGATGACGAGCCCAAGAGTGCTGTAGATGTCTGTGATGGTGTTCAGTGCTTGCTGTAGGTCTTCAGGGCAGTGGGAGAGAAGTACGCAGTCACCCGCGTACTGGAGTTCAAACAATTCGCCATGCGAGACCTTTGTTCGAGATTGGAGTCGGCGTAGATTGAAGAGGCTCCCATCAAGCCGGTATGTAAGACAAATTCCCCACCCCAGTGGGAATCTCTCATTCACAGGATGGTTGCTACAGCGAGGTAGATGTTAAACATGACAGGAGCAATCACGCAGCCCTGCTTGACACCAAGTTCCACGTTAAATGCCTCTTATTCTTCACCTCCAATGACCGCGCTCGCCCTCATTCCGCCGTGAAAAGCTCGAGCAACCGTGGTGAACTTATAAGGGCGTCTAAACTTCCGCATGACGCGCCACAACATCTCCCGGTTGACTGTGTCAAATGCCTTCGACAGATCTGTAGGGGTGCGAAGATGTATAAGAGAAAAACTTCCTTCCATAGCGAGAATATAAATAGCCCATTAAATTACCAAGTCAAGACGGACTCGCCGTAGCATGACGGCAGAGTGCTGGCATTTGGATTCAAAGACCAGGGATCGAAACTCAAAAAGTCCAAAATTTTTACGAAGAAAATTCACGAAGAAAACGGAAATCGAGGAAAACGATTTCAAGGGCTAACTCATCAAGAAGCAAAGAAGAACTCATCCCATCAAATCGCCAAGAAGAATTAAGAAGAAATCATCACGTGATCAAGAATTTGGAAGGAATCATCACATCGAGATAAATGCAAGTTAATATGAAGATACATCAAGAAAGAAAATTGAAGATCAAGAACTAACCCAGCCAAATTGAAGAAGAAGGAATCTCAGCCAACTAGAATATGGAGTCAGATTACTGGAAGAAATGTTTTAAGGGGCAACTTCAGTCGAGAAATAAATAAATATAATATGCCTTCCCCCCATAACTGGTGACCCTCAAAGGCCGAACAATCTTCTGATCTTCGTTACAACTGCCCCTGCTCTCCTACTAGAGATTAAGAAAAGGTGCTGCAGGGAACTTCAGGAGATGCTATATTACTCATTGATTGAGAGACTTCGCCACGCTCTCCTCAATCCCACAGAATCAAATCCACTCATCCCGCAGACTCGCAGGTTGTAGGAGGGAGAGCTACTAATAATCCTCGATTAAGAAATCCAAGACTAGTCTCTCCCCAATCCTCAAATTAGCTCGGCGTTCTAGAAAGGGACCTGTGTAGGGGTGCGAAGATGTATAAGAGAAAAACTTCCTTCCAAAGCGAGAATATAAATAGCCCATTAAATTACCAAGTCAAGACGGACTCGCCGTAGCGTGACGGCAGAGTGCTGGCATTTCGATTCAAAGACCAGGGATCGAAACTCAAAAAGTCCACAATTTTTACGAAGAAAATTCACGAATAAAACGGAAATCAAGGAAAACGATTTCAAGGGCTAACTCATCAAGAAGCAAAGAAGAACTCATCCCATCAAATCGTAAAGAAGAATTAAGAAGAAATCATCACGTGATCAAGAATTTGGAAGGAATCATCACATCGAGATAAATGCAAGTTAATATGAAGATACATCAAGAAAGAAAATCGAAGATCAAGAACTAACCCAGCCAAATTAAAGAAGAAGGAATCTCAGCCAACTAGAATATGGAGTCAGATTACTGGAAGAAATGTTTCAAAGGGAAACTTCAGTCGAGAAATAAATAAATATAATATGCCCCCCCCCCCTCCCCCCCCCATAGATCAATGAAGGCCAGACACAAGTTCTGATGCTGTTCGCGGCACTTTTCTTGAATTTTTCTGGCCATAAAAATCATGTCTATGGTTCCTTGTTCCCTACGGAATCCACACAATTTCCGGGCACACGTCATCAACGATGTATTTGTTCAGCCGCAGGAGCAACATCTTTGCTAGGACCCTCCCAGCAACAGCCAGGAGCGAGATTCCCCGGTTGTTCCCGCACACAGCTCGGTTGCCATTCTTTTAGTAGATTGATATGATCCTGGCGTCTTTCCATTGCTGTGGTACACGTTCAGCCTGCCACATTGTAGAGATCATTTCGTAGAGACGAAGGTGCAGAGCATCACCACCATGCTTGAGGACCTCAGCAGGGACACCATCAACGCCGGGTGACTTGTTGTTGTTCAAACTACGGATCGCATTCTTGACTTCCTCTAGTGATGGTAGGGTATCCAATTCATGAATAATAGGCCTGTCTGGGATGGCATCAAGCTGAGCGGGGTCACAGGGATTGCGAGTATTGAGAAGATCTCGGTAGCGTTCCCTCCACCGTTCCATCATTTGGATCCGTCTAGTTAGTAGGACTTTCCATCATGGGACCTGATTGGAGCAAGGGAGTGGTTAGCTGGTGCATATACCTGTTTAAGAAAGCTGTAGAAGTTCAGAAGGCCTCCAGAATCCGCAAAACCCTGCAGATCTGCATCAGTCCCAAACCACCAGTCATCTCCCATGCTTCGAACTGTTCTCTGAGCTTCAGCTCGCTTGCTTTTCCACTGTCGCTTCAAGTAGTACGAAGAAGGGGTGTTCATGAAAGAATGATATACCCTGTTCTTTGCTTCCAGAAGCTCCCGTATTCCAACTATACTGTCATCAAACCAGTTTATGTTCCTTCGCTCGGCGTAACCAAGTACCTCATCCACAGCAGCAGATACCGACTGTGCAGAGTGGCCCCAGCTACCCTCTACACAGTCATTGAGTTCTTCAAGGGGGGGGGGGAGCATCAGCTAAATGGTCTGAGATGGCACTATCAAGATCAGTTTTCACAGTTTCATCCTTGAGCAGGGCACAGTTAAGCTTCTTTTTTGCAGGTCGTTTTCTAGTAGCTGGTCGGATGCGAAGGAAGAGAGAGCTACGAACCAGCCGGTGATCCGTCCTGCACTCGGCACCTCGCATGGCACAAGTCAGAAGTACGTCTTGCCGATCACGCTGTCTGACGATCACGTAGTCCAGCATGTGCCATTGCTTAGAGCGAGGGTGCTTCCATGTTCCCTTGTAAATTTTCTTCGTCTTGAAGATGGTGTTGGTGATGACAAGCTGGTTCTGAGAGCAGAGAGAAAGTAGGCGGTGGCCGTTGGCATTCACTTTACCAAATACAGTGCCTGCCAACAACTCCGGCCCATGCCTGGTAGGAGGATCCCACTCGCGCGTTAAAGTCTCCCAGCACCATCAACTTGTCTGAAATCGGTGTATGCTGCAGTTCAGAATCCAGCTGTTCGTAGAAGGTATCTTTGATGTCCTCAGGGCTGTCGAGGGTAGGGGCATATCAGCTGAAGATAGTCGCATGTCGATCCCTTGTGAGAGGAACCCGCATCTTCATGAGACGTGTTGAAACGCCAATAGGTGTGTCCTCAATCAATCGCACAAGGAAATTCTTGACTGCAAAACCGACCCCCTGGAGTCTGCGTTCCTGCATAGGGTATCCTTTCCAGTAGAAGGTGTAACCATCTTGCTCTTCAGTCAGACTGCCATCACCCGGAAGTCTGGTATCTGACAGAGCAACAACGTCGACGTTATATCGGGCCAGTTCCTAGGCGATGAGAGAAGTGCGTCTAGCGGGTCTGTCCGTATGAAGGTTAGAATATAGCATGGTAGGGACGTTCGATGCTGCGACTTTTATATCATATTTATTATTTCGACCACAGAATGGGAATGATCCGACGAGCATGGTTACCCGCCAGGACTGACTTTGAGGCAAGCAATTTTTAGGCAACCTTTTCGACACCTCTCCCCCATTCGGGGGTAAGCAGTGTGGTCCTGAAAAGGGCGGCTTAGTCACGGAGGTTGACGACGGACTCTCCTGCCGCCTCATTCAAGGAGACAACGACCATATACGCCTCCGCCGCCCAAGGTGCAGCTGCCCAACTAAGAGCCAGCCCTCATCCCGGACAAACTCCTGCTACCAGACAGCCATCGCCGCGGGACTTGGTCAGGGCCGGTTTGCTGAGGACATCAAACATGCACTAGATTTGGACGAGTAAGAAGGCGTGCTCACTTTAGACCCGTATCTTGCCTAAGAGGAGAAGATTCCCAGTGGCAAGAGAGGACTCAAGACGATCAGGCTTCATCCTCGGCTGCAGGAGACTGTCGAGACACCAGTCTGCTGGTGCTCGCCTATAGTCGGCCCCCAGTCCTTGTTTTATTTTCGAGGTTATGCTTCAGCTAGCCTTTACCTAAAGAGGTAGCCCTACAAGGCAGCAGGGGGTTGTTGAGGGCTGCCGAGTCTTCGATCTGTCGAAGGTCGCCTAGCGCCTGCCCCCACTGAGTGACGCGCATTTGCCTACATTTTTTTTTTTTTTTATTAAGGGGCTATCTGGTGACTGCCGACTTAGGCATAAGTTACCGTAAACAAACAGCCTAGTTCTAGGCTACTTCAAAAAAATTCAACAGGAAACAACAATAAAAAGAAATAACAATAACAAAGCAATAACAAAAACAACAACAACAACAATAAAACCGGGTTAAATGAAAGGGGAGAAGGCCGGCCTCCCCCAAAAAGTCAATAAGTCCACCAGTCATGGTGCACGCACTCGTCCCGAGTACAAGGGAGAGGCGGTAGCGACCCCGCCCATCCCGGTACCGAGACAGGTATCGTGCGCGAAGATCACCCAGACTGGGACATTCGACAAGAATATGCCGAACAGTCTGGGGGACGACGCAGTGGTTGCAATAGGGCCCCTGCGAGCGCTCCACCAAGTAACGATGCGTCACACGAGTGTGTCCGATTCGAAGACGACAGAAAGCAACCTGAAGCCGCCGCGGCATTGGGGGATAGGTCCATGGGAACAGTCGCGGCGCAATGGCACGCAACTTTAAGTTCCCCTCGACCGTCTCCCATCTTCTTTGCCAAGCAGTCCGAAGAGCTGCCCGTATTCCTGCCAGGTAGTCAGTGTGAGGAAGAGCGAAACGCTGGTCCGGTCGCAGAGTCCTCGCGGACTCTTTGGCGCCCTCATCGGCGTGCTCATTCCCCGCAATTCCTACATGTCCAGGAACCCAGCAGAAGATAATCTCGACATCTGCCCGGCTCGCCAAAACCGTGGCGTCACGGATTTCGCGAACCAGGGGATGCGGAGATTCCAATGCCCCGAGACCACTCAGGGCGCTTTGTGAGTCGCTATAGATCACAATCCGGTCTCCGAACCGGGCACGTCGCGTAATCTCCCGTACCGAGTGGTGTATTGCCACCAGCTCGGCCGTGAAGACAGACGCAGCGCCTGGTAGAGCCCCGCTGACTTCAAACAGAGGGGATACGGCGTGGAAGCCGACCCCCTCTTGGGACTTCGAGCCATCCGTATACACTGGCACGGTACCAGCGTGACACGATGTGTGCTCCAAAAAGGTCGAACGCAATACTCCCGGCGCAGTACAAGCTTTGGGAGCAGAGGCGTGGCGACAAATAGCCAAATGTGGTACCCTCCAGGGTGGCGTCCTGGGCAGAACCAGGGGCGCCACCGGCCCGAGAGCTATATCTACCTCTCGAAGGAGTTTCCTGGCCCTAAACCCAAAGGGCTTAGGGTATGACTGGCGTCTCTCGGCGGCATAGGCACCATCGAGATCAGCTGCGGATGCAGTGAGAGCTGTTGGCGACTGAGGGAGGCGCCGGGCTCGCGCGTACAGGCGAGTGATGCACTGCACGCGGCGCAGAGCGAGTGGCATCTCCCCAGCATCGACGAACAGGCTCTCAATGGGGGAAGTGCGGAAGGCACCGGTCGCAAGGCGAAGGCCGGTGTGGTGGATCGAATCCACCTTCCGCAATAAACGCTCGGCTGCGGATGCATAAAACTCGCATCCGTAGTCGAGCTTCGAGCGAACAAAGGATCGATAAAAAAGTAAGGCGGTAGCCCTATCAGCGCCCCAAGCGCTGAACGTCACGGAACGGAGAATGTCCATGGCGCGGGTACAAGAGACCCTAAGGCTGCGAATATGAGCCTCCCAGGTGAGGCGTCGGTCGAATACAAGACCAAGGAAACGGTGCGACTCAACCACATCCAGGCGCACCCCATTAAGAAATAAATCTGGTTCGGGGTGAAGCCGTGGATGGCGGCAGAAGTGCACCACCTTAGTCTTGGCCAAAGAAAACCGAAACCTGTGCGCTTCGGCATAGCGAGAGACGCGGTTCAATGCCTGTTGGATTCGACGCTCCAGAGTTGGCATCTGGGCCGCGCCAAAAGAGATCGAAAGGTCGTCCACGTAGAGCGTAGCGAGAACATCTTCCGGAAGCACCGAGGTGATGCCGTTGATGCTCAGGGCAAAGAGTGTGACACTGAGGACACTTCCCTGCGGGACACCCTCTTCCTGCTCCTTTGGGCCGGAGAGGGCTCCCCCCACCCGTACGCGGAATCGACGATCTCGCAAAAATTCAGATATAAACATTGGGAGGCGTCCCCTCGCCCCCATCGTGTGGAGAGTCTCCATGATACCGTATCGCCATGCGGTATCATAGGCCTTCTCCAGATCAAAAAACACCGTGGCGTAGTGCTGTCTACGAAGGAAAGCCTCGCAGACGGCATTTTCCAGTCGGAGCAGAGCATCCGACGTGGAGTGGAACTTACGGAAGCCGCACTGTGCAGAAGAAAGATGGCCTCGGCTGTCCAGGAAATAGGCTAATCTAACATTTACCAATTTCTCCATCAACTTGCACACGCAAGAGGTTAGACAGATTGGGCGGAATCCGGTCGGAGTAGAGTGATCTCTCCCCGGCTTGCGAAAGGCGAGCACAGTAGCGATTCGCCAGGAGTCTGGGAGAAGACCTTCCACCCAGATCCTGTTGAACAAATCTAACAGAAAGGCCATGACTCGCTCACCCAGGTGTCGAAGCATGGCGTACGGGACATCGTCCGGACCATGGGCGGTGTCCGCGCACGAAGCGAGAGCGGAGCGCAACTCACTCACAGTAAACTTGTCGTTGAAGGGTTCTCCGCCTCTGGAGGTAAAGTCCAGCCGGCGGCCTTCCGCGACATCACGACGTGCATTGAATGCTGGCGGAGCAGCATCACGGCTAGAGAATGCGGAAAAAGCGGTCGCTAAGGATTCCGCCACGGACGCGGGGTCCGAGATTGCGGTCCCATTCTCCTGGAGAACGGGAGGGGGGTCCTGCGAGAACTTGCCCCGAATCCTTTTGACTCGCTTCCACACCTCAGCTAAAGGGGTCTTCCCGTTAAGTGAAGACACGTATGCCCGCCAAGAAGAGCGGCGGGCGTGCTTCGAAATATACCAGAACCTAGCCCTAGCCCGACGAAATTCAGCGACAGTGAAATCGTTCGGGCGGCGCTTATAGCGCATGTAGGCATAACGCTTCTGTTTGAGGGCCGTCTCACACTCGGCCGACCACCATGGGAGTGGTCGGCGTGCAAAACGGCCAGACGTCCTAGGAATAGTAGTCAGGCCCACGGCGATGAGGTTGCCGGAGAAGAACTCAACGGCCTCATCTACCGACCTAAACTCCTCGACTGAGATAGAGAATTCAGTCATTTCCTGAAATGCAGGCCACCGCGCCCGCGCCAAGCACCACCGAGGTGGTCTCTCAGGCGGCAGTTGCCCTGAAAATGATATTTGAATGGGAAAGTGATCACTACCATGGAGGTCATCGACCACCCCCCAATCAAAATCAGGCTGTGCATCCGAAGAGCACAAAGATAGGTCAAGGCAAGAAAATGAAGCGGTTCTCGGACAGTGATGCGTAAACTCATCCACGTTTAGGACACCCATCTCAAGCTCTTCGATCAGATCGGCAAGGACTTGTCCCCTGGGATTTATGGAGTAATCTCCCCAGAGAGGATGCCTGCCGTTCAGATCTCCAAGCAAGAGATAGGGCCTCGGCAACCGTGCCACGACGCGGCGGAAGTCCCCCGCGTCGAAGTCAGCTGACGGTGGAATGTACGCAGAAATGATAGTATACCTCCTATCCAGGTGCAGCTGCACAGCCACTGCCTGAAAGGAGGTATCTAAAGAGAAAGGAAGAACGGAGACATCATGCCGGGTGTAAACTGCGCACCCCCCAGCCCGGCCATCCCGCGGTGGTGGGGTCGCAAGACCCTTATACCCCGGGAGGGCAGGGAGGGGGCACGAACCTAGCATGGTCTCCTGCAAAAAAATAGCTAACGGGGAACGGGACGAGACGAGCCTCCGCAGCTCCTCCCAGTTGGCCCGGAGTCCACGGCAATTCCATTGAAGGAATATGCCCTCCAGGCCTAGCTCGGAGGAGACGCGGGGGCCCTCCTCGAATTGAAGACCCTCACGGGAATGGCCGTACGCTTCCCGGGGGCAGAACCCCGGGCGCTGTTGGCCGGACAAAGCGCTGAAGGCGCTGTCGCCTTCGAGGACTTATTGGGGGAGGTTGGGCTCGCCATGCGAGTCTTTTCCTCCCTCCGCCTCGAAACCTTAGGCGGGCGTTGCGGCTTCCGAGGCGGGGGGCCCTCTTTTCGAGGAACCACCGTCTCCGAGCAACTCGCTCCACCTCGGGGCGTGGGCGAAGGAGCCGAAGCTCCTTTGTTGCTGTCCTCCTTTCGGGGGACAGCTTTAGGAACCCCGGAAGATGGCCTAGCGACCATCTTCAGGGGTGTTGCCTCCTGTGAGTCTAACGACTCGGTGGAGGCGCGTGGCCGTTTCGCCTTACGGAAAACGGTCACGCTGGGGGAAGAGGGGGGAGCCCTGGTTTTAGCCGGGGCAGGGTATGAACCCTTTTTTCCGCCAGCTTTACCAGGGGAGCGCCCGGGTTGGGTAGAGCCCGCAGAAGGGCTCCGAATGGGCGCGGAAACAACCGTGCTCGTTGGCCTGGATGGGCCAGGTGCAGAGGGTGCATTCCTAACTATTGAGGCATACGACGTCCCAGGCAGAGCCGGGCGCGCCAGGACCAAGTCCTTTGCCTCGCGGAATGAGAGTCGATCCTGGGCCTGAACGGCCAGGATTTCTTTCTCAAGGAGATATGCACCACATTGCTTCGAAGAAGAAGGGTGCGGCTCTCCGCAATTGACACACTTGGCCACACACGATTTGGACTTATCGTGTGCGACCTTGGAGTAATTTACACAGACTTCGGGTGACCCCGACTTTGCACGTCTACATGAGCGATTCGTATGGCCGAAGCGGTGACAGTAATAGCACCGCCGCGGCAGTGGCACGAATGCCTTCACGCGGTAGCGGTACCAACCGGCACGCACCGACTCAGGGAGCTTGTCACAGTCGAACGTGACGAAGAGTGTAGGGGTGGGTCTCGAGGCCCCTCCCTGTTTTCTCATCACACGTTCGACCTTGACCGCCCCATGGTCGGCCAGCTCTAAGGTGATGTCTTCAATGGAGTAGTCAACGAGTTCCCTCGCATAAACTACTCCTTTCACAAAGTTCATGGTAGAGTGCGGCGTCACACTCACCGGGGTGCCATGAAGTGTCCGAAGAGCACTAATCTTGGCCGCCTCGGCGGGATTCGCCGCATTCGCCAGAAGGCTCCCGTCCGAGAAACGGGTTACCTTCGGCTCTCTACCAATTGCACTAGCTAATCCTCTCCGCTGATGGATCATGTTGCCCTTGGACAACATGCTGCCATCAGTGGAGCGAATAACGAGGAAGCGTTTGAAGCCAGCGGGCTCGAAAACGCCAGGTAACCTCTGAATCAGGGGCCCCGATGTCATCGAGGCTCCGCCCTGTGCACTCTTGGTAGTAGTCTTCTTTGTCAGGGGCTCCGCGACCGGGGGGGCAGAGGGGGCGGATGTGCCGATCTTGGCTTGGTCGCTTGCCAGAGTGGCAGCAGACCCATCCGTCCCCGCAGCCCACGCGGATGGAGAGGAGCCCCGAGTCTTTTTTGTCTTTTTAGTCTTTTTCTTTTTCGGAGAGGAGGGCGGGGAATGAACCCGCTTTTCAACTCCGCTGGCAGAAGTCCCCAGGCCAGATGGACCAGCCTCAGCCAGGTCCCTCTCCGAAATGGAGAAGGTCCTGGTTGTCGTAGGGGCACCTGTCGGAGGAGATCCCTCCCCTCCTTTTGCCTCGGAGCCCTCAGCCATTTGAGGAGGACCTTGCATAGGGGCGGATTCGGGTTCGGTGCTTGGCGCCGAGCCCGAATTCCCCCCCATGGAAGGCCCTACCGTCTGAGACTGGGTCTCCTCAAGGACCATTTCTATCACAGGAGGGGCCTCCAGTTGGCCATCCCCTCCCAGGACATCGCAGGTCCCCTTGGCAGTATTGTCACTAGTCAGGTGGTGTGGGGAGGCACAGGCCTTGACCCCAGCAAGGTTTAAAATTCTTGCCAGCAGGTCTTTTGAGGGAAGCGACCAAAGGGGCCTGGCTTCCCTCTCCCCCCTAAGGGGGTTTGCCCTACCGAGCCGCTTGCACGAGGGGCGGTCGGCAATGGGCTGCCTGCTGGCTTTCTTGGCAGTCCCCTTAGAAAGCAAAGGAGGGACTGCCGCTGGAGATAGGGAGGTGCTCGAAAGCACCTCCAGAGAAGGGGGTGAGGGGGAGTCCCCTACACCCGTAGGCGTAGGAGAGGAGTAAGCCTCCTCTCCGGTTAAAGAATTATGGAGGGTCCCTTGCGCAAGCACAAGGGGAGGGACCTCCATTTTCTCGGTGGAGCTGCCCGAGGGCGGCTCCGTCGATTTTCTTGGGGAAGTTGGGGGTTGGGTTTTTTGTTGTTTTTTTTCATTCATGGGCATGGTGACCCTCTTTTGATTACGGGACGCAATAGCTCATCACCTCTCGCAGTTGCCCGCACTGCGAGAGGTGCTTACAAGCCCGGCAGAGCCAGGCGCCGCCATTCGGGACCACCCCTCCCGCCTGGTGGCCTGGCAGTCCTTCGGCATGGCGGCTCCACCTTGGACACGGCGTAAAAAATATAGGTTGTGAAGAGGAGAGGAAAAGGGATGTGAGGAAGATGTGGGTGGGGATGAAGCAGGTTGTTAAAAAACCCCCATCCCGAACCGGAGCTGAGGGGTTAGGGAACAATGTCCCCTCCCCCCTCAGCCCCGATCCGGGGTGGTTGGCTTGAGAAGAAGGTCAGCATTCTACCCTGTGAAATTAGAGGCTGACCAGAGAAAGTTGTGGGAGAGGTTGTATGAAAAGGCGATGAGGTAGGGGAGAAATCGGGCTATCTGAAGGAAGGAAGAGAGGCTAAGCTGGGGCCGGACGGAGTGCTGGATCCCGTCAGCACGGCGGCCAGGATGGCAAATCGCCGCGCCCCTTACGGGGGAGAAGGGGGTGAGGGGGAGTCCCCTGCACCCGTAGGCGAAGGAGAGGAGTAAGCCTCCTCTCCGGTTAGAGAGATATGGAGGGTCCCCTGTGCAAGCACAGGGGGGGGGGGGACCTCCATTTTTTTTTTTTTTTTTTTTTTTTTTGCTGGAGCTGACCGTGGGCGGCTCCGTTGTACTTGGGGAAGTTGGGGGTTGTTTTTTTTTTTGTTTGATCTTCATCATTGGGCATGGTGACCCTTTTTTTAACACGGGATGCAATAGCGCACACCTCTCGCAGTAGCCCACACTGCGAGAGGTGCTTACAAGCCCGGCTGAGCCAGGCGCCGCCATTTGGGACCACCTCTCCCGCCTGGTGGCCTGGCAGTCCATCGGCATGGCGGCTCCACCTTGAACACGGCGTAAAATATATAGATTGTGAAGAGGAGAGGAAAAGGGATGTGAGGAAGGTATGGGTGGGGATGAAGCAGGTTGTTAAAAACCAGCCACCCCAGACCGGAGCTCAGGGGTTAGGGAACATTGTCCCCCACCCCCTCAGCCCCGATGCGGGACGGTTGGCTGAAAGGAAGGTCAACATCTACCCTGTGAAATTAGAGGCTGACCAGAGAAAGTTGTGGGAGAGGTTGTGTGAAAAGAGAGGAAACAAGTGTTTTGAAGGAAGGAAGAGAGGCTAAGCTGGGGCCGGACGGAGCGCTGGATCCCGTCAGCATTTGCCTACAACTGGACGTATGAATGTCTCGCTGCAGTTACCACCTACGGTTGGCTGCCCCACGGGTGAGCAACTCGGAACCTCGCGACGAAAAAGTGTAGAATAATGTATAAATAATGATAATAAAGTGATATGTGCAAAAAATAAATAATAACAGAAAGTGAATAACGATAATAAGTGAATAATAACGATAATAAAGTGACTATAAAAACGAAAAGTGAATAAATAAAGTAGAATAAATAGCGATAATAAAGTGACTATATTAACGAAAAGTGAATAAATAAAATAGAAAAGCGAATAAATATAGATAATAAATCGATTAAAACAAGTGACTAAAATAAATTATTGATAAATAATCTAAAGTGAGAGAAGTAAATAATATTAACAAAAGAAAATAAATAATGACTCTAAAGTGATTAAAATATGTTTATAATAAATAACCAGACATGACTAAAATAAATAACGAATAAAAGAATAACTCAAATTGGAATTATGTAGATACTGCGGTGATTAAATGCGACCAAAAATAGTATATAGTTTTAGTAAAATTTAACAATGTTAATAATAATGTGAACAACCTTTTCTAAAAATTTAATAATATGATTTTATACAAAAACGAACCGTATTAATGTGTAATATCAAAGTTAAAAACTAACGAGTAGATTATAAATATATGATCCTCTGACAATTCCAGGGGAAACCCCTTTATTTTTTTCTTACTCATACTCATATCTCACTCTTCTTTATTATTCTCTTTGTTATTCTTGACTGCATAACATAGATTTCAGAGAGGTCAGCAGTCCTGAGATCCTTGGTATAACCTATGTTATGCCAAGCGATTTTCACAACATTGATTAAAACGTTCGCCATAAAGTAGCTGCAGTTTCTCATCGCGAAATAAACCTCTTTTATGTACGTTACTTTGTGTTTAGGCACCACTCCACTTTCCCTGATTAAACAGAATTAACTTTATATTGATGGCTACACTTCTTTTTTTTTTACACCCAAAATTATTATATTATTCTCATTACTGGACCTTTGATTTTTCACTATATACACTTTTCATTTTTAAAACTAAATAGGCACTGAATATATACTATTAAACTTATTTACACTGGGATTTTTACACTCTTATGGCATTATTAATTTTTAACACCACTTCTGTCCGAAGGAGAGGGTAGTCCTCCGATGAAAAGACTGCCGCTTGAAGTAGATCGGCTGTCTCGGGAGGCAATGCAACAAAGACATGGCAGAATTTCGTTTCTTCTCGTTGTAGTCTTGACATGTGAATTTGCGCCGCCACAGTTTTGAACCATCCTGAGACTGGTGCTTAATTAAAAACAGGTCTGATGGAGATCGCGTTCGAGAGTTCCACTTCTTGGTGTGGAAAAAAATGAGCAACTTGTTGATGTCTTGATGCGTCGCCTAGCGAATCCATTTTGTTGTATGATGACGTTATTCGTTCAACGAAGAGGGGTCACCAGATATAGGGTCTGAGTAAGGTATTCACTCTCGTAGTTTCGTAGGCTGGGTTAAGTGATCAAACGCTTCCTTATGGGATGAAGCTATATATATATATATATATATATATATATATATATATATATATATATATATATATATATATATATATATATATATATATATATATATATAGATATATATATATATATATATATATATATATATATATATATATATATGGATTCTTTATTCCTAGGTAAATAGCTGGAATAAGCTTCGAAATAATAATAACTTTTCTGACTCTTTCACACAAATGAATGAATGGATGATGTCTATAAAAAGGATAGAGAGGGATCACTGTGTGACACAAGCGAACAGGCAGTCGTAGAGGAAAAGGGTGCGAAAATAACTTGAGAGGGGATAGGAAGAGTTGATAGGTCGGTGGCTAGACACCGATGCGTGGTGTGGTTGGATGTGTCTCGAGGTGTTCGTGACTGGACGACGGTTATAGGGTGGTGAGGAAGGATAGTGTGTCTGCTTAGTTGGAAACGCGTTATTTATGATTCTTTTAACTTATGCGAAGAACGGTATGGGTTGCGGGTGGTCATGGGCTGCGGGGTATCGCGGTCTCATCGCATACCGTCTTGCGTGTAGTGCAAGTGTATAAGGGGTCTCTAGCGAGTTTCCCGAGTTGATTTCTGTTTCACACAAAAGTACACCTATATAAATAGTTATTTCATCTACTCATAACACTACAAAAATTCAACCAATCAGGATTGATATACATTTAATCGTCATACTTATGTTCATTTTTGGAATAATAGCCTTAGCGTTAACAAATTGACCAATCAGCTTTTAGACATAGACACTGTAATAATTGTCCAATCAGTGCCATAATAGATTTAAAAGGTTACCAACGCTCAAACCGTTTGCACATAAACACGGCTGAAATCCTTTTTACGATTTTTAAGCACTCAATCAGAGCGCGGATCCAGTACACGATACTGAATGTGTATTCTCGGCAAAGGAGGTAAAGTTAAGCGGGAAAATGATTAACGTTCCCCGAAGTTTTGTGTGAACCGTTTAAATCTTTCATTTGAATGTTTACTTGGTTCGATCCCCAGACAGGCAGTTTAATAGACGAGGGTTAGTAGACCCTTTCTCGAAATTCCAAAAAGCAGAACAGACCTCAGGAGGGCAAACGCTCCAACACGGAGCCGGCGGGAATGGGAGGACCAACACCCAGAGAGGTGAGATGGTCCCCAACCCGGAACCCCAGAGGCGAGCTAGAGATGGCCGCTGATCAAAAGATGCCGAAGAGGACGGCGCAAAAAGCACTCGTAGACTAGAGATGAAGGGTATTGCTGAACACGAAACAGGGATAGTAGGCACACCTGCAGCCGGTAATATCGCAAGGGAAGCACGCCACCCTTAACAAAGAGGCTAGGGATAGGCGAGGTGGAAATGCTCCACTATTAAGACGGGCCCCAAGCGAACGAACAGAGTCAAGTATCTTCAATGCTGAAGGATACGCTGAAGAGTACACCTGGCAACCATAGTCCAGCCGGGATTAGACCAGTGGCGAATGAAGCGACCACAAGGTGCGCCTATCACCACCCAAAGTGGTGTGGGATAAAACCCTAAGCAAATCCATAGACTTCAAACAGGATGCCCTCAAGCGACGCAAATGGGACAACCAAGTGAGCTTGCTATCGAGCGTTAAACCCAAGAACTTAAAAAACGGGAACATATTCAATCGCTGTGCCATCCAAGAAGAGGGGAGGGGGACCAAGGACACCAAAATCCCCAATAAAAATGAATGGCCTTCGTTTTGGTCACTGAAAAAACGGAAACTTTTTAAGACAACACCGCCCGACACGCCATCAATTGCCAGCTGTAATCGACGGGCAGCAGAAGGCAAGCGAGGAGATGAACAAAACGACGCCAAGTCATCCACGAAGAGGGAAGCCAAAACCCCCTCCGGAAGAGTGGACACCAGACTATTAATCGCAATGGCGAAACATATCACACTTAAAACACACCCTTGGGGAACACCCTCCTCTCAAATACGCAAGCCTTAGAAAGCATCCCCAATACGGACCTTAAAATTACGGGACGATAAAAATTCTTGAATAAAAACCGGTAAAAAGCCCCTCATAACCCGATCATATAACACGTAAAATACCATATCTTCAGGTGTTATGGTAGGCCGTCTGAAGGTCGAAGAACACTGCTAACACCTGATGCCAGGAGGAAAACCCGTAAAACGGAGTCTTCCAAACGAATGAGGTGGTCAAGAGTACTACGGCCGCTGCGAAAACCGCACTGAAATGGAGAGAGGAGTGAGTTGGACTCCAAAAACCAAGTGAGGCGAACTTGAACCATCTTCTCGAATAATTTAATGAGGCAGCTTGTAAGAGCAATCGGAGGGTAATGAATGGGATCCAAACCGTCCCTACCGGGCTTGAGAAAGAGAAGAACAGCTCTCACATGCCAGGAGGACGGATAGATTCCTTTGACCAAAAGCAGGTTGTAGAGGTCAACCAAAAATAACTGAGTGGGGATGGAGACGACGGAGAAAGTCGTAGTGGATGCAATCGTCACCGGGAGAGGTGGAGCTACAGTGAGACAAAGCACCCCGCAGCTCATAGACGGAAAAGAGAGCATTATAAGAGTAGGTGGCGCACGTGGTAAAATCTAAAAGGCGATACTCTATGGTGACCTGATGATCGAGAAACCGTCGAGGATAGATATCAGCGCTACTCACCGAAGCAAAATGGTCAGCCAGAGATTCACTGACCAACCGGACATCGGACACAAGCGAGCCTCCGATGTCCAGAGTGGGGATGGCATGATCAGCGTAGCGACCACGCATCTTAGTGACCCGCTTCCAAACCCCCCCCAGTGTCGTTTTATCCCTTTCATAAATTCTTTCCAATTTTTTGTTTAGGTTTATTATTTTATCTTTTATCCTGTGCCCTACCCTGCAGCTGGCGCATGCCATTTGTTTATTACCCCAGCCGCCCTTGTTTTTAGAATGTGTGCGTCTCTGTGTGTTGTACTGTTTTCTTCTAATCCTTTGCTTTTCCCCACTTTTATTGAGTGTCTCCCACGCCTCTTCTCACTTTTTTTCGGGCGACCCCGTTTTAACAGTGCTGCCATTAAGAATCCATTAGGATTGGGCGGCTGCCACCTGGTTTTCCTTAAACTAAACTAAACTAAATTAAAATGGATTTGGGGGCGAGGTGCATAATTTTCTTAGGCGGAAAATTGCCAACTGCCTCCTTACGAACTTTGTAGGACCTTACAAAGATGTCATCTGCTACATTGAGCACTTAGTTATATGCAAACCTAAAGTCTCTGAAACTGATGAACTGCTTTCCGCATCACTTTTTTTTAAATTTCACCCAAGTGATCAATAGATTGTATCACTGTATGACAAGCGAAAAACACGCTAAGTTTTATTTCTAATACATTTATTCTATTACGATTTTCAAAGAACGTCTTTATATTTCTTTTTTATAACGATAATATTAGTTCGGAATTTTAGGGGTGTTTTACAGAAGATTTGTGTTTAACTAAGTAAGTTTAATGTGCTCTCAATTCGAATTTACATAGTATACAATACGCTTTAGTTTTGTCATTTATCTCTTCCAGCCATGTTTCAAACATGGGATTCAAATGCCACGATCTTTGGAAATGTAATTTATTCGCTTTACTCATAATGGTCACTGATCCTAATCACACTTTAATTGAAAATAAATTACACTCTATTAAATTACACAAAATAAATTGAACTAGGCCTGTGCAATAGCATTACATCGTAAATAATTTTAAATTCAAATTAACGCTTGCGAGCACTTGCACAGTTCCACATGTGAAAACAAGATTTGCATAAATCATCATGATTCAGATTAAGGAGGCATAATAATTCACTTGGCTCTACCAAACAACTGTGTGTCACCATCAAAAGAGATCGCTCGGAACTGAGTCGAGATACTCGCATTCGTAAATTTTTACTAACTCTCACAGATGGACTGACATAACGCATTTCTGTATTTTAATTCCATGAAAAACCACTAACATAAGAGTGTGAAACCTAAGAATGAACGAATCATCAAAAAATGGTAGTGTTTAAGAGTCTAAAATCAAAAACCATAAAACAACCGCGTGTTGCCGTCTAAAGAAATCGGTCGAAACTAAGTCAAGTTACTCGCTTTCTTATATCTCTTTTAAAAAACAAAGAAGGACTGACCTAAACCATTTTTGTATTTTAGTCGAAAGATCAATCACTAACATAAAGTTTGGAAAAAAATGGACATTGTCATAATAACTGAGGTGTTTACGAATATAAAGTCAAAGGCCACAAAAGCCTCTCCGGCGATTATGAAGCACCAAGTCGGCGTCCTCGAAAGGCCATCGAGGGGCGAATGGGTTAAAGTAATTGAAACCATAGGGTATAAAATTTAATTTATAAAGCTTAAATAAGATTAATACAAGTCTTGCATTTGAGCTAAAATCAGTTTTGATGAAAATAATTTTAAATAATTAAAGAGTATCTAAAGAAACTACTTTTTAAAACACTGCCCGCCATTCAGGCGAAATTTTTCCTCGAACTTTGACCAGACAGGATGATGCCAACGCAGCCACCTTATACGTGTACTGAAAGAAGGTGAGCAAAGAGGAAGGCTCAACATAGACTGTGCCTAATACTTATCTTGGTCTACGAGCTTTCGGCCATCGCAGCATGTAGAGACCTTAAGGTATACACTGCCACTTGACTAAGGACCCATAAGAGGACGAAAGTGCGCCGCGCAGCCAGAACCTTTCTGGATTAAATATCAAATTTGGAATGGGTAGGAAGGTATGTAATAAAGACAAGTAGTGACAGGGGGGTCCACTAAAGGGTAAAGGGATGTGATCACCTATTAGGAAGTTGAAGGGATAGTCGTATTAATAAATAAATTTAACTTAGCGCTGATTAGAACTTAGGTCGAAGCGCACCAACAACTTTCCCAAGCCCCATCAGTGAGTTCAAGTCAAAGCAGGGACAGCTTTCCGAAATTGCAATCAAGCCGGGACGATGTACAGCTCCTTTGGGTACAAAGGAGGGTTTAAGGGGGAACCCTCAAACACTTGAAGAAAGAAGAGGAAAAAGCCCCCTCTCCGGGGGAAGAAGTTTGAAGAGGGCACCTCCAAAGATGGTAAAGGATAAGCCCCTTTGCCGCATGGGAATAGTGAGAGTGAGGGCAGGGGATGTCCTTAACCGGTTTAAGTTGTACCTTGTTTTACTTTGCCCTTTTTGACAGCTAGGGAGAACGAGGTCGAGTTTGTAGGCTGATCTCTATGCGCCATCTGTCCCCTATTATTCATTTCTAGTGTAGCTATTGTAAGTGAAAGGAGGGGGGGGGTATGTATGCTTAGAAAGTAGCTAGTATGACTTTCCAATGCCTTGGGAGGTTAAGAGAAAGTTCTCCATAGAATAAAAAAAATCCAGAATGTGTTCATTCACATATAATCGGCCCACCGGTTCGACCTAAGATAGGACTTGGCAACATGGGCTTTCCTTCAGTTGGTTGAGTAAAAGTTACATTATGCTTTGGGAGATTAACAGGTTGTGTACAGCGTACCACGTTGTTACCATACCTTTGATGGTACCAGCAGAAACCCTTTTATTGTTAAAAGTTATGGTGAGAATAGGCGGAAGAAGATTGTGAAAATTGCCGACTCTCACCTTTTGTGCCGAGGTTCACTCGTTGGTTTCTTTTACAGGTACCTGAATGGGTCCTATTTCTCCACTCACTATACTCGTGCTGACGCTCGCTCTGTGTCCCTTACTGCAGTTTCAACCGGGCTTTCCTTCGAGCGAATTTGTCCTCGAGCTTTAACCATAAAGTTGTACCTTCTTTTAATTGGGCTACCTTACGTTACTGGAAGAAGGTTAGCAGAGTTGATGGCCCAGCACCCCCCCGTAAGGGGCACAGCGATTTGCCATCCTGGCCGCCGTGCTGACGGGATCCAGCTTAGCCTCTCTTCCTTCCTTCAGATAGCCTGTATTTCTCCCCTACTTCGTCGCTTTTCATACAACCTCTCCCACAACTTTATCTGGTCAGCCTCTAATTCCAAAGTGTAGATGTTGACCTTCTTCTCAGCCAACCGTCCCGAATCGGGGCACAGGCCAGGGTCAAGGCCTGTGCCTCCCAACACAAGACTGGTAACGCTGGCCAAGGGGACCTGCGATGTCCTGGGCGGGGATGGCCAACTGTAGGCCCCTCCTGCGATAGACATAGGCCTTGAGGAAACCCAGCCTCAGAGGGTAGGGCCTTCCATGGGGGGGGGAGTCCGGGCTCGGAGCCAAGCACCGAACCCAAATCCGCCCCTATGCAAGGTCCTCCTCAAACGGCTGGGGTCTCCGAGGTAGTACAAGGAGGGGAGGGGTCTCCACCAACCGGTGCCCCTGCGACCACCAGGACCTTCTCCATTTCGGAGAAGAACCTGGCTGAGGCCGGTATATCTGGCCTAGGGGCTTCTGCCGGCGGAGGTGAAAAGCGGGTTCATTCCCCGCCCTCCTCTCTTAAAAAGAAAAAAAGACTAAAAAGACTGCGGGAGCTGCGGGGACGGATGGATCTGCTGCCACTTTGGTAGGCGACCAAGCCAAGATCGGCCCATCCGGCCCCTCTACTTCCCCGTGTGCGGAGCCCCTCACTATGAGTAAGACCAAAAGTGCACAGGGCGGAGCCTCGATAAAATCGGGGCCCATCATTTAGAGGTTACCTGGCGTTTTCGAGCCCGCTGGCTTCAAACGCTTCCTCGTTATTCGCTCCACTGATGGCACTATGTTAGCCAAGGGCAGCATGATCCATCAGAGGAGAGGATTAGCTAGTGCAATTGGTATGCGGCGTAACACGCCGAGGCGGCTAAGATAAGTGCTCTTCGGACACTTGATGGCACCTCGGTGAGTGTGACGCTGCACTCTACCATGAACTTTGTGAAAGGAATAGTTTATGCGAGTGAACTCGTTGACTGCTCCATTGAGGACATCACCTTAGAGCTGGCAGAGCATGGGGCGGTCAAGGTCGAACGTGGGATCAGAAAACAGGGAGGGGCCTTGAGACCTACCCCTACACTCTTCGTCACGTTCGACTGTGACAGGCTCCCTGAGTCGGTGCGTGCCGGTTGGTACCGCTACCGCGTGAAGGCATTCGTGCCACTGCCGCGACGGTGCTATTACTGTCACCGCTTCGGCCATATGAATCGTTCTTGTAGACGTGCAAAGTGGGGGTCAACCGAAGTCTGTGTAAATTGCTCCAAGGCCACACACGAAAAGTCCAAATCGTGTGTGGCCAAGTGTGTCAATTGCGGAGAGCCGCACCCCACTCGTTCGAAGCAATGTGGTGCATATCTCCTTGAGAAAGAATTACTGGCCATTCAGGCCCAGGATCGACTCTCATTCCGCGAGGCTAAGGACTCGATCTTGCACGCGCTCGGCTCTGCCTGGGACGTCATATGCCTCAATAGTTAGAAAGGCACCCTCTGCTCCTGGCCCATCCAGGCGAACGGGCACGGGTCGTTTCTGCGCCCATTCGGAGCCCTTCTGCGGGCTCTACTCAACCCATGCACTCCCATGATAAAGCTGGCGGCAAAAAGGTCTCCTCCCCAGCCCCGGCTAAAACCAAGGCTCCCTCCTCTCCCCACAGCGTCACCGTTTCCCGTAAGGCGAAACCCCCACGCGCCTCCACCGAGTCGTTAGATTCACAGAAGGCAACACCTCTGAAGTTGTTCGCCAGGCCATCTTCCGGGGTTCCTAAAGCTGTCCCCCGAAAGGAGGACATCAACAAAGGAGATTCGGCTCCTTCGCCCACGCCTAGTGGTGGAGCGAGTAAATCGGAAAAGGTAGTTCCTCGAAAACAGGGCCCCCCGCCTCGGAAGCCGCAGCACCCGCCTAAGGTTTCAAAGCGGAGGGAGGAAAAGACTCGCATGGCGATTCCAACCTCCCCCAATAAGTCCTCGAAGGCGACAGCACCTTCAGCGCTTTGTCCGGCAAACAGCGCCCGGAGTTCTGCCTCCGGGAAGCGTACGGCCATTCCCGTGAGGAACTTCTGTTCTAGGAGGGCCCTCGCCTCTCCTCCGAGCTAGACCTAGAGGGCATATTCCTTCAATGGAATTGCCGTGGACTCCGGGCAAACTGGGAGGAGCGGCGGAGGCTCATCTCATGCCGTTCCCCGTTAGCTATTTTTCTGCAGGAGAACATGCTAGGCACGTGCCCCCTGTCCGCCCTCCCGGGGTATAAGGGTCTTCCGACCCCACCACCGCACAATGGCCGGGCTGGGGGATGCGCGGTTTACACCCGGCATGATGTCTCCGTTCTTCCTTTCTCTTTAGATACCTCCTTTCAGGCAGTGGCTGTGCAGCTGCACCTGGATAGGAGGTATACTATCATTTCTGCGAACATTCTACCGTCAGCTGACTTCAACGCGGGGGACTTCCGCCACGTCGTGGCACGGTTGCCGAGGCCCTATCTCTTGCTTGGAGATCTGAACGGCAGGCATCCTCTCTGGAGAGATTACTCCATAAATCCCAGGGGACAAGTCCTTGCCGATCTGATCGAAGAGCTTGAGATGGGTGTCCTAAACGTGGATGAGTTTACGCATCACTGTCCGAGAACCGCTTCATTTTCTTGCCTCGACCTATCTTTGTGCTCTTCGGATGCACAGCCTGATTTTGATTGGGGGGTGGTCGATGACCTCCATGGTAGTGATCACTTTCCCATTCAAATATCAATTTCAGGGCAACTGCCGCCTGAGAGACCACCTCGGTGGTGCTTGGCGCGGGCGCGGTGGCCTGCATTTCAGGAAATGACTGAATTCTCTATCTCAGTCGAGGAGTTTAGGTCGGTAGATGAGGCCGTTGAGTTCTTCTCCGGCAACATCATCGCCGTGGGCCTGACTACTATTCCTAGGACGTCTGGCCGTTTTGCACGCCGACCACTCCCATGGTGGTCGGCCGAGTGTGAGACGACCCTCAAACTAAAGCGTTATGCCTACATGCGCTATAAGCGCCGCCCGAACGATTTCACTGTCGCTGAATTTCGTCGGGCTATGGCTAGGTTCCGGTATATTTCGAAGCACGCCCGCCGCTCTTCTTGGCAGGCATACGTTTCTTCACTTAACGGGAAGACCCCTTTAGCAGAGGTGTGGAAGCGAGTCAAAAGGATTCGGGGCAAGTTCTCGAAGGACCCCCCTCCCGTTCTCAGGGAGAATGACACCCCGCGTCCGTGGCGGAATCCTTCGCGACCACCTTTTTCGCATTCTCTAGCCGGGATACTGCTCCTCCAGCATTCAATGCACGTCGTGATGTCGCGGAAGGCCGCCGGCTGAACTTTACCTCCAGAGGGGGAGAACCCTTCAACGACAGGTTTACTGTGAGTGAGTTGCGCTCCTCTATTGCTTCGTGCGCAGGCACCGCCCATGGTCTGGATAATGTCCCGTACGCCATGCTTCGACACATGGGTGAGCGAGGCATGGCCTTTCTGTTAGATTTGTTCAACAGGATCTGGGTGGAGGGTCTTCTCCCAGATTCCTGGCCAATCGCTACTGTACTCGCCTTTTGCAAACCAGGGAGAAATCACTCTACACCGACCGGTTTCCGCCCAATCTCTCTAACCTCTTATTATTATTAAAGTTATTATTAAAGTTCCAAGCCACAACCCCAACTGGAAGAGCAAATAGCTATAAGCCCAAGGGCCCCAGCGGGGAAAGAAACCTGGTATGGAAAAAACGAAACAAAGATTAAGAAAAACAAGTTGATGGAGAAGTTGGTAAATGTTAGATTAGCCTTTTCCTTGACAGCGGAGGCAATCTCTCTTCTACACAGTGCTGCTTCCGCAAGTTCTACTCCACGTCGGTGGATCTGCTCCGACCGAAAATGCCGTGGGCGAGGCCTTACTTCGTAGACAGCACTACGCGACGGTGTTTTTTGATCTGGAGAAGGCCTATGATACCGCATGGCGATACGGTATCATGGAGACTCTCCACACGATGGGGGCAAGGGGACACCTCCTAATGTTGATATGTAAATTTTTGCGAGATCGTCGATTCCGCGTACGGGTGGGGGGAGCCCTCTCCGGCCCAAAGGAGCACGAAGAGGGTGTCCCACAGGGAAGTGTCCTCAGTGTCACACTCTTTGCCCCGAGCATCAACATCATCACCTCGGTGCTGCCGGAAGATGTTCTTCCTACGCTCTACGTGGACGACCTTTCGATCTCTTTTTACGTGGCCCAGATGCTAACTCTGGAGCGTCGACTCCAACAGGCATTGCACCGCGTCTCTCGCTATGCCGAAGCGCACAGGTTTCGGGTTTTTTGGCCAATACTAAGGGGGTGCACTTCTGCCGCCATCCACGGCTCCACCCCGAACCAGACTCTTTTCTTACTGGGGTACGCCCGGAAGTGGTTGAATCGCACCGTTTCCTTGGTCTTGTATTTCACCGACGCCTCACCTGGGAGGCTCATATTCGCAGCTTTAGGGTCTCTTGTACCCGCCTTATGGATATAATCCGTTCCGTGACGTTCAGCGCATGGGGTGCTGATATGGCTAATGTCTTACTTTTTTTATCGATCCTTTGTTCGTTCGAAGCTCGACTACGGATGCGAGTTTAATGCATTCACAGCCGAGCGTTTATTGTAGAAGTGGACTCAATCCACCACACCGGCCTTCGCCTTGCGACCAATGCCTTCCGCACTTTTCCCATTGAGAGCCTGTTGGTCGATGCTGGGGAGATGCCACTCTCTCTGCGCCGCGTGCAGTGCATTACTCGCCTGTGCGCGCGAGCCCGCCACCTCCCTCAGTTGCCAACAGCTCTCACTGCATCTGCAGCTGATCTCAACGGTGCCTATGCTGCCGAGAGACGCCAGTCATACCCTAAGCCCTTTGGGTTTAGGGCCAGGAAACTCCTTCGAGAGCTAGCTATAGCTCTCGGGCCGGTGGCGCCCCTGGTTCTGCCCAGGATGCCACCCTGGAGGGTTTTACATTTGGCTATTTGTCGCCATGCCTCTGCTCCCAAAGCTTGTATAGCGCCCAGAGTATTGCGTTCGAACTTTTTGGAGCACACCTCGTGTCACGCTGGAACCGTGCCAGTGTATAGGGATGGCTCCAAGTCCCAAGAGGGGGTCGGCTTCCACGCCGTATCCCCTCTGTTTGAAGTCAGCGGGAATCTTGTAAGTGCTGCGTCTGTCTTCACGGCCGAGCTGGTGGCAATACACCACTCCGTACGGGAGATTACGTGGCGTGCCTGGTTCAGAGACCGGATTGTGATCTATAGCGACTCACAAAGCCCCCTGAGTGCTCTTGGGGCATTGGAATCTCTGCATCCCTTGGTTCGCGATATCCGTGACGCCACGGTTTTTGCGAGCCGGGTGGATGTCGAGATTATCTTCTGCTGGGTTCCTGGACATGTAGGAATTGCGGGAAATGAGCGCGCCGATGATGGCGCCAAAGAGTCCGCGAGGACTCTGCGACCGGACCAGCGATTCGCTCTTCCTCACACCGACTACATGGCAGGAATACGGGCAGCTCTTCGGACTGCTTGGCAAAGAAGATGGGAGACGGTCGAAAGGAACTTAAAGTTGCGTGCCATTGCGCCGCGACTGTTCCCATGGACCTATGTCCCAATGCCGCGACGGTTTCAGGTCGCTTTCTGTCGTCTCCGAATCGGACACACTCGTGTGACGCATCGCTATTTGATGGGGCGCTCGCCTGCGTCCTATTGTGATGACTGCGTTGTCCCCCAGACTGTTCGGCACATTCTTGTTGAATGTCCCAGTCTGGGCGATCTTCTCGCACGTTACCTGTCCCGGTACCGGGATGGGCGGGCTCGCTACCGCCTGTCTCTTGTACTCAGGACGAGTGCGTGCTCATTGACTGGTGGACTGATAGACTTTTGGGGGGAGGCTGGCCTTCTCCCTATTATTTAGGCAGTTTTTTTGTTTTGTTTTGCTTTTGTTTTGTTTTTCCCCTTATTGGTCGCTCGCTCCTGCGCCGAGGGGACCTCCCCCCGACGCAGGAGCTTGCTTACTGCTCGCTTCCCTTTCCCTTTTTGGTGGGGAAGGGGGGCGTTTTTTATCTTAAATTTTATTTTAAAGTAGCTTAGTCATAGGCCAAGTTTTTAATACGGCGACTAATGCCCAAGTAGGCAGTAGCCAGATGAGCTCTTAAAAAAAAATGGCCCAGCACCCCTCGGGCTTAATATTTGCATCAGTCGGCGGGCATTCGGCCCTCTAGTAGGTAGGGATCTCACGGTATACATTGGCACTCAGCTAAGGACACCCAAGTGTACGAAAGTGCGCCGAGCAACCAGAGCCTCTGTGGATAAAATATCAAGTTTCTAAGTGGGTAAGCGGGAATGTAATGAAGAGATGTAGCGATCGGTGGGTCCACTAACGTATATGGTGGGTGATTACGTATTATTATTATAGCCCGGCGCTAACTGATCCCGGGATGGCGTACAATCCCCCCGTGGACCATGCTTACCGGACCGAACTCTTTCCAGATGAAAACAGTTCTTAATGGTTCAAAGTGCGGGTAGAAAAAAGGTTGAGGGGATAGTCTTAATAATATTAATAAATAGATAAAGTAGCGTGGGAAAGGAGCAAGGAGGAAGCGCATAACTATCTTTCCGAAGACCCATCAGTGTTCATGTCAACCCAGTGACAGGACTATCCTAGTTTGCACTCATGCTGGGAGGATGGGCAGTTCCTCCAGGTACCAAGTGCAATAAACTTACCAGGGTATCCCCATGCGTGGATGGTCGAGGGGAACTTAAAGTTGCGTACCATTGCACCGCAACTGTACCCATGCCCCCAAATGCCGCGACAGCTCCATGTCTCTTTCTGTCATCTCCGAATTGGACACACTCGTGGGACGCTTCGCCATTTGATGGAGCGCTCGCCTGCGCCTTATTGCGACTACTGCGTTGTTCCCCACACTGTTCGGCACATTCTTGTTGAATGTCCCAGTCTGGGCGATCTTCGCGCACATTACCTGTCCTCGTCTCGTGAAGAGTGGGGTCGCTACCGTTTGTCCCTTGTACTCGGGACGGGTTCGTGTAAACAACCGTGCGCACTACCTGACGTTTTGGAGGAGACTGACCTCCATTTATTTGATTCCCTTTGTTGTAGGTCACATGTCCCTGCGCCGGGAGACGGCAGGCCGGAGCATGTTTCCTCCTTGTTTTGTTTTTTTTACTTATTTTGTGTGTTTTGCTTTTTCTTTGTTTTTTGTGTTTGTTTTGTTTTTGCATGATTTTTGTATGTTTGCAACTCCTCTAAATTTCCCCTGCCTGGATTTGGGAACAATATGGAGTAGTGATGTTCAAGGTGAAGAGGAAAGCCTACAAATGCCAGCATATATCATGAATTGGAATTCATCAAGCACTGCAGAAAGTCTATCTAGGGCTAGACGACGAGGTCAGGAGAATACAGGTCATCTTGACGTCTCTATCCAATGCGCCAAATTATGTTCGATGGGCCTATCCTTCGAAGGGGAAAGGGTAAGGTCGGGAAACTCCTGCCGAAGGCTCTGGAATGGGAGCTCGGTGGGCGGGAGATGAATAGAAGGGAGGGAACTCTGAGAACGTTAGTATGAACCTGAGGTAGTCGCCAGATGGGCTCCTAATAAACAAAAGCATGAACCTGAAACGATGAGTAAAGTATGGCGGTGACTAGAGTCGACCAAGAGGTCGTGAGCCGAAAGAAAAACAAGGCCTAATATTGGACGATCTATCTCGGCCATGACGAAGATCCATCGAAAAACTCGTCGGAGACCGAGTGAGACTTGAAGTTTACGCCTTGCATAGGTCCTAATATTGATCGAATTAGCTGCCTTCAGAATTACATCTGAGGGAGTACAAGCTTTGTCGCCATTAAAATTTGGAATAACATTCCATTCCGCAGCAGTGTTAACCAGTAATGAGAAACCAGAAAGTGGGTCGAAAATGAAAAAGGAGGAGCTACCCGAAGAAGTGATGCGAGGGCAGATGTAGACTCTTTTGGCCTTTCTAGTTTAAAGAAAGAGTATTATGAAAGGCTGAAAATTCGAGTGTTGTGTGATGTGAGAGTTGAGATTAGGTGTAGAAGAGGGTACTGGTTGTAAATATGTGCACGGTTGTTAGCATTTTACAGCTCTGGCACCATATTTGTTATGGTAACAGCACCATTGAGTTAGTTGAATAAAAGTTACATTATGCTTTGGGGAGACTAATAGTCGCAGTATGGGGAAAAAACATAATGGTGGTTACAAGGCTATGTACAGCGTTAATACCATACCTTTTATGATACCAGCAGAAACCCTTTAATTGTTAAATGTTATGGTGAGAATAGGGAGAAGAAGATTGTGAAAATTGCTGACTCTCACCTTTTGTGCTGAGGCTCCCTTGTTGGTTTCTTTTACAGGAACCTGAATGGGTCCTATTTATCCGCTCACTATACTCGTGTTGGCGCTAGCTCTGTGTCCCTTGCTGCAGTTTCAACCGGCTGATGTCTCTATCCTCGATAGCGTGGCTGCTAAATCAGTCGTTAGGGTGGATGGAATTTCGCAACGCTCTGGTCGTTCGCAAGCAGAACTTGACTTTACCCGAACCTACAAAATGGTAGAATTAGGCTGAGGGCCATGATTTTGTACGCTACCTCAATTTACGCATAGATTTTTCTATAGGTGGTTGGCTGCTTTTGCCAGCTGATCAACATTGGTAGGTTTATGATATTAAGGGACCCACCCGCATTAAATTTAAATAAGGAGAGGCGAAAATAGCTCAGATTGACTGTTCTTTGCCCCGATGAGGTCATTTAAATGATTAAAAAAAAAACGCTAGGACATTTATCCCATTTCTTGAGAATTTAGGAGCTTCCTCAGGTCCTGAACTTAGAACTTCACAAATTCTTCTCGGAAAGCCTCTCTAAGTTCATTATATGCTCCGTTAAATAAAATGTTCCTAAATTTGATAAAGATACTTATGGGAGCTTTTTGTATGATGGGGCTAATTTCTCCTCTTCTGCTATCGCTTGAGGCGCAGAGTGAGGTCACATACGTGCAACCAAGCGATGGGATTTGATGAGTCGTAGGTTGAGTGTGTGAGGAAAGCATGCGAGTCTTAAAGAATTCCTTCGTGAGTTGCAGCAGCCGAATGCATTATTGGGGAAATTGCTTCGTCAATCAGCCTTGTTGATTTAGCCGGTGTTGGTTGATTTATCATTGTGATCCTATGTTTGTATGTGTGACATTTGTTTATGAAAATACTACCCTATATAGTAGAATGTATGAATTGTAAAATTGATGCGCGTAAAATTCAATTGTTGCGCAGAAAGTGACTCACGCAGGGTAAGTGTGAATTAAAATGGGAAAAATATATAAAAAATGAAATTATTCACTCTTGTATTTTAGGGATATTAATTAATTTAAAATAATTAGAATTTCAAATAATGGAAGAAGGATGCAGTTGATAAAACGTGATATAAAAAAAACGAACACGTGAGTGAGATGGCTGTTTTACCGGAGGGACGTAAATGGCCACGATGAGTTTTAAAATTTTGGATAATTCACTTGAAGTATTAATATTTATTGGTTGAATGGGAGATCCCAGGTATGGGCACCATTTTATGATGTTATTTGATCATTATATTATTACACTAAAATAGCAAACATAATACGGGATACATACAAGTGTTTGGGATGAATGAATGAATGATTGAAGGTTTTATGCCTAATGCGCGGCGTGGTGGAAGGTTAACGCACGGGAATTGATCAAATACAACGAGAACAAAAGATAACTGCATTTAAGAATTAACAAGAGAATGAAATGGTGAAAGTAAATTATTTTAACAAGAAATTGACATGAAATAATTAGTTTAATAAGGTAATAAATTGAACGCGATATAGCATGAAAGAATTGGTTGAGAATGCAGGAGTGATGGAGAAAGAGATTAAAGAGACTTGTTAAGGGTACAAGATTGTTAAGAATAAGAGTTTAGGAATCCCAAATGGTATGATAATTAAGAATTATGTATATAGGAGTCATAAATGTTGAAATATATATGAATTTAGGAAAGATATTTAAAGGATCACAAAGAGTAATAGGAAAAATGGTTTCCGTTACATATACTAGGTCCGCGAAAATTTGCGGACACAATCGAAAATCGCAATCCTAACTTAAGAAAGCAAGTTTAATGCGTACTTACCACATACATTAGTATTTCGTCATCTGTCCCTTAGCTTCAAAGACATTCTTTAGACGTTTTGGCAAAGATTCGATCATGTTTTGACAAACATTCACGGATATTTCCTTACACCATATATTTTTTATGGCTTCTTGTAACTTGTCGACTGAGCCAGTATTATGGCATCCAAGCTTACTTTTTACGATATGCCATAAATTTTCAATCGGACTTAGATCCGGGCTATAGTAACAGATTCGGGGTGCACGGTAGATGGCGCTGTTAGTCGGCTACAATTTTGGGTTACAGCATATCTCTTATGACGTCAGACGGTAGCGTCAGATGTGAACAATATCGGCGTAATATTTTTTGTATACGAGTATATACTGGGGGGCTGCGCCCCCAGATCCCCCCCCCATCCCAATTGATTGAAACTCAGGATCATCGCAGGGTGCTCCTCCTGCAGTGATATCTCCCCCACGAGCAGTCCCCTTGTATTTACTGGGGGTTTTTTTCTCCCCAACAGCTTTTTTACTGGCCGAAAAACCTAACCTAATAACAAACAATTCTTACTTTTATAGGTTTCTTGATTAGTTTATGCGCCTCTAGATAATCTAAAAGTTTTTCGTGATCATACAAAGTAAAGCCGAATTCGAATAACAAAGAAGCACCTGGAGAACACGAAAACACAATAACGAAAGAAAAACGTTTGCAAAATGGGTCCTATTTATAAGCTATGATGTTGCCATTAAGAAGCCGTTATCGTTCGCAGTAAACAAAAAATACGAAAACAAAACAAAAAACAATAAAAGACATCAAGAAACCTTACCTAACTTAGAAAAAACTATAAACGAGCAGAGCGCAGATATTTAGTAAATAATAGACTAAAAGTTACAAATCCCCAAAACAACAAAAAAATATAACACAGTGATTGTCACATCTGACGCTACCGTCTGACGTCATAAGAGATATGCTGTAGCCCAAAATTGTAGCCGACTAACAGTGCCACCTACCGTGCGCCTCGAATCTGAAGTATTACCCTGGGCTATTACCAGGTCATTCCAGAATTCTGTAATTATCGTCATTAAGCCATTTTGTAACAATTTTGGCCTTGTGGCATGGTGCACCATCATGCATGAACGTTTCAGTTTCATGGATTGCAATTGTGTCTGGAAGTTTTTCCTGAAACATTGCTAAATACCACGCACCGTTCATGGTTGTGTTTTTAGGAAGGAAGTACAGGCTTCCTCTCCCTTTACTACTCATTGTTTTCTTCATATATTTAGGGTCCATCCTATTTGACCCACTGGGCCGGCGAACCTTGTTTGGACAGCTCCTAAAAGTTAAAAATATTGATTCATCACTGAATAATACTTTTTTCCAGTCAGCAACGGTCCAATTAAGGTATTTTTTTTACTAAATACGACTCGTTTTATACACATGCTTCAGTATTGAAGGATTTCTGTGCAGCATGGCGATATGGTAACTCGAGTTCTTTTTTAAATCGTTCATGGATAGTTCGTTGAGAAACATCAGATAATAAAAAATTCATATTAAATTTGATTTCTTTTTGCTTTTATTGTGGGGTTATTCATTACTAAGCGTTTCATAAGCACATCTGTACGTAAACTCGTTTTTCTAGGCATGCCCGATCGTTTTTAGGGTTTGGCGTTGCATCAACATTACTGTTCTTAGCTCGTAAAATCCAGAACTTAACCGAATTTGGGGAAATAGTTAATTGCTTAGCTATCTCTCGTTGGTATTTACCACATTTATGTAAAGAAATAATAGCATCTCTAGAGTCTTTTCCAAGTTGTTTTTTTCGATCCCATCGTAAATATTGTTTATATACACCACTACCTATAAAATAATACGAATATTTAAAAAATGCACGAAATTCACAAAATCACGTTTCTTTTAAGCACACACTACCGCATCAAACGCCACTTAAACCCTGCCCAACCGATGCACAGAAGGTGAGTCTCGTATCTAAAAGTTACCAGATGTCGCTAGAGAAATTAAAACCGGACTTATACGTGTCTCAATATCATTAAAAAAATTGCAAATTTCGGATTTTTCCGCAAACCTTTCACAGGCACTATATACAAGGTGTCCCAGAAAAAAGTTAACCTTACTTTGAATTTGTATAACTCAAAACCTATTAGAGATTTTTGAGTCCTGCAAAACAAAACAAATTTACCAACTATTTATCTGGCGATTCTGGAAATTTCATTAAATTCCCTTTTACGATGTTGATACACTAATGGGTTTAGTGGAGGTGATCAAAATTATGTTTGCGCATGGAAGTAAAATAAGGAAACTTCGAAGTTTAAAATCAACAATTATATTTAAATCCATTTTTAACAAAAAAAAACCCTCTTCATATGTTTAATACAAATTCATTTTTTAATTTTCTAAGAACAGTTTCCTTCCAAATGTCCTCCATTTCTTTCCGAGCACAGTTGCGCCTTTGATCGCATTGATTGAACAACTTTTAGGATTAACTTGTGATTTTCCTTAAGTCTATTGACTTCACGTGTGATCTATCTCTTAACTGGTTGATGCTTTGTGGTGGAGTAGAATACACTTTATTCTTTAGATATCGCCATAAGAAACAATCGCACGGTGATAAGTCAGGAGATCATGGGGGCCATTCAATTGCATGATTTAGCGCGCCAATGCGGTTGTCAAACGTTTCTCTTAGTTTTGTTCTTACAGCAAGCTGTCTATAAGCTGGTGCGCCGTCCTGAATCCACCAAAGTCTATTGAATTGATTGCCGTAAATGTGGCGGAGTTCCCGGAAGATCCTTTCGTTGATCATGCTCAGGTAGGCAGCACCATTCAAGTTATTCTCGTAAAACAATGGGCCGACAAGATAGCCATTCCCGCATATTCCGATCCACATAGACACTTTCTGCTGACAAATACGTGTGTCAAAGTGAATGCTTGGGGTGGTTTAGCGGCACATATTGCCGAATGTTATGGCTATTTACCTTTTCATTCGTGAAAAAGGCTGCCTCGTCACCAATCACAATGTTTTCCAAGAAACGAACAGGTTTATGGAGAAGCCATTCGACAAATTGTCTACGACGAGGAAAATCAGTTTCAAGAAGCTGGTGTCTTGCATGCATCTTATAGGGATGCAATTTTAAGTCATGTTTAATAATGCGGTTAAATGATGACTTTGACAATTGTAACCCATTCTTTCTGACTGATACATGTGGATTTTGAAGAAGTGGCATCTGAACGTTTTCGATATTTTTGGGGGTTTTTATGGTTCTCATACGACCCGAACGACCTTTATTTAAATTTAAGCATGTTCCTTCATGTTGGTATTTGCGAACATTTTTTCAAATTGTAAGCTTGCTTGGTGGGTGTCTACCTGGAAAACGTTGTTTAAATGAATCTTGTACTTGTTTAATCCTGCCAGTCTTAATAAAGTTTGTGATTACAAATACGCGTTGATCTTTTTGTTAACTGCATGATTAAAAAGGTTCTACGAAAGTAAAGTTTTACCCAGAAACGCTTTGATTTGCTTAGTAAGCAATAATAACGAGACCATACAACAGCGTGGCTGAAAAACCACTGTAAATGGCCTAGGCTTTGCTTGAAGAATCGCACAGTGACCTATGCTACCTAGGCTCCCTACGCTTCTCTTGAAAGTGCACGGTGGCCTAGCCGTCCTAGGCTTCGTTTCATTATTTTACCTCCTTGCGCAAACATATTTTTGATAGCCTCCACTAAACCAATTAGTGTATCAACATCAGAACAAGGAATTTAATGAAATTTCCAGAATCGACAGATAAATAGTTGTTAAATAAAACACTTTTGCAGGACCCCAAAATCCCCAATAGAGTTTGAGTTATACTAATTCAAAGTACGGTTAACTTTATTCTGGGACACCCGGTATATATATATATATATATATATATATATATATATATATATATATATATATATATATATATATATATATATATATATATATATATATATATATATAAATCCATTAAACCACATTGAAAGAGAAAACTGAATAATTTTTCCTTGCAGTAATATTTTTATTACCTTTTTTCGAAAAGATCCGTGCAGGGAAGCGTAGTGTACTAACGGCATACTTTTAACTGTGATCAAAGCGGTGCTCGCT
Source organism: Ceratothoa steindachneri (assembly GCA_963969495.1). Taxonomy (NCBI): domain Eukaryota; kingdom Metazoa; phylum Arthropoda; class Malacostraca; order Isopoda; family Cymothoidae; genus Ceratothoa; species Ceratothoa steindachneri. The sequence continues at coordinate 33,518,793 of OZ018330.1, read as the reverse complement.
GCCTCAGTGTGCCTGATTCGAATCGCTTCTCTGCACGGATTTTTTCGAAAATGGTAATAAAAATATTACTGCAAGGAAAAATTATTCCGTTTTCTCTTACAATGTGGTTTAATGGATTCATTTTCATTATATATATATATATATATATATATATATATATATATATATATATATATATATATATATATATATATATATATATATATATATATATATCATCACTAACTCTATAATTTAAGAACGGGATTTTTTGAAGTATTTGAATAATAATTGCATCTTAGTTTGGTTATGACTTAAGTATATTGTAAATTTTTATCAAGGTAATTTCTAAGAATTTCTTGAGAGTTTGAAAAAATAAAATAGTTTAGTTAAAAAAAAATAAATATGATTATCCAATGCTTTATAATGTTTGAAAAGAAAATGAATTACAATTGGTGAAATTCAGAAAATTGATTAAAATTTAAGTAAGGCTGCTTTTTTATTTTATCTATAACTATATTTTAGCAACGTGATTTTTTGAAAGGGGGGGAATAGTTTAGAGTTCCTTTTTAAAATTATTATAATTGGCGAAGTTCAGAAAATTTATAAAAATTTAACCATGGCTGTTTTTTTTAGATTTTAAATTTTAATCTTAGTAGCGAAGCCATTGCCTGGTATATATATGGTGGCAGAATTGCCTGACGCTGCCGTGTCTCGCTTCTATCACATATTTGTACCCATGCTTCCCACTTGTATCCCGCGAGAAGAGAGGAGCATGGCGTTCTCATCGCCTCGAACATTTCCCGAGTCTTATCTTCCCCCACCCCAAGTTTAATCAAGGAGGTTCAACCCCCCGTTTGCCTGCAGGCGCCGATCTAGCCAGATTGAGTTAGGCTTATGAGAAGATAAAAGTGTTCGAATCGCTAGCGGGATATTCCATGGAAGTCCCCCATTGCCCCATACCCCGAGGGGCTGGCTCAGGCTATTTATGCGATAGAATTTTGCATTTGAATCAGATCCCGATTATCTTCGTCAGGCATCACACCGATCCGGTCTCCCTTGTGCACCTAGGAACTCTCTACCTTGAGAACCCCCTTATTGTCCAGAAGAGGACTATATCCTTGAGTGCCAAGGTTCGTGCCCCTCGAGACGCCAAGTCAACAGGGCCCCCCTGTTGTTTAATTGTTCAGAAGAGAACAACTTTAGAACAGTCATTGTTCTTCGAGCCCGTTCGACAAGAACGGTTCTCGCTTCCCTGATATCCCACCAGTGGTAATTTAATTCACCCTTTTAACGTTCTTCAAGAGAACGCTTGGTTACCCCAATAACCTCAATTGTTCATTCAGAACATCTCCGGTATCCTGTCTTAAAGATCGCTCGAACTTCCGATCCCCACTTCACCCCCACTCTTCGAAGTCTGTTCTACCCCCTCGTTAAGGACGACCCCCCTAAAAACCCCTCTTCCTGGGAAGGAAATCGACACTCAAACCGAAGCCATTCCTTCAAATCGCCTTCACCTGCAAGCCGACTTTATAAATACGTAAGCTACGAATTGCATTTATTTATTTAACTGTGTTGCCAACGTAACTCCGTGCTTTAACACGGATTTAACCGACCCTTTCCCTTCTTGTTTGTTTTTTCATTTAAATCCCTCCAAATCTTAATCCACCGCTTAGTCAAATTTATCCTATAACCTTTTCATTTCATGTGCATCTCCCATTTTAATCCCCGGTCATGTAAATATTTTCCATGTGTTATTTTTTTAGTTTAATTAATAAAATTCTATTTTGGTAATGCTGGCAATATTATTTATTCTTGGGCTGTGTTCCACTTCTTAAGTATATTGAAGCTAAATAAGCCCTCTCCAGGTCTATTTATTAACGTAGAATAATACTCAGCCATCTGATTAAAACCCCGCACTCGAATATAGAATAATCCCCACAAAGAATAGATATATAGTATATTGTCGGGAGCCTTTTTTACGATATATATATATATATATATATATATATATATATATATATATATATATATGAAGCCAAGTTAAGCCAATTGGAGCACGAGTTGGAAATTCTCCCTGAGGGAAACGGACAATCTCCTTCCCAGAGTAAAATTCTTATAAATGGCAGGAACCTGAAACAAAGAAAAAGAAGATGAAGAAAGGTAAGAAGAAAAAGGAAAATATCATTGCTGGGGAAAAAGTAGAAGAAACCAAAAAAGAGGATAAGGACCCCGAGACAGAACTGGAGCCATCTGTTGCGGGACTTGCTCAACGAGCAAAAAAGAAGAAGGGAAAAAAAGAAAGAAGCAGATAAATTAGAAAGAGAAGAAAAGAAAGTAGAAACAGAAGGAGAGAAGCCAAAGGAAGATAGGAAAAAAGGAAGAAGAAGAAAAAAAAAGAAGAGAAATGTGGAGAAGAAAGAGGAAACTGACAAGTCGCTCCCGAAAGGGAAAACTCTGTCCTCTACAGTTAAATGTACGAGGGTCATTCTTATTGGTGATTCTCGAGCACAAGACTTGCAGCCCCTGCCAGACGCCTGCCTTCCCACCAGTATTAAGGTAAGCTGCCTGCTTGGACGGAGAAACGCCCAAATAAGACTAGAGGGAAAGAAATCTGAGATTTCTGAGAGCTCCGTCGTTGCCCTGATGGTAAGTGGCAACGACCTCTACCTCAGAGGAGGTAGGGTAGGCCCTAGACCTAAGATTCTTCCGACGGTGATGGGAACTGTGGACGACAGTGGGTTGAAACCCCGCAGACGTGTCGTGGTCAGGATGCTCCCTAGAAGAGGTCCAACCTGGACCGCTCACTCGAGGAACGTCTCTTTAAACCGACGCCTGGCAGATCTGTGCACGGCAGAGTGGGTCTTTTTTGTGGACCCTTACCGCACCTTTTATGGTAGGAACTATCTCTACCAAAGGGATGGAGTGCACCTTTCCTTGAAAGGAAAGACTGCAGTCTCTAAAATGATACAGGATGTCGTGGAGTAGACCCAAAGGAGTTTCCGGCCCACGGTGAAGGCAGACGTGCACCAATACGCCCGTGGCACTCCTGGAACGAAATTCTCGGTGGTGGTTAGAAAGGGTGCCACCATGCCACCAACAAGGAGTAGAGAAGCAAATATGACGGGGAACGGAAGAACGTAGTGAGTCCTACATTTGGGAACTCCCTGAAAGTTGTTTTGTTTAATGTGAGGTCAATCAGGAACAAATATCTTGAATTTCGTGGTCTCGTAGCGACGGAAGAACCTGAGATGGTGGCCATAACAGAGTCGTAGGTAAAAACTACGAACCTAGATTTTGAGAGTGAATTCACGATTCCCCGTTACTAAATCTCCTTAAAAGAGAGGCTAGACAGAGAGTGTAGCTGTGTGATGTTGTATGTTAGGGATACATTCAAAACGACGAACTGAAACATTATATCCGAACACGAGCTACTAGGTGTAGATCTAGAGATAGGTCCTGCCAGATGGAAGACCCTGCTGCTTTATAGACCCCCTGCCCAACTCGTTGAAAAGGACAGGGAGCTGTACCAGCTCCTGGGTGAACTTGTTGAAAACATAGTGTGTATCGTCATGGGAGACTTCAATACCCAAGTTGATTGGGAAACCAGAGAACCCTGTGGTGAGAACGCGCTGCTCCTGGAGTTCGCGAACAATAAGTTCCTGACTTAATGGTTAAGAGAGCCGACGAGAGGCAAAAATATTCTCGACTTTGTTTTCACCTCTGAGGATGACATCGTTGAGGGGCTCTCTGCAGGTGAGGAGCTCGGTGGCAGTGACCACCGACTAGTTAGATTTGTAGTCAAGGTCTCCAAGGTAGAGTCTGCGACTCGTGAATCAGGAACCTTGATTTGAGAAGAGCAGACTTTGCAGGTCTTCGTGCTGGATTGGCTGATGTGAGGCTGGAACGGTGTGAGAATGTTGAAGATTTGTGGAATAGTTTCAGAACTACGTTCATGAGTCTTCAATCACGATTTATCCCTGTGAAAAGCTTGCGTCAGTCTTCTGTTCAACCAAGGTGGTTTAATCGAGAAATTGGTCAACTGCTGAGGGAGAAGAGAACTGTATACCGTCAATCAAAGATTTCTGGTGACTTCGATGAGTACCGTAGGCTAGCTAGGAGAGTGAAGTCCAGCATAGGGGCGGCAAAGCGTGCCGAGGAGCTCCGAGTGGCGAGACTTTGCAAAGAGAATCTCAAGGAGTTCTTTGGTTATGTAAACAGCTGTAAACCAATCCGCCGCAAGATTGGCCTTTTGGTGAATGAGGAGGGTGCATTAAAACACTCAGATTCAGAAAATTCAAACCTCCTGAACGACTACTTTTCTTCAATGTTCAGTGAAGAGTGTGGTCCTATCCCCCAGCCCATGGACACTACTTGGTTGAGAAGCTGGAGAAAATGGACTTCACCCAAAGCGAAGTAGAAAAATTTAACAATGACCTAAATACGAATAAGTCCGCTAGCCCGGACAGGTTTCTACGATGTGTTCCTAGAGACTGGCGTGAGGCGGAGGTGACTCCTATCTTCAAGAAAGGAGACTCTAGCCAACCGTCGAACTACCGACTTATTAGTTTAACTTCGATAGTTGGTAAACTCATGGAAAGCATCAAGGTGGACAAAGTAACATCCCATTTAGAGTGCGACTTGCTATCGAGGAGTTCCCAGCACGGGTTCCAAAGGCAACGCTTATGCCTGGCGAATGTTGTGGAATTTTTCCGCTTCGTTTTCAGTTAGCACGATCGGGGTAAGGCAGTGGATGTTATCTACATAGACTTTCAGAAAGACTTTGATAAGGTACCACACCACAGCCTTCTCCTGAAAGTGCGTGCACTGAACATAGACGGAAACTTAGCAGGTTAGATAGAGAACTGGCTAAGCGGCAGACGGCAACGGGTGGTGTTAAATCGCCAGGCTTCTGAGTGGATACCCGTTACTAGCGCTGTTAATCAAGGTTCTGTCCTGGGACCACTACTGTTCATCATCTATGTTAACGACATGGATGGTAATATGGTTGCGAAGATTTCTAAATTTACCGATGATACCAAGATTGATATGAACATTGCAAAGGAAGGAAATACTGCCCGCCAACAAGAAGATCTTCGGAAGATTGGGGAGTGGTCGGACGCGTGCACATGCCTTTTAACGCGAACAAATGCAAAGTGATACATATCAGCCACCGAAACCCCCAATCGCAGTATATCCTTAAGGGCACCGGTCTTGAATGCAATGATACTGAGAAGGACTTGGGTGTAACTATCGCTAGTGACCTCAAGTTCTCGAAGCAGCGTATTGAGGTGGAGAAGAAAGCCCAAATTATATTTGGCTACATAAAGTAACAGTTTGGATATCCGGGTTGTGTTACCAATTTTCCATTTCCTTGGGTCTTTAATATATATATATATATATATATATATATATATATATATATATATATATATATATATATATATATATATATATATATATATATGCGTGATTCATTGAAGTACATAGACAGCAACGGCTGCATTGTTTACTTTTGGATACAGCTTTCTTATAGCTTTGACTATAGTCTTAACAGATGGCTTTAGGCGATGAAAATTGCGAGGAAGAGGCATAACTTCGGGGCAGAATGGTGAACGTGATATTACAGGAAAATATAATGAATATGTTTGAACATTACAGCTTTCCCATGTATTTTTGCCTACTCTGCAGGCCCTACCACAAAAATAATTCTTCCCAACTGTTCGGGAGTACGTGTGGGGTCTTTGATATAGGGAGTGGGAAAGCTGCACCAATTACAAATTGTGGACTAAAACAAAGTCCATTCACCCTTGGCCATCGAGCTATCAGAACTCCCACTCCTTCAAGGTGACTCATTGCAGCCTCTGAATCTCTCATACACGGCTTATACACAGCCACTTTAAAACCTGGGTGAGCGAGGCATGGACGTTTCGTTAGATTCGTTAAACAGGATCTGGGTAGAGGGTATCCTCCCAGACTCCTAGCGAATTGCTACAACGCTGCTTCTCCTAAGCTGGGGAAAGATCATACTACCCCGACCGGTTTCTGTCAAATCTCTCTAACCTACTGAGTGTGTAAGTTAATGGAGAAATTGATAAATGTTAGATTAACCTTTTTCTGAACAGCGGAGGCCACTTGTCCTCAACGCAATTCAGCTTTCGCAAGTTTCAATCCACGTCGGATGCTCTGCTCCAACTGGAAAATGCTCTCTGAGATACCTTCCCTCGTAGAAAGCACTACGTTACGGTGTGTTTTTTTCGATCTGGAGAAGGCCTATGATACCGCATGGCGATACGGTATCACGAAGACTCTCCACGAGATGGGGGCAGGCGAGGCCTCTTAATATTTATCTCTCAATTCTTGCGAGATCGTCGATTCAGCATCAAGCCATTAATATTGTTGCAGTAACATACGGTATTTTCTTGTGAATAAAAATTTGATAACTTCTGGTGACGATACCAGAAGAAAGATACTCTGACATCTGGAAGAAGAAGATTTCTTTCTTGTAATATGGAGCCAAGTAACTCAGCCTTTTCTTTACTCAAGTCTAAATCTCTTACCAAGTCGTTTAAATTTTGTTGGCAAAATCAATTTGGTTATATATCTTGATCAATTGGAACATATGTTTGATCTTCTGGAATTTCTCCAGAAATGAAGGTAGAATCATCATCTGAACTAAAATATTCATTTATTGTAGTAGGTGGCTTCAGTACTGGAGTAGATTCATCATATGGTGCCGGTTTCAACGCTGATGGGCAATTTGGATAAAGAATTTTAGATTTGTTTTTCTTTGAAAATTCAGCCACATTTGTTAGGCAGAAATAACAATCAAAGTGATTTGAGGGCTCACACCATATCATGGCAACAGCAAGTGGCATTGCCTTCCTCTTCCCATTTAACCAAGCTGTCAACATTGTGTTGCACTGCGTGCAGCAAATATGAGGGGCCCAATCTTTATCCTGGTCCCCTACTTTGCATCCAAAATAGTATATGTCTGCTTGCTTCATCGTTAGTGCTGTTTCTATTTTTCTCTGTTGTGCCACTGGTGGGAACTGCCCACAAACATAACAAAATATGTTTGATCTGTTTACACATCCGCGTCTAGAACTTGAAGCCACGACAAGATTTCCAATACTAACTTGTGCAAGCAAACGATAGACAATGTGAGATCCTTATCATAAGGTTCTTATCAGAGCAAAATTTTGATAAACGTATTATCTTCTTTACCAGTTATCAGTAGCAGAAAAGTTATGACAAATAAGTATGTATTAATCTGAAAATCTGAAAAGAAACAGTAATTAGAATTCAAGGATATTTGAGCTTCAATATAGTCTACTTTATATATATTAAAAATGTTGATATATATATATATATATATATATATATATATATATATATATATATATATATATATATATATATATATATATATATTAATTATATATATATTAAATATATTAAAAATTGCATATTGGTATAATATTGAGCCAAAGTGTGAAATGGCTTGAAAAGGAAAATTCAAATTACACAAAAACTAGACGTGATGTGAAAATTCTAAAGACAAATTTGAAATCAGCGCCTAAAAATTATCGAGAATCACCTATTTTCTTCTCTTTAACAAAATTTCTGTTCCCTAGTGTCATGGATAATTGCTCCTTATGGCTCAAATCTGGAGTGAGATCTAAAATTATCGAAAAGTATTTTGACTGTCTGATTTCAAACAAAATAGACTCTACAATCCTTTCAATGTATATTACTATTTATCGCAGCTAGCGTATATTAGCTGTTGCTCTTAGCCTAGTAAAATGAAAAGTCAACTCGGTTACGCTTTAAAAGTTAATTAACTAAAGTTACATACTTCTGCTTTTGGCCCGTTTTTCCTCCTCTTCCTTTTTTCACTTCCTGACTGAACCTTTCACTACAAAATATAAGCAATTGAGTTGACAAAAATGACAACACGACGACGTCCTTCTGTATCAATTTGAGAACCGGTAATGGCCTTATGTGCTACTCCTCCCCCATTTTAAGAAAGAAAACGTTTCAAGTATCAAGAAAACGTATTCAAGAGAAAACGTGTCAAGTAGCCTAAGTGTAAAGGGGTGTTTCAAGTTTATTATACATACATTTTATTTCTATATTTTTTTAATGTTTATTTATAATTTTTATTTTTTTAGTTTGCAATTTGGCACCCCCTCTCTAATTTGGCGCCCTAGGCAGCCGCCTATGTGGCCTATGCGCAGAGCCGGCCCTGGTGAGAGGTGAGCCCTCCACTGGTCGAAGGGGTAGCCCATATTACCTCGTCTTCCTCAACAACTAGGGAGTGCGTGTCTGCGCTTGAAGACGGATCCCCATCCGCATTCCCACTAGTGCCTTTTATCGCACCTATATTATAAAAAAATAGAAAAAAAAGAACTTATGGAAACTAAATACTATGACTTCCCAATGACTTGGGAGGTTAAGAGAAAAGTCATCATAGAATCAGAAATTCCAGAATGCGATCATTTACCCATAATCGATCCCGGTCCAGCGTTGGTGGGCCTTGCCAACCCTGACCCGTCATTCAGGCGACATTGTCCTGGAACTTTAACCATAAAGGACGGTGCCGGCGTAGCCACCTTATATGTGTACTGGAGCAAGATAAGCAGAGTCGACAAACATAAACATCCCATGCCTATTACTTGTCCTAGCCATCGGGCTTTTGGCTTCCGCAGCAGGTAGGGACCTTACAGTATACACTGCCATTCGACTAAGGCTTATAAGAGGTAGAAAATGCGCCGGGCAACCAGAATCTCTGTGGAAAGAAAAGCAAGTTTGGAAAGAGGTAGGGGGGTATGTAATAAAGAGAAGAGATAGACGGGTCCACTAACGAATAGTGTAAGTAATTACCTATTATTATCATACCCTGGTGGTAGGTGATCCCAGGATGTCATGCAGTCCACCTAGGGACCATGGCTACCGGACCGAACTCTGTCCAGGTGTCCAGGTGGGAACAATCCTCCTGGTACAAAGTGCAGGTAGAAATGGTTGTGTGGATAGCCGTAATAATAATAAATATTATATAATAATAAATAATAACATGCTAATAATAAATAATTGTAATATAAGGTGAAATTTCAGAAAACCCATGCCATGTTTTAATATTAAAAACAGTATTAATGGTGTTTTTAGGCATTGTAGTCATCATTTATGGCTTCGGTTAGGCACGGAAAGCATTTGCAGTGATACTATCTTAAAAATAACTGTTTTCCGCGCCAAAACGAAGCCGTAAATGGTGACTAAACTTCTAAAAACCCCATTAATACTATTTTATAATACAACATAACCTAACGAAACTCAACGTAACACATCATTCTCTCATTTGCATAAAAAAAACAAGAAACTTATAACTCTTGCATATTCCTTGTCCGTTCTTTAATGACAACTGTTAATGGGACTTAACCCCGCCTCCCGGTGTAGTTCTTCCTGGTGTCTTCTATCCTGCCTGCGGCTTCCTGTGATTAGGTACACGCATTTGTTCTACACGACTTGTAGTTTCCTCTTTTGTGTCTTCGAGACACAAGAGAGGGCGGAAGCAGGGTGCAGCAACATAGATCTTACAAGTACATTGTAAATCTTTTTCTTGTTTCTTTCACGGGGATTTTTGAACATATATAGAGGCTCGACTGCAGCTGAGGCCTTGGAGATTCTATCCTCGACGTGCTTCATGTACCCGGATAAAGTAATCTTCATGCCGAGTACATTTTACTCCGTGGTGTAGGGCTAACGTCTAAGTCCCACCCTGATATTAGTTTATTGTCAATAGGGACTACCTTGCCCTCTCCATGACAGTCACAAAGAGTTCTTTCTGAGTTTTCACTTAGCCCCAGCCATAAGATCTTGTACTGCATTCCCCGTTGCCACACCTTATCAAATTCCTTTGATACATCCTAACAAACAATGTCCATGTAACTCCTTTCCCATTTCACTTGGGAAAACTTTTCCGTGGACATTTATCGCCATCTCCGTACACCGCTTTCTTCTAAACCCGAATTGGTATGGGTTGTAGAAGGAGTTCTCCTCCAGGTGAGACATCTGTCTTTGGTTGAGGATCTCGAAGAGCTTCTCGCAAAATTCCATGAATGAAATTCGCCGGCAGCTCTCTTTCAACCTCAAGTCCTTCCTGTGCTTAGGCAAGAAAATAATTTTTTTGACGTTTTGTAAGCATCTGGAAAGTATCCTGTGTTCAGACAGGCGTTAAAAATTCTCCTAATTCCCTCGATGACGGTGGCTAGTGCCTTTTTAAAGTTTAAATTTGTAAGCCCCAATTGTTTTGGGGCTTTCTGACGGAATAAGCGGAGCGCGACGAGTAGTTCCTCTTCGGTGATCTCAGCGTCTACGTCGCGCTGTCTATCCACCTGGTGGTGAGGGCGCGTCCTATGTATTGGGTCGTTAAGCTCATCTATGATGTTACTTTCGAACTCTATATCGTAATCTTCGTTTTCCTCTTCCGTAATACTGAAGATTCCTTCCCAATAACTTCGAAATATCTCTTCAATTCTTTGCTCTTCTGTTTCGATGTTTCCATCTTCTTTTAGTAGTTCAATCTTATTCTTCCTCCCAGTCGATCCCTTGAGACGTCTGATTTTCTTCCAGAAATCTTTGGGTGATGCCTCGTGATCGAGACTATCAATCGCATCATCCCATCATGTCCACTGTTGTACGAGTATCAACTGGTTGAGCTCTCCTTTGACCTCTTTACTTCGTTATAATGAGTGAATTGATGCGTTTCTGGTGTTGATCTCATACAATAATTTCAGCTCGCTTTACCGACTATTGAGGTTAAGCGAATAGGTTGGTAGTTCGACGGCTGGCTAGGGTCTCCTTTCTTGAAGATAGGAGTCATCTCCGCTTCACACCAGTCTCTAGGAACGCATTCGGTCCGGATTAACATGTTGAAAATTATGCTCGGATGTCGTGACACTTCATCGCGTACTTCTTTCAACACTTTAGGTAGAAACCCTTCCGAACCAGGGGATTTATTCATCTTTAGATTAGTGATCTTTTTTTCTCTTTCTCCTTGGGTAAAGTCCATTTCCTCCAGCTTTTCTCCCAAGTAAGAATCCGTGGGCTGGGGGATGGGACCACACTTTTCAGTAAACACTGAAAAGAAGTAGTCGTTCAGGAGGTTAGCATTTTCTGCATCTGAGTGCTATAATGCCCCCCCCCCCCTCCCTCATTCACTAAAGGGCCAATCGGGCGATGGATTGGTTTACGGCTGTTTACATAACCAAAGAACTCCTTGGGATTCTCCTTGCAAAGTCTCGCCACTCGGAGCTCCTCAGCACGCATTGCCGTCCTTATGCTGGACATCACTCTCCTAGCTAGCCTACGGTACTTGTCAAAGTCTCTAGAGATCTTTGACTGCCGGTACATTGTTCTCTTCACCCTCAGCAGTTGACCGATTTCTTGATTAAACCACTCTGGTTGAGATCATTTGAGATATACACTCAAAGATCATTTTCATTTTCAGTTACTGTAATCTTTTTATCTAAAAGTTTATATTCTGCTCTTGGATTTGTATAACCGATATGCATTAATTTACACTTATGATTTAAGGGTAGTTTCCATTCTGCTGACCATCGTGCTATCTTATCAATATCTTTTTTGAAATTCAAAGACATCCTGTTCAGTTATGATTCCTTTTCCTAATTTGCAATCATTTGCGAAGTTAGAAATTTTTGATAGCAAGTCATCGTCTATATCACTAACATACATAATAAAAAGCAAAGGTCCAAGGACAGAACCTTGTGGAACACCACTACTAACAGAAACCCATTCTGACGTTTGTCCATTAATAACTACTCGTTGTTTACCACCAGTGAGCCAGTTTCGATCTATTTTGCTATTTCTCCTCTTATTCCCAAGGCTCTTACTTTACACATTAACTTCGTATGCGATACTTTATCAGATGCCTTTTGAAAATCTAAATACAAAATATCAAATGATCTGTTATTGTCATACTCGGTGTTTATATAGTGAAAAAAATCTAATAAATTTGTGAGGCATGACCTCTCTCTCCTGAAGCCATGCTAGGAATCGTTTAATAATTTATTCTTCTCTAAATGCTCAATTATTTTATCAGCAATACAGGTTTCGATGAGTTTTCTAACTACGGAGGTTAGACTTATTGGGCGATAATTACTAGCTGTCTCTTTACATCCATTTTTAAATATTGGTGTTACATTGGCCAACTTCCAATCTTGGGGAATGAGAGAGAGAGACCCCCTCCAAGGCCCCCATAAATATGATACAACTGCAAAATGTTCAGTTTTGAGTTACTTTTGAGTCATATTCGATTCTATAATGTGGTTTCAACACCACACAATAACGATTGCCAATGGGTTTTGGTGTTAATTAAACAATTAAACGATCTTAAAAGATAGAAATTGTGGGGATAGAGTGTAGAGAATAGATAGAAAAGTGTTAATATAGTGAGAGAATAGGTGTGCCAGGTTGTCTGGCTACCTCAGTATTTGTTCATATTATTATTTATGCTGTTATTGTCATTTGATTGTTTATCTTTCAAGCCTTTGCATTAATAAATGGTGCTCTTGGAGATGTTAATAGACTTGACTTTGCACTTTGCAACTTGCTGTCTTCCGATCTTTACGTTTGTTTTTAATAATTATTTCTTAACATCTGTTTTTCCACTTCCAATCTTTTATTTTTGTTCTGGTTGATATTTATTATATATGACTTTATGTGCTTTTAATAACTTTTTCTTAACATTAGTTTGTCCACTTCGGGTCTTTTTATTTATTTTTTTTTTGGTGTTAATTTTGAAATCAGCGTTGTTTTAAGTGTTTTAAACCAGGATTTCCAATGTTTGAAATAAGGTCGTATTTAGTATTGCCAATCGGGATTTCTCTAGACATCAAGAGATGTCAAGGTGGCTTTATTTTAATTTCACTTTGACCCTATCAAGGTGGAGTATCTTAAAAATATGTACTTTTCACGCCAAACCGAAACCATATATGACGCCTACAATGCCTAAAACACCATTAGTGCTGTTTTTAATACTAAAACCACGTGATAGGTATTCTGAAGTTTCATCTAATACAATGATGATAATACCAGTTATAAAAATACAAAATAATTATACTGCATAATGATAAATAATAAGATATAATCATAATAAATAATATACAAAATAATATTAAATAATAGTAATAATAATAAAATAAGTAATACTAATAAATAATAATAATAAATTTAGTGATAGCTCTAGCTAAAATTAGTGGGGGTGCTGCATCAGAATTTTTTTAGTATTGTTTATTTGATATTGGGTAAAAGGAAATAAACATATAAAAAGAAAATTTATAGATAAACTTGTAAAATCCTAACCAGAACAAAAAAAAAAAAATTACTTACTAATAGCCTAAAGTGTCACAGTTCAAGCTCGATCCATTCATTTAAAAACGAAATTCATTCTTCTTGTTTTAATTTGCGCGAAAAGATTAATTATTTTCCCCTTGATCTCTGGATGACTAGTGAGGATTTTTTTTCTCCATTGAGAGCATTGCAGGTGCATTTAGTCTTTCAGAATTCATAATGCTCCTTAGAAAAGTTTTTATTCTTTTTAGTGTCGAAAAGCAATGTTCTGCCTCTGATGTAGTCACGGGAATTATCAAGAGTATTTTTATCAGTTTCGTAATTTCACTAAGAACATCATCTAGATTATTTTCCAAGATAAATTTCAGCAGCTCAATTAATAAAAGAACCGAAACAAAATATGAATTAAATTCTAAATTTTATCACATTAAAGAATATAAACACCTTTTTAAGCACAACACATGGCCGAGTCAAAAATAAACACTACCTTCCACCAGCACACAAGGGTCGGCAATGCGTGAGCCACAGTGCTCTCTCTCCTTAGCGTGCACATTCCATTTTTAGATATGTGAGCATGCGCACAACAGCCAAGCACCGCGTTGCTGGAACTGTGAAGCGCACAGTTTTATACAAGGATTAGGTATTTTTTCTCATAAACTAGGAGATGGCTACTGACATTAATCTGAAGGATTACATAATCTACAAATAAAAGGAAAGAATAAAAAAAAATGACTCATTATATTGAATGTTATCGATAATATCGAGTAGAAATAAGGGATGCTGCAGTTCCGTAGTGCATATACACGATCCGCCACTGAATTTAATAATAATAATAATAACTAATAATAATACTAACAATAAAAAAGGTAAAGTAATGATGATTTGGGGCGAGGGGAAGCGTACCAACAACTTTCTCACGCTCCACAATCAGAGAGTTCAAGTCAGCCCAGTGACGGCTTCCCTAATTTGTATTCGGGCTGGGAGGATGTGCAGCTCATCCAGGTACCAAGTGTAACAGGCTATACATGGTACCCCCTCCCCCTCCTGCGGGGTAAATAAATAATTTAAGGTTAGGCACTACAATTACTTTGAGCTTGTCGTTTTTTTTCAATCTATGATATTTATCGGGCATAACTTTTATATACAATCATGATACACCATTGACTAATTAATTGACTTCCTTTAGCTAAAGATGCTTACCAAGCAAGAGACAATTTTTATTGAGGCCATTTCTCCAAACGTTTTTCTTCAAATTAAGGCTGCATCTTATATACATTAAATATAAAGGTTTTTTTTCCATTTTGACTGTATTTAAAATTGGACAGCCCATATTGTCATCTGTTTAAGAATTATCGTGACTTATGTGAATTACCTTATACACTTGTCTATGTTGAATTCCATCTACCATCTTTCCAACTACAGGGTGCAGTGGGTAATTTGTCGCCATTAACAATGCTGAATTCTGAGCATGTGTTGTTTAGCATCAGTTTGTCATTATTCTCGTCATAATAAACTCAGCTGTGCATTCTCTGAGTATTAAGCATAACCACGGTTGAATTCAATCACCTATAAAGTTGGAAAATGTAAGCTGCGCTGCTTGTTAATGACGCAGGAAGCTCCAATGCAAAGACCACAGAGTACTCGGTTTCAATTTGAGGATCGTGCCGATGATCAGGAAAGAGTTGAATGAGGTAGGCTGTGATTAACAGGGTTTGGGGGTTTGGAAATCATGTGGTACATATTATACCCCCATTTATCTTCCCAGAAGGTCTCAGAATCAATGCATGGGGCTACATCAAGTGCCTAGAACAGTTGATGTTGCTCTGGATCAAAGTGGTCGCTGGAAGGCTGTATGTGTGGTAGCAGGACTCTGCACCATACTACACAGGCAGGAGGCCCCAGTCTTGGCTGTCAGACAATTTCTTTGACCGCATCACTCCGAACATCTGGACCCCCAACTATCCAGATCCCAGCCCCCTGTACTTTATCTGTGGGGCGTGGTTGAAAGAGAGAAAGAGAGAGACTAACAAGTCCCTGTGCACACCAAAGTGGTGTTTAGGTCCAAGATCACAGTTTTCACCCAATTAAACAGGGAGACAGTTGAGAAGGCCTACAACAGGTTACAACGCTGCATGGAGGCCGGAGTTGAGACGGACTGTGATTTCATTATATAAAATGAATAGTCCAGCAATCCTCCAAGTCTTTAATATGTAACTTTGGTAAATATATCTGTATAAATGAAATACCTATATTGAAGTTAGGTGAAAAATTACCCCGCCTACACTGAATAGTTGTAGCAATGTTGTGTTCTCCTATAGCAATGCCCTTTGAGGCATTCCTATAAATAGTAATAATCCCAGAAATTATATCCATATGCATATAATATGTAAAATTATCATCCAAAAATATAATCACTCATTTAATTTCTAACACGAGAATATTCAATGTAACTTCACTCTAATACATTAAAAGTAGATTTTCTCTAAAATTTCCCCTACATGAGCACGCACATACAAACACACGCCTTTCGCCATCTGCCTTGAAGCTCTGTACTCAGTCCACTTGTGCAGAACGTCGCTTCGAATAAGGTTAGTTACTTTTTCTCTCCCAATTAATCAGTCCATACGAGAGTAGATCATAACTCATGTTCTTCTCTCATCGCAGACCCCAATTCACACTCCATCATAGCTCTATCATACTAATTATACTTACTACACCTACATCACATAATTATATTTATACACTCACATGTACTCTCGTGTGCTCGCGTATATCCCTCGTTTATGTGCATAATTATGTTCCTAGTCGTGTAATCTCATGTACCCACTTGTACTCGCATAATTATATTACTTGCATTATGTTTCAATATCCATCAAGAGTATCTAAATGAACTTAGCTCATTTAGATACTCTTGATGGAGATTCGATCCACCTGTACAGCATTTCATTTTAAGGCTTTAATAAAAATCTTAATGTTTCCCATTCTCACTGAGAAAATTGTTGCACAACTGCGCCAAGGCCGATATCGGATGCATCCTTAATTAAACGAAGTGTGCTAATTTGCATTGGGTGAAGTAAACGAGTCACTTTTACTATGTCGGATTTTATGGAATTAAACGCCCAGGCTGCTTGATGGTCTCACTTCAAAATGAAATTTGGGCAACCTTTGTTTTATTTTTTTTAACAATCAGGAAAGATAAATGAGAGTTTGGATGTATTTTTAATGAGCCTTATAAGGAAGTTTACTAAGCCAATAAATGTATGGAGCTCTTGCAATGAGTTTGTTCTAGGATAATCACTGATATCAGCTATCTTATCGTCTAGTCGAAATAGATCTTGGGACTTGACATTATATTCTAAGAAGTCAAGTGTATAGCAATGCCCTCTTGGCATTCCTATAATAAAATAAATCCTTCTAAAAAACTTAAATATATATATTATGTATAAAATTCAAATCATTCATTTAATTTACTTAAATTTTGTCAATTTAATCATTCATGTAATTTATGTATAACTTAATAATTCATTCATTTATTTTACTTAACTTTTGTCAATTAAATCATTCATGTAATTTATGTATAACTTAATAATTCATTCAATTATTTTATGCATAACTTTTTCAATTCAATTATTCATTTATTTTATTTAACCTTTAATAATTCAATCACTACGTGACGAGAAACTGATTTCATTTAATGCACAGATACAAACAAAATCTCTTAGAATTTCACGCACATACAAACACACGCATTTCACCACTTGTGAAATAACGCGAAATGACTCTCTCATTGGTATTCTCGTCACCGTCATAGTAAGGTCAGTTAAAAACTTCCCTCTTCATTTATTCTCTAAAATCACCCCATACTAGAGATAGATCCAAATTCCCATTCGTACTTTCATTACAGCTCCAATTCACTAATTATAGTCGCCACATAAAAATCATTTCCACATTCAACATCCATTTACAAAATTTATAAGGCACCCTTCATCTCGTCACGTGAAGTTATTTTCAACTCAAGTTCAACCTTGCCTAATTTAACGTAATTCAACTGATTATAATCTGTTTTGTTAATCTCTAATATATATATATATATATATATATATATATATATATATATATATATATATATATATATATATATATATATATATATATATATATTATTTTCTTTGAAAACTCGTTGCATTTATTTTCCAACCCACACGAGAAGTGTTTCTTTTTGCCTGCATTGTTCATAATTCAAAATCCCTTCAATCAATCAAAATTTATGCGTGAAGAATATTGTATCATATACGCTATCTAGGCGTATAGTGTTTCTATTAAGAAAATACACTGTGCAATGTTGATTTATAAATTGTGCAATATCAACCTTGCAAAAAGTTGCTCCAAATGTTTAATTTTTTTAGCTTCTTTTTAAATGAAAAGAGTAGGTCTTTTACATATGCGCATACGAAGTTCAGGTTACCCTTAGCATAATTGAAGTACCGTTGAAATGAATGTCTTATAAGAGTTGTACATACCTTGTAGAAGGACAACTAACTTCGTCTAAGAAGGCGTGTCAGTTTTGTGCCTCCGTTCCCCAAATACCAAACTCTTTTCAAACCATTTCAATTTTAAAGACATTCGTGTTTTGTCACTGTTCTGTGATCGCCCATAATTTCTATAACCCTGGTTTTTGCAAATCAGTCTTGCTTTGTATTCTTTCCCAGGGGTAGTGGTAGTTAACCCCAGTGTCTAGTGTTCATTTTTTTTAATCAATTGTTTGCTTGCTTGCGTTGTTTTAATCATATTAACTTTGCATTTTTTTTGTTTTGTCAAATAGTTTCTCCTTAGTGTTTGAGAAATTATGATTTCAGCTAATCCCCCCCCCCCTCCGTGTTTTTCTTTAAATTACAAGTGCATTTTTTTTGTGTTTTCAGTTTTAATTTCCACGTGTCTCTTGTTCGTCATGAGATTTTATCTCTCATTAATCTGCATTTTTCCGTCTGTCCATGTTCTCTTCTTTTATCGTGATGCACTTCTCGCATACACATTCAGCTCTACGCATTTTATTTGTAATTAAACTATATATTTTTTTTAGTTTTTGTTTTCATTCTCATGCGCACACACCAGCTGAATGGTTGCTTTACAGACCCAGCGGTGTGTCCAGCGCCGGCTCCCTTCTCCCAACCCCATATTCGATACTCAAGGATTTAATTAAACGCCATTAGTCCCTTAACATACACAAACCTTAACCTTCTGCCTGTTTTAACTTACAGAAAGCTGAAGGTCCACAACTTGCTCAAATGTTCTGCAAGAACTCAGGGGTTACTCCTTGAGCCGCTCGCTACTCTCCATTTTTTACTGTGCCCCCATCCCCACCCATCTTTGCCTGCCACTCCTACAGTGGTGACTGCCCCACTTGTCTCTATGGCGTCCTTAAATTTCCGTACACTGACTTTTAAAAAAAGGCATATTTTATTTTCGACAAATTATATTGGATAAAAATGGGATATTCTGTATCAATGAAACGTGGGGAGGAACTTCCACAAACTCAATTTTTGCGGCCGTTACACCAACGAATACGTTTCCCTATACCATTATATAGCTACCAGGAGAGGCGGTGGAGTCGGTATTATTGCTACTAACTTTCTCTGCCCGTCACTCGACTCCTTAGAAGTAGTTCTTAATACTCTTGCCCTAAGCACCTCTCACAAATTCGTAAACGTTAGAGACCATCTGGTGACCCATCAGATCTCTTCTTTGACGAATGGGTGATCTCTTTAATGTCGTCTTCTCAAACATCTTCGCCATCGTGGTGGTACTCGGAACTTCAATATCCCTCACAAACACCACTTCACATCACCGGCTACTTGAAGTATTCGAATAATTTTCTCTCTCCCAATTCGTCAATTGCCCAACCCACATCCACGGCAATATTGTTGATCTCGTTTTCTTCCAATACCCAGTTTACAAACTCTCTGTCACGGGCACTTCAAATTATATCTCTCATCACTTTATTATTCAATTCTATATTTAACTCTACCTTCTCAAAATAACCTTCCAAATAGTCATTGTGCACGCTCAAACCACCGTAATCTCTCCTCCATTGACCCTGGGTTGATGTCTCAGGATCTCGGTTCACTTCTCCTGGATAGTCCCATCGTTCCCCCCCTTTCTGACCTCAACCTAACCCCTCCCTCCGCTCCTTTTCGCAGTCACTCTCCATCTGCCCCGATACATACTTCCCTTCGCCCTGTCTCATCTAGTACATCCCGCGCCCCTTAGTTCTCCACACGCTCATAGAGGCGCCAAAACACAGAAGAGCACGTAAGAGGCGTCTTTGTTTCGCATGCACCCAAGGCATGAGGAGGAAACGAACTTCTCTTGCAAATCATGCGTACACATCCCTCCTGCGATCCTCCAGCGAGGCCCATACCGATAAAATCCATGACGAAATCAACCAAAATTATCATACGCTTTTCAAGCTCCTCGGTCTTCTCTCGTCTCCCAGGTAATCCTAAACTCCTCCCCCACCTTCCCATCCGCCTTATGTGCCCTTTTATCTGAAAATGTAGTTAATATTTGCTCTGGGATCCCCTCTTCATCTCCCCCCCCCGGCCACACTATAACCCCCCTTACTCTACCTCCCAACCTCAACTCACTTACCAGTCTCCCTTGACGAGCTCTCCTTAGTTCATAAAAAAAACTATTCTCCACTTGAGACTTTCCCACCCAGGCTCTATGTTCAGTTTTTATCTGTCCTCCTGCCACACCTGCTGGGTATCGCCAACACCTCCCTGTCGCTAGCTGAGAAGCCTTCTGACTTTAAGCATGCTGCTACCCGTCTGAACTTCAGGAAACAAAATGTTCACTCTAATAACCCTTCAAATTTTCGTCCAATCTCTCTACTTACGTTCCTTCCCAAGACCTTTGAGAGGCTAATAACTGCCCGCATCACTGAAAACATATCCTCAGTGCCGGTTTAACCGGGAGCACATGTAGCACGTGCTACAAGCCCCGCGCTTCAGGGGATCCCGCGGAGATGTAAAAAATTAGTAATAATTAAATTTTTGCCCTTAGGCACAGAAGGCAGAGACAATACTAAAATATAATTATTCATTTTCTTGAATCTTTATATTATTATTATATATGATATTACTACATATATATAAGAAAAATATAGAAAACTTCACTAGAGCATAAGGCATAGTATAATAAGTCTGGCATTATGTTATGGTAGTACAAGGTGATGTTCTTTAAAAAGGAATAAAAAGTACAAAATAAAACCCTCCTTTTTTAGTTGAGTCCTCCCAGTCATACTATGAGTTCTTTTAAATTCCTCAGATATATATATATATATATATATATATATATATATATATATATATATATATATATATATATATATATATATATATATATATATATATATATATATATATATATACAGGGTGTCCACAATGTCTGGGTACATAGGAATTTTAATATTTTATTTATTTATGTTATTTTTCCTTCCCAGATCGAATGATGGCTCTATCTAAAGAAGAAAGAATCGAGTTGGTACTCTTAAGTGGACGAGAAGGATGGTCTTATCGCAAAATCGCCGATGAATTTAACCTTCGACACCCTGATCGGCAACCTATTTATTTTACTGCCGTCGGGAAATTGGTCACAAAGTTTAAAGAAACAGGCAGTGTCTTGGACAAACCCCATTCCGGGCGACCAAAGACTTCATACGAAACGAAAGAGGTTGTCATGGCCAAGATTGCTGCAAGCCCAAAGAAATCACTTCGTCGGACATCCATGGAGTTGGGTGTTCCAAGGTCAACTATCCACAAAATCCTGTTAGAGCAGAAGTTCCATCCGTACAAATTACAGATATTGCATCACTTAAATGAAGACGATCCCGATAGACGAATGCAGATGTGCGAATGGTTTTCAGATAAATTGGATGAAAATATCCGTTTTACTAAAGACCTTTTGTTGTTCAGTGATGAAGCTTTGTTTTATGTTAATGGTGAAGTCAACAGACAAAATCTTCGATATTGGTCTCAAGACAATCCACATTGGATGGATCCATCAAACAGCAAGGCTGCCAAAAGGTGATGGTGATGGTGTGGTTTGTGGAAAGCTCATGTGCTAGGACCCTTCTTCTTTGATGAACATGTAACCAGTGAGACTTATCTGAACATGTTGAGAGACAAATTAATGCCTCAAATTGAGCGCCTAGGCGAGGGACTTCCGGACTGGTTTCAGCAGGATGGAGCCCCTGCCCATTTTGCTACAAATGTTAGAGATTGGCTGAATGGCACTTTTCCTCACTGGATTGGAAGAAGAGGTCATGTGGAGTGGTCCCCTCGTTCACCAGACCGTTCTTCCCTTGATTTCTTTTTCTGGGGTATATTAAAAAAGAAAGTTTACTCAATGAAGATTGCAAATCTAAACCACTTGAGAAAACGCATTATCAGTCAGTGTGCTGAAATCGACGGCAAGGTACACCTATTCAATCGAGTTCACCAGAATTTAGCAAGGCGCATCGAATTATGCATTGCAAATAATGGAAATCATATTGAAAATATAATTTCTTAACATTATAATTAAATAAAATTGTTTTGTTCTAAAGGTATGTATTTATCCCCTATGTACCCAGACTTTGTGGACACCCGTATATATATATATATATATATATATATATATATATATATATATATATATATATATATATATATATATATATATATATATATATATATATATATATATATATATATATATATATATATATATATATATATATATATATATATATATATATATATATATATATATATATATATATATATATATATATATCTCAAAGTAGCGCGAAAGAATGATGAAAATGAATCTATTAAACCAATGTGGTTTAATGGATTCATTTTCATCATTCTCTCGCGCTACTTTGAGAGATATATACATTTGTATATCTGCCACGCGTTTACCTATTCCTCATTTATTCTTGGAATTCTCAATTAATTTTCTATTTCTTTCATAGTCTCCGTTCGAGCTTGCGAAAGTGTTCCTTAAAATCAATTCTATTCAGATAATTTTTGGGGTTCTCTGCGTAGCATAGTGTACTAAAGGCATACTTTTAACTGTGATCAAAGCGGTGCTCGCTGCCTCAGTGTGTCTGGTTCGAATCGCTTTCCTGTACGGATTTCTTCGAAAAAAGGTAATCAAAATATTACTGCAAGGGAAAATTATTACGTTTTCTCTTTCAATGTGGTTTAATGGATTCATTTTCATCATTCTCTCGCGCTACTTTGAGAGATATATACATTTGTATATCTGCCACGCGTTTAACTATTCCTCATTTATTCTTTGAATACCCGATTAATTTTTTATTTCTTTCATAGTCTCCGTTCGAGCTTGCGAAAGTGTTCCTTAAAATCAATTCTATTCAGATAATTTTGGGGGTTCTCTGCGTAGCATAGTGTAGTAACGGCAAACTTTTAACTGTGATCAAAGCGATGCTCGCTGACTCAGTGTGCCTGGTTCGAATCGCTTCCCTGCACGGATTTTTTCAAAGTTAATACAAATATTACTGCAAGGAAAAATTATTACGTTTTCTGTTTCAATGTGGTTTAATGGATTCATATATATATATATATATATATATATATATATATATATATATATATATATATATATATATATATATATATATTTGGTTTAGGAATAAGTTCTTACATTTTTTTTATGTTGTGTTGATTTGATTTGTGCACATAGTAAGAAACATTAATTAATAATGAGAGCAAAATTTGCAAAGGTTAGGCTACGTCTCTTAACAGCGTAGACTATTAGGCTTTCGCTTAGGCTACGTCTTAAAGTTGAGTAATAAGTCATTACGGTTTATTCAAAAGTTGTGTTAAATTTAATTTTTCGTTCTGTACCCTCAAAATGGAATGTCAAGTTGAAAGAAAGGCGCATTTTCGACACTTGTTGTTATTCATTTTCAATCGAGACGGAGACAAGGCAAACGCAGCCAAAGCTCATGGCGAATGGAGGCGGTTTACGGAGAAAATGCTTTATAAGAAAGGACAGCTCAATGGTAGTTTTCACGTTTCGAAAACAGTCATTTCAATCTTAATGACGAAGAACGTTCTGGTCGCCCCATTAAGTTGGATGAAGATCGATTGAACGACCTTCTTCATGAAAATCCTCGTCAATCGACTAGAGTGTACAATTGGCGTTTGATCAGTAAACTGTAGTGAATCACTTTCATTCGATGGGTAAAGTTCAGAAACTCGGTGCATGGGTTTTGCACGCTTTGAGGAAAGCAACAAACTTCAACGCTCCACGATTGCCGCAGGTTTGCTTGCTCGTCACAAGGCTGCTTGTGGATATAAGGACAGATTTCTTCACCGCATCATCCCTGGCTACAACAAGTGGTGTCTTTGTGTCAACATGAACCATCGAAAACAATGGCTTAGCCCCAATAAAAAAAAAAAACACTTCCGCGATTAAAGCAAGGACTTCATCCACGAAAGACGATGCTGTGTGTGTGGTGGGATTGTGAAGGCATCATTTTTTATAAGCTCCTTGCGAACAACGAGATTGTCAATGCATAACTCTACGTTCAACAAATGTATCGACTCGCCGAAGCTATTCGTGAAAAGCGACCTCATCGACGTTATGGAGTCCTTCTGCAACACGACAATGCTCGTCTTCACATTGCCAATATGACAAACGACTCCATCCAAACGCCTAATTGGGAAATCCTGCCGTATCCTCCATATTCGCCAGACTTAGCTCCATCGGATTTTCATCTGTTCAGATCGGTCTCCAACAATTTGCGCCGCGTTCAATTCAATAGTGATGTGGAATTAAGAACCTGGTTAGACGAATTCTTCGAGTCAAAATCCAGAGATTTTTATTTCAGAGGCATCGAATAACTAGTTGAACGCTGGTAAGAAGTCTTAAATAACAATATAGAATACATTATTGATTAAATTGCATATTGTTATCGATTAAAAATGAAGTTTTTTCTAAATTTGTTAATGGTAATGAATAAATTTGATAAAACCGCAAGAACTTATTCCTCAACCCAATATATATATATATATATATATATATATATATATATATATATATATATATATATATATATATATATATAAATATATATATATATACGGGTGGGGGCCTCGATATTCCTTGTGCTACGGGCCCCGCAGCTCCTTGAAGCGGCCCTGCATATCTTTCTCCAGCATCTAAGAAATCTTCCAGTCCAGCTTCAAGGAAGGTCATACCTCTGAATACGCTTTCCTACATCTGACTAACCGTCCCCGCCGCAAGGTCAACGAAGGAAGGCCTTGAGTTCTGGTGATTCTCGATCTCTCGGCAGCATTTGAAACAATTAACGGCTCAGCTCTACTCCACCGTCTGCGTAACTTCATGAGTGTCTCTGGAACTGCTCTGAACAGTGGTAGAACCATGATAAAATTGAGGAGCTAACCTGAATTTTCCTCTCTGAGTAGTCTGAGAAAAGGGCATTGAACATTAATAATGGTTATCCTGCACAACATTGATAATAAATAGCAGCATCTCACACAGGAGTGAACACTAAAGTTCTCGCGTCCGATTTTTTTTTTCACACATCAGAAAATTATGAATTTTGGTTTATTGTAGTTTGGGGACGTCAGCTAAGGAACAATACTGAACGTAATCATGAGATTTATCTGTATTTTATACATGTATCATCTAAGGTATATTCGATCGCAACAGTTTAAAAAACTTTATAAATATATATATATATATATATATATATATATATATATATATATATATATATATATATATATATATATATATATATTCTAAGGAAATCGATACTTCCTTCCCCTCACATTTGAGCCACTGGTCGTTAACCACAACGTCCTGGTGGTGTAGACGCCGTAGCCTGACCCCACCACCTCCCTCTCGCCCTTCGTCTCGAAAAGAAGCTGAGCGGCCGGCCCAGACCACATAATGCACTAATCAGTTCAGGTCGGACCTGAGAGCCTAACATCCGTTATAACAGCAAGATTTTCCCTAATATTTTATATTCAATTTCACCGCATATGTGAAATTAGAGGAGCATCGACCTAAAGCCAGAAGGTCCCTCAGGGCCAGCTGTATGACGCTCTGAGATAAAACATTGGAGGAGGAGACTTCATGCGTCCTGTCAACGCATCTGCCCCCCCCCCCACCCTTCCTGCCCCTACCCCAGTGGGTGTGGCGACGTATAAAAGCAAATATCTTTGGAAAAACGAGGTAGATTACGTTAGTCATCAAGGCGACGAAGTCCCCGACAAGAGGCCCGGGCTACCAACAGAAGAGATTAAGAAAAAGCTCATCCGGAGCTAGTTCCTGGTGGTCACACCGAACGTTAAGCTAACTTGATTTAAGAAGCAAATTTGACTAACTCTCGTCAGAGAGACCCCCTATCCTCTTGTATCCCAAAACACAGAGATAGTCTTCGCCCTTGAGAAATACCCTGAGTGAACTCCCTCCAGCACTCCTCTGAGTCAAAGGATTCAAGCATTAACTCATTGCTCGCCAGTGCAAATTATTTCCCGAGTATCCTGATGAGAAAAGGAAACATTTTTACCCTGTCCCGTGGCGAGATCATTTATTTTCTCCAGAAGGCATGCGTCTCTCCATCTGCCACACGCTCCGAAGGCCTCTGTGGCTTTAAAGAGTTTCCACCTTGAGAACACAGCTGTAAGTGCTGATCCACGCGTCATCACAGCAACAACATTCTTGAGGTGACGCAACAATTGAGTTCAAGGTCAGACTCAAATCCGATTCTAGTAGGAATCTATAAAGGTGTTCAAACCCCTGTATCCGTTTCGGTATAGGTCAGTTTGCATTTTTATATTAAAATGAGCTGTGGGTCAACCATTATTATAAATTCAAGTATGTCATTTATAAAGCCTCACTTAAATTTGTTGAATTCATTTCTGTATATTTAGTGGTTAAATTTTCGTTGGTTCATGTTTTTTTTTAAAAGTTTAGGTTTTTTGAGGAACAAATTTTTATTTAATCCTCGAAACGCTAAACAAGGCACTAGGAACCCTCAAAGATTAAAGAAGCAATAATCAGATAATAATAATCGATAATAGTTTAAGATATATCACTCTTAGAGTTAAAACGAAATGACGGAATTTTGAAGTACATAACTAACCCATACGTACGAACTCCAGCCATCACTCGGTCCTTCCTATACAACGATATATATATATATATATATATATATATATATATATATATATATATATATATATATATATATATATATATATATATATATCATCCTCACTAACTCTATAATTTAAGAAGGGGATATTTTTTTAGTATTTGAGTAATAATTTCATCTTAGTTTGGTTATGACTTACGTTATTTTTTAGCAAGGTTGTTTCTAATATTTTTTTTATAATATAAAAAAATAATGGTGAAGTTCAGAAATAAATATAAGTTTCTAAATTTTTTGAATTTTTTATTCTATAACTATATTTTAGCAACGTGATATTTTGAAAGGGGGGAAATTTAGTTCCTTTTTAAAATTATTATAATTGGCGAAGTTCAGAAAATTGCTAAAAATTAAACCATGGCTGTTTTTTTTTTAGATTTTATATATATATATATATATATATATATATATATATATATATATATATATATATATATATATATATATATATATATATATATATAATAGTAGAAGATGAAGATAAAGATAGATAGTCCTTGAGGTAGAAGTCCCTGGTGAATGGGAATCGCAGGCGTTTATGTGAGATTGGTGTTCTTCTCGTTGTTGTTCATTTATCATATTTTCAAGCTATTTGCGTACTCTGTATTTGTTGTTGTTGTTGTTGTTTGTTTGTTTTTGCTCTTTTTTGTTGTTGTTCTTTGTTTGTGATGTTTGTTTGTGTGCTTTCATTTTGCTTAATGTAGATTGTGGTTGTTTCTTAGTCTCCTTGTTTTCTTCTGGCATTCAATTCTGTGTATGTGTTTTATGTGTTTTTCTCGTTTTATGTTTATGTATTTTTGTGTTATTCTTATTGTTTGATCTTTGTGCAGCGGATTTTTTTTCGTTCTCTTAAGCATTGTCTTATGTGTAGATGGGTTCTACTTGTCCTTCAGTTTGTTCTTTACTGCTAGTAAAGTTCTTCCTCCTTATGTATTTATATCTATCACCCAACGGGATGTCAATGTGTCTTTGTCTAAGCTCATTCGTCCTGTGTCCTTCGATTTTCTCTAAGATTTTTCGGGCTCTTGACTGAAGCTCGATGTTAATCGGGGACAGTTGGAGCTCCTGATGAAGGTCCCTCATCCTCCTTCTCTCTCTCCTCCTTACGTTCGTGATTAGGAGTACAGCCTTGTTCTGTACTCTCTGGAGGGATCCCATTTGTGTTTTGGGACTCGTGTTGATAGGCATTGGTGGGTATAGGAGTTTTGATCCTATGAGAGCATTGTCATTTTTTTTTATTATTCGGCATGTTCAGATTTTTAAACCTGAACAACTTGCTGAGCTCTGCCTTCGCTCGCGCTGCTGTGTGAGCAACGTGGCTGCCATACCCATTCTTACCTATCCTTAGTCCCAGGACTATTCCCTCTGAGGTGTACGGAATGCGGGCGTCTTCAGTTTCTATGCAGCCCTGCTTCCTCCGGAAGAGTGGAATCACCTTAAACTTCTGAGTGTTTGTGGCGATTTTCCAACTTTTCTCGAACCTAGTGACTTCGTCTATTTCTCTGGCTGTTATTTCTGCCAGGAGTTCGGGGTTTCTAAAGGGGGCCGTAGTAATCTTGGAGATGTCGTTTGCGAACTGGATGTACAGCGAGTCTTCCCTGACCCGGATTTGGGAGGTCGAGAGTGTAGATGTTGTATAGGATGGAGCTTAGGCACCCTCCTTGTGGCACACCTGTAGACAGTTCGAAGTCTCGTCCGGTATAGTATTTTATTTGAATGTAAGCCTTTCTGTCCGTTATATAGTCACAAGGTATTTTCTCCAGTCTTGCGTTTAGTCTTAGTCTTAGTCTTAGTATTTTGTACTATAATCCAGTCCTCCATACTTTATCGAATGCCTTCTTGACGTCTCTGAGCACCAGGTCTGCATACCTTTTTTGGCTAGCAATCTTCGCCAGCTACTCTGTAATGATTGCCAGGAATCAGTCCTGCTTCCTCTTCTGAATCCATGCTGATGTTGGTTGTGTAGATTGTTGTTCTCCATGATTTCGTGGACTCTGTTTGCAAGTATATTTTCAAATAGCTTGCCTGCCACTCCGAGGAGGGAGATTGGTCTGACGCTCGCTGGTGTGTCGGGTGGCTTCCCTGATTTCGGAATGAAGATCATTTTGGCAATCTTCCATTCGTCCGGACAATAGTCAGCGTTCAGGCATGCATTCATTATGTTTACAAGCCCCTCAATGATATTTTGGGGTGTGTTGGAAGAGTTAAGATTTGTCAGCTGTATTTTGCCTAGTGCTCTCTGCCTGAAGGTAAACAGGGTCGCTGTTAGATCTTCTGTGGTGATCTTCCTACCATAACTGGCCATCTCTCTGTTGGGAGATGCGTTGTTGAAGGGGTAAGTTCTATCAAACACTTGTCCTAATTGGTCGTGGATATGGTCTTCAAAGTCAAGGTCAAATTGTCCGTTTTCTTCTTGTGAGATGGTAAAGACGTTCTTCCAGAAGTTTCTGAACTCTTCTTCCGTTTCTTATTCGTCATCTAGTTTTGTCCCGTCGTCTCTTCTGGGGTAGATGTCTTTGCCGGAGGTTTTCCCTTTTATCTCGATACCGTATTCCAGAACGTTCGAGAGTCTATCTCCTCGTCGAGTTTGTTTATAATGTCATTCCATAATATCGTCTGTAGCTCTCCTATGAGTGTTGTTATTTCCGCCCTTACTGGTCTTAGTCGTCTGCTCCTTTGTCTGTCGGTACCTAGCCGTCTGATTTCTTCCTAGAGTCTTTTGTATTCGTCTGATAGGTCACGTAGTTTTTGAGTCCATACTGGTGCTGGTAAAGTATTGTAGGTCGATTTGGGTACTGTTACACGGTCTGGTTCCACCATTTTCTCCGTTAGTGTTACCAGTTCTTGGTCGATTTCTTTCAGTGTGGTTTCTTCAAGGGGTTGAGGAACGTATTCATTAACGAGAGTTTGGTATTCCTCCCAGTTTGTTCGGAAGAAGTATTTCCTCTCTCTACCGGAATTGGGAATGGACTGGAGGATATTTTGATCATTGTGGCGATGTGGTCGCTTCGTATCAAAGGGCCTGGTTGAATGAAATAGTTATAGGGAAACGGCGGGGTGTTTAGAATGTTATCTGGTTTTGTTGAGTATCGCTCATTTATGAAAGTGGGGAAGTCGGACCCGCGCGGACTACAATGTTCCTATTTCAAATGGTTTTCAGATTCTTTCCTTTGCTATTCATTCGTCTGGTATATCCAGATTCCTGACACGTTGAGCCTCCCCCCCAAGCAAGACTATTCTTCTATGTGCACATAGTCGAAGAAAGTTGTGCATAAGGAGGTAGTCTCGTCTTGGGGGTTGGTATCATGTAGACACCAATAGGGGCCTCAGGGTTGTTTGGATCTCGATAGCCAGATATGATTCGTCTAAGGTAGGAAGTTCTTTGAATCGAATCCCCCTTTTGACTGCGATGGCAGAGCCATCGAATCGTTCTGCCATGTGGTTTTTGGAGATGACATTGTAGTTGAAGATCTTTATTTGTTTTAGCGCAGTGCTAACTCCATGTTCTGAGATTAGTACAATGTCAGGGTCGCATTGTCTAATTATGTTGCCGTATGTCGTTTGTTTGTTGCCCCATCCGTCAGCGTTCATTTGTAGAATTGTTAAGTCTTTTGTTAGTCTGTCCATGTTGTCTATCATTTAGTTGTTCCTTTTGTCGTGCTTTTTTGGGGGTGGAGGTGCTAGGTGGTGGGAATCTAGTTTTTCCGGATCTTTTCTTGTTGAATTCAGCGGTTGTGATCGTGGCAAAGGCTTCTTGGTTCAATTGGACCACCCCAAGGAGGAGGGCTTCTTCAACCACCTTCTCCGGGATGTATTCGTCATATTTCCATTTGTACGTACCTGATGAGTGCCCTTACTGATAGTTTTGTCTGTTATGACGTTGGGGAATAGGTTGTGAGCCGTGATGTAGATCTTCAGGTTTATCTTCCTGCTGTGGTATTTATGCTTATGATATCTTGATGTTGAGGTAGATCTTACTATTTGTCGGTTTGAGGAACTTTTACTGCGGGCTCCTTGTTGGGAGGATTTGTTTTCTGCCAGGGTTGTTGTGATTGTTTCAACTATTGGCTGGGATGACTCTATTGTTGGATGTTGGACTGCAGTCTGCTAGATTTCTACTACTGGGGGCGGGGGGCCGTCTCCATTTCTACAAGGGTTGTTCTGGGAGGTTGTATTTGGATTCTCAGCACGTCCTCTAAGGCGGGGTTCTCAGGTAACCACATCTCTTTCATGCCGTTCTTGACGAGCATCTGCTTTAGCTCTTTGCTGAAGGCTCCCGGATTTGTAAGATTCGCTATGTGCGCATAGTAGATGCAACACATGATCTTTTTTAATTGTTCACTTTCGACCTTAAGGTAGGTCCGCTGGGTTGAAGTTTCATTGATTGCTCTTTTTGAAACCTTGGCGTAAGTCCTGTTAGACTTTGCCTCATCTTATTTCTATTGTTGTTGCACTTTTTTCTTTTTATGGCTTTCTTTTTAACTGGGCATGGCATCGCCATGGTCCCGTGTTCACCATTACAGTTCACACATCTACGTGTACTGCTATTACAGTCCCTCCATATGTAGCCAGATTGATCACATATCGAACATAGGTCGTGGGTTTGCGGACATGTTCTAGTTGCGTGCTATTGTACTTGTAAGATTTAAAGCACGTTTGCACCTCTGTGAACTCTTCCCTCTCTATTTGGTCCGGACACACCCTGGCATGGAAGAGCATGAAACCAAGTTCTTTTGCCTTTTGGGCCATGGCTGTCTCCTGGAAGATGATCTTGAATACATGTGTGTAATCTTTGAATTTTATTACTTCCTTAACCTTTGCCCATTGATGCTTACTCTTGATCTCTTCTTTAATCTCGTTGCACGCGTGGTGACCCACCCACCTAGCTTGGATTAGGGGAGGGATTTTGGGGGTCAAATTCATTTTGTTAAAAATTTGGGTGGCCTTGGATGAGGCTAGAAGTTCCACGTCCGCTTCTTTTTGGCATATTGCCGTGTAGCCGAACGGTGTATCGATTTGCCTGACGAGCGCGACGTCCAAGTCCCCGTACACTTTAGCAAGGCCCTCCCCACGGTCAGGCTTAGGCCTTGCTAGGAGACTCCTAAGACTAATTCGTAGGATGTCGTTCGTCATTTCATCATTGTCGGTCCTTAGCCTGTCGGTTTATTGGGTGTGAATTTATCGTAGGAGATCAGAATATAAGAAAAAAATGAACTTTTTTAATGTCCAATGCCACTATACCTTATTTTGAGAATGAAAATTCTGGGCCGTATATTTACTTGCCGTACTCCGTAGTTATGGTGTCACTGGCACTTTGGGTGGTATTTTTTATGTACTTCACATTAACTTATTGTTTACACTTGGAAGAAAAATTTTAGTTGGAAAAATTTGCGCGAAAAAAATCTTCGGGGAACGTTTAACATTTTCGCTTGACTTTACCTCCTTTTGTAAAAATAATGTACGAGGAAGAAATAATTATAACACGAAAATCTTAGCAGACATGAAAGGGGTTTTCGTTCTTTGGTGCTTTCATAGGTCAAAGTTGGAGTACCATGTTCCTTAGCAGAAAAAAAAGGTGAAGAACTCGCGAGGAACTGGTGCGTTGGGTGTTAAGTTTGGGCCCCAACTTTTTAATGAGAAGAGCCTCCAGAATCTTTAGGCAGAGAAGGTCTGGGTTTCTTCTGAGTATGGTAGTGTTTTCGACCAGAATTGCTGTTATAATTTCTGTGTTATGCTTTTGTGGTGCACCCAATATGTGCACACACAAACCCATGAAGTAGTAATGTGTACACTCAGCCAATGTAAATAAATTTATGTGTGTCAAACGAAACAAGAAGAAACTCAAACCAAAAGCTGTAAGATGTAACAGGTTATTTTAGAACCATTCCCAATATTGATTTCACCAAAAGACGAAAGTCGCGGTAAAAAAGGTGAACTGGGAATGAGACTAATTATTCTGTGGTTACAAAAGGGAACCTTAAAATGGATTAGCCTGATCATAATAACACTCGGTGAGCATCAAATTACGACCACAATATTATATTTCTATTTTGTCAAGGAAGACGAAAAAAGCCTTTGACCAAATTTCACCGTTACAATAAATTTTCTCACGAGAGAAAAGGTTTTCAAAAGTAGTGTATATATATATATATATATATATATATATATATATATATATATATATATATATATATATATATATATATATATATATGTTTGTAAATGTGTCCAAGTATAAAACGAGCAAATCGAGGAGGAGAGAGATCATTCGAACCAGATCATTCACTGCAGACAATCATTTCGAGGAGCAGTTTCACATATCGCTCGGGTCATACTAATCAAATCATTTACTCCGCATTAGGAGATAGCTTTCACACAACTGATCTTACATCAAGACGAGTCTTATTCATTTATCGTACAAAAGCAACGAACATTAAGAGAGTTGTATTTAGGCATCATCAAAGATAAGCCCGTGAAATCGATAATCAAACTACGAGGGACAGTCAATAAGTCTTGCGAATCGCTAGGGCAAAACAGAGGAAGGGGGATGGCTGTTTGTGGGGGTAGGACAAGTTATGACAAGTCAGGACCTGCAGCCGTACGCTCCTGCCTCGTCTATTTAAGAAGCAGTAGCTGATCGCAGATCGTCAGTCACAAAATTTTCAACAATGGAGAAGGTAGAGCTCCGCGCAGTGATCAAATTTTTGACCAAGGAAGGCAAGAATGCAAAAGAGATCCATGAACGCATGGTTGCAGTGTACACCGACACCGACACCGTGCATTCCTATACAACCACTGCTCACTGGAATAGGGATTTCCGCCATGGTCGTGAGTCCCTTGAAGATGTCCCCCGTCCAGGACGCCCGTCAGACGTGACAAACGACGACAATGTGGCCCGTGTGGAGAAGATGATCCTAGAAAATCGACGGCAGAAGGTCGAAGAAATCTAGCGAAAACTTGGAATATCACATGGAAGTGTTATCAACATCATCCACGACAATTTGGCCATGACAAAGGTCTCTGCCCGTTTTATCCATAGAAACCTCACGCCCCATGATCGACTTCAACGTCGTCAAAGTTCGGAGGAGCTGCTGCTCCTGTAGAACCAAGACCCGGTGGGATTCGAGTCACGCATAGTGACAGGTGATGAAACGTGGGTCCATCATTGGGATCCCGAGGCCAAGCTCGAAAGCATAGCCTGGAAGCACAGGGGCTCTCCGACCCCCATCAATTTCCGGACCCAACCCTCAGCCGGGAAGATCATGGCCACCATCTTCTGGGATTCTGAGGGAGTGTTGATAGGGGACTATGCGCCTCGTGGAAGGACCATCGCAGGCCAATATTACGCCGAGAAACTAGCTGGGTTGAAGAAGTTCATCGGTCAGAAGCGGCGCGGCAAGTTGACACACGATGTCCTGCTCCTCCACGACAATGCCCCTGTCCACAATCTGCCCTGCGTGAGTGCGGATTAGAGAAACTTAACCATCCCTCCTACAGTCCAGATCTGGCCCCTAGCGACTACTTTTTAATCTGCCAGCTCAAGGCTGCACTGCGTGGACGTCGGTTTGGGGACGATGACGATGTCCAGCTCGCCGTCCAGGAGTAGATTGAACAGCAGTCAGAAGATTTCTGATTGTCGGGAATTCGAAGCCTTAGGGACAAGTGGCGCAAGTGCATTGAACTCGAGGGTAGTTATATTGAAAAATAATAAAACACTTTTCCTCATATCTCGTTCCTTATATCCGAATTGCAAAACTTATTGACCTCTTCTCGTAATTCGAACTCCTCTTCTATTTGTTACCAAAAACCCCTATATAAAATAGCACTGCAGTCTTCTTGTTTCCATCACCATTATGCTTGAACGCAAAATTACATCAGAATTTCTACTCATCGCCCAGCCAAGAATATTCATCCATTACCTTTTGTAGTTACGTAATAATTTCTCGGAATGTTATCGTATCACCAAAATCCGGTTTAACGATTTACGTTTCGCAACAATCTTATAGCTGTGCAATAACAAATAGGACCAGATAAAAACCATCCATACAAAACCTCATCAAACCTTCGTCAAAGCCCCTTCCCCTTCCCTTCCTATTTTTCTTTTAATGTGTTTGTATTCCTCATTCTCGCAAATGCATCTTTAAGCGCCGGCTGATGGTAGTAGTGGTCATACTTATATTTTGATTATTTGGATGAAGTTTTCAGTCCTCATGGGGGCATTGGAATATGTATACCACATTTGTAGCCTTTAAGATCGATTGCTTTTCGTGGAGGTTGTTTTTTCATTAATAAGTTGCTTAATTTTGTGTTTTTATAATAAATTCGTAAGGATAATTCCCTTGCTACTTTTAAACGTCTCCTGAAGACTCACCTCTTCCGAATTGCTTTCTCTTCCCTGTAAACTTTCTCTACACTTTCTATACAACCTGCGCTCTGTGAGGTTTAACAGCCCTGAAGGGTGCATTATAAATACCTATCATTATTATTATTATTATTATTGATAGTGTCACTTTTTATCATATCTTGTAGTATTTTTTCGTCTGTTTTGTAAGCATCCGTGATTTGTTTTTTTTTGTAGTAGAGTGGTATTAGTTTCTTTTTCTCTGCACTCCTTTACCTCAAGCTTAGATTTGAGAATTTCTTTTGTAATTTGTCGAATTCTCTGTTTGAGTAGCCATTATTGATTAGGATATGTTTTGATCTTCGAAATTCTTCATTAAGTGCGGTCTACGTTGAGTAGTTTTTGATGGCTCTTCTTATGTATAAGCTCATTACAGATTTTCTTATAGTTCTCGGTCCACTCACTTTTGGCGTTAAGGCATCGATCGAAGTCTCTCCCTTTGCGTTTACGCTGGTGGTATATTTTACGTCGCTGTTTTGTTTTACGTCTACGTTCAGGAAGGAAATACAGACACACTTAATTCGTATGTAAATTTGACAACAGACTGGGATTCTAAGGTCCTTTTGAGTTGTAGTAATTGGTGATCATCATTAATTGTGAGGTATATGTCATCAACGAATCTGATGTAAATTTTGGGTGGGTTCGGCATTTTAGTTAAGAGCCTTTCTTCTAGGTTTCCCATGTAGTAGTTCGCAAACGTACGGCCTAGTGGTGATCCCATCGCTACTCCATCAATTTGACGGTAAAGTTTGCCATCTGGGCTTCGAAATGGAGCTTCGGTTGTACATATTCTTAAAAAGTTGTTTTAATATTTAGGATTCCATTCGTGGTGGAGGTAGATCGGGGTTTTCGTAAACGCCCTTTATAATTATTTCGATTGTTTCCTCTATTGGCACATTGGTGAAAAGGCTCTCGAGATCAAGTGAGGCTGGGGTGTCTCCTGGTGGGGAACTATGGAGAATATCAACAAATTTGTTGATCGACTTTATGGAGAATTTTGGCGGGATGAATGGCGTAATGATTGAATTCAAGCGTTTGACAAGTTTGTATACTCTTCGTGACGTCAAATGAAACGTCGGACTGCATTGCTCTCTCCAAACCTACCAAAGCCAAACCAAATCTAATCTAACCTAGCCATATATTAGGGAAGGGGGGGGGGGAGCGTAATTTAAACATCAAGTAGATTTGTCATAATTTTAGGTAAATGTTATTCAGTACGTCATGTTATGACATCACAACTATTATAGATTTCTTTAATTTCATTTATATATATATATATATATATATATATATATATATATATATATATATATATATATATATATATATATATATATATATATATATATATATATATAAGCTAATTCGCGCTATATAAAAAAATGCATAAATTTAGCTTTCGAATGATATATAATTAATTGTTTTTTGTTTAGTAATAAGAAGACTCAGTCTTCCTTAATATTATCCATTTGTTTCGTTCAGTAATATAACTCCTTTTTGTTTTGGTTAAATAGGCATATTTTAAGGATTTACTGTCACTATTCCATGGTGAGAATCCTCTCTGATAGAAATATATTGTCTCTCAATAATCATTGAAGAAGAAGAACTCGGTGGAATCAGCTGGGAAGTAGTGGATACGAATGATATCCAAGGATAAAAGGACATATGAAGTTGCCGTGGATTCGAAGAGTTAGTCGAAATCAAAATGAGAACAAGAATTAATTCGGGCGTTAGGCTAGATTATTACCATCGCATTGTACAAAAAACAATACTTTGTCGTCAGGTTCGCATTTTATTTTCCCTTATATAAGTTACAGTATGAATTCTATTATAGTCCGAGATTTTTTCTCAAAATTTATCCACAAAAAGATAGGGGTGGACAAGAAGGGAATTTCTGATCATCTAGAGAGTAGCAGGTTAATTAATGATGCTCAGCATGGTTTTAGAAAAGATAGATCGTGTTTAACTAATTTCCTGGATTTTATGGATTATGTCACTAAAGAATTAGATAGGGGTGAGAAAGTTGATGTGATAACATAACATAACATAACATAATTACACGGATGACAAAAGCCACAAGGGCCTATCAAAGGTCATCCGACTCTGCAAAACCCACCCACAAAAAGCACCATCACCAGGGGAAGACAAAATCAAAGTCTCCCACAATATAATATAACGGATGACAAAAGCCACAAGGGCTCATCATAGGTCATCCGAGTCAAGCGGCCTCTTTTTCAAGGCACCCAAACTCCCAGGAAAACTACATCCAGAGGATTGCATCCAGAAACAAGTGTATCACCAATCAAGGCTTGTCAACAACTAAATCATGCAGCTATAGATATATACAAACAATATTAATATATACAAAACTTAGGAACCATCACAACCTTCCCTTCCCATAAACTCATCCAACCTACTCTTAAATACATTTAGATTTGGACTACCTACTACCCTCTGCGGCAATTTGTTCCAGAAGTCTACCACTCTATTGGTGAAAAAATATTTTCTTAAATCCAACCTACACCCTTGCTTTTTAATTTTCAAGTGGTGACCTCTAGTCCGATTTCCATCATCTAACTCAAAAAACTTGCTAACATCCAATTTATCTATCCCGGAAAAAATTTTAAACAGCTCAATCATATCCCCTCTCACACACCTCCTTTCGAATGAGAACATATTTAATACCCTCAGTCTATCTTCATATTCAAGGTGCCTCAGGGAAGGAATAATCTTTGTTGCCCTCCGTTGCACTGACTCGAGAAGGTTAATATCGTGTCTAAAATGCGGGGACCATGCCTGTATACAGTACTCTAGATGTGGCCTAACATAAGAGTTATAGAGTTTAAGAATAACCTCCTTACTTTTGTAACTGACATTTCTCTTAATAAAACCCAGCACTCTATTTGCCCTATTTTTTGCTTCAATACACTGCTTAGAAAACCTTAATGACTTATCTATTACTACTCCTAGATCTTTCTCATCCTCTACTGAGCTCAGCCAATGCCCATCCATTTCATAGTTAAATTCTCTATTATCTTTTCCCATGTTAATAACTTTGCACTTATCAAGGTTGAAAGTCATTTGCCACTTATGTGCCCAGGATAACAATTTATTTAAGTCCCCCTGCACTTTAAAATTATCATCAATATCTTTAACTACAGCTGCTAATTTGGTATCATCCGCAAAAATTGACACTTTATTATTAACTGCCTCCCCAAGATCGTTTATATAGATGACAAATAATAATGGACCGAGAACTGATCCCTGAGGAACCCCACTGATAACATCCCTCCACTCTGACTTTACACCATTTAGCACTACCCTTTGCTTCCTGTCTTTCAGCCACTCAGCTATCCAATTTGAAACACCCCCACATATCCCAATCATTTTTAATTTATGAACTAGTCTCCTGTGTGGTACCTTATCAAATGCTTTACTAAAATCTAAGTAAATTATATCTACATTCTCTCCCTTATCTACTTGATCTGTTACAAACTGCAGAAAGTCTAGTAAGTTAGTCAAACATGATCTACCTGATCTAAACCCATGCTGAGCATCGCTGATTAACCCCTCCCTCTCTAGATGTTGGCAAATCCCTTTTTTAACTATTTTCTCAAGAATTTTACAGACTACAGGAGTTAGGCTAACCGGCCTAAAGTTATTTGGATCCTCTTTACTACCCTTCTTGAAAATGGGGACTACATTTGCTCTCTTCCAATCATCGGGTATTTCTCCATATTCCAATGACCTAGTATATAACTTGTCCAGAGCTATTGAGATACTTTCTACCCCTTCTTTAAGTATCCTAGAATGAATATTATCAGGGCCGGAGGCCTTGGTAGTATCTAAATCACCTATTAGTCCTTTTATCATCCTCCGATCCACACAAATGTTAGTAAACACCTCTTTTCCTGACCTATGAGTACTATACATAGGACTATTTAGTTTCTCTTTTGTAAATACTGATGCAAAATGACCATTTAGTACCTCAACTATTTCCTCATCAGTTTCTCTCACAAACCCTTCATATTTGATAGGTCCTATTTTAACTCTGCCACACTTGTTATTAATTTTATAGTAACTAAAGAACTTTCTAGGATCTTTGTTGCTATCCTGAGCTAATTTAATTTCTGACACCCTTTTGCTCTTCTTTATAATCTTATTTAACTCATTCCTAGCCATTCTATAATCACTTAAATTTTGAATATTATTTTCTACCTGTAATTTTTTATATGCCCTTTTCTTCTCTGAAATTTTTCTAGCTATCTCCTGATTCCACCATAATGGTTTCCTACTTTTGTTCCTAATGGTCTTCATTGGGATACATTGTTCTTGGACTACATTTATTATATGCTTGAAAGTATCCCACATCCCATAAGCATTTTTAGCTCTGAATTCTATATCCCAGTCTACCAAATTTAGCAAGCTTCGAAGTTTTACATAATCTCCCTTATGAAAATTTGGAACTTTTTCAGCATTCTCAGTTATTTTACCCTTCTCAATTCCCAAGTTAAAACGAACTATCTGATGGTCACTATTTCCCAATGCTTCCCCAACAGTCAATTCTTGAACTAAATGATCACTGTTAGAAAGTACTAAATCTAATATATTGTCCCCCCTCGTTGGCTCATTAACAAATTGATTCAAAAAATTATCCTCAAAGCATTCTATGAACCTGCCACTTGTTCTATCCCTACCTATCATATTTTCCCAGTCCACAGAGTTTAAGTTGAAGTCCCCAATAATAACTGCATCTGTTTCACATCCCTTACTTATTTCCCTTATCATTAGTTCATCTATATCATCAGTCTGCCCAGGTGGCCTGTAAAAAGCTCCCAAATGCACCATTCTATTTTTACTGAACCTAATATCTATCCAAAGTGACTCAACTCCATCCTGCTTTATTGAAGTATTTAAACTTGAAACAATGTTGTTTTTTATATAGATAATTATTCCTCCACCAATCCTACCTGTCCTTTGACTAATGTACATATTATAGCCCTGTAAATCAAATTCACTTATAGTGTCACTAAATTCTATTTCATTAACCCATGATTCAGTAACGCATAATATATCTATATCCTCATTGCTAATATAACTAAATAGCTCATCCTTCTTGTTTCTAAGACTACGAGCATTTGTATAGAAACAATTTAACCCCCCTATCCCTGAAGCACCTCTTGAAACTTGAATGACCTCACCTCTATCGCCTTCGAACCTATTTCTGTTATCTGCCAAGTCCATTCTACTTTCAGTACTATAATGTCCTCTCATAATTCCCTGACCACTATTAGTATCTAGTTTCCCGCCCGCAAAGACCTAATAACACGATCATACTCCTCCCACAACACATCTAACCCCCTCCTACTCAAATGCAGTCCATCCATCGCATACATTTCTTTCATTCCAACAAACCTATCCCACACATCCACAAACATGACACCTTCCATCTCACACATCCTCCTCACATAATCATTCAGCCCAATTGCACGAGACATCCATTCTACCCCAACATCCATTCTTGGAAGCACACCTGTCACAACACCTTTCATTCTACTTTCTTTCACCTTTTCAATCAACCTCTTGTACCTCTCACGTGACTCACATGCACCCACTTTCTTCACATCATTCACTCCTACATGTGTAATCACAACCGCATCCCTTGCACAGCCAGACACCAGCTCCTCATACCTATCAGACAGATCTCTCACTCCAGCACCAGGCAAACACACCCTCAAACCATTCAATCTACTTGCATTCAACTTCCTATCTAAATATCTAACTCGCGAATCACCCATCACAAGCACTTCAGTCAGACTCCTATTCCTAACCCCCACAGACCTAACTCCATCCCCACTCCTATTCTCATTCAAACTACCAGTCACTCGAACTGCACCCCCACCCCCATCAGTCATTTCACTTCCAGTTACTTCCTCTCTTAGGGCACTGAATCTATTAGTCAAGCTAATAGGTTCTGTGTCCCTCTGACTCACACACCTATTCTCCCCCTGGCTAACCACCTCAACAGAGGCAACCCTATTCTCACAAAGAACAGGAGAAGCCTCCCTAGCTTCATGTTTCCTAACCACTCTCCACTGTCCCCCATCCTCACTAGGCCTATTTCTAACTAATCTAAGGGGGCTAACTTCACTATCACTAGAACTATCATATCCTACCTCCTCCACCAGCCCTCTACCTTCACCTGAAACATCTAACTGGCCTACCTCACCACCTAACCTATTCCCAAATCTAGGCCTAACACTAAGTTCCCTCCTGAGCTCAGCAACTAACCCCTCCAGCCTACATATCCTGTCTAAATCCTGCTTTCTCATCCCCTCTAAATCTACAATGCATTCACGCAGCCCACATACAACACATGTATACCCCTCACCTAATACACCACAACCAATGCATACATTCCGACACTCATGCTCACTTTCATCCCCAAACTCCATCACTTATTCAAACAAAGAAAGAACTTAAGTAGCAATAAGAAAAAAAAGAAGAGCAACTTAGCTTTCGCTGATTGTGGTGAGAAAAAAACAAAAAACAAACAAACTATAGAAAAATCTGAAAAATAGATCAACAGACTGAGAGCTCTATAAAACACGTGCTACCTGTTCGAAGGTCAGTCGAAGACATGATCTACTTAGATTTCAGCAAAGCTTTTGATAAGGTTCCACATAGAAGACTAGTTCATAAATTAAAGCTGCATGGGATATGTGGGAACGTTTCAAATTGGATAACTGAATGGCTGAAAAATAGGAAACAGAGAGTTCTACTGAATGGAGTAGAACTCTTGGGCAAGGTGTAAATAGCAAAGTGTCAATTTTGGCTGATGACACTAAATTGGCAGCTGTAGTTAAAGAGGTTGAGGGTAGCTTTAAAGTGCAGGGTGACTTAGATAAGCTGTTAGCTTGGGCTCAGAAGTGGCAGATGGCTTTTAACCTTAATAAATGCAAAGTTATTAACATGGGGAGAGATAATAGGGAATTTAGCTATGAGATGGATGGATATTGGCTTAATTCAGTTGAAGATGAGTGGTAGTAGATAGGTCACTGAAATTTTCAAAGCAGTGTATTGAGGCAAAAAATAGAGCAAATAGGGTGCTAGGTTACATTAAAAGAAATGTTAGCTACAAGAGTAAGGAGGTCATCCTTAAACTATACAACTCTTATGTCAGGCCACATTTAGAGTGCTGTATACAGGCATGGTCACGACATTTTAGACATGATATAAACTTTAATTAGAGTCAGTACAAATGAGGGCAACAAAAATAATACCATCCCTGAAGCACCTTGAATATGAAGATAGACTGAGGGTATTAAATATGTTTTCATTTGAAAGAAGGTGTGTGAGGGGAGATATGATTGAGCTTTTTAAAATCTTTTCTGGGATGGATAATTTGGATTTCAGCAAGTTATTTGAGTTAGAAGGTAGTAATAGAACTAGAGGCCAGCACTTAAAGATTAAAAAACAGAGGTGCAGACTGGATGTTAGAAAATATTTTTCACTAACAGAGTGGTGGATTATTACATAAGAACATAAGAAAAGAAGGAGACTGCAAAAGACCATTCATGGCCTACACTTGGCAGCTCCTGTTGCATTTAACAAACAAAAGATTTCTTACCAGAGAAAAGTCATCAACATTGTCACCCTTTACAGGAGTTCGTCAGATTTAATCTACAATATACATAAAATGCATCCAGAGGATTATGTCCATTCATGCAACCGCAAAATATAATCTCCCCACTCCTTAGAAAAATATATACATATGTACATAAAAAAAAGTCAGTCCCATCTAGCAGCTTCATCCATATATTTATCTAATCTATTCTTAAAACTACCCAGAGAGGAGGCTTCTATCACATGTCTATTGAGTCTATTCCAGTCATCTACCACACGATTTGCCACCTGAGACTGTAGACAGCACAAACTTGAATGTTTTCAAGCGCAGATTGGATGATTATATGGGGATGGAGGGTTAATTTCTTACTTTTTGGTATGTGGATACGTTTCTTGACTCATTCCTGTGGATGCAGTTTCTTTTTATTGTATATTTTGGGGGAATTTGATTTTGTTTTTGACAGACTCCTATGGAGGCTTTAAATTATATATTGTAGATGCATGGTTGGACATTTCTATGGATTGTTAAATTGTATAAAAAATATTTTCTTAAGCCTTGGTGGCGTGTGGCGGATGTGTTGCTTGTGCTCTCTTGAATTCATGCCTTTGAGGTTGTTTGCTGCTATACAGTATCATCTTTAGACACCATAAGCTTGCTTGAGATATATTTGAACACAAGGTATACTTTAAATTTGCATTTATATTGGTGATCTAGCGAAATATGGCGAGTAAACAGATGGACTCTGGTGGAGGAAGACGAAAAGTAAGTAGAACAACAACGGAAGCGTCTTCAAGGGAAACAGAAAAGGCAGGTGATTGCTGTGGGAGATGCAGTGGACTGGTAAGAGATAATGATATGGCACTCTTATGTGATATCTGTGTGACTTGGTATCATGCCAAATGTGAGAGGATACCTGAGGATGTTTATAAGTTTATGGTGGAAGAAGAGGCAGGATCCCAGTTTACATGGCACTGCGTCTCCTGTAAGAAAGGATGTGCAAAATTAAAATCTCATATTGAGAACCTGGAGAAGATACAAGCAGACTTAATTGAGAAACAAGATGTATTGCAGGAAGAGGTTAAGGAGATACGAGAGACAGTCAAAATGGATAAACAAGATTTTAACAACATTACTGCTAGAGTAGCAGTACTGGAGGCTAGATCAGTGGA
This sequence comes from Ceratothoa steindachneri, assembly GCA_963969495.1. NCBI lineage: Eukaryota > Metazoa > Arthropoda > Malacostraca > Isopoda > Cymothoidae > Ceratothoa > Ceratothoa steindachneri. The sequence goes on along the minus strand of OZ018330.1, from coordinate 33,474,991 downwards.
TACTAATGAACATATGAATGGGGACAGGTAGACTGTACAAGAATCGAGTTCACGGATGGAGAGAGCTGAAATCAATATACTTGAAATCAAGTACTGATGAAGTAAATGTAGTATATGGGGCAATTGGAGGACATCAGGCATCTCAGAAAAAAAAACAGGAGGTAATGGATATGACTACAGTTTTGGAAGAACTAAATGATAAGAAGAAGAGAGAAAACAACATTGTGGTGTACAATGTCCCTGAAAGTAATTCAAACATGTTCCAGGAAAGAATTAATTATGACAGACAGATTTTTAAGAAAATTCTGAATACATGTGAGGTTCATGAGGATAATATGATGAGAGTGATAAGGCTTGGGAAAAAGGTAGAAGGCCGAGATCGCCCAATACTGGCTGCACTCACTGACTCAGAAGTGAGAAATGATATATTCAGAAAAATAAAAGAATTGGGCAAGGATGAAAACTTGAAAAATTTTAGAGTGGCCTATGATTTAACCAAGAGAGAGAGAGAAATGGACAAAGAACTGTTAAAGAAGGCAAAAAACTTAACAGATATGGGAGAGGGGAAGCATGTAGTCAGAGGTCCACCCTGGAACCGAAGGGTCATCAAGGTGGAGGATCAAAGACCACAGCCACAGTAGAAATTGACTCAAGTACATCATAAGAACATAAGAAAAGAAGGAGACTGCAAAAGACCATTCATGGCCTACACTTGGCAGCTCCTGTTCCAGTCAACACACAAAAGATTTCTTACCAGAGAAAAGTCATCAACATTGTCACCCTTTACAGGAGTTCGTCAGATCTAATCTACAATATACATAAAATGCATCCAGAGGATTATGTCCATTCATGCAACCGCAAAATAATCTCCCCACTCCTTAGAAAAATATATACATATGTACATAAAAAAGTCAGTCCCATCTAGCAGCTTCATTCATATATTTATCTAATCTATTCTTAAAACTACCCAGAGAGGAGGCTTCTATCACATGTCTAGTGAGCCTATTCCATTCATCTACCACACGATTTGTAAACCAATTCCTCCCAATCTCCTTCCTAAACCTATACTTATCAAGCTTAAACCCATTGCTACGTGTCCTGTCATGTTCACTAAGTATAAGAACCTTACCCAGATCCCCTTTATTATATCCTTTTACCCATTTGAAGACTTCAATCAATTCCCCTCTGACTCTTCTCCTTTCCAATGTATGTAGATTTAGTTTTCTGAGCCTTTCACCATAAGGTAAGTTCCTTAGCCCACCAATCATCTTTGTCATCCTTCTCTGCACAGACTCAAGCAAATCAATATCCTTCCTATAATATGGTGACCAAAATTGTACTGCATAGTCTAGATGAGGCCTAACTAGCGCCAGATACAGTTTTAGAATGACTTCAGCACTCTTATTGCTTACACTCCTCCTAATGAATCCCAATATCCTATTAGCTTTATTCTTAGCATTTAGGCATTGCTTTCTAGGACGAAGGTCTGAACTTACCAAAATACCCAAGTCCCTCTCACAATCGGTCCTCCCTAAATTTCTCCCATTTAATTTATAACTATTCAGTGGATTATTTCTACCTATACTAAGTACACTACATTTGTCTATGTTAAACTTCATTTGCCATTTCTCAGCCCAATTGGACAGAATGGTCAATTCCTCCTGCATTACAACAGCATTAGAATCAGCCCTAATGGCCCTACCTAGCTTAGTATCATCAGCAAATTTACTCAGGTCACTACTTATACCTATGTCAAGATCATTAATATAAATTAAGAATAGCAAGGGACCCAAAACAGATCCTTGCGGAACTCCACTGCTAACACCCCCCCACTCAGATTTAACTGCATCTATACTAACTCTTTGCTGTCTGTCACCAAGCCATGACTGAATCCACCTAAATATACCTCGTCGCTTTTCATACAACCTCTCCCACAACTTTCTCTGGTCAGCCTCTAATTTCACAGGGTAGAATGCTGACCTTCTTCTCAAGCCAACCACCCCGGATGGGGGCTGAGGGGGGAGGGGACATTGTTCCCTAACCCCTCAGCTCCGGTTCGGGATGGGTTTTTTTTAACAACCTGCTTCATCCCCACCCATACCTTCCTCACATCCCTTTTCCTCTCCTCTTCACATTCTATCTGTTTTACGCCGTGTCTAAGGTGGAGCCGCCATGCCGAAGGACTGCCAGGCCACCAGGCGGGAGGGGTGGTCCCAAATGGCGGCGCCTGGCTCTGCCGGGCCTGTAAGCACCTCTTGCAGTGCGGGCTACTGCCAGAGGTGGTGAGCGATTGCGTCCCGTAAAACAAAGAGGGTCACCATGCCCAATGATGAAAAAAAACCCATCTCCCCTTAATTCCCCCTAAAACAACGGAGCCGCCCTCGTGCAGCTCCACAGAAAAGATGGAGGTCCCCCCCCCCCCTGTGCTTGCGCAGGGGACCCTCCATACCTCTTTAACCGGAGAGGAGGCTTACTCCTCTCCTACGCCTACGGGTGTAGGGGACTCCCCTTCTCTGGAGGTACTTTCGGGCACCTCCCTATCTCCAGCGGCAGTCCCTCCTTTGCTTTCTAAGGGGACTGCCAAGAAAGCCAGCAGGCAGCCCATTGCCGACCGCCCCTCTTACAAGTGGCTCGGTAGGGCAAACCCCCTTAGGGGGGAGAGGGAAGCCAGGCCCCTTCAGGCGCTTCCCTCAAAAGACCTGTGGCAAAAATATTAAACCTTGCCGGGGTCAAGGCCTGTGCCTCCCCACTAAAGACTTATGACGCTGCCAAGGGGACCTGCGATGTCCTGGGAGGGGATGGCCAACTGGAGGCCCCTCCTGTGATAGACATGGTCCTTGAGGAAAACCAGCCTCAGAAGGTAGGGCCTTCCATGGGGGGGAATCCGGGCTCGGAGCCAAGCACCGAATCCGCCCCTATGCAAGGTCCTCATCAAACGGCTGTGGATTCTCAGGCAGTACAAGGAGGGGAGGGATCTCCTCCGGATGATGCCCCTGCGACCACCAGGACCTTCTCCATTTCGGAGAAGGACCTGGCTGAGGCCGGTCCATCTGGCCTGGGGGCTTCTACCGGCGGGGGTGAGAAGCGGCTTCATTCCCCGCCCTCCTCTCCAAAAAAGAAAAGGACGAAAAAGACCAAAAAGACGAAGAAGACTCGGGGCTCCTCTCAATCCGCGGGGGCTACGGGGACGGATGGGTCTGCTGCCACTTTGGCAAGCGACCAAGCCAAGATCGGCACATCCGGGCCCTCTGCTTCCCCGGGTACGGAGCTCCTGACGATGACAAAGACCAAAAGTGCACAGGGCGGAGCCTCGATGACATCGGGGCCCCTGATTCAGAGGTTACCTGGCGTTTTCGAGCCCGCTGGCTTCAAACGCTTCCTCGTTATTCGCTCCACTGATGGCAGCATGTTGTCCAAGGGCAACATGATCCATCAGAGGAGAGGATTAGCTAGTGCAATTGGTAGAGAGCCGAAGGTAACCCGTTTCTCGGACGGGAGCCTTCTGGCGAATGCGGCGAATCCCGCCGAGGCGGCCAAGATAAGTGCTCTTCGGACACTTCATGGCACCCCGGTGAGTGTGACGCCGCACTCTACCATGAACTTTGTGAAAGGAGTAGTTTATGCGAGGGAACTCGTTGACTACTCCATTGAGGACATCACCCTAGAGCTGGCCGACCATGGGGCGGTCAAGGTCGAACGTGTGATGAGAAAACAGGGAGGGGCCTCGAGACCCACCCCTACACTCTTCATCACGTTTGACTGTGACAAGCTCCCTGAGTCGGTGCGTGCCCGTTGGTACCGTTACCGCGTGAAGGCATTCGTGCCACTGCCGCGGCGGTGCTATTACTGTCACCGCTTCGGCCATACGAATCGCTCATGTAGGCGTGCAAAGTCGGGGTCACCCGAAGTATGTGTAAATTGCTCCAAGGTCGCACACGATAAGTCCAAATCGTGTGTGGCCAAGTGTGTCAATTGTGGAGAGCCGCACCCTGCTTCTTCGAAGCAATGTGGTGTATATTTTCTTGAGAAAGAAATCCTGGCCGTTCAGGCCCAGGATCGACTCTCATTCCGCAAGGCAAAGGACTTGGTCCTGGCGCGCCCGGCTCTGCCTGGGACGTCATATGCCTCAATAGTTAGAAAGGCACCCTCTGCTCCTGGCCCATCCAGGCCAACGAGCACGGTTGTTTCCGCGCCCATTCGGAGCCCTTCTGCGGGCTCTACCCAACCTGGGTGCTCCCCTGGTAAAGCTGGCGGCAAAAAGAGTTCATACCCTGCCCCGGCTAAAACCAGGGCTCCCCCCTCTTCCCCCAGCGTGACAGTTTCCCGTAAAGCGAAACGGCCACGCGCCTCCACCGAGTCGTTAGACTCACAGGAGGCAACACCCCTGAAGATGGTCGCTAGGCCATCTTCCGGGGTTCCTAAAGCTGTTCCCCGAAAGGAGGACAGCAACAAAGGAGCTTCGGCCCCTTCGCCCACGCCCCGAGGTGGAGCGAGTGGCTCGGAGACGGTGGTTCCTCGAAAAGAGGGCCCCCCCCGCCTACGAACCCGCAACGCCCGCCTAAGGTTTCGAGGCGGAGGGAGGAAAAGACTCGCATGGCGAGCCCAACCTCCCCCAATAAGTCCTCGAAGGCGACAGCGCCTTCAGCGCTTTGTCCGGCCAACAGCGCCCGGGGTTCTGCCCCCGGGAAGCGTACGGCCATTCCCGTGAGGGTCTTCAATTCGAGGAGGGCCCCCGCGTCTCCTCCGAGCTAGGCCTGGAGGGCATATTCCTTCAATGGAATTGCCGTGGACTCCGGGCCAACTGGGAGGAGCTGCGGAGGCTCGTCTCGTCCCGTTCCCCGTTAGCTATTTTTTTGCATGAGACCATGCTAGGCGCGTGCCCGCTGCCTGCCCTCCCGGGGTATAAGGGTCTTGCGACCCCACCACCGCGGGATGGCCGCGGTTTACACCCGGCATGATGTCTCCGTTCTTCCTTTCTCTTTAGATACCTCCTTTCAGGCAGTGGCTGTGCAGCTGCACCTGGATAGGAGGTATACTATCATTTCTGCGTACATTCCACCGTCAGTTGACTTCGACGCGGGGGACTTCCGCCGCGTCGTGGCACGGTTGCCGAGGCCCTATCTCTTGCTTGGAAATCTGAACGGCAGGCATCCTCTCTGGGGAGATTACTCCATAAATCCCAGGGGACAAGTCCTTGCCGATCTGATCGAAGAGCTTGAGATGGGTGTCCTAAACGTGGATGAGTTTACGCATCACTGTCCGAGAACCGCTTCATTTTCTTGCCTTGACCTATCTTTGTGCTCTTCGGATGCACAGCCTGATTTTGATTGGGGGGTGGTCGATGACCTCCATGATAGTGATCACTTTCCCATTCAAATATCATTTTCAGGGCAACTGCCGCCTGAGAGAGCACCTCGGTGGTGCTTGGCGCGGGCGCGGTGGCCTGCATTTCAGGAAATGACTGAATTCTCTATCTCAGTCGAGGAGTTTAGGTCGGTAGATGAGGCCGTTGAGTTCTTCTCCGGCAACCTCATCGCCGTGGGCCTGACTACTATTCCTAGGACGTCTGGCTGTTTTGCACGCCGACCACTCCCATGGTGGTCGGCCGAGTGTGAGACGGCCCTCAAACAGAAGCGTTATGCCTACATGCGCTATTAGCGCCGCCCGAACGATTTCACTGTCGCTGAATTTCGTCGGGCTAGGGCTAGGTTCCGGTATATTTCGAAGCACGCCCGCCGCTCTTCTTGGCGGGCATACGTGTCTTCACTTAACGGGAAGACCCCTTTAGCTGAGGTGTGGAAGCGAATCAAAAGGATTCGGGGCAAGTTCTCGCAGGACCTCCCTCCCGTTCTCCAGGAGAATGGTACCGCAATCTCGGACCCCGCGTCCGTGGTGGAATCCTTAGCGACCGCTTTCTCCGCATTCTCTAGCCGTGATGCTGCTCCACCAGCATTCAATGCACGTCGTGATGTCGCGGAAGGCCGCCGGCTGGACTTTACCTCCAGAGACGGAGAACCCTTCAACGACAAGTTTACTGTGAGTGAGTTGCGTTCCGCTCTCGCTTCGTGCGTGGACACCGCCCATGGTCCGGACGATGTCCCGTACGCCATGCTTCGACACCTGGGTGAGCGAGGCATGGCCTTTCTGTTAGATCTGTTCAACAGGATCTGGGTGGAAGGTCTTCTCCCAGACTCCTGGCGAATCGCTACTGTGCTCGCCTTTCGCAAGCCAGGGAGAGATCACTCTACTCCGACCGGTTTCCGCCCAATCTCTCTAACCTCTTGCGTGTGCAAGTTGATGGAGAAATTGGTAAATGTTAGATTAGCCTATTTCCTGGACAGCGGAGGCCATCTGTCTTCTGCACAGTGCGGCTTCCGTAAGTTTCACTCCAAGTCGGATGCTCTGCTCCGACTGGAAAATGCCGTCTGCGAGGCTTTCCTTCGTAGACAGCACTAGGCCACGGTGTTTTTTGATCTGGAGAAGGCCTATGATACCGCATGGCTATACGGTATCATGGAGACTCTCCACACGATGGGGGCGAGGGGACGCCTCCCAATGTTTATATCTGAATTTTTTCGAGATCGTCGATTCCGCGTACGGGTGGGGGGAGCCCTCTCTGCCCCAAAGGAGCAGGGAAGTGTCCTCAGTGTCACACTCTTTGCCCTGAGCATCAACGGCATCACCTCGGTGCTGCCAGAAGATGTTTTCGCTACGCTCTACGTGGACGACCTCCCGATCTCTTTTGGCGCGGCCCAGATGCCAACTCTGGAGCGTCGACTCCAACAGGCATTGAACCGCGTCTCTCGCTATGCCGAAGCGCACAGGTTTCGGTTTTCTTTGGCCAAGACTAAGGTGGTGCACTTCTGCCGCCATCCACGGCTTCACCCCGACCCAGATTTGTTTCTTAATGGGGTGCGCCTGGATGTGGTTGAGTGGCACCGTTTCCTTGGTCTTGTATTCGACCGACGCCTCACCTGGAAGGCTCATATTCGCAGCCTTAGGGTCTCTTGTACCCGCGCCATGGACATTCTCCGTTCCGTGACGTTCAGCGCTTGGGGCGCTGATAGGGCTACCGCCTTACTTTTTTATCGATCCTTTGTTCGCTCGAAGCTCGACTACGGATGCGAGTTTTATGCATCCGCAGCCGAGCGTTTATTGCGGAAGGTGGATTCAATCCACCACACCGGCCTTCGCCTTGCGACCGGTGCCTTCCGCACTTCCCCCATTGAGAGCCTGTTGGTCGATGCTGGGGAGATGCCACTCGCTCTGCGCCGCGTGCAGTGCATCACTCGCCTGTACGCGCGAGCCCAGCGCCTCCCTCAGTCGCCAACAGCTCTCACTGCATCCGCAGCTGATCTCGATGGTGCCTATGCCGCCGAGAGACGCCAGTCATACCCTAAGCCCTTTGGGTTCTGCCCAGGACGCCACCCTGGAGGGTACCACATTTGGCTATTTGTCGCCACGCCTCTGCTCCCAAAGCTTGTACTGCGCCGGGAGTATTGCGTTCGACCTTTTTGGAGCACACATCGTGTCACGCTGGTACCGTGCCAGTGTATACGGATGGCTCGAAGTCCCAAGAGGGGGTCGGCTTCCACACCGTATCCCCTCTGTTTGAAGTCAGCGGGGCTCTACCAGGCGCTGCGTCTGTCTTCACGGCCGAGCTGGTGGCAATACACCACTCGGTACGGGAGATTACGCGACGTGCCCGGTTCGGAGACCGGATTGTGATCTATAGCGACTCACAAAGCGCTCTGAGTGCTCTCGGGGCATTGGAATCTCCGCATCCCCTGGTTCGCGATATCCGTGACGCCACGGTTTTGGCGAGCCGGGCAGATGTCGAGATTATCTTCTGCTGGGTTCCTGGACATGTAGGAATTGCGGGGAATGAGCGCGCTGATGAGGGCGCCAAAGAGTCCGCGAGGACTCTGCGACCGGACCAGCGTTTCGCTCTTCCTCACACCGACTACATGGCAGGAATACGGGCAGCTCTTCGGACTGCTTGGCAAAGAAGATGGGAGACGGTCGAAGGGAACTTAAAGTTGCGTGCCATTGCGCCGCGACTGTTCCCATGGACCTATCCCCCAATGCTGCGGCGGCTTCAGGTTGCTTTCTGTCGTCTCCGAATCGGACACACTCGTGTGACGCATCGCTATCTGATGGAGCGCTCGCCTGCGCCCTATTGCAACGACTGCGTCGTCCCCCAGACTGTTCGGCACATTCTTGTCGAATGTCCCAGTCTGGGTGATTTTCGCGCACGATACCTGTCCCAGTACCGGGATGGGCGGGGTCGCTACCGCCTGTCCCTTGTGCTCGGGACAGATTCGTGCACATTGACTTGTGGACTTGTTGATTTCTTGGGGGAGGCCGGCCTTCTCCCTATTATTTAAGCAAGGTTTGTTTGTTTTTTTGTTTTGTTTTGTTTTTTTGCTTTTTTTTTTTGTTTTTTGTTTTTTTTTTGTTTTTTTCCTTTAGTTGCACGCTCCTGCGCCGAGGAAACCTCTCCCCGACGCACTAGCTTGCTTCCTTTCCCCCTTTTGGGGTGTTTTTTTTTTTTCTCTCTCTTTAATTTTATTTTAAAGTAGCCTAGAACTAGGCCAGTTTTAATATGGCGACTAATGCCCAAGTAGGCAGTCGCCAGATGAGCTCTTAAAAAAAAAAAAAAAAAAAAACCCACTCCTTAGAAAAATATATACATATGTACATAAAAAAAAGTCTAATCTATTCTTAAAACTACCCAGAGAGGAGGCTTCTATCACATGTCTAGTGAGCCTATTCCATTCATCTACCACACATTTTGTAAACCAATTCCTCCCAATCTCCTTCCTAAACCTATACTTATCAAGCTTAAACTCATTGCTATGTGTCCTGTCATGTTCACTAAGTATAAGAACCTTACTCAGATCCCCTTTATTATATCCTTTTACCCATTTGAAGACTTCAATCAATTCCCCTCTGACTCTTCTCCTTTCCAATGTATGTAGATTTAGTTTTCTGAGCCTTTCACCATAAGGTAAGTTCCTTAGCCCACCAATCATCTTTGTCATCCTTCTCTGCACAGACTCAAGCAAATCAATATCCTTCCTATAATATGGTGACCAAAATTGTACTGCATAGTCTAGATGAGGCCTAACTAGCGCCAGATACAGTTTTAGAATGACTTCAGCACTCTTATTGCCTACACTCCTCCTAATGAATCCCAATATCCTATTAACTTTATTCTTAGCATTTAGGCATTGCTTTCTAGGACAAAGGTCTAAACTTACCAAAATACCCAAGTCCCTCTCACAATCGGTCCTCCCTAAAATTCTCCCATTTAATTTATAACTATTCAATGGATTATTTCTACCTATACTAAGTACACTACATTTGTCTATGTTACACTTCATTTGCCATTTCTCGGCCCAATTGGACAGAATGATCAATTCCTCCTGTATTACAACAGCATCAGAATCAGCCCTAATGGCCCTACCTAGCTTATCATCAGCAAATTTACTCAGGTCACTACTTATACCTATGTCAAGATCATTAATATAAATTTAGAATAGCAAGAGACCCAAAACAGATCCTTCTGGAACTCCACTGCTAACACACCCCCACTCAGATTTAACTGCATCTATACTAACTCTTTGTTGTCTGTCACCAAGCCATGACTGAATCCACCTAAATATACTGCCATCGATCCTGTGTGCTTTAACTTTGCTCAGAAGCCGTAAGTGTTGCACTCGATCAAAAGCCTTACTAAAGTCCAAGTATAAAATATCATAGTTTTCATCATTATCTGCTGCTTCATACACCTTACTATAAAAAGACAGCAAATTAGTCAGACAGGATTTACCCTTACTAAAGCCATGCTGTGATTCTTTTATCAACTTATGCTTATCCAAGTGATCTCTAATATTCCTTGCTATAATAGATTCCATCATTTTTCCTACTACTGATGTCAAACTTACTGGTCTGTAATTAGACATATTTGTTTTATCCCCTTTCTTAAATATAGGTATCACATTGGCTTTCTTCCATGCCACTGGCACAATGCCACTCTCCAATGATTTTCTAAAGATGCATGCTAGGGGCTCACTTAACACATCCTTACATTCTTTCAAAATTCTAGGAAAGACCTCATCAGGACCGGGTGCTTTACTACTTTTGATTTTATCAATTTCCTTTGTCACTATCTCCTTTGTGATCAAGATATCCTTTAATTTCTCTTCATCATTACCCAAAAAGATCATTGACACCTCGGGCATATTTAGAGTATGCTCCTGTGTAAATACTGAGAGAAAAAAGTCATTTAGCATTCCAGCCATTGAGTCCCTATCACTCACTAATTCTCCATTGGAATCTATAAGTGGGCCTATTTTATCTCTAACCTTAGTTTTGTATAATTGATAAAAACTTTTAGGATCTTCCTTTGCCCTATTTGTCACTTTAATTTCATAATTTCTCCTTGCTACTCTAATTAACTTTTTAACATCTCTTGCTAGTTCATTATATCTCTGCCTTAAGTGATCCTCTCCATTTTTTATTTTCCTATAAATGCCCTTTTTAATGCCAATATAATGCTTAATTTTATCTGTCATCCATTTTGGGTCATTATTTTTAGTCCTAATCTCCTTATATGGAATGTTAATCATCTGACCTGTAATTAATTGCTCAATTATTCTTTTATACTCCTCTTCAATTGTAATCTCTTCCTCCTGGGGATTATTGTCTCCACTAACTGATATCATTGAATCTATTCCTGATTTGATTTCATTGCCTGGTTTCTGTACAACTGCCTCCAGGTAAGTCCTTAGCCCATAATAATTTGCTCTTCTAAAGTCAGGAATTTTAACATTGTTCATGCTACTATCAATACCATTCCATTTCATCTTGAATCTAATTTCACAATGGTCACTATTACCCAAATTTCCTCCAATCTCAGTATCCTTAATAACTTCTTCCCTATTTTTCAAAACTAAATCCAGTATATTATTACTTCTAGTGGGTTCGTTAATAATCTGCCTCAGAAAATTATCTTGGACAACATTAAAAAATTCCTCAGCCTCCTGATCACCCACAAGAGCTTCCCAGTCTATATTTCTGTAATTAAAATCGCCCATTATACACACATGCTTACTTCTACATGCCCGTTCTATCTCCTGCCACAGAAGATTTGAAGCTTCCTAACTAAGATTTGGTGGTCTGTATAATAATCCTATGACAAGCTTGTTTTTACCTTCCTTTACATTTAGCCATAATGACTCTGTGTTATCATCTAATTTAATTGTACTGTTTACACAACACTGGAGATTATCTTTAATATAAATAATAACCCCTCCTCCTCTTCCTATTCCTATCTGTATGGAACATGTTAAAGCCCTCAATCTCAACCTCAGGTTTAAAGTGATTTCCTGCCAAATCAAGCCATGACTCTGTTATCGCAATTATATCAAAATTCTCTTCACTTGCTAACGCTCTTAAGAGATCTATCTTATTCCTTATACTCCAACCATTTGTGTAGTATATTTTTAAGTTTTTTTTATTATTCCTATCTTCATTGCATCGTGCTTTTTTATTCCTAGTTATCTGCTCATTCACTTGTGCATTAGTCCCCCTATAACGCATCAGTATGCCCTCCCCTTAGCTATTCCTCTATCTCTGCATCCCTTCCATTTCCTACACCTGCCTTCTATTCCTGTTATTCCCTTACCTCTAACAGCTTCTAGTTTCCCACCTGTAAGGACCTAATCACACTATCCAGCTCCCCCCATAGAACCTCAACACCTGCCAGACTAAGATGGAGCCCATCCATCGCATACAACCTCCTATTCCCGTAAAACCCACCCCGGACATCTACAAACACCAATCCTAACTCCTCACACAGTCCTTTCACAAATTCATTCAAACCAATTGCACGTGACAACCATTCTACCCCCACATCCAATCTCGGAAGCACACCAGAAACAATACCTTTTACCCTGCTTTTACTCATCCTTTTAACTAACCTTTTATACAGCTCATGTAACTCACATGTACCCACCTTCCTTACATCATTCACTCCCACATGTGTAATCACAACTGTATCCCTCTCACACCCAGAAACCAGCCTATCATACCTCTCACAAACATCACTTACACCAGCACCTGGCAGACAAACTCTCATTCCCTTCCACTTGCTATCACTCAACTTCCTATCTAAATACCTAATCTGAGAGTCACCCATCACTAGCACCTCAGTCATTCTCCTATTCTGTCTTGGCCTAACATTACCCTACCTCCTGCTCTCAGTCACACTACCACCCATCCTGCTTTCATCCACAATCACACCAGGCAAATCACTCTCACACTCTTCCTCTCTCAGGACATTGAATCTGTTAGTCAACCTAACAGGTTCTATGTCCTTCCTTTTCAAAGACCTAATCTGTCCTAACTTATCTATCCTATCCATTTTCACCCACCATTCATCATCACTCACAACTTCCACACTGTTCCCAGTCCTAGCCCTATCTTCCACCCTCTTAGCACTAATCTCACCCTTCAATCGCACACTTGCATCTCTTCTCACCTCAAACACCAAATCATTCAACCTCTTACATTCCCCACTCAACCTCCTAACCTCCCCTTCCAGAAAACACACACGGCATTCAGTTACATTTACTCTCCTTTCAACTCCACATGCATCACACACCACATACACACTACTTTCAAACGGCATGCATCACACACCACATACACACTACTTTCAAACGGCATGCTCTCACCATCTATACAAACAACCATACTCTCAGAAATTTACTAAGGACAAAGTTAACACTCACCCCCAAAATTCTGTCGTTGGAGACATGCGTGAGAGTAGGCCTGCCGAGAGCAGTTTCATCATCATAGTGAAGGGGTTAAGCTCTAGTACTTCCTTGATCCTGGATTTACTTCGGTCATACACTTAGAAAACTCGAGGGTTTGATTTGACCTCAGTGGAGAGTTTCTTCTCATACCTAAACTTTGCATCCCTGACTGCTCATGCAGCACAATTTCTCTTCCTACAGTAGTTAGTGTATGTTTCTGTTGATCTTCTCTGTCAGTATTTTATCCAAGCCTCTTCTTTCTCATTGATTTTAATGATAACTCTTTCCGGCATCCATTTGGGCTTGGGTTTTGTTCCAGGTAGGTAGGTTCTCTGTAGTGGTACACAGTTCTCTATCACTAGGTTGTACTTGTGTAGAAATACTTGCACATATCTTCTACACTTGTCTCTGCAAATCCCTACTCCCAGTTGACATCACTAAACATGCTGCTGGCTCTTGTATAGTGACATTTATAATAGTCCCTGTTGCTCCAGTGAATTCTTTGATGTGCTGGTGATAGTAGGCATCTTGGCTTGCTACATGAAACTTGGCCTGTTCACTTTCCTCTCCATCCGCCACCCAATCAATTACCTTAAAATTGAAGTCTCCACAGACTAGAACTTGAGTTGCACTTACATTTCCCAATGCTAAGAGTGTTCTCCTGATGCTGTCATTGTACTCATGTGAGGCATTAGGTGGTCTGTAGCTACATCCCATAAGTATTTTCTCATACTCATACCCATACCCATACCCAACTTCAATTTTGCAAGCAACTATTTCAGTTTTTCCAAACTTCACTTAGCACTTCTGATGAGAGAATATTCTTCTTTACGAGTATAGCTACACCTCCACTATTTCTGTCTTTCGTGTCCTTCCTATATACTGTATATGAGTCACAATCAAACATAACATAATTTCACAGATGACAAAAGGTCATCCGCATCTGTCAAAACCCACCCATCCACAAAATGCATCCATAGGATTGTGTCAGATCATGCATCTACAATATACAATTACAACCATCCACAGGAATGTGTCAAAAACAAAAAGCATCATCATCGAGACTCATCAAAATCCAAATCACTCATAATATACAATAATAAAAAACTGCATCCGCAGGAATGAGTCCAGAATACACCCTCCCCCTCCCCCAAGTTTACCCTCCCTCCCCATATAATCATCTAATCTGCGTTTAAAAACATTCAAGTTCAGACTATCTACTGTCTCAGGTGGCAAACTATTCCAGTAATCTACAAATATTTTCTAAAATCCAACCTGCACCTTTGTTTTTTAATTTTTAAGTTGTGACCCCTAGTCCTATTTCTACCTTCTAACTCAAATAACTTGCTAAAATCTAACTTATCCATCCCAGAACAGATTTTAAAAAATTCAATCATATCTCCCCTCACACATCTCTCAAATGAGAACATATTTAGTACCCTCAGTATATCTTCATATTCAAGGTGGTTGATATCATGTCTAAAATGAAGTGACCATGCTTGTATGCAGTATTCTAAATGTGGCCTGACATACAAGTTATACAGTGTAAGCATAACCTCTTTACTCTTGTAGCTAACATTCCTCTTAATGTATCCTAGCACCCTATTTGCTCTATTTTTTTCCTCAATACACTGCTTTGAAAAATTCATTGACCTATCTACTACTATGCCTAAGTCCTTCTCATCCTCAACTGAATTCAGCTAATGCCCATCTATCTCATAGCTAAATTCCCTATTAATCCCTTCCCATGTTAAGAACTCTGCATTTTTTAAGGTTAAAAGTCATCTGCCGCTTCTGAGCCCAAGCTAATAACCTATTAAAGTCACTCTGCACTTTAACGCTACCCTTAACTTCTTTGACTCCAGCTGCCAATTTAATGTCCTAAAAAAAAAAAATTGACACTGCTATTTACAGCCTCCCCAAGATCATTTATATAAACTATGAATAATAAAGGACCTAGAACGGATCCCTGAGGTACGCCACTGATAACTTCCCTCAACTGTGACCTCACCCCATTCAGCACAACTCTGTTTCCTGTCTTTCAGCCATTCAACTATACAATTCAAAACTTTCCCACATATCCCATGCATTTTTAATTTGTGAACTAGTCTCTGATGTGGAACCTTATCAAAAGCTTTGCTAAAATCTAAGTAAATTACATCAAGATTCTCTCCCTTATCTAATTGTTTAGTAACATAATCCATAAAATCCAGTAAATTTGTTAAACATGATCTACTTCTTCTAAACCCATACTGAGCATTATTTATTAACCTACCACACTCTAGATGGTCAGAAATCTCCTTCTAACTATCTCCTCAAGAATTTTACAAACTATAGAAGTTAAGCTTACAGCCTAAAGTTATTTGGGTCCTCTATACTCTCCTTCTTAAAAATTGGCACTACATTTGCTAATTTCCAATCATTAGGTATTTCTCCAAACTCTAATGATCTAGTATATATCTTCTCAAGAGCTACTTATTCCACTATCTGCCACAACCACATCAGACAAATCGCTTTCAACCTCTTCCTCTCTCAGGGCATCAAATCTATTAGTCAACTTACTTAATCTCTTGCACTCATCATGCAACTGACTCACCTCCTCTACCAAAGCCACATTTGCACGAGTCACACTACACAAGGGGCTTTCAGGTACATTTGCTCTTCTTTCAACACCACAAAAATCACAAACTACATACACTACTTACATCAATGGGCATACTCACTTCATCTAAAGCGACAGTCATAGTGAGAAAACTTTTCAAAACCCTTTAATTAAGTGAGCAAGAAAGGTGTAGATAAAAAGGGGGGAGAAAATTAGGCCTCTCTGAAATGTAAACAAACACAAGCTATTTCACGATTTAATTGAAAATATAATTAAAAATTCCTTCAATATTTTGTCTAACACTTAATGTTAACTATCTTCCTGAACTTAAATATATTACACCGAGAACACGTCTGATCGCTACTGACATTACTCACAAAGAGGAACAAGCACTGAGTATATAAATCAGATGACCTTAACTTACTTTCTGTATGAAAATTTGTACATTTTCACCTACTGAGATTTAAAAAAAACATGTTTTTATAATTTAAAAGAAATAAATACAAATTGTGCAAGATCAGTAAAGAAAGTGGTGAAGCTCGGGAAATTAAAAATTTGAAAAATGTTATAAATCAACCTGTGTAGACGGTTCAGGCTTACCTTACCTATTTGAGTTTGATAGGTTAAGAGAATTAACATAACATAATTTCACGGATTACAAAAGCCACAAGAGCCTATCAAAGGTCAACCGCATTTGTAGTCAAAACCCACCCACAAAATGCATCCATAGGATTGTGTCAGATCATGCATCTACTATATACAATTTGAACCATCCATAGGCATACGTCAAAAACAAAAAGCTTCATCATCAAACCTTGTCAAAATCCCAATCATCCATAATATACAATAATAAAAAAATGAATCCACAGGAATGAGTCTGGCATATCCCCCCCCCCTCCCTCAATAACCTCCCTTTCCATATAATCATCTAATCTGCATTTAAAATCATTCAAGTTTGGACTGTCTACTGTCTCAGGTGGCAAAATATTCCAGTAATCTACCACTCTATTGGCGAAAAAATATTTTCTAACATCCAACCTGCACCTCTGTTTTTTTTGGCATTTTTAAGTGATGACCCCTAGTCCTAATACTACCTTCCAAATCAAATAACTTGCTAAAATCCAACTTATCCATCCCAGAAAAGATTTAATTAAAAAGCTCATCCATCATATCTGTAAGTCTTCCTTCGGTTTCCTCCGCAACTTTTCACGTGTTTGATCCCATTTTGATCGCCGAAGCCTTGAGACTGCTCTTATGCCTTCATCACCTCACGTTTGACTACTGCAATTTTCTTCTAGTGAATCTCCCTTCTTCATCACTTTGCCCCCTACAACTAATTCAAAACTGTGCTGGTTACCTATTCGCTTCCGTACCCACTATAAAATTCTTCTCTTCACCTACAAGGCCCTAAACCTTGAGGCTCCACCTTATCTCTTGTCTGCCCTCTCCTGTCATCAAACTCCTCGGGCACTCCAGTCTAACCTCGCTCCCATCCTGAACAAGGTAACCGTTCCTTTTTCTCAGTTTGTGCTCCTAGACTCTGGAATGCTCTTCCTGCTGAAGTCCAATCCTCTCCTCCTCTCCCTCCCTTTCTAATTTTAAACATCTCTTGAAGACTCATCTCTTCAGAATTGCCTTCTCTCCCCTGTAAACTTTCTCTACTTTTGCTACCCAACCTGCGCTCTGGGAGGGCTAACAGCCCTGAAGGGTGCATTTATAAATACCTATTATTATTATTATATCTCTCCTCACACACATTCTTTCAAATGATAATGTATTTAGTACCTTCAGCATATCTTCATATTCAAGGTGCTTCAGGGAAGGTATTATCATTGTTGCCCCCCTTTATACCACTCAAGGTGATTCAGGGAAGGTCTCATTTTTGTTACCCTCCTTTGCACTGATTCTAGCAGGTTGATATCATGTCTAAAGTGTGGGAACCATGCTTATATACAGTACTCTAAATATGCCCTGATATACTAGTTGTATAGTTTAAGGATAACCTTACTTTTGTAATTAACATTCCTCTTAATGAAGCCCAACACTATTTGCTCTATTTTTTTTTCTTCAATACACTGCTAAGAAAACCTCAGTAATCTATCTCATTTTCTACTCCATTCAGTCAATACCCATCCATTTCATAGCTAAATTCTCTATCATCTCTTCCCATGTTAATAACTTTACATTTTTTAAGGTTAAAATTCATCTGCCATTTTTGCTCCTAACCTAATAACTTAAGTCACACTGCACTTTAAAGTTAGCCTAAACTTTATTTACTATAGTTGCTAATTTAGTGACATTAGTGAAAATTGACTGCTATTTATACCCTTTTGATGTTCTACCTTTCCCTATTCCCAAGCTAAAATGAACTAGCTGATGATCATTATTTCCCAACATGCTTCCCTGTCAGTCAGTTCCTGAACCAAATTTTCCTAATTTAAAAATTTTAGATCTAATATATTGATACACCTTGTTGGTATATTAACAAATTGACATAAAATTTTCCTTAAAACATTCAATAAACTTGCAACTTGCTCTATCATTTCCTATCATATTTTCCCAATCCATAGAGCTTAAATTAAAGTCACCTAGAATAACTGTATCTGCTTCATATCCTTCACTTAATTCTCTTATCATTATCTCATCTATATCATCAATCTGTCCAGGTGGTCGGTAAAAGGCTCCCAATTGTAGTATTCTATTTTTACTGACCCTAATATCTATCCACAGTGACTCAACTTCATGTTTTATTGAATTATTTAGATTTGAAGCAATGCTATTTTTTATATAAATAATTATCCTATCATCAGTCCTACCTCTCCTTTGACCAATGTACATGTCATAACCCTTTAGATCAAATTCACCCACCTTATCATTAAATTTAATTTCACTAACCCATGATTATGTTACGCATACTATGTCTTTATCTTCATCAATAACAACTAAATTTTTACATAAACTGACAGTTATCTTATTCTCTAGTTTTGTATTCTTCCTTTCTTGAAATACTAATTACTTTCTTCATAACTTTTTTATCCCCTGTCTATGAATGAACTTTGGACATGATCCAAGGAAAATTTCAAAGAATATGCTGTGCACTTTTCGTGGTAATTAAATGAATATTTCCACAAAAATGTAGATTTTTTTTTGTACTTTTGGACAGTATTGATTTGTTTTTGCTTATGTTACTCTTGTCTTACTTGTAATTTTTTTTTTTATAGAATCCTGTGACAGGATTATTGCCAGCAAGTAAAGAAAACAGCCATGCATGGGTTAGAGATAACCTTTACTCTATCATCGCAGTGTGGGGGCTTTCCATGGCTTATAAGAAGAATGCTGATTTGGATGAAGATAGAGCTAGGACCTATGAGCTGGAACAGGTATAGTATTTTAAAAAAATTTATAATTGTTTTACTTTGAAGATATAAAAAAAATATTTTAACTAAATATATTAAAGTGAAATAGTGATGTGTTGAATTTGGTAATTGTGGGTTGTAATGTGTGTTCTTTTTTGGCTTGTCATATTCTCAATCCATCCTTAAGTGAAACAGGCTTAAGAGTGTAAGAGCAGATTTGGCATTGTTTCAAATCCTTGACCCCCCCACCTCCCCAACTCCTTTACCTCTTAAAGGAAAATATTCAAATGTTTAATTCAGTAGAATCAATATAGATTATTCTTTATTGGGTTAGGAAGAGTTGTAGTTTAAATTGTTTTTTCAGAGTTGTGTGAAGCTTATGAGGGGTCTCCTCACATCGATGATTCAACAGAAAGAGAAAGTTGAGAAGTTTAAACAAACTCAAGGTTGTAAAGATTCACTCCATGCTAAATATTGTTCCAAGACTGGCCAAAGTGTAGTTGGGGATCTTGAATGGGGCCATTTGCAAGTGGATGCGACTTCACTTTATTTACTCCTTTTGGCACAAATGACGGCATCAGGTAATACTAGAAAGGAAAAAGCTTTATTCCACCTGATCCTTTCTTTATTTTCATTTTCAATGAATATTATAGGTAGATTTGATTTACATATTTGATAAGTATACCTGGATAATTGGCTGATATTTGGAGAATACTTGTAAGGTACTTGGCTATTATAAAATGAACTTAATTGGTAGGGTTAGATCATTTTCAGCACTGATGCTCATTGGCAGATTGTTGAAAGGTTGATGTAAATATATTTTTAATTTTATTACAATTCTGCGATAAAGCTTTTTTCCCAGAGAGAGTCATTTCCCCCAACAATTTTCTAAAATTTTGCAAAAACCATCATGGAAATTTTGTAAGGAGAGAAAGACCTTTAGAGAAAGTGATAAAGATAGAGGATGGGAAAATGTATTGAAAGTATATAGCTGCAGGCATTGGTGCAAGGAGTGCACATAATTCTCCATTCCTAAAATAGTCTAAGATTGAGTTGAGTCAAATGGCAAGCTCAAAGGAATCTTGGTTTCTTCAATATTGGTGAGGGAATCAATGATAGGAATTAAAAGTTTTGCTCATTTGGAGTATTAATGTTTGGCACATTCTTGTTGTATCCCAGCTTGATGGGATCTTTACACATTGCCTGTTCCACTACCTGGATGAGCGGGATCACTACTACTAGTACTCATTTTGCGACTCTGTGTTGGGCGCAAGCCCCAACCAACACTGGAGCATGCAAATTTCCTTTTTACTGGTTTCTTAATAGGTTTTTGCCTTTTTGTTGTCAATTTTTTTTCATTTTGTCAGATTATGGTTTTGTTTTATATTATTACATCTTCAATAATAGGCTTAATTGGTTTTCAGTGACAATATGCCTGGAGGCATTCTCTGGATGAGTGCCTCATCCTTGTTTGATCTCATTTGTGATGGCAACTATAACCTACGACTTTTGGGTTTAGTGCAAGTAATCAGCTCTCAGGCTGGTGCCACTGCTGTTTCTGCCTAGTATGCCACCCTTTTAAGTACTGCATCATGTCACACTGGAGCCATACCAGTGTATATGGATGCTTCCATCCCTTCTCTCCACTGTTTGATGTTGGCAGGGTTCTTGTGGGCCCTGTGTCTTCATGGCTAAGCTGGTTATAATTCATCCTTCTTTACTGGACATTACACACCATGCCTGGTTTGGAGACCAAATTGTTAGTTACATCCAATTCATGTGTGCTGAGTGACCTCAGGCATTTAAATCTCTCCTCCCTGGTTTGCATTATTGACAATATCATGGTTGCTCGGAGCCAGGAGGATATTGAGATTGTTTTCTGCCTGGTTCCTGGACATGTGAAGATTGTGAGGAATGAGTGTGCTGATGAGGGCATCAGACATTTTGACCCAACCAGCATTTTGCTCAGCCCCATCTGACTAGATGGCAGGACTCAGGTTAACCCCTTTGGGCTGCATTGCAAAGATGTGATGCAGGCAATGGGAATCAAAAGTTGCATGCCACTGTGTTGCAACTTTTTCCATGGACTTAATAACCTCATTGCCTTGATGGAGCATTTTCCTGAACTTTACTGTGATGACTGGTGACTCCTCAGACTCTGCCACATTTTTGTTGATTGTCCAAGTCTGGGGAGCTTCGCATGCATTACATGTTCCAGTACCAGGATTTGCGGGTTTGCTACCTTGTGTTCCTTTTACTCAGGTTCATGTACTCCCAATTGTGAATTCATCTATTTCTTAGAGGAGGTTGGCCTCCCTCTGACACTTCGCAGTCTCTAGATGGGGGCTAGAACTCACCCACCTCCTGACACCTGATCATGCTTTTCTTTTTGATAGTCTTAGTTTGATTTTGTTTTGTAGGTTATTGGCTTGTTTTCATTTCTTTTTTCACCTTTTCTATGATTATTATAGCCTAAAAATAGTCATTAATTTTGGTGGCTATGGCTTTGATGGCAGTCACCAGGTAAAACCCCTTTACTTTAAGATAATGGTCACCAGAGGAGACCTAATTAAGTAAAATGTAAAAAATGGCCTAACTGGTTGCAATGCACCGCTCTTTATGGGGGATTACACGCCATGCCTGATTCAGTGAGAAATTTGTAATGCATATCAGCTCACAGAGCATGCTTAGTGCCTTTAAAGGATTGGAATCCTGGCATCCCTTGGTTCATATCTGGGATGCTGTATGTCACTGCAGCCTGACTCTTCCCTTGGACCTAGCCCCCTATTTCTCTATGGTCTCCTCTAAATCAGACACACTTGCGAGATGCAACATCGTTTGATGGAGTGCTCTTCAGAATTTGCTTTCCCCTCAGGTGGTACAGCATCTTTTGATCAAATATCCTAGTCTCAGGAGGTGGGGCGGGGATCCTGAGCTCTAACTCTTCTAGTACAATTATGGTAAAAGTCAATACCACCTGCCCTGAGTCTTGGGAGGGGCTGCTGCACATAGGATTGTTTAGGTAGTTAAGTTTTCAGTGGATGCCTGCCTCCTCCATAGTACTTAATTGCATCAGCCAGATGAGAGCATTAAAAATAGACATCCCAGGGAGGGATGGGCTAAGTAGTTCTAGTGAGATTAATGTTCACTAACCACACTTGGTGGGAATCTGGTTCTTGGTTGGTCTTGAAGACTATGATGAGACACTTCTGTTGCTTACTGACATTATTGATAATTCCAAAGTCATGTTTGATATACTCATTCCTAGCTTTTTGAACTTCTTGATCTGGTTGAGAATGATTTAGTATTCCAAGCAGTATTTTGCTCAAATGAGAACTTATTGATGGGTATTTATGGTAGATGTATGAATTTCCTTATTATTGGCCATTATAAATAAAGATGCCGAAGTTTGGGCTTCATTTCCAGTTTTCTGTATATGTCTATAAGAATGGCTATTGTTTATCACATTCATTCACAATTTACTACATTAAAAATATGGTTAATTGTACAATTTTGTGAGAATCCACAAGTCAGAATTGTGTTACATAGTTACAGGGATCAAGCAAGGACTACTTAGTCCACTCAAAGGCCAGTCCCATTCTATACTAGTATGTGAGTAGTCCTCCTTTGGGCATTGTCGCCACGATGCTCACTCACACGACATTCACAACAGGGCTCTGTTTTTAAACAATATCATTATTTGTAAAATAATGTTTTTAAAACTATTCACACTACTAGCATTTACTACATCCACTGGGAGTGCATTCCATTTATTGATTCATTTAAAAAGAAAAGAATTAATAGCATTAATTAAATAAAATATGTAATTTCTTGATTAAATATGTGACCATTCACTGGAATGAAAGTAGTAGGAATGGATATCAATTGGTTTAGTTTCTACTTTATAAATTTTGTTGATCTTGCTATTTTTTCAGGACTGCAAATTATTTTTAATCTTGATGAGGTAGCATTTATCCAAAACCTGGTCTTTTACATTGAGTCTGCATATTGTATCCCTGTAAGTATATAACTTTCTTTACCTTATGTTTCTTAGTCCATTTTAATTTTGCATACATTGCAAAAGATCAAAATATTATAATGGATGATTCCTAAGGTAACAGATGTATTCTCCTATAGGGAGTCCCTGAGCATAACATCTACTTTCTTTTAGTTTTCTCTGATAATTCCCCAGCTTATGTTGGCAATCCCAATGTGCGTTGACATCCTTTGGTTAGTCAGAGTGGAATTTGTGACACTCATTGATTATTTTCCTTTATGTGACTGAATTTGACACACATCACCAGACATCCTATAGATACATTTCCTTACCAATGCTCATACTGTAACTTTTGAGACAGGTCCGTTTTCCTCCATTTTTGAGTTGCCATACCCAGTGATCACAACTTACCTCTACTCAAATCTTCTTCCTACATTCTTACATCCACCTGCCGGTGTGTAGCCTGTTACACTTGGTACCCGGAAGGGCTGCACACCCTCAAGACCTGAGGGCAAATTAGGGAAACCCTGTCGCTGGGTTCATGTGAATGCGCTTCCCACTCAGCACTATATATATATATATTTTTTGACTTTATGACTATCCCTTTGATTTCCCCAGAGGGAAGTACCCTGTGTAGCCTGTTACACTTGGTATCTGTTGGCGCCACACATCCTCCCAGCCTGAGAGCAGATTAGAGGGGCTCTGTCACTGGGTTGACTTGAACTCTATGATGGGGAATATTTGTTATCAATATTTATAAAAAAAAAATTAGTAGTATTTATTATTGTATTATAATTATTTATTATGATTAGTAAGTATTAATTATTATTAATATTATTTATTATCATTACAACTCTCCACTCAGTGTTTTCTCCCTGCATTTTGTACCAGGAGGAGTGTTTCCACCTGTACAAAGTTTGGACAGGTAGCCATGGCGCCTTGGTGGACTGCATGCCATCCTGGAATCACCAGGCACCAGGTTAAGATAATAATAGGTGATCACTTACCCTACTTGTTAGTCGACCTGCCTCTCTCTACTTCTCTTTATTACATACCCAACTACCCCTTTCCATACTTGCTCGCATATCCACAGAGGTTCTGGTTGACTGATGCAGTTTCAGTTTCTTATGGGCCTTAGTTGAATAACACGTCCATATCTGCTGCTAGGGCTGGAAACCTGCTGATTATGGCAATTATTAGGTACAGGGTGTGTTGGGCCATTGACTTTGTTCACCTTCTTCCAGTCCACATATACGGTGGCTATGATTGCGTCATTCTTTATGGTTAAAACTCAAGGGCAATTTAGCCTGGTTGGCAAAGCCCAGCAACACTCGACTTGTGTGGAGTGGGCCGAGTCTGTGTAAATGATCACATTCTGGAATCTTCTGATCCTATGGAGACATTTCTCTTTGCCTACAAGGCATTGGGTCACCCTAGCTACTTTCCATGCTTTTTTACTCACTATCATGGCTACAAGAGAGAGAAAGAGGGTGACCGCAAGCACATGGAGATCCACATCCAAGAGCGGCCTCACTCTCCCTAGGTGTCAGGGAGGATGATGTAACATGAGATACCCCTTCGACTGGTTGAGGAGTTACCCTCTCACTATCCACATGCAGCAAAAGGGCTTCCCCTTTGCCATCTTTGGAGGAGCTCTCATGCATATCCTCTAAAAAGGTGGACCCCCTGTGCTTTCTCGGCAACCCCTACAACCCTCATAATGTAGAGTCTTACTCCACTTTTAGGCCTACGGGCATGGGCATTTCCCCCTCAATAGCAGCGCTCTATTTTCTATCACAGGGAACTGCCAAGAGAATAGGCAGGTGGTCCAAAATCAACCACTCGGTGGGAGTGACATGATAGACCCAATCCTCTTAGGGGTGCAAGGGAAATCCATGCTCATTGTGCCATGCCCACTGCAGTCATGTTTATTGACATTGTGGGAGGTTGGCATGCCTGACCTCTCTCTTCCCCAATCAAGGTTGGTTTACCACCCAGACTTGACTGACTGAAGGTAATTTGAATGGGAACTGTGATGCCTTGGTGGGCACATGAAGATCCCTAGAGCTAGACATGATCCTGGAGGTGACCCAGCCATGTATTGCAGGATCTTCCATGGGGGCACACCTGGGCTTGGTTGCAAACACTGATCCTAGATCCACTCCTGTGCAAGTTTTTCTTCATGTGGCTTGGGCCTCCAAGGCCTCACAAGGAGAGGATGGACCTTCTCTATCACAGACAAAGATTCTGAGGCTAGTCCGTTTGGCCTAGGTGCTCCTTCTGGCAGAAGAGAGAACAGGTTCATTCCCCACCCTCTTCTCCCACAAAGAAAAAGAACATGAAGAAGACAGAGAGAACTAAAGGTCTGTTGCTGTTTTGGCTAGCAACCAGGCCAAGATTGGCCTTCTGGGGTTCCTAAAGCTGCCCCATCTGCCCTAATGGATGAGTGACCAAAGCAGCTTCACCTCCTACACACCCACCCAAAGCTGAACTGGGTGGCTTGTAGATGGAGGATCCTCCAAAGGCGGGCCTTCCTGCCCTTAAAAGTTTTCTAGGTGGATGGAGGAGAAAAATAGCACAGTGAGCCAAACCTCCTCCGATAAGTCTCGAAAGGCAACAGTGCTTGGATTTTGCCTCAGGGAAGCATAAGTCCATTCCTTCATGAAAGCCCCTGCATCTCCTCAGAGCTTGGCCTGGAAAGCATATTTCCTCAATGGAATTGCCACACTGGACTAACTAAAAGGAGCTGCAGACTTGTCTCCTTTCATTCCTCATTAGCTACGAGGGGCGGTCAATAAGTTTTGCGAATCGGTAGGGCAAAACAGGGGATGGCTGTTTGTGGGGTTGTTAGGACAAGTTATGACAAGTCAGGACCTGCAGCCGCACGCTCCTGCCTCGTCTATTTAAGAAGCAGTAGCTGATCGCAAATCGTCAGTCACAAATTTTTCAACAATGGAAAAGGTTGAGCACCGCAGTGATCAAATTTTTGACCAAGTAGGCAAGAATGCAAAAGAGATCCATGAACGCATGGTTGCAGTGTACACCGACACTGCCCCTTCGTATGCAACCATTGCTCGCTGGAATAGGGAGTTCCGCCATGGTCGTGAGTCCCTTGAAGATGACCCCCGTCCAGGATGCCCGTCAGACGTGACCAACGAGGACAATGTGGCCCGTGTGGCGAGGATGATCCTCGAAAATCGACGGGTGAACGTCGAAGAAATCGAGCGAGAACTTGGAATATCACATGGAAGTGTTATCAAAATCATCCACGACAATTTGGCCATGACCAAGGTCTCTGCCTGTTGGGTCCCTAGAAACCTCATAAAACCTCACGCCCCATGATCGACTTCAACGTCATCAAAGTCCACAAGGCCAGAGTTGCACAAGATGCCCTGCGCGAGTGCGGATGCGAGGAGCTCAACCATCCCCCCTAAAGTCCAGATCTGGCCCCTAGCGACTAATTTTATTCTGCCAGCTCAAGGCTGCACTGCATGGCCGCCGGTTTGGGGACAAAACAGATGTCCAATGAAGATGTCCAGCTCGCCGTCCAGGAGTGGATTGAACAGCAGTCGGGAGATTTCTGGTTATCGGGAATTCGAAGCCTCAGGAACAAGTGGCGCAAGTGCATTGAAGTCGAGGGTAGTTACAGGATACAATACTGGGCATGTGCCACTATTACAAGATGGAGGTTGGGCAGGAGGATTTAGACCTGGCATGATGTTTCTTCTCTCTGCTTTAAATACCTCCTTTTAAGCAGTAACAGTGCAGCTGCACTTGGAAAGGAGATATACTGTTATTTCTGCATACATTGCACCAACAGCAGACATTGAGGAGGGGATTTTCTGCCGCATTATAGCACAGTTGCCAAGGCCCTTTCTACTGCTAAGGGGATTTGGATGGTAGACACCCACTCTGGGAAGACTACTCAATCAATCACCTGATCAAAAAGTTGTAGATAGGTGTTATAAATGTGGATTAGTTTACACATCACTGCCTGAAGCCACTTCATTTTCCTGTCTTGATCTATCCCAGTGCTCTCGGGATGCACAGCCTGATTTTGGGTGTGTAGTGGTCACTGACCTCCATGGTAGTGATCACTTTTCCATTCAAATATTTTCTGAACCGATGCTGCCTGAAAGACCCCTTAACCTCATTGCCGTGGCCTATCTACTGTTCTTAGATCTCATCTCTGGGACCAGGGCTCTCACCGATGAGCAGAAGATTGATGGCCCAACATAGTAATAGACCAGAATGAGAGTACTCGAATCTGTGTTGCCAGATGTTCTCACTATGCTTTTTATCAATGATATATTTTAATCTCTTTTGTAGTGGCCAAAAGTTTTTCAACCAGAAGCTCATGTATGACCCCAACCACTCTTGCATGGTCTTGATCATGGGCATGGACATGGTTTTCGTGTCTAAAATATCCCTGTAATCGGCTGCGGTAATCCCGTAATCTGCCGGGAACCACACTGGCGGCATTTTTCGCCATTCGGAGTCATGAAGCCTAGCATAATCATTTAGGATATCAGAGATGCCCTAGCTGAAGCTAACCATGCGGTTGTTCACCTTGTGAATGTTTTTTAAGCAGAAAAAATGAGAATTTGATTTCCATGACTTCAACTCATTGAAAAGTGGATGACGGCGCTCCCGACGTTGTTCTCGCCTAGGGTTGGTGAGCAGAATCCTTTCAATGAACCTCTTTGATGGACCTGGATACTGAGATGTTCTTCCCAAGCGCAGTCATTTTGACCTTTGGAGCATATTCAAAGGCCT
This sequence comes from Ceratothoa steindachneri, assembly GCA_963969495.1. Taxonomy (NCBI): domain Eukaryota; kingdom Metazoa; phylum Arthropoda; class Malacostraca; order Isopoda; family Cymothoidae; genus Ceratothoa; species Ceratothoa steindachneri. The sequence goes on along the minus strand of OZ018330.1, from coordinate 33,447,436 downwards.
TTCTCACAGCCAAAAGGTTAACAATGTGAGGTCTGCTTGAATGAGATCAATCTTTGAGGTCTTCCCCATTCCTTGAGCCTCTCTGCAACTCTGTGGATGGTCATCCCCAGCTGATGTTTATCCGCTTGGAGATGTCATATATGTTGTGCCCTGCGCACAGGAAAGCAGAGATCTTGATTCTTTTCACTTCCATCACAACACACACCTTTACACAATGGAAAAATTGTTTTAATGACAGGTGCTGGAAAAGTAGAGCTTTAAGTTTGTTTGTTTGGAACTTTTCCTATCACACATGTATACCCCTCAAAAGATGGACAAAATGAATGTAACTGAACTTTTGCAAAACATGGTAATTAACAAACTGTTACTGTAGATCTAAATGTTAAACAATTCCAATGTTTAAATGAAGTGCTTGGACAAAAATGACAGGGGGTGTCATCCTCCTTCATGACAATGCATATGGCACATTTGGACCAAGAAAAATTATTTCATTAGGTTAGGCAGTTCTTCCTGATCCTCCATATTTACCTGATTGTCATTTAAGCCATTACAAAATTTCCTGATCCTCCATATTTACCTGATTGTCATTTAAGCCATTACAAAATTTCCTGATCCTCCATATTTACCTGATTGTCATTTAAGCCATTACAAAAGTTCCTGATTCTCCATATTTACCTGATTGTCATTTAAGCCATTACAAAAAATTTTTATCCTCCAGATTTACCTTATTGTCATTTAAGCCATTACAAAATTTCCTGATCCTCCATATTTACCTGATTGTCATTTAAGCCATTACAAAATTTCTTCATCCTCCATATTTACCTGATTGTCATTTAATCCATTACAAAATTTCCTAATCCTCCATATTTACCTGATTTTCATTTAAGCCATTACAAAATTTACCTGATTGTTATTTAAGCCATTAAAAAATTTCCTGATCTTCTATATTTATCTGATTGTCATTTAAGCCATTACAAAATTTCCTACAGTCAACTGCAAAGGCTTACCATGCACTGTTAGAAATGTAAATTTATATACTTTTAGTTAATGCAGGTTAATGAAATTTACAATGCATGTGTAGCTTTATGTAATAAATATACAATGTAATGATCAGAGAAGCAAAATGGTGAACAGAAAAAACTTTATAAGAACAATAGTCAAATTTGTTAATGCAAAAGTTTACAACATGCTCATAAAAACATGGGTTAGTACTTGGTTACATACCCCTCTTTGTCAATTTCAGCTTGCAGGTGCTTTGGATACTCTACTACAATCTTTCTACAGGTGCCTGGGCTAATTTTGTTTCATTTATCCAAACATATTTTATTCAAATCAGATAAGTTTTGTGGATCTAATTTCTTGTGACCATGAGTTTCAAATTCCTTGACAGCTGTTCATTGGGATTCAGGTCAGGAGATTGACTTGGCCATTCCAAAACATTAATTCTACCTGTATGCTGCCAATTCTTAGTTTGTTTTGTTGTATGTTTGGGGTCATTGTCTTTTTGAAATACCCAGCTTGGTTTCAAGTTCAGAGAGTCAATGCTAGATAACAAATTTCTTTCCAAAATTCCCCTGTACATTTTGTCATTCATTCTTCCTTTGATTACTTCAATTCTTCGAACCCTTAATGAGCTAAAAAATACCCATACTGTGATTGATCCACCACCAAATTGGACTGAGGGATCGTATTCTTTTGGCGGATAAGTTGCCCATTTTATTTTTCCTCAAACACGGCTGATTGAATTTTGACTGAAAATTTCTGTCCAAAGGATTCATTTTCAGAACTCCGTAAGGGGCACAGCGATTTGCTTTCCTCGCTGTCATGCTTACAGGACTCAGTGCCCCGCCCAGCCTCAGCTGAGCCTCTTCTCCTTCTTTCTGACATCTTGTGTTTTTACCCTACTTCCTCACTTTCCCTACAACCTCTCTAACAACTTTCTCTTGTTAGCTTCTAATTTTACTGGGTAGATGCTGACCAGCTTCCTCTCACCCAACTATCCTGGTGGATTGGGGTTGAAGGGGGAGGTGACACTGCGCCCTCACCCCTGAGCTCCGGTTTAGGGTGGTGGATTTTTAACAACCTACTTCACCCGCACCCTCACCTTCATATCCCCTTTCTTTCTTCTTTGACTATCTATCATTTTTTACGCTGTGCCTAAGGTGGAGCCACCATGCTGATGGGCTGCCAGGTCACTAGGTGGGAGGAGTGGCCTCAAATAGTGGCAGCTGGTTCTGCTGACCCTGTATTCACCCTTTGCAGAGCAGGCTATTGCATGTGGTGATGAGCTTGTGTATCCCGTGAATTACATAGGGTCACCATGCCCAATGATGAGTCCATACAAAAAATTTCTCACCCTTTACCTTCTCCTCCACCTTCACTGGAGCTGCCTTCCGGCAGCTCCACTAAAAATATTGAGGTCCCCGCCCCCTGTGCTTTCTCAGGGGACCCTCCAAATTTCTTTTACTGGAGATGAGGCTTACTCCTCTCCTATGCCTATGGGCAAAGTCCCTTTTACTTTCCAAGGAGACTGCCAAGAAAGCAGACAGGGAGCCCATAATTTACCACAGTGAGAGTGGCTCAATAGGTCCAAGACCCTTAAGGCAGCTAAGGATGCCAGGCCCCGTTGGCCCATGCCCCATAATGTCCTTCTAGCCTGCGCAAGTAGTTCGCAGGGCGTCAGTCTATTTGCCCCCCCTCTCTTCCTCGATGGATGCTGGTTTGCCAGCATTAAATGGTAAAAAAGAAACCTCATATGGGATCTCATGTCTCTAGGGAAGATGGCCACATTGAGGACCACCTTGAGATGGACATGGTTCCTGAGGTGACCCAGCCCCAGACGGTAGGATCTTCCATTGGGTCAAACCCAGTCTCAGTGCCACGCACAGAACCCGAGTCCTCCCGTATGCTAGCTCCTCAGATGGTTCGGGTCCTTGAGGCCTCGCAAGGGGAGGAGGGAGGTCCCCTGGCTGGTGCCCCTGTGACAGCCAAGACCTCGATTTTAGAGGTCTGGCTGAGGAGGGGAAAATAATAATTAAAAAAAGACCGGGTGGGGGGGGCTCCTGCCCCTCCGTGGGAGGCATGGGAATGAACAGGGCCGCTACTGCCATTTGGATATGCGACCAAGCCGAGATCGGCACGTCTGGCTCCGGTGCTCTCACCCCGATGGGGAGTCACAAGTCACAGACAAGACCAAAAGTATGCAGAGTCGAGCCTCAATTATGTCGAGGCCCCTCAGTCATAGGTTACCTTGCGTTTTCAAGCCTGCTGGTGTTATTCACTCCACTGATGACAGCATGTTGGCAAAGGGCAACATGATCCATCAGAGGAGACCCTTAGCTAGCGTGTGATAGGTAGATGGCCGAAGATGACCCATTTCTCGGATGGTAGCCTTCTGGTGAATGCATCGAATCCCTCTCAGGCCGCCATGATTAGAGCCCTTCCGACACTTGATTGCACGCTGGTGAGTCTGACACTGCAATCTACCATGAACTTTGTGAAAGTAGTTTATGTGAGGGAACTCGTGGACTACTCTATAGATGACATCACCTTAGAGCTGGCCGACGATGGAGTGATCAAGGTCGAACGTGTGATGAGAAAACAGGGAGGAGCCTTGAGACCCACCCCTTCACTCTTCATCACGTTTGATTGTAACAAGCTCCCTGAGTGGGTGCGTGCCAGTTGGTATCGCTACCGCGTGAAGGCATTTGTGCCACTACCGCGGAGGTGCTACTACTGCCACCGCTTCGGCCATACTAACTGCTCCTGTCGACGTGCAAAGTCGTGGTTACCCGAAGCTTGTGTAAGTTGCTTCAAATCGTGTGTGGCCAAGTGTGTCAATTGCGGAGAGTCGCACCCCGCTTCTTCGAAGCAATTGGGTGCCTATCTCCTTGAGAAGGAAATCCTGGTCATTCACTTCGAGGATCGTCTCTCATTTCGCGAGGCTAAGGCCTTGGTCCTGGCGCGCCCAGCGCTGCCTGGGACGTCTAAACCCTCTGCTCCTGGCCCCTCCAGGCCTACGATCACGGTATTTCCGCACCCTTTCGGAATCCTTCTGAGGGTTCTACCAACCCCGGGCGCTACCCTGGTAGAGCTGGCGGCATAAAAGGTTCACACCCAACCCCAGCTAAAAACATGGCTCCCCACCACCCCCTGATGGGAGCCGGGCACCACCTTTCGATCTCTTTTGGCGCGGTCCAGATGCCAACTCTGGAGCGTCGACTCCAACAGACATTGAACCACGTCTCGCTATGCCGAAGCACACAGGTTTCGGTTTTCCTTGGCCATGATTAAGGTGGTGCACTTCTACCGCCATCCACGGCTCCACCTGACCCAGACTTGTTTCTAAATGGGGCGCCCCTGGAAGTGGTTGACTCACACCGTTTCCTCGGTCTTGTATATTCGCAGCCTTAGGGTCTCTTGTATCCGCGCCATGGATATTCTTCGTTCCGTGACGTTCAACGCCTGGGTTGCTGATAGGGCTGCTGCCTTACTTTTTTTATTGATCCTTTGTTTGTTCGAAGTCGATTACGGATGCGAGTCTTACGCATCCGCAGCTGAGCGTGTATTCCGCAAGATGGACTCGATCCACCACACCGGCCTTCGCCTGGCGACTGGTGCCTTCTGCACTTCCCCCATTGAGAGCCTACTTGTCGATGCTGGGGAGATGCCACTCGTTCTGCGCAGTGCACCTTGCATTATTCGCCTGTACGCGCGAGCCCGGAGCCTCCCTCAGTCGCCAACAGCTCTCATTGCATCCGCAGTTGATCTCGACGGTGCCTATGCCGCCGAGAGATGCCAGTCAGGGCTTATGGCTAGGAAACTCCTTGGAGAGTTAGATATAGCCCTCGGGCCGGTGTTGCCCCTGGTTCTGCCCAGGATGCCACCCTAGAGGGTACCACCTTTGAATATTTGTTGCAACGCCTCTGCTCCCAAAGCTTCTACAACGCCGAGAGTATTGCGTTCAGTCTTTTGGGAGCATACTTTGTGTCACACTCTATTTTAGGTTAGTGGGGCTCTGCCAAGCGCCGCGTCTGTCTTCACGGCCGAGCTGGTTGCAATCCACTGCTCAGTATGTGAGATAACACAACGTGCCTGGTTCGGAGACTGGTCTATGATTTATAGAGACTCGAAAGCGCCCTAAGTGCTCTTGAGGCATTGGAATCTCCGCATCCTCTAGTTCGTGATATCCGTGACGCTACGGTTTTGGTGAGCCGGGCAGATGTCAAGATTATCTTGTGTTCCTGGACATGTAGGAATTGCAGGTAATGTGGGCGCCAAAGAGTCTGTGAGAATTGGCCGACCAGACCAGCGTTTTGCTCTTCCTCACACCGACTACATGGCAAGAATACGGGCAGCTGTCCGGGCTGCTTGGCAAAGAAGATGGGAGACGATCGAGGAGAACCTAAAGTAGCATGCCATTGCACCACGACTGTTCCCATAGACTTACTCCCTACTGCTGCACCGGCTGCTTTCTGTCATCTCCGAATTGGACACACTCGCGGGACGCACCGCCATTTGATGCAGAGCTCGCTTGCGCCTTATTGTGAAGACTGCATTGTTCCCCAGACTGTTTGGCACATTCTCGTTGAATGTTCCAGTCTGGGTGATCTTCGCTCACCTTACCTGCCCCGATACCGGGATGAGCGGGGTCGCTACTGCTTGCCCTTTGTACTCGGGACTGGTTTGTGCACACAGACTTGTGGACTATACGATTTTTTTGGAGGAGGCAGGCCTCTTCCACTTTATTTGACTATCTGTTGTAGGTTGCATGCTCCTGCTCTCTGGGTAGGTGGGCCTAGCCCCGACGGTGGAGCGCACTTCCTTCTTGTTACCTTTTTGCTTTGTTTTCTTATTTGAGTTTGTTTTTAGCCTATGATCTTTTATCTATGTTATTTATTATTTGGTTTTTAATATAGCCTAATCATAGGCTGTACTGATTATGGCAACTTATGCCCAAGTAGGCAGTCGCCAGATGGGCTCCTAAAATAAAAATATAAAATCATTTTCAGAACTTTGGCAGTTTATTTAAATGTTCACTTACAAAAACCACACAAGCTTTACAGTGTGAGTTTTTTTTAAGGATTGGGTTCTTTTTTGGAGTATGATAAAATAGATCATAATGATGCAGTGTTCTACTTGTTTCCATATCTTCCTGCAGCTCTCTAAGAGTAGTCTTTGTTTTATCATATACTGTTTTAGCATGTTTTTGAGCTGCACATTGTTAATATCCTAGGGCAACCTGAACAATCCAAAGGATGAATTGAATTCCAAGACTTCAATTTGTGTATTATGCTACCAACAGAATTTAGAGGTAGTTTAAGATGTACAGAGATCTTTCTCTACCCAAGGCCACTTGTATGAAGAACTACAATGTGTTCACAAAGATCTTTACTGTTGTTTGTTTTTCTCCATGATGATGTTGATGGTGCGACATCTTGTAAGGCATGATGCAGTCACCTTAGAAAATGATGAAAAGAAACCTTACATTTGGTTTAGAATATTCTAGATATTCAGGAACAAATGAGGATTAGATTTTAATGAGATATTAGGCAGATGTAACCTATTTATAGGAATCTGTTGTAAACTTTTTCATTGACAAATTTCACTATTGTTCTTAGAAAGTTTTTTTCTGTTCACCATTTTTCTTTTTTGATAATAAAGTTTCATGTTCTTTGTAAATGTTATTAACTAAAAGTATTTAAATTTGCTTTTATAACAGTGTTATAAACTTTTGAGGCCCACTGTAAATAACAAAGTTTACTCTGATATGGGGGAGCTGTAAAAGTATATCAAATGATGTATTTCACTAAAACAATGAATTCTGTAAGAAAGGTATCCACTGCTTAGTGGATAATGAAACCAATATAAAGATCAGCATGATAATTGCTGGTAGGCTCTAAGACACTAGTGGCCAGTCCTCATTTGGAGGTTTGGTTTTGGGAAGCATTTGTTTTGATACAAATCAGCGATCAGGTACCTTCATCACTGGGGGATGCGGGGAGCCATTCTGAGTTTGTGGATAGAGAAGTGTGTTGTGCTGGGAAGATGGGAGAGGAAAGATAGTGGTGTTGTGATTGGCTGTGTGATGACCTGTGTAGGTGGTTGTAGTTTTATTGCCTCCACCCTCATTAATGGCTGCTACAAAAGCTAAACAAAAAATTCTTTTTATCTCTCCTTCACATTTGACCTACACTATTTCCTTCCTTGACCCAACCTCATCTTTGCTGTTGTGTAATTCTCTGATGCTGCAGGTATCATTTCAGTGAAGGAAGGAATTCTTAACCATTGGTACCAATGGATCTTTTCTTTAAATTTTTTGTGGCCTGACACTTGAGGATTTAGGAAAGCATGCAGGGTCGATGTCCCTGATGCATCGCTTGCCATAAGTCTCGGTTCTGCACCTACTACTCAGGTACTCTCTTTTCTCTGATGTTGCGAGCGATTTTGTCCATCCACCAGCACTTCAGGCCTTCCTCATCTCCTCCCCTGTACCTCCATTTCCATGACCCTCCTGCCCCCTTAGGAAAGACAATTGTTTTGATCTATTTATCATCTTTAACAGGATTATGGTATATGGGAGAGAGGAGACAAGACAAATCACGGCCTCCCTGAGTTGAATGCCTCGAGTATTGGACTTGCCAAGGCCGCATTGGAAGCCATGAATGAATTGGACTTGTTTGGTGCCAGAGGAGGGCCGGCCAGTGTCATCCATGTTTTAGCTGATGAGGCTCAGAAGTGCCAAGCAGTCCTCCAGGTCAGTTTTTATTAAAACACTTTTTATTAGTGACATTAGATTTTTGAATTTCTTAGGTCTTTGTTTCATAAAAGTCTAAAAATATTAAAAAAAACTGGGTAGGGTTTTACTAAAGATTCACAGACTTTTGAGGCCTTTATTTCTTACTGGGGATTTTCTTTATTGTGGGATCTAAACCATGGGATCTAGAGCATATGGTAGCTGTCTTGAAATCAATAGCAATCAAGGCTCCATCTGATAATTTACCAAACCTGATGTTTCTTAACTACTATAATTAAAAGTAGTGGTTCCACTCAGCTAATGTTAAAAATTATATAAATCTCTTTGATTATTACACAACTCTGGATGAAAACTTGTGTGAATGAAACATTTAAATTTTTTTCTGCAATATAGTACTTGTACACTCGTGGTAATGCAACAAGTACAATCTTAACTTTTAAAGTTAACTTGATAATGCATCATTGCGAAGGTTAGGTAGGTAGGAGAGAGTTTTACATGCTCACATTTTTTTCTGCCCCCCAAGTAGTCTCCTCCATTATAACAGTGTCCCTAAAGGCACAATCCTATCGCCTACACTCTTCTTCAACCTATTCATACACAACCCTACCATCACAATACAATAATATAACGACTATTTCCCCATAACTTTGTAGCACAGCAACATACAACCACAAAGTTCCTGCAAACATAACTTTTGAATTTAGAAGAGTGGCTGGACAATAACAGAATGATAGCTTCACCCCTAAAATCCTCTTTATCTCTGCTAACATCACACTAAACATCTACATACTAAAGGAACCTCCCACAATTCTCAGCCTCACATGATCTCATTGTGTAACTGACATATGTGGCAAGCATTAAAAAAAATAAATGTACTATGAACTCACTGGCTCTTTTGGACAGCAAAAAAAAACCCACCAGCTTTTCTAAGCCTCCTCTCGGTGTTGTTGGAGAGGTCATTGATGAACTTATCCTGTGACAGCTTTCTGGCCAGTCCTGTCCATGTCTATCCTGTAGTATACCCGTCTCATCAAACCTCTTATAGGAAAAATAAAGATGGTAATGGTTTACTACCAATCTGCATTCACTTAAGGTGCTTTTTATTTCTCAGTTTATTTCTACAGTTTAACTTAGAATCTGAATGACTGGTATTTGCAGCGTATGTCAGCTGGCAACAGGCGGCCCAAATTGGAGTCCATTCCAAGACTTAGTACTCCTGATGTGGCTTTACTTCACTGTAATTGGAAGTAGTATTTGCATTTTGCTAAGCCATAGCTCATAGGTAGTTGAAAAGGATGCAGTTTTACCAGTGACAATATTGGTATGAAGAGTTATCTTCACTGTGGAGAGCTTATTCTGATGTGAAGGTGACCTTCTTGCCTCTGCTCTGTTTGCCCGCACCACTAGGTGTGTTTCTGATCTACAAACCAGGGTTTCTCTGGCTCATCTGTGATTAGGACACCACCCCTCCCAACATGAATACAAAAAGAGAATAAGCCCCTCCCCCTTCCCTAGCTTTCCTTCTGCAATTCTGGCTGCATGGTTTGACTTAAGAAAAGCTGTGGAGCAAAAAATTTAATGATTTTCAAAGATTTATGTTCCAATTAATACCTCATTTTAAATGCTATATTTTTGTTTGTATAAAGTGAATAAAAACTTAACACAAACAGGTTTGCTAATATTCATACTCTCTGTAAAGGCACTTCACTATAATATATTCTAACTATTTATTGATTTCTTACAATACTTTTGAGAGATTCAATAACAAACTCAAACTGCAGCTCTAGAGCATCGACTACAACAGGCATTGGACTGAATCTTCGCTTTACCGAAGCATACAGGTTCTGGGTTTTCTTGGCCAAGACTAAGGTGATGCACTTCTGCTGCCATTCATGGCTCCATCCCAAACTGGACTTGATCCTAAATGGGGTTGGCCTGGGACTGGTGGATTTGGACCATTTCCTGGTCTTGTCTTTGATTGATGCCTAACCTGGGATGCTCATATTTGCACCCTTAAGGTCTCTTGTACCCGTGCCATGGACATTCTTTATTCAGTGATGTTCAGCACCTGGGGTGCTGATAAGGCTAGTACCTTAATTTTATACTGATCTTTTGTTCATTTGAAGCTTGATTACAGATGCAAATATTATGCATCTGCAGCGGAGCATGTATTGCAAAGGTGGACTTGATCCACTATACTGGGCTCTACCTGGCGACCGGTGCCTTCCGCATGTCTACCATTGAGAGCCACCTTTCGATTTTGGAGAGATGACACTCGCTCTGTGCTACACACTAAAAAAAAAAGAAGAAAAAAAGGAGCCCATTAGGCGACTGTGCTGCACCCAGTGCATTCATTACATGCGAGCCCGGCGCATCCCTCAGTCGTAACGAGCTCATTTCATCTGCGGCCGATCTGGACAGTGCCAATGCCCCTGAAAGATGCCAGTCATACCCTAAGCCCTTTGTGTTAAGGGCTAGGAAACTTCTTTGGTATAACTCTCGGACTGGTGTTGCCTCTAATTCTGCTTAGGATGCCCCCCGAGATGGTACCACCTTTGACTATTTGTCGCCATGCTTCTGCTCTCAGCTTCCACACCACCGGGAGTATTGCATTTGGCCTTTTTGGAACACACTTTGTGTTATGTAGGATCCGTGCTAATGTACCTACATGGATAGCTCTAAGTCCCAGGAGGGGGTTGGTTTCCACGCTGTATCCTCTCTGTTTGAAGTCAGCTTGGCCCCTCTAGGCGCTTTGTCTGTTATCATGGCCGAGCTTCTTGCAATACACCATACACCACTCGGTAAGGGAGATAACGTGTCGGATTGTGATCTTTAGCAACTCACAAAATGCCCTCAGTGCTCTTGGGGCATTGGAATCTCCACACATCCTGTGTTCCTAGACCTGGACATGTGGGAAACTCCAGCACATTTTTGTTGAATGTCCCAGTCTGTGTGATCTTCGCACATGTCACCTGTCCTGGCACTTTGATGAGCAGTCACTACCATTTATGCCTTATACTCAGAACATATTTATGCACACACACTTGTGGACTCTCCGACTCTTTCAAAGAGGCTGTTGTTGGTTGCATGATTTTGTGCTGGGGGTAGTCAGGCCTCCCACTGATGCGGAGAGCATGCTTCCCTCTTTCTCTTTTTTTTGTCTTTTGCATGGTTGCTTTTTTTAGTCTAGCTTCGCTAGATGGCTCCTTAAAAAAAGTTGAGAGAATAATTTTCTTTAGGGAAATTGGAATTCCATCTTTCAAAAATATACAAAATTATGAATATGCTATAGTACTTATTATAGAAAAACAATACTTAGTTGCACTTTCTATAGCTTGTCCCCAACTTGATATTTTTTAAAAATTATATAAATTGAGTTTTAGTAGTTTTTTTGTTTTGTTTTACTCGCCTCAACTCATCTGTGCCCACTCTTATGGGCCACCTTTTACGAGGGGCGGTGAATAAGTTTTGCAATTCGGATATAAGGAAATGAGATATGAGGAAAAGTGTTTTATTATTTTTCAATATAACTACCCTCGACTTCAATGCACTTGCGCCACTTGTCCCTGAGGCTTCGAATTCCAGACAACCAGAAATCTCCCGACTGCTGTTCAATCCACTCCTGGACCATCGAGCTGGACATCTTCATCATACCAAACCAGTTTCCACGCAGTGCACCCCGTAAGGAGCGCGGGGATTTGCCATCCTGGCCGCCGTGCTGACGGGACTCAGCACCCCGTCCAGCCCCAGCTTAGCCTCTCTTCCTTCCTTCAAAACACTTGTTTCCTCGCTTTTCATACAACCTCTCCCACAACTTTCTCTGGTCAGCCTCTAATTTCACAGGGTAGATGCTGACCTTCTCAAGCCAACCGTCCCGGATCGGGGCTGAGGGGGAGGGGACAACGTTCCCTAACCCCTGAGCTCCGGTTTGGGATGGGGGTTTTTAACAACCTGCTCCATCCCCACCCATACCTTCCTAACATCCCTTTTCCTCTCCTCTTCACAATCGATCCTTTTACTCTGAGTTCAAGGTGGAGCCGCCATGCCGATGGACTGCCAGGCCACCAGGCGGGAGAGGTGGTCCCAAATGGCGGCGCCTGGCTTTGCCGGGCCTGCAAGCACCTCTTGCAGTGCAGGCAACTGTGAGAGGTGGTGAGCTATTGCGTCCCGAGGAACAAATAGGGTCATCATGCCCATGGATGGATCTCTAAAAAACAAAACCCCTTTAACTCCCCCTGAAACAACGACCGAGCCGCCCTCGGGCAGCTCCAGCGAAAAAATGGAGGTCCCCCCCCCATCTGTGCTTGCGCAGGGGACCTTCCATATTTCTTTAACCGGAGAGGAGGCTTACTCCTCTCCTATGCTTACGGGTGAAGGGGACTCCCCCTCACCCCCTTCTCTGGAGGTGCTTTCGGGCACCTCCCTATTTCCAGCGGCAGTCCCTCCTTTTCTTTCTAAGGGGACTGCCAAGAAAGCCAGCAGGCAGCCCCATTGCCGAGCGCCCCTCGTGTAAGCGGCTCGGTAGGGTAAAGCCACTTAGGGGGGGAGAGGGAAGCCAGACCCCTTGGTCGCTTCCCTCAAAAGACCTGCTGGCAACGATTTTAAACCTTGCCGGGGTCAAGGCCTGTGCCTCCCCACAAAAGACTCTTGACACTGCCAAGGGGACCTGCGATGTCCTGAGAGGGGATGGCCAACTGGAGGCCCCTCCTGTGATAGACTTGGTCCTTGAGGAGACCCAGCCTCAGACGGTAGGGCCTTCCATGGGGGGGAATTCGGGCTCGGCGCCAAGCACCGAACCCGAATCCGCCCCTATGCAGGGTCCTCCTCAAACGGCTGAGGGCTCCGAGGCAGTACAAGGAGGGGAGGGATCTCCTCCGACTGGTGCCCCTACGACTACCAGGAACTTGTCCATTTCGGAGAGGGACCTGGCTGAGCCAGGTCCATCTGGCCTGGGGGCTTCTGCCGGCGGAGGTGAGAAGCGGGTTCATTCCCCGCCCTCCTCTCCAAAAAAAGAAAAAGACTAAAAAGACCAAGAAGACTCGGGGCTCCTCTCCATCCCGGGGGCTCCAGGGACGGATGGGTCTGCTGCCACTTTGGTAGGTGACCAAACCAAGATCGGCACATCCGGCCCCTCTACCCCCCCGTGTGCGGAGCCCCTGACTAAGACTAAGACCAGGAGTGCACAGGGCGGAGCCTCGATGACATCGGGGCCCCTCAATCAGAGGTTACCTGGTGTTTTCCAGCCCGCTGGCTTCAAGCGCTTCCTCGTTATTCGCTCCACTGATGGCACCATGTTGTCCAAGGGCAACATGATCCATCAGAGGAGAGGATTAGCTAGTGCAATTGGTAGAGAGCCGAAGGTGACCCGTTTCTCGGACGGGAGCCTTCTGGCGAATGCGGCGAATCGCGCCGAGGCGGCCAAGATAAGTGCTCTTCGGACACTTCATGGCACCCCGGTGAGTGTGACGCCGCACTCTACCATGAACTTTGTGAAAGGAGTAGTTTATGCGAGGGAACTCGTTGACTACTCCATTGAGGACATCACCCTAGAGCTGGCCGACCATGGGGCGGTCAAGGTCGAATGTGTGATGAGAAAACAGGGAGGGGCCTCGAGACCCATCCCTACACTCTTCGTCATGTTCGACTGTGACAAGCTCCTTGTGTCGGTGCGCGCCGGAAGGTCACACACGATAAGTCCAAATCGTGTGTGGCCAAGTGTGTCAATTGCGGAGAGCCGCACCCTGCTTCTTCGAAGCAATGTGGTGCATATCTCCTTGAGAAAGAAATCCTGGCCGTTCAGGCCCAGGATCGACTCTCATTCCGCGAGGCTAAGGACTTGGTCCTGCCGCGCCTGGCTCTGCCTGGGACATCATATGCCTCAATAGTTAGAAAGGTACCCTCTGCTCCTGGCTCATCCAGGCCAACAAGCACGGTTGTTTCAGCGCCCATTCGGAGCCCTTCTGTGGGCTCTACCCAACCCGGGCGCTCACCTGGTAAAGCTGGCAGCAAAAAGGGTTCCTACCCAGCCCCGGCTAAAACCAGGGCTCCCCCCTCTTCCCCCAGCGTGAACGTTTCCCGTAAGGCGAAACGGCCACGCCCCTTCACCGAGTCGTTAGACTCACAGGAGGCAACACCCCTGAAGATGGTCGCTAGGCCATCTTCCGGGGTTCCTAAAGCTGTCCCCCGAAAGGAGGACAGCAACAAAGGAGCTTCGGCTCCTTCGCCCACGCCCTGAGGGCGAGCGAGTGGCTCGGAGACGGTGGTTCCTCGAAAAGAGGGCCCCCCGCCGCCGATGCCGCAACGCCCGCCTAAGGTTTCGAGGCGGAGGCAGGAAAAGACTCGCATGGCGAGCCCAACCTCCCCCAATAAGTCCTCGAAGGCGACAGCGCCTTCAGCGCTTTGTCCGGCCAACAACGCCCGTGGTTCTGCCCTCGGGAAGCGTACGGCCATTCCAGTGAGGGTCTTCTGTTTGAGGAGGGCCCCCGCGTCTCCTCCGAGCTAGGCCTGGAGGTCATATTCCTTCAATGGAATTGCCGTGGACTCCGGGCCAACTGGGAGGAGCTGCGGAGGCTCGTCTCGTCCCGTTCCCCGTTAGCTATCTTTTTGCAGGAGACCATGCTAGGCGCGTGCCCCCTGCCCGCCCTCCCGGGGTATAAGGGTCTTGCGACCCCACCACCGCAGGATGGCTGGGGATGCGCGGTTTACACCCGGCATGATGATACCTCCTTTCAGGCAGTGGCTGTACAGCTGCACCTGGATAGGAGGTATACTATCATTTCTGCGTACATTCTACCGTCAGCTTACTTCGACGCGGGGGACTTCCGCCGCGTCGTGGCACGGTTGCCGAGGCCCTATCTCTTGCTTGGAGATCTGAACGGCAGGCATCCTCTCTGGGGAGATTACTCCATAAATCCCAGGGGACAAGTCCTTGCCGATCTGATCGAAGAGCTTGAGATGGGTGTCCTAAACGTGGATGAGTTTACGCATCACTGTCCGAGAACCGCTTCATTTTCTTGCCTTGACCTATCTTTGTGCTCTTCGGATGCACAGCCTGATTTTGATTGGGGGGTGGTCGATGACCTCCATTGTAGTGATCACATTCCCATTCAAATATCATTTTCAGGGCAACTGCCGCCTGAGAGACCACCTCGGTGGTGCTTGGTGCGGGCGCGGTGGCCTGCATTTCAGGAAATGACTGAATTCTCTATCTCAGTCGAGGAGTTTAGGTCGGTAGATGAGGCCGTTGAGTTCTTCTCCGGCAACCTTATTGCCGTGGGCCTGACTACTATTCCTAGGACGTCTGGCCGTTTTGCACGCCGACCACTCCCATGGTGGTCGGCCGAGTGTGAGACGGCCCTCAAACAGAAGCGTTATGCCTACATGCGCTATAAGCGCCGCCCGAACGATTTCACTGTCGCTGAATTTCGTCGGGCTATGGCTAGGTTCCGGTATATTTCGAAGCACGCCCGCCGCTCTTCTTGGCGGGCATACGTGTCTTCACTTAACGGGAAGACCCCTTTAGCTGAGGTGTGGAAGCGAGTCAAAAGGATTCGGGGCAAGTTCTCGCAGGACCCCCCTCCCGTTCTCCAGGAGAATGGGACCGCAATCTCGGACCCCGCGTCCGTGGCGGAATCCTTAGCGACCGCTTTTTCCGCATTCTCTAGCCGTGATGCTGCTCCGCCAGCATTCAATGCACGTCGTGATGTCGCGGAAGGCCGCCGGCTGGACTTTACCTCCAGAGGCGGAGAACCCTTCAACGACAAGTTTACTGTGAGTGAGTTGCGTTCCGCTCTCGCTTCGTGCGCGGACACCGCCCATGGTCCGGAGGATGTCCCGTACGCCATGCTTCGACACCTGGGTGAGCGAGGCATGGCCTTTCTGTTAGATTTGTTCAACAGGATCTGGGTGGAAGGTCTTCTCCCAGACTCCTGGCGAATCGCTACTGTGCTCGCCTTTCGCAAGCCGGGAAGAGATCAATCTACTCCGACCGGTTTCCGCCCAATCTCTCTAACCTCTTGCGTGTGCAAGTTGATGGAGAAATTGGTAAATGTTAGATTAGCCTTTTTTCTGGACAGCGGAGGCCATCTGTCTTCTGCACAGTGCGGCTTCCGCAAGTTCCACTCCACATCGGATGCTCTGCTCCGACTGGAAAATGCCGTCTGCGAGGCTTTCCTTCGTAGACAGCACTAGGCCACGGTGTTTTTTTGATCTGGAGAAGGCCTATGATACCGCATGGCGATACGGTATCATGGAGACTCTCCACACGATTGGGGCGAGGGAACGCCTCCCAATGTTTATATCTGAATTTTTGCGAGATCGTCGATTCCGCGTACGGGTGGGGGAAGCCCTCTCCGGCCCAAAGGAGCAGGAAGAGGGTGTCCCGCAGGAAGTGTCCTTAGTGTCACACTCTTTGCCCTGAGCATCAACGGCATCACCTCGGTGCTGCCGGAAGATGTTCTCGCTACGCTCTACGTGGACGACCTTTCGATCTCTTTTGGCGCGGCCCAGATGCCAACTCTGGAGCGTCGACTCCAACAGGCATTGAACCGAGTCTCTCGTTATGCCGAAGTTCACAGGTTTCGGTTTTCTTTGGCCAAGACTAAGGTGGTGCACTTCTGCCGCCATCCACGGCTTCACCCCGACCCAGATTTGTTTCTTAATGGGGTGCGCCTGGATGTGGTGGAATCGCACCGTTTCCTCGGTCTTGTATTCGACCCACGCCTCACCTGGGAGGCTCATATTCGCAGCCTTAGGGTCTCTTGTAACCGCGCCATGGACATTCTCCATTCCGTGACGTTCAGCGCTTGGGGCGCTGATAGGGCTACTGCCCTACTTTTTTATCGATCCTTTGTTCGTTCGAAGCTCGACTACGGATGCTAGTTTTATGCATCCGCAGCCGAGCGTATAATGCGGAAGGTGGATTCAATCCACCACACCGACCTTCGCCTTGCGACCGGTGCCTTCCGCACTTCCCCCATTGAGAGCCTGTTGGTCGATGCTGGGGAGATGCCACTCGCTCTGCGCCGCGTGCAGTGCATCACTCGCCTGTACGCGCGAGCCCGGCGCCTCCCTCAGTCGCCAACAGCTCTCACTGCATCCGCAGCTGATCTCGATGGTGCCTATGCCGCCGAGAGACGCCAGTCATACCCTAAACCCTTTGGGCTTAGGGCCAGGAAACTACTTCGAAAGGTAGATATAGCTCTCGGGCCGGTGGTGCCCCTGGTTCTGCCCAGGACGCCACCCTGGAGGGTACGACATTTGGCTATTTGTCGCCACGCCTCTGCTCCCAAAGCTTGTACGGCGCCGGGAGTATTGCGTTCGACCTTTTTGGAGCACACATCGTGTCACGCTGGAACCGTGCCATTGTATACGGATGGCTCCAAGTCCCAAGAGGGGGTCGGCTTCCACGCCGTATCCCCTCTGTTTGAAGTCAGCGGGGCTCTACTAGGCGCTGCGTCTGTCTTCACGGCCGAGCTGGTGGCAATACACCACCCGGTACGGGAGATTACACGAAGTGCCCGGTTCGGAGACCGGATTGTGATCTATATCGACTCACAAAGCGCCCTGAGTGCTCTCGGGTCATTGGAATCTCCGCATCCCCTGGTTCGCGATATCCGTGACGCCACGGTTATGGCGAGCCGGGCAGATGTCGAGATTATCTTCTGCTGGGTTCCTGGACATGTAGGAATTGCATTGCGGTGAATGAGCGCGCCGATGAGGGCGCCAAAGAGTCCTCGAGGACTCTGTGACTGGACCAGCGTTTCGCTCTTCCTCACACCGACTACATGGCAGGAATACGGGCAGCTCTTCGGACTGCTTGGTAAAGAAGATGGGAGACGATCGAAGGGAACTTAAAGTTGCATGCTATTGCGCCGCGACTGTTCCCATGGACCTATCCCCCAATTCCGCGACGGCTTCAGGTTGCTTTCTGTCGTCTCCGAATCGGACATACTCGTGTGACGCATTGCTATCTGATGGAGCGCTCGCCAGCGCCCTATTGCGAGGACTGCGTCGTCGAATGTCCCAGTCTGGGTGATCTTCGCGCACGATTCCTGTCCTGGTACCGGGATGGGCGGGGTTGCTACCGCCTGTCCCTTGTGCTCGGGACGAGTTCGTGCACATTGACTTGTTGACTTTTTGGAGGAGGCCGGGCTTCTCACCTTTATTTAAGGTTCTTTTTGTTTTTAGTTTGTTATTGTTGTTTTGTAGGTTGCACTCTCCTGCACCGGGGTGAGGGGGACCTCCCCCCGCTGCCTGAGATTGCTTCCTGATTGTTAAGTTTTCCAATTTATATCGTTATGTTTTCATATTTTTTTTAAAGTAGCCTAGTTCTAGGCTGTCATGTTTTTCGGCGACTTATGCCCAAGTGGGCAGTTGCCAGATGGGCTCTATAAAATTAAAAAAAAAAATTTCCACTTAGTGCATCCTTGAGCTGGCAGAATAAAAAGTAGTCACTAGGGGCCAGATCTGGACTGTAGGGGGTATGGTTGAGCTCTTCGAATCCGCACTCGCGCAGGGCAGCTTGTGCAACTCTGGCCTTGTGGACAGGAGCATTGTCGAGGAGGAGCAGGACACTGTGTGTCAACTTGCCGCGCCGCTTCTGACGGATGCATTTCTTCAACCCAGCCAGTTCTTCAGCGTAATGTTGGCCTGTGAGGGTCCTTTCACGAGGCGCATAGTCCACCATCAACACTCCCTCAGAATCCCAGAAGATGGTGGCCATGATCTTCCCGGCTGAGGGTTGGGTCTGGAACTTGATGGGGGTCGGAGAGCCCCCTGTGCTTCCAGGACATGCTTTTGAGCTTGGTCTCGGGACCCAGTGATGGACTCACGTTTCATCACCTGTCACTATGGGTGACTCGAATCACGCTGGGTCTTGGTTGTACAGGAGCAGCAGCTCCTCCGAACTTTGACGACGTTGAAGTCGATCATGGGACGTGAGGTTTCTATGGATAAAACGGGCAGAGACCTTAGTCATGGCCAAATTGTCGTGGATCATGTTGATAACACTTTCATGTGATATTCCAAGTTCTCGCTCGATTTCTTCGACCTTAACCGTCGATTTTCGAGGATCATCCTCTCCACACGGGCCACATTGTCCTCGTTGGTCACGTCTGACGGGCGTCCTGGACGGAGGTCATCTTCAAAGGACTCACGACCATGGCGGAACTCCCTATTCCAGCGAACAATGGTTGCATAGGAAGGGTCGGTGTCGGTGTACACTGCAACCATGCTTTCATGGATCTCTCTTGCATTCTTGCCTTCCTTGGTCAAAAATTTGATCACTGTCCAGTGCTTAACCTTGTCCATTGTTGAAAAATTTGTGACTGACGATCTGCGATCAGCTACTGCTTATTAAATAGATGAGGCAGGAGCGTGCGGCTGCAGGTCCTGACTTGTCATAACTTGTCCTAACACCCTCACAAACAGCCATCCCCCTTCCTCTGTTTTACCCTACCGATTCGCAAAACTTATTGACCGCCCCTCGTATTTCAAGTTCCAGGGAATGAGGGAGACTGATCCTTTTCCTCCCACAGGTTGCAAATAAGGATTTGAAAATAAAAGTAATTGTGAAACAGTTGTGAAAAAAAAACACTTGAAACTTTTATTTTTTGAGTGAGTGCACTAACATAAGATAGGCTGGATGGAAAGCTAAGTGTGTATTGTTGAGAATATCGTATGTGTGTGTGTGATATATATATGTATATATGGGAGGAGGGGTATGTAATACTACCAAGGAGCGAGCAAGGGGGAATTTCTTTTCCCCCCTTTCCAGCTCCTAAGGTACGGCTGACTGCTCTCTTTTCGGAGTGGGACTGAGTGGCATAACTTTGGAGTCACAGACATCCTTGCCCCTGGTCCATCTTTAGTGAGGATGAGACAGATCCAGACAGATGCTAGCCCCCTCACGCCTTAATAAGAGTGAGGTAACACCCCATTAATGCTTGAAAAAGAGACTTACTGGAGCAACTGAGAGACTATTTAGTAAAAATGAGCCGGCTCAATTAAGGTTTCTGCATTGGCCAAAAGGGAGAGCACCCAATTGGTGTTTTGCATAAAGGAAGTTTTTGGTATTATTTATATATATATTTAAAGAACTTATACTTTGAATTTATTATCGCTATATATATTTGTGTTGTTTTATTTTTTGCCAATATTTATTCTAGCTGGGAATTGTATATTGGTGTAGGTATATTTATTCATAGGTGATAAGTTTAAGTGATCTTTATATACATATATATTCCTAATAATTAAAAAAATATATATATCAGTGTTTCCTTAGCCTCCTTCTGATCTAACGGGCATCTCACAAGCAAGTGAGCAGACCCTTGTGGAGGGTGGTTTCCAGGACTGTCCATGACAGTTATCTAAAATACTGTAAACTGGTCCAATATGAATACAACTATTTCAAAACACCTCTGCTAATATATAGAGCAATTTTAAGCTTTAAATTTATTGAACCTTTAACACTGCTGGCAACAAGTAAGATTAATTATTCTTCATGGCATCAAGTGGGATGAATTCTTCATGGCAATGCATGCCCACATGTGACAAAGGAAATGATAATTGACATAGGTTGCGAAGTGCAACCTCCACGTTCACTGGACCTTTCACCTTCTGTTTACATTTCACTTATTTTGACTATTGCAACTTTTTTGACACTGGCAAGCTTTCTTAGACACTAATAAACAAAATAAAAAACTAAAGAGAAAACAAACAAAATCAGAACCAAAGCCAACAAACAAGAAACAAAAAAAAGCAAGTAGAAGATTGAGACTGGCAGCCCCTAAGGAGTAGACTTTAGATGTGGCCCCCTCTATTAGGGTGTATTAATTTTTTCAACTTTTTAAAAATAAAATTGTGTAGCAAATTTTTTCGGCCTTTTCATGCCTATAGAAGAAAACTTCAAAGAAAAGTGAAAAATAATAAACGTTACCTACATAAATTGTGGCCTCAAATTTCCCAAATCAGTTAAATTCCAATTAAATGTACTGAATTTCTATTTTCTTTCAAATGTAAGATGAGACATTGAATTACTCCATTTCAGTGAAATTCTAGGACATTTTATTAGTCACTAGCTTTTGCACAATATAGTGTACAGGCATTGTAAACAGCTCAATTTCTGTTGCAACTTGTATGCACGGTGTCAGTACCACATGCGCGCCACTGAAGTGATGAGTCAGTCTGCTTCCAGTTTTCATGCAAGATGGTAGCGTTCACTTCCCTTCACTTATGGCCCCTTTCACTGACGCATACCTCTTTTCAATCATAGTAAGTATATAAATATTATATAATGAAAGCTGGTATTATTTCTTGAAATATTATTTGAAAGTAGATTTTTAATTACAGTAATTAGGCATCTCTGACTAAAAAGTAAAAACTTAGAATGATTCACTAAATTACCTATGCTTGACATTATTTTCAGATGGTCAAACAATGTTGAAATTGAAGACAAGATGTCAATCATCACATTTGAGTCTTCTAGTTGGTGGTAACGGGCAGGCGCTTCCTGTATCAGAACTTCCAACCGTGAGAGACATGTTAAAATTGGGAATTTTTCTTTGCGGCCAAAATATCCAAGACAGAAGCTATACTGACAAAGAACTTGTAAATGACATGATAGATCCGCTTCTGCATCAATGGAAAAAAGCTAATGCCCTTTTCAAACCACCTGTGATTAATCAGCATTGCAGCATTAAACTGAAACTTACTAAATTGTGGCACAAAGCAATTGATACATCACTTGGAAGAGGAAATTTGGCAAAGAAAAACAAATTCCTTCAAACACTTAACACTCTTTTTGACATCCTAAACTGCAAGTGCATCATACAAATGTGTTCTAAAGATAGTTGTTCTACCACAGGTAAAAAGGGAAACCATCCCCACATTAATTGTATCTGTCCTCATCAGAAAAAGATTCCCATTCTAGATTAGGCCTTCATAAATGCTCAAGAGGATGAAGAAAGCAGGTAAAGCAAGCTAGCATGCAGATTGGTTCAATTTACTTTGCAGAAACAAAAAATCAGACTGCTGCAGATAATAGAGTAAAAGAAATCAGACAAAGGGAACAGAGAAATATAACTAAAATGGATGAAATCACTCAGCGAGAAGAACTTCACAAAGAAATAGACCAGTTGTATTTTAGTTCTTCTGGAGAACAAGATGCAACATCAGGTGATAGTAGTTATGAGGATCTCGCTGAACCTTCACCCCCCAAAAAGAATTAAGTATAACACAAAGGATATTTCAAACATTGCCTTAGCTAGTATTTGCCATCATAATGGACTTTGGGAAGCTTCGGAAATTGCTACGGCTCCTTGGATCGATGCAGGGCTTTAGCAACCAAGAGGATGCATTGTTGGTGATCAACCACAAGAAAAAATCATGAAGGAAATATCCAATCAGCAGGAGAAAGAACTGAAAGAAGGAGGGCTCTCATGCTCGTTGTTCGATGGAAGAATAGACGAAACAAAAGTTATGCTAAAAGTAGAAGGAGCTCATAGGAAGTTTCCTAGTCTCATTAAGGAGGAACACTACGTTTACTCCGATCCTGATGGCCGATTTCTACTTCACTTTGTGCCAGAAGCTGAGGTTGATGGGAGAAAACATGCAGAAATCATTGCTGATCATATATTGCGCTGGCTTCAAGAGAGAGGACTTGATAATTTACTACAGGCTATTGGATGGAAGGGAGGTGTGATGACACATTTGGAGAAGAAACTTGGATTATATGTGATCTATATACTGGCGAGCTGCCCCTGCATCATCTCATTCAGAAAGTTGATGGCCCCACAAAGAGCAACAACAAGTGGTCAGGTTTTCTTGCCAACATGCTTGATGGAGCAACTCAGCTTGAAATTAGTAAGAACTTTCCAAAGGTTGATTGTGGGCACCTACTTCCTGTGTTGCCCAACAAAATCATTAAAGATCTCAGTACTAATCAGTCCTACGTGTACCGTATTGCCCAAGTGATAAGATCAGGGAAAGTACCACTTTTGGAGATTGGACCAATCAGTCACAGTCGTTGGTTGACAACAGCACTTTGTTTCTGCAGAATTTGCATATCTAAACACGGATTGAAGGGAAAAGTGCTCAATAGCCTCAAGTTAATTGTTGAGTTTATTATTAGAGTTTATCTACCCAATTGGTTCAATGTTAAACTCAATTCCATGTGGGTCGATGGTCCCCACCACCTGCTCTTTCAACTACAACAAATAAGAATGCAATGGAAGACAGTCAGAGACATCGTGATTCCAGTGGTAAAATGGTGAGCTTGGTATGGTTGCTCTGAAGCAATATTGCAAGCTTTGCTTTGTAGTGAATGCTCAGAAAAGCAAGCAAAGGCTGTTGAAATCATCCTAGAGATCAGAGGAAACAAAGGCCATGAATAAATTGAGTGACAGCTCTTTCCAAATGAGAAAGGTGCCCACAATAAATGTTGATGCAATATATATTTCAGAGTTAACTGAATTAAATTGCATGGTCTTAGAGCCACCATTGACAACAAAACTAACAAACAAGGATGTGAAAAGCTTCAAAGATGTTCCCCTGCAGGTGCTCAAATGGCCTTCACAAATTCAAAGTGTGGAGAGGTGCATCAAAATGGTCACAGAAGCTGCAGGCAATGTGTGCAGTCACAAGAGACGCAAGGGTTATATAAAAGCCCAAATAGCAAAGCTGCCAACTAATGGCACGAAACACAAGCTTTTTTTAAATAATTCATCAAACCTAAACCTCTTTAGAAATTATAGACGGTAATATTTTTTTGGTGAACTTATTTTCTTATTATTTTAATAATACATATTGTATCAACATTTATTGTGGGCACCTTTCTCATTTGGAAAGAGCCGTCACCCAATTTATTCATTGCCTTTGTTTCCTCCGATCTCTAGGATGATTTCAACAGCCTTTATGTAGGTAGGCTTTATTTTGCGGAACTTATTAACAATTAGTAAAGTATTGTTAATAATACTGACAACTAATTATTGATTAATGTTAATTTTTATTATATATAGTCATGTATCATTTTAGAAAGATTATTTTTTTTGAGAATCTAATACATACTTCAGGCTGTATTTGATCTGCTTTTTGTTGATAAGATTTGAAGAATTGGGAGTTTCTCCTTTTTTTTTTTACTCTACTCCAACTCCTGACTCTTAAAAAACTTATCTTCCTCCATGTGTTACTTAATATCGAACTCTCAATTCAAGATCTAAAAAGATTCTTCACTTTGGTATAAAGATGAAATATGGATTCTTTAATATTTTTCTTTTATTCGCAAGTGCTCTTTAAATACTCATCCTACTTATCTTTCCTTATAGTCAATGTTACCCCGAGAAAGCAACAGTAAAGAAGTGGATAGTAGCCTGCTCTCGGTGATCAGCTTTCCTGCTTTTGCTGTAGATGATCCTGAGTTGATTCTCTTAACTCGGGAAACCATTCAGCAAAAGTTGCAAGGCCGTTATGGATGCAAGAGATTCCTTAGGGATGGCTATAAAACAGCAAAAGAGGTAATGTGGGTTTATAAATTTTCTGGGGGGTTTTATTTTCCTACAAAGAGAAAGGGTATAGTCCCAATTTTAAATTCTATTTGAAGCTAAATCCCACCCATGACTTGTTTTGTATGTATACCAAATTGTGTGTGAGCTTTGTATCGACTTGTTTTGGGTAGTTTTGAAAGTCATCTTTCCAGCCCTAGGATTTGAAGTCTCCCTTAGCAATCCTTGTTCTCCTTCACTCTTCATAACGAGGAACAAATTTATAATAAAAGTATGAATTTCAATTTCTTTTTGAAAGATTTTAATTTAATGCTTCCCTACCTTAATTTTACCATTATAGATTGGATTAAAGGTATTAATATGTTAAGACAAGATGAAAATCAATTTCTATTGCAGTAGGGTACAAAAATTAAGTTTTTCATTAATATAAAAATATGGCATAAATGTGCCAGCAAGTGAAAAACTTTGGTAATTAACCTTCAGCTGAATAGAAACAAGCGCCAGAATATAATATGGGGCACAAAGAATACCCATGTCTTCTGGCATGTGCCATAAAAAGGGACTAAGGCAAGATAGGGGTCACTGGCCAGGAAGCCAAACATCAGAAAGTTTTGTTTCTTTGAGCACAATACACTTCTGTCTGGGGGCTGTCACCTGGGAAAGTGGTCACTACCATGAAGGTTATTGACCACTTCCCACCCAAAATCAGCAAGTGCAGTGCATCCAAAAAGCACAGGGTCCAATCGGGGCAGGAAAATCAAGTTTATCTCGGGCAGAGAAAGAAGTCTGTTATGCATAGAGGATGGAGGTAATGGCACTATTGTGGATGAGTGTAAACTATAACACCGCCTTCTAGACACGATTACCATGTTGGTAGCCTGGCAGTTATTTTTAATAACGCATTAAAGAAAAGCCTGTAATGAGTTTGCTTATTTCTAAGTATAAAAAATAAAAAAAAACAAAATGGATACGAGTTAATGGATAATGGACACATCAATACGATGTGCAGGATAGATTATATCATCTAAACATAATTCTGATAATTATTTTATTCTTATGAGGTAAATTTGTGCTCTAAACAACAACTTTCTATGCAAACTGCTATTAAAAATTTTGGCATAGCTAGCCTCATTGTTTTATCCTTTGTTTTAAGTAAATGACAATAACAGCAAATTACATGAGTATTTAATCCCTTTTCCAGTTTTAATTGGCTAACTTTTGAAGCTAGAACCTAATTGAAAAGGGATAATTAATAGCATTTTTTTTTTGTCATGCTCAGGATCCCTTCCGTCTCTACTATGAACCTTGGGAACTGAATATGTTTGAGAAAGTTGAATGCGAATGGCCCCTTTTCTTCTGCTACTTGATTCTTGACTATTGCTTTCATGGGGATAAAGAGGCAGTAGAAGAGTACTCAGAGGCATTAGAAGAGGTAAGGAATCCTTTCACATAAACCCATGGCTAGGTGTCACCTGTTCCAAATCCAGGGGGTTTATTTAATGACCTATGGACTGTTATATCTTTCCATGTATTCCTTAATCTCCATCCTTCTAGTCTTTATTCCACCAAGTACTATCCTTTTGGCTACTCATGCTGTGCATCACATACATTTTTATTTCACCAAACCACTCCTTTATTAACCTTCATCGTTCATCAAACACGACTTTCCCACAGTTATGTCAGCCCATTAAAAAAAACCTGGTAGTGTCTTCACTTTCACTTTAGGGTACATTCATTCAACCTACAAATGCCTGGTGAGGTGTAGTGCTAAAGAGTTTCATTTTGCTATATATTCTCAATTGTAAGCTGTATTGAAAATACAAATGTACCAAGCTTGGCAAAATTGAAACATAAATAATAGTTCCTAGTTAATGGGAATTGGTTACCTGAAAGGATTTTATTTTTCTACTGGTAAATTTCTATCTAAATACTGATACTCGAAACTCATAATCAGCTGCTAATTATTATATTCAGATTTTGATCACGGATGACGATGGCACAAAACTTGTACCTGAGCTCTACTCTGTCCCTGCTGAGTGTGTGGATGCTGAGAAGAAAGAGACTGGGTCTCAAGACAGAGTTGCTTTGGGCAGATTGCCCCTTATGTGGGCTCAGTCTTTGTACATCACTGGAAAACTGCTTCAGGATGTGAGAATTCCTCTGAGTATTAAATGAGTTTGTTGTACTGTAAGGTTTCTTCAATTAAACATGAAAGTTTATTAAAAACAAATATCAATCACTTACAGAATGTTTTCAGCATTTATGACATTTTTCAATGTTTTAGTTTCTTAAGATATTTGTATATCTACTTGTATGGCAAGTATTTGTAAAATGGAATTGTGAACATTTTCAAAGGTAGCAAGCTAAATGAAAGCAATATGGAAGCGAATGGGAGTAGTGTGAATGATACATAAGCTGGAGTATGTGCTGATGGAAAAGCAAAAATAAGGTGTGGCTTTGCTGTTGTGATGAATGATAGTCTTTAAATTTTACCTCAAAACTGTACTGCTTTTTGTTTTTTATTTTTCTGTTGGGACCTAGAGTTTAATGTATGTATGGTTTGCTCTGTGAACAAGACCAATATTGGGATATTTGGCGACTATCTGCATCCAATCTGGTTTAACTTGGTTGTATTGGGAGCAGATTTTCCACTCATGTAGGCTGTATCCCACCCGAATGCTGATGGTTCATTATCGTTCACCTTTCTTACATTTCACAGCACACATCAAAAGAAAAACATTTGTTGTTCTATTAAAGCTGCATTCACTCATGTTGGTTGGTTGCCTCTGACTATGGTTCTTCTCATAAGCCTCAATGAATTTTGGCCACCAGAGTATGTTCATCCATACGTCCAGTACATTATGAGGTTGTAGATTTTTGTCTATATTGTGCAAGTTTTGAGCATGTGGGAAGGCCCATCTGGGGGAGATGGACGTCGCTTCATTTGGGGCAACAAGTACGTGTGGTTAAGTCTTCATATCTTGGCGCTTCTCCCGAAATGAAGGTATCGACCTTGAGCATGTTGTGAATATGTTGACCTGTGTCCACTTCCTGGTATTGTGTGTTGGTCAGGCCGATGCAGTGTTGTGTTAAGTTTTTGGTGGTGACTGTGGTAGAGATTTGTCAGTGACGCATGTTTGGCATGGGAAGGTTGTCTCTTCTTGATTGACTGGTGGGATTGGGCTTAAAAGATGGTTTAGATACAGAGATTGGATATCTTGTTCTCTTAAGGTGTGTGGATTGATTGATTTTTTTGTGATGGAGCCTCATTTAGGGGCCTCGCATCTAATAGTCACATTCACTAGGGAATACCCAGAACAGCCTTCATAAACCCATACCACCCCCTACACTCTAGGGCAGAATACCCACTCCCATAAAGAAATACTATAATAATACCTCATTTATACTACATTAAAGTGAAGCTCTCCCACCTAGTCCATCCCTAACCAGCCTCCAGAAACATATCCACACCCACTTACTGCTCCATCCATTCAGTTTTGCAACCACCCTCCAGAAACATATCCACACCCACTTACTGCTTCATCCATTCAGTTTCGCACAACACTCTGCAGCATCCACATCCACCTGACATCCACCTCTTTGAATCTTCCCTCACTCATCAGGACAGAGTCAATCTGGACATGAGTAGTGGTGGCAGCATTTTTCAGGCTGCAGTATGGACAGTGTGGGTCTCGCATGTAGTGGCCAACTTCAGGTTTATGTACCCTGGAGAAATTGCGTTCCACGGTCAAGGTAGAAGAAAAGAACTAATTAAAAAATGTCCGGTTGACCCATTGGTTAATTGGAGGTGTTGCTGGTTTATCATGGGAAGAGGCAGAGTGCTTTGGGTTCTTGTGTAGTAAGTGATTGGGTGCCTTCGCAATATTGGCTTTAGTGAATGAGGTGCTGATGGTAGATGTGGATGATGTATTCCTTGGATTGCCCTAATTTGGTTTCTGTGAGTGGTTAAGCATGTTCTTATTTTTTTTACCTTTGCCTGTTGTCTAAGTGTGGGCAGAAATTAAGTTCTCTGCATGTTGTTTATGTGTGTGCAGAAACAAAGTTCTTTGTATGTTGTTTATGCGTGGGCAGAAATTAAGTTCTCTGCATGTTGTTTGTGCATGGGCAGAAATTAAGTTCTCTGCATGTTGTTTATGTGTGGGTAGAAATTAAGTTATCTGCATTTTGTTTGTGTGTGAGCAGGAATTTAGTTCTTTGTATGTTGTTTATGTGTGGGCAGAAATTAAGTTATCTGCATGTTGTTTGTGTGTGAGCAGAAATTAAGTTCTCTGCATGTTGTTTATGTGTGTGCAGAAACAAAGTTCTTTGTATGTTGTTTATGCGTGGGCAGAAATTAAGTTCTCTGCATGTTGTTTGTGCATGGGCAGAAATTAAGTTCTCTGCATGTTGTTTATGTGTGGGTAGAAATTAAGTTATCTGCATTTTGTTTGTGTGTGAGCAGGAATTTAGTTCTTTGTATGTTGTTTATGTGTGGGCAGAAATTAAGTTATCTGCATGTTGTTTGTGTGTGAGCAGAAATTAAGTTCTTTGTATGTTGTTTATGTGTGGGCAGAAATTAAGTTTTCTGTATGTTGTTTGTGTGTGAGCAGAAATTAAGTTCTTTGTATGTTGTTTATGCGTGAGCAGAAATTAAGTTCTGCATGTTGTTTGTGCGTGGGCAGAAATTAAGTTCTCTGCATGTTGTTTGTGTGTGAGTAGAAATTAAGTTCTTTGTATGTTGTTTATGCGTGGGCAGAAATTAAGTTCTCTGCATGTGTGTGTATGTGGGGAGAAATTAAGTTCTTTGTATGTTGTTTATGTATGGGCAGAAATTAAGTTATCTGCACGTTGTTTGTATGTGAGCAGAAATTAAGTTCTTTGTATGTTGTTTATCGTGGGCAGAAATTAAATTCTTTGTCTGTTGTTTATGTGTGGGCAGAAATTATGTAAGTTTTCTGCATGTTGTTTATGTGTGTGCAGAAACAAAGTTCTTTGTATGTTGTTTATGCGTGGGCAGAAATTAAGTTCTCTGCATGTTGTTTATGCGTGAGCAGAAATTAAGTTCTGCATGTTTGTGCGTGGGCAGAAATTAAGTTCTCTGCATGTTGTTTGTGTGAGTAGAAATTAAGTTCTTTGTATATTGTTTATGCGTGGGCAGAAATTAAGTTCTCTGCATGTGTGTGTATGTGGGGAGAAATTAAGTTCTTTGTATGTTGTTTATGTGTGGGCAGAAATTAAGTTATCTGCACGTTGTTTGTGTGTGAGCAGAAATTAAGTTCTTTGTATGTTGTTTATCGTGGGCAGAAATTAAATTCTTTGTCTGTTGTTTATGTGTGGGCAGAAATTATGTAAGTTTTCTGCATGTTGTTTATGTGTATGCAGAAACAAAGTTCTTTGTATGTTGTTTATGTGTGGGCAGAAATTAAGTTCTCTGCATGTTGTTTATGCGTGAGCAGAAATTAAGTTCTGCATGTTTGTGCGTGGGCAGAAATTAAGTTCTCTGCATGTTGTTTGTGTGAGTAGAAATTAAGTTCTTTGTATATTGTTTATGCGTGGGCAGAAATTAAGTTCTCTGCATGTGTGTGTATGTGGGGAGAAATTAAGTTCTTTGTATGTTGTTTATGTGTGGGCAGAAATTAAGTTATCTGCACGTTGTTTGTGTGTGAGCAGAAATTTAGTTCTTTGTATGTTGTTTATCGTGGGCAGAAATTAAATTCTTTGTCTGTTGTTTATGTGTGGGCAGAAATTATGTAAGTTTTCTGCATGTTGTTTATGTGTGTGCAGAAACAAAGTTCTTTGTATGTTGTTTATGCGTGGGCAGAAATTAAGTTCTCTGCATGTGTGTGTATGTGGAGAGAAATTAAGTTCTTTGTATGTTGTTTATGCATGGGCAGAAATTAAGTTCTCTTCATGTTGTTTGTGTGGGCAGAAATTAAGTTCTGTATTCAGTATAACCTTGAGCAAAATGTGTGTTCTATTTAAGGGGAGTAGGATGTTTCTGATGTGGGAGGGTTTGTTGGAAGGTTTGTGGGTTGTGAAGAGAGTAATTGAATATTTTGAAGTTGAGACAGTCATTAGGTTCTGCTGTCTGCATTTGAGTTTTAGGATGTAGAGTTGTGAGTCACAAGCAGCTTGGGTGTACTTTGAGTGTTGGGCAATGATGGTGATGTCATCTTCATAATAGCTGTAGATTGATGTTGGGGTTCTCTGGAGGGATGCCATGATGGAAAAGGGTGGGTGAAGAGTAGACATCATTGTGTATGCGATGCATTAGTGATAGCTCACCATGGTGTATTACTTTTGCTGTTTCACCTGTGTGGAAGTGTGAAAGGCATTTTTTTTTAATGAAAATCTGTCTTGATATTCTTGGCTTGAGGATTGACATTATAATTAGATTTTCAGACATTTGAAATAAAGTTATGGGAGGTAGTGGTTGGAGATTTGTTTGAGTACATTCTCTGGTATCTAGGTGTTTTAGGTGAATATTTTATTTTGTCAGGGTCATAGGCTGGGATAGCATTTTGCAGTGAATTGCGTGGTGGTGTTTGTTGCTTTCTAGAGAAGTTCAAGTGTTCTGTTAATAATTTTTATATACATTGTATGAGGGTGTTTGGTGAAGTTGAGCCTGTTTGCATTTGAGTAGATGGTCTTGTATGTCTTGTTTCTTGCTGTTGGAATTGGTAAGTATACTGATAGTTCTCCAGAATTTCTTACTCTGCTTTGTGGTTTAGTGTGTTCAGAAAGGCTTTCCATTTTCGTTTGGGGCTGGACTAATAGTGAGGGTTATTTTTAATGTATGTGTTATTGTGTTAGGTTGTTCCATAGTTTTGTGAACTGTCTGATTTCCAGGGAAAAGTTTGGGTTATAGTGTGTTAAGTGTCCCCTCAGGATGTGTTTGTTTCTTGCCTTCATATGTGTAGGCTTTGCTAATGTAGCTGAATTTGGTAACTGTGTATCCTTGTTTTTTTAATTGGTGAAGATAGACCACTCATCTTTGCTTAGTGTAAGTGCTTGTGGGTGTGGGGTTATTTTCTTCTCAAAGGCTGAGATAACTCAAGCCTGGCGACAGTCATCAGGTAGTGTTGCAAGAATTTGATACTGGTGATGTATGCCTTAGATCTCAGACTGCTTGTTTTTAATTCGAGTGTTGGATGAGTATGGGTGTCATCTGTATAACTGTAGTATGTGATGCTTGGGTTACTAAGAGAGGTCTTGGATCAAAAAACTTGAAGAGGCTAGGGGAGATTACAGATCAATGCGGTGATGGTGTGTTTGTGATTTCTTGCCTTGGTATATTATTTGTACCTATCAGCCCCTGAAGATGATGCCAAGCTACTTTTTGTAGTTGGTGTCTCTGTGGTGGAGTGGGTTTTATACCTCCCTACCTCTACCTTCACCCATCTATCCTTCCTCTCATTTTCCAACTTAGTGAAAATGCCTCCATTGGTTACACCATTTTTCTTTCCCCTGCCAAACTTTAATTTTGTGCGTGTGTGGATGTGTTGCAGAACTTCATTGCGTGTGGGGAACTCGACCCACTCAATCGCCGTCTCGGTGCGCAGAAGAAACCTGACGTGGTGGTTCAAGTAGTGGTTCTCGCACAAGACAATACAATCAAGGCGAAGCTTCAGGCGCACGATATCCATGTCCAGACCATTGCCGAAGTTGCCCCCATTGAGGTCCAGCCCGCCAGAGTTCTCTCAAAGCTCTACGCCTACTTAGGTAGCTTTTTTTCCCCCTTCTTTCTGTGCTCTTGGATGGTGTGTGTTTGTCTGGTTAATGACTCCGTAGCAATGCCCTGAAATCACCTCAACCTCGATTGCATAATGCCGAAGAATTGTATGAATGTTTGTTGATGATGATGATGTAAAAACTGGTGAAATGTGTTGCCTCAAAAAGAGGTTTACTACTGAATTTCTATGGTTGAGATGTATTTATAAACCCATTATAGTTTTCTTCCTATCTTTGCTTAATTAATCCATTTACAGGTCGCAATAAAAAACTGGGTCTTTCTGGGCGTCAGAGTCACGATGTAGGAATTCTCACTACCAGCAAACTGTATTCCTTACAGGACAGAATCTTCGCTTTTACTCCACAGGTCAGATAAGTCTTTCTTATAATGTTTTAAAAATGAGTGAATGTACCCTTTTGCATATACCTGTGCAAGAATTTTTTCTTGTGGGGCTCAGCTTTCCAGGCCAGCACCTCGGAAGCTGCATGCCTTCTAACATATACACCATTCACACTATCCAATAGCTTGCCACTCACTTCATACAGCAGCATGGGGTTATCACTACCCACCAGAGAAGGACAAGAAAGAGATTATAGCATTGATGATTTTGTTTGACTAAACTCCATCAGTCGGTGCGCAGTGGCTGGTATTACTATTCAGGAGGATATTCATGCCATTACTGCAGAGGTGTTATTATTGCCACCGCTTTGGCCTTATGAAGAAATCTTGTAGATGTGCGAAAAGGGCCAGCCCTAAATTTTCTTAATCTGGTCCAAAGCTGTTCATGATAAGTCATTTTGGATTGAAAAGGGATGAATGGTTTAATTATCAAACTAAACTCTGTTCTGGAAGGGAAGAAAAGCTCGAAAATAAGAGTAGTGCAAACTCGAATGGTGTAGGGAGTGAGAAGGCTAGATGGACTGAAAAATGGATGGGTATAAAGTAAATATAATGTGAAGGAAGAAGTGTATAGGGTTATCAATAAGAATGTTCTGACTGTAAGAAGAATGTATAAAAAGAAAATGAGTACGAGTGTGCTAGATTTAAAATGGATTGGAAGACTCTGCAAAAGTGTGTTAATTATTTGTGTGTTTAAGAGAAAAGGGAGTGAGATAAAGTATGAGAGATATGCTTGAAAGGGGTTGAGTTGGCTGCTTATGAGTTTTCTAACCAGGGTTAAACCTAGACTGAATGAGAAATTACAGCATGTCATGCCTCATCACTCTGAAGGTGCTAATGACGTAAAAATGGAATAGTCACCAACTAGGCTTACAATATCAAACACATCTCACAAAACATGCAAACAACCAAAACTGTCCACAATGCATATTCTCAAATAAAAACACCCGCACCCTAAAGGAACATGGCCCAATCAAAATACCTTAAGATATAGATGCTCTATTTTCATTATTTTGGATTAGTAAACCTGCCTACCTTGGGAAAGAGATGTAGGCTGGGATCGGAAATCCAATCATGGCTTACAAAAATTATTAGGTTGTCAATAAATTGTTTAATTTTTAAAGGAAATTTAAAATCATTTTAATATACCCCCAATATATATATATATATATATATATATATATATATATATATATATATATATATATATATATATATATATATATATATATATATATATATACACAGTAAACCCTCAATATAACGAACTATATGGGGTGGGGGGTCATTCGTTAAAGCCGAAAGTTCGTTAAACCTGATGGGTGCAAAAGCAATGGAAATAACGAACCAAGTTCGTTATGGATATGTAATACGTATGTAATTACTAATAAAGTTAAGTGGACTACACAACATAGTATTGATACGAACCTTGCACTGTAGGAGACATGTGACACACCAACACTCACTCAGGCTGGTCGTAACGCTTGCCTGTTTACCCGCTGGAGTTCGGCCAGGAAATTTGGTTCGTTATATCCTTAATTCATTATATCAAGGGTTTACTATATATATATATATAATATATATATATATATATATATATATATATATATATATATATATATATATATATATATATATATATATATATATATATATATCAGTATTTTTAGTTTTTGTCAATATTGCCATTCTCACATTAACTTAACTAAGCAGTGGATTCCTTTTCTGAAGAATTCATTTGGTTTTGATGAAATATATTTTGATGTTATCTTTCATATCAGAGTAAACTTTGTCATTTAGGTGATGTTGTAATGACTTAAACAAATGGTAATCTGATGGTGCAATATCCAGTGAATATGTAGAATGAGGAAGAACTGCACAACCTAATGCATTGATTTGTTTTGGGGTAAAACATGTCACGTGTGGGCGCAAATTGTCTTGAAGGAGCAAGATACCATTTAGGTTGAGCATTGAAAGACACTTTTGCTCAAGAGCTTCATTTAAGCATTGGAATTATGAATATATAGATAAGCAGTTTGCTTAATTATTGAGGCACTCATAATGAATAATTTCTTTCACATCCCACCAAATGCTGTTGTGGACCATATCTAGGAGTAAGAATGCATTTATATTTATGAGCAAGCCATCATTTTTTTGTACTTAATATTGCAGCAAAGAAATCGTTTTTCATCTCCTATAACAATCTTGTCCAGAAATGGTTCACAGGCCAATAGAGATGAAAGAATATTTCCATGTTGAAACCTCCAGACATTTTGTATGGCATCCAAACACCATTTTTGTGACTTGAATAAATGGCCTAGACATTGCGAGCTTAAAAAAAAGGCCTAGACATTTATTGCTAGCTTAATAAAGGCCTAGGCATTATAACAGCTTAAAAAGGGCTCAGGTATTATTACACTTGTCTTCAATTAGTTTGCAGCAAATTTGGAACGATTTAAATAACCTGAGTTTTTTTTTTGTCTTTTAAAAACATTAATTTCTTGACAATCTAATAATGATTTGGTTGTGGTTTTACCTTTGATATACCTTTGTTTGAGTCTTTTTTATTTCTCAGTGGGGACAGTATGTGGGATCTGATCGATGACTATTACAAGTTGTGGCAACTGCCATGTAGTCTGCTCAAATTTGGACTTAATCCAGCAACTAACCACATGTGATGTGATTTAATTTCAAAGTATTAATGGAATTGAGTCTCTTTTCTTTGTCATTGATGCATGCTGACCTCACTTTTTTTGTAGGATGATAATTCCAATTTTGATAAGTAGGATTTGATTCTCTTCACTCAAACCCTGTAGGACTCAAGAATGATGCTGGAGCTCCTGGTCTTTACCAGATGAGTGAGGGAAGGGCAGGATTGGATGAGGCGGGCAGTTTTTCAGCCTGCAGCCAGGGACAGTTGTGTATGGATGTGTGTGTGTGTGTGGATGGATTTATTCTTTTTTTATTCATGAAGGTCGCAGGCGGTTTCCAGACCCTAGACAAGCAAGGGGAACTAATTTGGCAATCTAGAATGGATTAATTTCCTGTAAAAATTGAGTAGGATGCCTTGAAGTTGGGCATTTTTGAATGTAAGAAAGTGGATGTGGTGTTTTAGTGTGGGTTTTTTTTATACAGCTAGTTGCAATGCAAGGCATCTATTTTGCATTGCTTGTATCTTTTATAGGTATTACTTAGCTATGGTTGTTGTGTGGGTCTAGGAAAACACCTCAAGAGTGTGGGAGAAGTTGGCAGTGGGACAAGATGTTTGGGTGTTAGTTTGATTGATTGTCATGCATGCATGTTGTCCATTTTTGTCTATTTATTGTTTAGGATGGGGTGTGTGATGGTGTCCAAGGCTTTATTGATGTCTATTTCAGCCATGACTGCTTTATGGGGGTTGGTTTTGTTTGAACCCTAAGATGTGTTATTAGAGTGGTCAGTAATTTATTTATTTATTTTTTTTTACCATTTTGGGTGTGAGAAGGGTATAATTGGTTTAATTCTCTGGATGATTATTTTTTCTAGTTTTTTGAGATGGTTGAATGAAATGAGGTGGACAGGTTCTGAGGTTTGTTTGGTTTGGGGATGAGGACAATGCTTGCGTGTTTCTTGATGGGTGGATAATGTTGTCCAACCCAGTGATTGAAGATGTCTGTGAGTACAGATGTTTGTTTGAGATGTGGTCTGGGCCTTCAGCTTCCAAGTTTTTGAGTGATTTGATTGTGAGAGCAGTGGTTTGGAGGGCAAATGAGGTGGAGATGTGGATTGTGTGTAATTTAGGTAGGTTTGAGTAGTGGATCATGACCTGGTTGCATTGTTTGATTGGGCTATGGATTTATTTTGTGGTTGTTTGAAGGTACTATTTCCAGTTTTCTTGTTTGATTTAGATGAGAGTATTGATTCGCCTGATTTAGTGATGTGTTCAAGTTCAGTAGTCGTGGTTTTGTATTCCCTGCCTGTTTATTTTATGAGCTTGTCAATTACTGGTGTTGAATTGCCCCCCCCCCCCCCTCCAATGCTGGAGTGCATTTCCTTCTTGATTTTTGCTTATTTTGTTTGTTTTTTTGCTTGCTTATTTGCCTTTTTTTTTTGTACTTTGTTACTTGGTTTTTACTTGTAGGCTAGATTAGGGTGTAGTGTGATTATAGCGACTTTTGCCCTAGTAGGCAATCGCCAGATAGGTTCTTAAAAAAAAAAAGTGTGGAATTGGGATTGAAGGGGATGTTTCTTGCTTACCTTGTGGATTTTGTCGGTTGTGGGAGAGCATTTGGTAGAAGGAAAGGAATTACTCAAGTGTGAAGTTGGATAGGACGTTATCTATTTTTTTCTGTCTATTCAAGCTGCTGGTCTCTTTTATACTTTGTGTATGTTATTTGGATTGAGCTGTGAATAATTTAGGTTAGTTGGGATGTGGAAGGTTTGCCAGGCGATTTTAATGTGGAAATGAGGGTAGCAGAGGGTTGTCTGGGTAATTGGGCTTGTGGTTGTGTTGTATGTATTTTGGTTTCTATGCTTCAGTATGTTCAGTCAGTTGTCAATGAGGTTGGTAGTTCTTGATTCATGTTTGTGAGGTTAGCCAGGTATGATAGTGTACATTGAAGTCTCTCCCTAAAAAGAGGTTTGAGAACTGTGCTAAGTTTAGCAAAACCTCCCTACTGTGCAATGCGACTGGATAAGCATCCTAAAAAAAAAAAAAAATGCTGGGCAGTGTTAGGAGAAGGTTATGCTTAGTTTTCTAGGAGATTTTCTGTGTGCCTGATTGTTCTGGAGAAATGTTTATATGTATTATGGCAAGTAAGTTGTGGTTTCTAGGTTTTGTAATGTTCTCCATTGCAGCAAAATTGATTCACTAGTAATTAATAAAATGTGTAGGGGACTTGCTCTTGCCTCTTATGAATGCATAATTATTAACTTTTGCAAACTTTTCCAGTTTATGGACCGACAACGGTTCTTCATAGCTTCTGATTTAGACCTTCTAATCGATACATTCAAAACCGAGTTAAACTTTTTGCAAAGCAATTGGAAACACATGCTGGGGAGGCCTATTGTCACCTTCGAAATTAATCAGAGCTTCTTAGGTATTTTTTTTGTATCATAAATTGTATTTGATTTGTGATATATTAACACTGGACTGAATCCTTTCAATGTGTCTTCTGGTCTACTAAAAAAAATGGGTTGATCCTAGTTAGTCTTATTCTGCACCTTTGATAGACTAAATTATGATTACTCTGCGATAAGTACTTGATACCTGCTGTTTATGTAAATAAAATGTTTGCTTAGTTTATTGCTAATAGTAACTAAACATTTGCTAAAAATGTATGAAAGTTTTGTTCAATTCTACCTCCTAGTATGACTTTGTGCAAATTTATGTATGTTAAATTGCAATGTTTGCAATGATATGTGGTTAGTATAACAATGTCAAGTTTAACATATAGCGTACCCCACAAGGAGTAAAACCCCTTTTGTACCGTGATGGTAAAAGTGAGTGCCAAAATAGCCAATTGAAATGGTTCTTTTAAGGGCTGTTAGATTTGTCTATTGAATACAGTCACATGCTTGGCACAGAATGAGGAGCATCCCCCAAGCATGCTCAATGCAGTTTAAAGGTGGCTAATCATTGCTATACTAACCACCTAATTTATCTGATTTAAATTGGTTGAAGACCATTGCAATTCTTTTATTCCTATCAAACAGAATTTAGAACTACAGCCTCAGTTTGTTTTGAAATTGAGATCATTTAATATTCATCCAAATTTGGTCAGGGTTTAAATTTTTGTTCTAGTGGTCACTTTTTAATTATTTAAATTTTGTTTTAAGCCAGAACAAAGGTTGTAAGATTGGTTTCTGTAACCTTACTAGTATTTACCTGTGACCATTTTTATTCTTGATTTTGGCTTCACTATAATTGGGGAAAAAGCTCTTGGATGTTTTGAAGTTATCCCTTGTACAAGGAGGTCCTAGTGCTCCTTGTTTCTAAATGTTTGGGTTTGATAAGGTTTGTTATTCCAGCATTTATCATTTTTAACCTTCGTCACTCTTCTCTTTTTCCTTCACTGTGTTCTTATCCTCATTCCTCCACTGAGTATAATGCCCTCATTGGTTATTTTTCTATTGATAATCATCACTTATCACCATCTCATCACGCATATAGCTAAGCATAACACCACTGTCTTTCTTTCTCTTTCTTCATATATCCATTCATCCTTCCCCGATCCTGCTAAAGGGCTATCTATACCTCCCCCCCTCCTGATGGGAAATGAGTGAGCCCCCACCTTGCCCATGAAGGTTCTCTGCTTGTTGTTGGTGTCAAAACTCACACTACCCTGCACCTTCCTCCCCAATGAGGGTCGCTCCGTGTGACCTTGGGCCTGCGAATGATTGTCATCTAGATCTTTATGCAAATTTCATCTGGTCAGGGGATCTCGTCTATGATTTAACAGGGTCACATGGCTTTGAATAGTATATGGTACCATACTCATTAGTCTATCATGCATTAATCTTTTTTGGGGGGATGTGCCCTCATTTTTTTCTTATTTTAAATAATTTGAAGAGAACCATCTGTGTCATATTCTGATGACTTAATTTGTCTACATATGAGGACTGATAGGAAAAGAGGAAGGATGTATTTTCCTCGCTATAATAGACAATGAACATTTGTTTTATTTATTACTAAATAAAGTTGTGTAACATTTAAAAGTAATCCATGATTTTTGTCAACACTCTTCTTGCTTTGGTCTTCAGCCATATTTGGTTTGGTAGCTGCACTTTGTGTATGGATGTTTTTTTTTTTAAAGTTGATTTTTATAGCTGATTAGCATTAGTATAATGTCAGGAGACTAGTTATCATGTACTCAGTCATCAAATGGTTGGGGAGATGCACAAACTGGATGCACTGCTCTTAAGTACTCTGCTCAACAAATGTTTCCACATTTTTACCATGGCCCTGTTATGAATTCTGAATTTTTATCATACTTTTGATTCTTATGCTCTTTTGTAAGCACAAATTATTGCTAGAAATTTTGAAAAGCACTGATCCAGTTCTAGAGGCATTATAGGGCGTGTTGGGAAGTTCTTGTTAGCATGTATCCCCTTTTTAAATATTTCTGTCTCCATTTTCTTTATCTGGAACTTCTCCCTCATTCTTTTTCCATTTGATCCTTATTACTGTCATTTGACCATAAACAACTGCGATCTAAAAAAAATACATTGAGTTAGGTTAGTTTTCTTATTCTATTATTAACATATACCTAATGTCACATTAAAAAAAAAATAGTCGTGTGAAATTTATGTTGAGAAGAAATCAGCTTGATTAAAATGGAGATAAGATAATAGCTTGATATGACTCCCTCATCTAGATCTTGATTAAAATTACTGATATATTTTTTTTTTTAGTAACAAAGTTGCTATCATTTACAGGAAGATAAATTGCATCATATTCCTGATAGAGATGTTAGGATACTAATTTTGTCACCTTAAAATATTCAATTTTTAAGCAATAATTGCTACACTGTATATATAATCAATGAATTCCTTTGGGGAGTATTTTATGCATCCATTCAAGTATTGAATTAATATGTATACTAGCCAATACATTAGTTTAATTCAGCTTGATTAAAATTGGGCAAAAAATTAATTTCTAAACATAAATGCATGATGCTAGTTTTTGAAGTATTATGTTATTGCTTGATTGTAGTCTTTGGTCATTAATTCATAGTTGGTTTATAGGCCTTAGATTGTCTTTTCAATTATATACAGTACTTCGATTCTGCTGAAAGCTATTTGGCCACGGACTCAGACATTCTTATGTATTTTGCTGGAGTGTCAGTTGCATACCTCAGTTCTGCTTGGAATGATGCCGGAAGACCAACTTTGTGTTTTGTTTTCTCAACCAATGACCTAAATGGTAATGTCACTCTGACTGATGGTATTATTGCCACTCACTCTTCCTCCCTTGCTAATTCAATTTCTTCACTGCTCTGCTTCTTTCATAAGGGATACCAAATGTTCTGAATTATTTGTGCTATTCATGACTTACATTAAAGAACTTAGATACATATTTGCTTGATATATTCAAAGGATAATAAATGATTCAGTAAAACATTTG
Source organism: Ceratothoa steindachneri (assembly GCA_963969495.1). NCBI lineage: Eukaryota > Metazoa > Arthropoda > Malacostraca > Isopoda > Cymothoidae > Ceratothoa > Ceratothoa steindachneri. The sequence goes on along the minus strand of OZ018330.1, from coordinate 33,406,946 downwards.
CTAATCTTGAATCTGCATTTCGTTCTCCTCTCTTTTCAACTGATGAAGGAACTAGTTTTCAGAAAGGGATAGAGTTCTGGATGATTGCTTGAACTCACAGCCCCTGGTTCCCTTAGTAGTCTACTTGGTTCTGGTACTATTCATACATTTTTACTTCCTTTTAATACACATTATTTATGAGCTTCTTTTAATAGTATTTATGGCATATCCTCGTTGGTCTTCACTTCATTTTTTTAAATGTACAAATTTTTTTACAATCCGCCAATGCTTTGGTGATAAGAGGCTTCTTCTAGGCTCTTCTACACCCCTCATTTGCTTTCATAGATTCAACTTATTTGAATGCTTTTGATTGGATTCAGCCATGTCTGAACCCAATACAGATTTATTCTTTAATTTTTGCTTGGAACTAATATTTTCCTTCATGATGCACTGTTTTTTAGTCTTTCATTTTAATTTTTTTCTTCAGTATATTCTTGTGTGAATGTGGTGTAAAAAATTACCTTCAAACATCTTTGCTTTAATTCAAAAACAAAAGTTTTGTTTCTTAATTTCAAAATGTGGCACTATAGATAGATTAAATCTTTCTTCAGAAACTTTAAATTTCACTTAGTTTGACTTTTAACTTTGTAAACTAAAAGCTCCAAAGCCTTGAATGTTTAATTTTATTTCATAAACTTCTCAGCACTATTTCATTCTCTTCTTTTAAATGTACACCAAATTAAAAATGCCTGAAGCAAATAGCAAATCCATCTTCCTGCTTGTTTCCTTTACTCTTTTTGAATTAACCACTACCTCTTACTCTGCACACCCTGTATAATGCCAAATATTTCCACCTCTCTGTATTCCTGATTTGGGTTCCATATCTTTTATTCTTCTGTTTTCTCCTTGATGCCTCATATCACTTATTGTTGCCCATAGTACATTTTTTCCCTAAAATGGTTGAGAAAAAATTAGTATGTAATTGTTATTACTTTATTGCCAATGCCTTGTTCAAGACACGCACCCTTCCAAATGCTTTGAGTTAATTTTTTTCTGGGATATAAAAGATGCTTTGATAAAAGATGGTGTAAATATGAGGGAATATCAGGTGAGCTAACACAAGTATTTTTAATTATATCACATTTAAACCCTGTAATTGATTGGTAAATGATAGCTTACACTTCCATTATCTTTACAAAAGAAAACTTGTTCAATCTGGTCTAATTCAAGAATTTTTCAATTTAAATCAGATCATCAAAGATAAATCTTAATCAACTGAAATTCATGCTCCTAAATTAATGACTGGAATTTTTTTTTATCCTTTGTATTTCATCATGTCTACACTACATCTATAATTGAAGAGGGCATGATAAACTATATACTCAAACTAGTGTCATATTAAAAAATATTAACCATCAATACAGTAGCCTTATTGGTACAAGTTCTCTTCTTTCATTTTTCTTTTATAAATTTGAAAAATAGCCTATTTATTCTTGTTATTTGTCAGGATGAAATTGTGTGGTGTGCTGCTGGTCTGCTTTCCTTTAGTTTAGCTTTTAAGGGCATGCTTCTTCCATGGTTACAATTTTTCTTCTTTTGGAAATATTCTTGAATGTGGTTTATACTTCCATTTGAAATTTGTTAATTTTTATGTAATATTTGCTGATATCTCTGAAATAGTTTCTTTTAAGAGAAATGGATTAAGCTGGTTTTCTTTTTTTTGCCAGAGGATGGGAAGATTCCTACAGCAATGGTTGCAACCCTCAAGAAATTGAAAAGTGGTTACACAAATGGCACAAGGTTGGTCTATTTTGTGGATTGGATCGCCTATGGTTTATGGGTTTATGAACAGTTAAAGAAAGGGGAGGGGACTCCTTTCACCACTAAGATCTGAATGAAAATAGGGCACAAATATTGCCTGAAAGTTATCATTCAGATTAGAGATTGGTATTTCCGGTATTTCCGATTTTCCTCAGTCACATTCACTAGTTTTAAAATCAATACGTTTTCAACTACCCGATTGTGTTTCCAGTTTTTACTTTGCTTGGAAGATGATGCTTGTTTTATGCCATGCTTAGCGCATCTGTCCGAGTCCTAGACAGGTCTCCTTTTATTCTCGCTCGACCTTGATGGTGTCTATATGGAAGAGAGAAGCCAATCACACCTTAATCCCTTCAGTTTTATAGTTAACTACGAAAATTTGATGGAAGGCTGCCTTGTAGGGTACCATTGAGTTGTATTTATATTGGGCACCTTTCAATTCTTGTGATAATATAATCCAAAGTGTATATTACAAAAGCAATTGCTTAAATCATGTCTGATTGCAAATACAATTCCCTGAGATGAAACTGTGCATTCTTCTAGTGGGGTGGTGGGGAGTCACAAGGGGGAACATGAATTAAATTTGATGCAATGGTATCCAAATCCTCTTCTCGGGCTACTTCCTTTGTGCTAGTCTCCTCTTCCAAGGGAGGTTTTTGTGGCCAGGCTTCTTAGCCATTTCATACAATTATGCAAACTTGTTGGATCCCTATGCGAATGAAATAGACCCTCGAGTTTGATTATTCTCTCCTAGTAGCGAAATTGATTCTGATATTCAGCTCTCGAAGGTCGTTTTTCGATTTGACCGACGCTTTCGAATCTCTCTGGTGAAATACGCATTGTGATGGAGATCTCCTGTTCCTAGCACGAATCTGTTTGGACTGTCTTTGGTTGTAAGCATTTCAGTCTGTTACACTCATCTCAGGTGCAATTTTGTCAAGGGCGTAATAAGATCAAATGAGTTGGACTATGGTCCATCTCAGTTTCAAAGCAAGCTGGGTGTCACCATGTTCCAAATAGGATGACTAATTCAGCTGGCTCGACTCACGTCAATAATTCGTTAAGCTTGATGTATGAGCGCACGGCCATGAACTTCCTCAATTTGTCAGGGCAGTTTTTCTTTGTATCCCCTAGTCAGTCCTTAGTTTGAACTGTCGAGACGCTATTTTCATTGCCATCTGTTGGTCATGTGGATCGTATGTGTTGGCTTGCACGTACTTGTTAATTGTGTTTTGGATTACCATGACCATATTCGCAGTAGGCCTCTGAGTTGTGCCAGGTGCAGTAGTCCCTACAGTGCTGCAGTCAAGACATACCCGGTTTTCATAACTGAGAAGAAAGTTCTTTCGATGAGTGATTCTTTACTCTTGAGCTTAATGGGGCTCTATTCCTATGTTCTCCGTGATGCTGGGAGGTATTGCCCTTCAAATCGGAGAATCGTTCACCCCAAAGATTCCTACTCATGCTAATACTTGTCCCCTAACTCAAAATGTTCGGCCGTGCGTCGCTGATGTCTCGACCAATGGACTGTAATGGTATTCGGGTTGAGACAGCTGGTATACAAAATTACAAGATTCTTCTGTTCACTGTGGTGGGCGTACGATACTTGGTTGCGAGCAAGTCCTTGGATGATGATTCGCCTGTCCTTTTCGTCGTGGTCTTATCCAAACTCCATTGCAAACTCCCTACAGTTTAGTTGACTGAGGCCGAGGTGCATGCAGTACTTGGTGATCTGCCTACGACTTCGATCGTCCCCCCCCCCCCCCCTGTCAGTTTGCTGATCACCCCTGGTTCACTTAGCGAGCAAGACCATTCCTTTTGCCCCGCAGACCCCGTAAGGGGCGCGGCGATTTGCCACTCTGGCCGCCGTGCTGACAGGATCCAGCGCTCCGTCCGGCCCCAGCTTAGCCTCTCTTCCTTCCTTCAAAACACTTGTTTCCTCTCTTTTCACACAACCTCTCCCACAACTTTCTCTGGTCAGCCTCTAATTTCACAGGGTAGATGCTGACCTTCCTTTCAGCCAACCGTCCCGCATCGGGGCTGAGGGGGTGGGGGACAATGTTCCCTAACCCCTGAGCTCCGGTCTGGGGTGGCTGGTTTTTAACTACCTGCTTCATCCCCACCCATACCTTCCTCACATCCCTTTTCCTCTCCTCTTCACAATCTATTAATTTTTACGCCGTGTCCAAGGTGGAGCCGCCATGCCGATGGACTGCCAGGCCACCAGGCGGGAGGGGTGGTCCCAAATGGCGGCGCCTGGCTCTGCCGGGCTTGTAAGCACCTCTCGCAGTGCGTGCTACTGCGAGAGGTGTGCGCGATTGCATCCCGTGTTTAAAAAAAGGTCACCATGCCCAATGATGATAAAAAAAAACAAACCCAACCCTCAACTTCCCCTGTTCCATCGACGGAGCCGCCCTCGGGCAGCTCCAGCAAAAAGATGGAGGTTCCCCCCCCTGTGCTTGCACAGGGGACCCTCCATATTTCTCTAACCGGAGAGGAGGCTTACTCCTCTCCTTCGCCTACGGGTGCAGGGGACTCCCCCTCACCCCCTTCTCTGGAGGTGCTTTCGGGCACCTCCCTTTTCCCAGCGGCAGTCCCCTCTTTTCTTTCCAAGGGGACTGCCAAGAAAGCCAGCAGGCAGCCCTTAGCCAGCCGCTCCCCATCAAAGCGGCTCGGTAGGGCAAACCCCCTTAGGGGGGAGAGGGAAGCCAGGCCCCTTCGGTCGCTTCCCTCAAAAGACCTGCTGGCAAGAATTTTAAACCTTGCTGGGGTCAAGGCCTGTGCCTCCCCACACAAGACTGGCGACACTGCCAAGGGGACCTGCGATGTCCTGGGAGGGGATGGCCAACTGGAGGCCCCTCCTGTGATAAACATGGTCCTTGAGGAGACCCAGCCTCAGACGGTAGGGCCTTCCATGGGGGGGAATTCGGGCTCGGCGCCAAGCACCGAACCCGAATCCGCTCCTATGCAAGGTCCTCCTCAAATGGCTGAGGGCTCCGAGGCAGTAAAAGGAGGGGAGGGATATCCTCCGACAGGTGCCCCCACGACAACCAGGACCTTCTCCATTTCGGAGAGGGACCTGGCTGAGGCCGGTCCATCTGGCCTGGGGGCTTCTGCCGGCGGAGGTGAAAAGCGGGTTCATTCCCCGCCCTCCTCTCCAAAAAAGAAAAAGACTAAAAAGACGAAAAAGACTCGGGGCTCCTCTCCATCCGCGGGGGCTGCGGGGACGGATGGGTCTGCTGCCACTTTGGTAGGCGACCAAGCCAAGATCGGCACATCCGGCCCCTCTACCCCCTCGTGTGCAGAGCCCCTGACCAAGACTAACACCAAAAGTGCACAGGGCGGAGCCTCGATGACATCGGGGCCCCTCATTCAGAGGTTACCTGGCGTTTTCGAGCCCGCTGGCTTCAAATGCTTCCTCGTTATTCGCTCCACTGATGGCACCATGTTGTCCAAGGGCAACATGATCCATCAGAGGAGAGGATTAGCTAGTGCAATTGGTAGAGAGCCGAAGGTGACCCGTTTCTCGGACGGGAGCCTTCTGGCGAATGCGGCGAATCCCGCCGAGGCGGCCAAGATAAGTGCTCTTCGGACACTTCATGGCACCCCGGTGAGTTTGACGCCGCACTCTACCATGAACTTTGTAAAAGGAGTAGTTTATGCGAGGGAACTCGTCGACTACTCCATTGAGGACATCACCCTAGAGCTGGCCGACCATGGGGCGGTCAAGGTCGAACGTGTGATGAGAAAACAGGGAGGGGCTTCGAGACCCACCCCTACACTCTTCGTCACGTTCGACTGTGACAAGCTCCCTGAGTCGGTGCGTGCCGGTTGGTACCGCTACCGCGTGAAGGCATTCGTGCCACTGCCGCGGCGGTGCTATTACTGTCACCGCTTCGGCCATACGAATCGCTCATGTAGACGTGCAAAGTCGGGGTCACCCGAAGTCTGTGTAAATTGCTCCAAGGTCGCACACGATAAGTCCAAATCGTGTGTGGCCAAGTGTGTCAATTGCGGAGAGCCGCACCCTGCTTCTTCGAAGCAATGTGGTGCATATCTCCTGGAGAAAGAAATCCTGGCCGTTCAGGCCCAGGATAGACTCTCATTCCGCGAGGCTAAGGACTTGGTCCTGGCGCGCCCAGCTCTGCCTGGGACGTCATATGCCTCAGTAGTTCGAAAGGCACCCTCTGCTCCTGGCCCATCCAGGCCAACGAGCACGGTTGTTTCCGCGCCCATTCGGAGCCCTTCTGCGGGCTCTACCCAACCAGGGCTCCCCCCTCTTCCCCCAGCGTGACCGTTTCCCGCAAGGCGAAACGGCCACGCGCCTCCACCGAGTCGTTAGACTCACAGGAGGCAACACCCCTGAAGATGGTCGCTAGGCCATCTTCAGGGGTTCCTAAAGCTGTCCCCCGAAAGGAGGACAGCAACAAAGGAGCTTCGGCTCCTTCGCCCACGCCCCGAGGTGGAGCGAGTGGCTCGGAGACGGTGGTTCCTCGAAAAGAGGCCCCCCCGCCTCCGAAGCCGCAGCGCCCGCCTAAGGTTTCGAGGCGGAGGGAGGAAAAGACTCGCATGGCGAGCCCAACCTCCCCCAATAAGTCCTCGAAGGCGACAGCGCCTCCAGCGCTTTGTCCGGCCAACAGCGCCCGGGGTTCTGCCCCCGGGAAGCGTACGGCCATTCCCGTGAGGGTCTTCAATTCGAGGAGGGCCCCCGCGTCTCCTCCGAGCTAGGCCTGGAGGGTATATTCCTTCAATGGAATTGCCGTGGACTCCGGGCCAACTGGGAGGAGCTGCGGAAGCTCGCCTCGTCCCGTTCCCCGTTAGCTATTTTTTTGCAGGAGACCATGCTAGGCGCGTGCCCCCTGCCTGCCCTCCCGGGGTATAAGGGTCTTGCGACCCCACCACCGCGGGATGGCCGGGCTGGGGGATGCGCGGTTTACACCCGGCATGATGTCTCCGTTCTTCCTTTCTCTTTAGATACCTCCTTTCAGGCAGTGGCTGTGCAGCTACACCTGGATAGGAGGTATACTATCATTTCTGCGTACATTCCACCGTCAGCTGACTTCGACGCGGGGGACTTCCGCCGCGTCGTGGCACGGTTGCCGAGGCCCTATCTCTTGCTTGGAGATCTGAACGGCAGGCATCCTCTCTGGGGAGATTACTCATTAAATCCCAGGGGACAAGTCCTTGCCGATCTGATCGAAGAGCTTGAGATGGGTGTCCTAAACGTGGATGAGTTTACGCATCACTGTCCGAGAACCGCTTCATTTTCTTGCCTTGACCTATCTTTGTGCTCTTCGGATGCACAGCCTGATTTTGATTGGGGGGTGGTCGATGACCTCCATGGTAGTGATCACTTTCCCATTCAAATATCATTTTCAGGGCAACTGCCGCCTGAGAGACCACCTCGGTGGTGCTTGGCGCGGGCGCGGTGGCCTGCATTTCAGGAAATGACTGAATTCTCTATCTCAGTCGAGGAGTTTAGGTCGGTAGATGAGGCCGTTGAGTTCTTCTCCGGCAACCTCATCGCCGTGGGCCTGACTACTATTCCTAGGACGTCTGGCCGTTTTGCACGCCGACCACTCCCATGGTGGTCGGCCGAGTGTGAGACGGCCCTCAAACAGAAGCGTTATGCCTACATGCGCTATAAGCGCCGCCCGAACGATTTCACTGTCGCTGAATTTCGTCGGGCTAGGGCTAGGTTCCGGTATATTTCGAAGCACGCCCGCCGCTCTTCTTGGCGGGCATACGTGTCTTCACTTAACGGGAAGACCCCTTTAGCTGAGGTGTGGAAGCGAGTCAAAAGGATTCGGGGCAAGTTCTCGCAGGACCCCCCTCGCGTTCTCCAGGAGAATGGGACCGCAATCTCGGACCCCGCGTCCGTGGCGGAATCCTTAGCGACCGCTTTCTCCGCATTCTCTAGCCGTGATGCTGCTCCGCCAGCATTCAATGCACGTCGTGATGTCGCGGAAGGCCGCCGGCTGGACTTTACCTCCAGAGGCGGAGAACCCTTCAACGACAAGTTTACTGTGAGTGAGTTGCGTTCCGCTCTCGCTTCGTGCGCGGACACCGCCCATGGTCCGGACGATGTCCCGTACGCCATGCTTCGACACCTGGGTGAGCGAGGCATGGCCTTTCTGTTAGATATGTTCAACAGGATCTGGGTGGAAGGTCTTCTCCCAGACTCCTGGCGAATCGCTACTGTGCTCGCCTTTCGCAAGCCGGAGAGAGATCACTCTACTCCGACCGGTTTCCGCCCAATCTCTCTAACCTCTTGCGTGTGCAAGTTGATGGAGAAATTGGTAAATGTTAGATTAGCCTATTTCCTGGACAGCGGAGGCCATCTGTCTTCTGCACAGTGCGGCTTCCGTAAGTTTCACTCCACGTCGGATGCTCTGCTCCGACTGGAAAATGCCGTCTGCGAGGCTTTCCTTCGTAGACAGCACTAGGCCACGGTGTTTTTTGATCTGGAGAAGGCCTATGATACCGCATGGCGATACGGTATCATGGAGACTCTCCACACGATGGGGGCGAGGGGACGCCTCCCAATGTTTATATCTGAATTTTTGCGAGATCGTCGATTCCGCGTACGGGTGGGGGGAGCCCTCTCTGCCCCAAAGGAGCAGGAAGAGGGTGTCCCGCAGGGAAGTGTCCTCAGTGTCACACTCTTTGCCCTGAGCATCAACGGCATCACCTCGGTGCTGCCGGAAGATGTTCTCGCTACGCTCTACGTGGACGACCTTTCGATCTCTTTTGGCGCGGCCCAGATGCCAACTCTGGAGCGTCGACTCCAACAGGCATTGAACCGCGTCTCTCGCTATGCCGAAGCGCACAGGTTTCGGTTTTCTTTGGCCAAGACTAAGGTGGTGCACTTCTGCAGCCATCCACGGCTTCACCCCGACCCAGATTTGTTTCTTAATGGGGTGCGCCTGGATGTGGTTGAGTCGCACCGTTTCCTTAGTCTTGTATTCGACCGACGCCTCACCTGGGAGGCTCATATTCGCAGCCTTAGGGTCTCTTGTACCCGCGCCATGGACATTCTCCGTTCCGTGACGTTCAGCGCTTGGGGCGCTGATAGGGCTACCGCTTTACTTTTTTATCGATCCTTTGTTCGCTCGAAGCTCGACTACGGATGCGAGTTTTATGCATCCGCAGCCGAGCGTTTATTGCGGAAGGTGGATTCAATCCACCACACCGGCCTTCGCCTTGCGACCGGTGCCTTCCGCACTTCCCCCATTGAGAGCCTGTTGGTCGATGCTGGGGAGATGCCACTCGCTCTGCGCCGCGTGCAGTGCATCACTCGCCTGTACGCGCGAGCCCGGCGCCTCCCTCAGTCGCCAACAGCTTTCACTGCATCCGCAGCTGATCTCGATGGTGCCTATGCCGCCGAGAGACGCCAGTCATCCCCTCAGCCCTTTGGGTTTAGGGCCAGGAAACTCCTTCGAGAGGTAGATATAGCTCTCGGGCCGGTGGCGCCCCTGGTTCTGCCCAGGACGCCACCCTGGAGGGTACCACATTTGGCTATTTGTCGCCACGCCTCTGCTCTCAAAGCTTGTACTGCGCCGGGAGTATTGCGTTCGACCTTTTTGGAGCACACATCGTGTCACGCTGGTACCTTGCCAGTGTATACGGATGGCTCCAAGTCCCAAGAGGGGGTCGGCTTCCACGCCGTATCCCCTCTGTTTGAAGTCAGCGGGGCTCTACCAGGCGCTGCGTCTGTCTTCACGGCCGAGCTGGTGGCAATACACCACTCGGTACGGGAGATTACGCGACGTGCCCGGTTCGGAGACCGGATTGTGATCTATAGCGACTCACAAAGCGCCGTGAGTGCTCTCAGGGCATTGGAATCTCCGCATCCCCTGGTTCGCGATATCCGTGACGCCACGGTTTTGGCGAGCCGGGCAGATGTCGAGATTATGTTCTGTTGGGTTCCTGGACATGTAGGAATTGCGGGGAATGAGCGCGCCGATGAGGGCGCCAAAGAGTCCGCGAGGACTCTGCGACCGGACCAGCGTTTCGCTCTTCCTCACACCGACTACATGGCAGGAATACGGGCAGCTCTTCGGACTGCTTGGCAAAGAAGATGGGAGACGGTCGAAGGGAACTTAAAGTTGCGTGCCATTGCGCCGCGACTGTTCCCATGGACCTATCCCCCAATGCCGCGGCGGCTTCAGGTTGCTTTCTGTCGTCTCCGAATCGGACACACTCGTGTGACGCATCGCTATCTGATGGAGCGCTCGCCTGCGCCCTATTGCAACGACTGCGTCGTCCCCCAGACTGTTCGGCACATTCTTGTCGAATGTCCCAGTCTGGGTGATCTTCGCGCACGATACCTGTCCCAGTACCGGGATGGGCGGGGTCGCTACCGCCTGTCCCTTGTGCTCGGGACAGATTCGTGCACACTGACTTGTGGACTTGTTGACTTCTTGGGGGAGGCCGGCCTTCTCCCTATTATTTAAGCAAGGTTTGTTTGTTTTGCTTTTTGTTGTTTTTTTGCATTTTTTGTTTTTTGTTTGTTTTTTTTTTTCTTTAGTTGCACGCTCCTGCGCCGGGGGGACCTCTCCCCGACGCACCAGCTTGCTTCCTTTCCCCCTTTTGGGGTGTTGTTTTTTTTTTTTTTCTCTCTTTAATTTCATTTTAAAGTAGCCTAGAACTAGGCCAGTTTTAATACGGCGACTAATGCCCAAGTAGGCAGTCGCCAGATGAGCTCTTAAAAAAAAAAAAAAAAAATTGCCCCGCAGATGGGTACCCTGTGTAAAATGTTACACCTGGTACCTGGGGGCAACGGCACGTCCTCCCGGTCCGAATGCCATTAAGGAAAAGATGACTCACTGGGTTGACTTGAACTGTTTGGCAGGTCCTGAGTCGCCTTTGGTAGGTTCAAATTTTAAAAAGAAGCCTCCCCCCCTGTGTTTTCTCCAGGGCTACTCAAGTTTCTTTTAGCGGAGACGGGTCTTTGCCCTCTCCTTTGTCTATGGGTGAGGGTTTTCCCCCCTTGACCCTTTCCTCAGATGACTATCAAACCTGCCCCCCCCCCTCCTTTTCGTTCCTTTCGTAAGGGCCGCCGAAGCGACAAAAATCCCTGACAGGCGGATCAACCCCTTGTTAACTATGGGCCATTGACCCCCCCTTAGGTCCTACCCCACCTTCTAGACCCGCGAATAATGACGTTTTGGGGAATCAGTTTCTTCGGTTGGAGGCTGGCTTGCCGCCGACACCCCCAGACTTACATAGCTAGAATGGACCACAAGATGCCAGTTTTTTCTTTAAAGGGGTTCGGTAACCCAGCGACTGAATCCCTCCAATTACTCTTAGCCGGGGACATTGAAATAAACCCAGGTCCCTACACTTGTCCCATCTGCAATTCGCATGTCACATCCAAACGGGCCTGAGGTGGATCAGTTCACTGCAACTCATGTAGTGAATGGGTACACCCCCAGTGCACCTCTCTCAAAACACTAAAAGATCACCCCGCTCACTGGACATGTCTTCTATGCCAAAACATACACAACAACAACACCCAACAGGCACAAACACCACACACCTGACCAAACACAAATCAACCAACACAACAACCCAACCCACAACCTCCACCTCCTAACATTCCTTTACCTCTTCACACACCACCTTTTCCCCAATATACTACACAACCAACACCTGCTGCTAACATTCCTTTACCTCCTCACACACAAGCACCACCCATTACACAACATAACACACAACCGACACCTACTCATCCCTCTACACCCCCTCCTACAAACACACCTCAAATCAACCACCAAACAGACAAAGAAATACGCCACACATAAACAACCGCCGCAACATTAACATTCTCCAACTTAACATAGATGGTATCCGAAACAAGCACATGGAACTCGAACACTTCCTACATAAACTTAAGAATCATATTGCCATAATACAAGAAACCAAACTACAGCACAAACACAAAACTCCAAACATTCCAAATTTCACTGCCATCAGACAAGACCGACAACATGGTGAGGATGATGGCCTCATCACTTATATACACCACAGTATTTCCTACATAGAAAAAACACAACATATCAGAACACTTACACAAGCAGACAGACACACAGAACTAACTACAAGCATTTCAAATCAAAATTGGACACACTAAACAAATTACACTTATCAACACATAAATTCCACCAAAACACTCACCAGGTATACCAGCAAACTACATGATTAGACTACAGTCATTGAATACCCTCCCAAACATTCTTCTGAGTGGAGATTTTTAATGCCAGACACACCGACTGGTATGCTCAACAGAACACCTCACAAAGAGGTACAGAAATCTGCACACAACTAGATCAGCTCTTCATCGTTAATAACGCAGACACTCATACACACAATCCACACCAAGCAAATTTCAATTGCACTTTCCCAGACATAACTTTCTGCTCACCAAACCTGGCTCCCTCCTTAACATGGAAAACTGTAACAGACCTCTCATCAGATCACCTCCCAATCATCACATTGTGCACCACAACAGACACATTCTCACACACCCACCATACCAGCACCAACTACCAGCGAGCTGCCTGGGAGAGTTTTTGAGAAACCACCAAAGATTGTTTTCAGGAGCTAAATCATATACACATATCATCAACACCGATATTAAACAACGCAACCATACAGTTCAATGACATAATAAACAACGCAGACAAAGCAAAAAAAAACATTATAACCCGAACTTCTCACCGGACATCAACAGACTTATAAGGTAATGCAACAATCTATGTGACACATCCACCCTGCACACACAAAACACAACAAACCGTATACAAGAACTCAACACACAGATAAACACCAAACTAATAAAGAAACAAATAGAAAACTGTTTAGCTTTCCTAAAAACATTTGACTACAAAACAAATACATCCAAACTACACAATACAATCAGAAAGAAGCCTTACTAACTCAAACAGTGACATTGTACAAAGTCACGCATCCATCAGCCCTTCAGACAAAATCCCCTCACGCAAACAACAGGCCAACATTTTAATAACACAATACTCTAAAATTAGCCAGCTTCTCAAACACAAGGAAGGCAGACATGTATACAGATGCAAACTAGACTTCCCACTAGATTATACAGTAATACTTGCCACAACACTTAAAAATTCCTCAGCCGTGGGCATTGATAACATATCCAACATACATCTTAAATACCTCGGTTCCCATGGGACACAAACACTCACAAACATAGCAAACTACTCATACACACACTGCATAATACCAAACATTTGGAAACTAGGTAAAGTCATCACACTACTCAAACCAAACAAAACACCCATAGAATCAGCATCATACAGACCCATAACATTACTCTGCACACCATCCAAAGTCGTAGAATGCCTTCTCCTACACAAGATAACACCACATATTCCACTGTCACCCACACAACATGGATACAAACTTTACCGCTCAACCACAAGACTACTCACGAATCTCACACACTCTGTACAAGATGGCTTCAACTCCAGACGATCACCACACAGAACACTGCTAGTAACAATAGACATAATTTACATAACAAAATTTACAACACACCACACAAAAACACCAAACGCTATCAGGAAGACAAACATTAATACAATACAATGGTGAGTCATCCACTATTAGAAACTTCCTGAATGGAGTCCCACAAGGGTCTGTCCTAAGCCCCAAACTTTTCAATTTATACATGCACGACATACCAACACCACCAAACAACATACACATATCATCATATGCCAATGACCTAACAATCATATCAATACACACTTATGCAGACACATGCTCCACACAAGTTCAAGCCTGCATTACACAACAAGAAAACTGTTTAACACAAAAGTAGCACCCACCAAGTCCACCAGTACACTTCTCACAAGACACAACAAAGAACATCAACACAGACCAACAGCAACATTGAACAGCTCCACAATACCCCCCACACATGAAAAAACAACAACTTGGAATCACATACAACACATCCATGTCATTCACAGCGCACATAAACAACATAATCACAAAATGCAGGCCAATACTTAACACACTCAGAGCACTAACAAGTACAACTTTTGGACAATGCAAAGGAACACTCACTCTAGTATACAAGCAACACATACAGTCCATAATAGACTATGCTAGCCCTGCCTGGGCCTTACCATATCCAACACACAGCTAAACAAGTTACAAATCACACAAAACACTGCACTTAGAATCATACTTGATGGCACACAAACAACACCCATAGAACACTTACATGCTGAAACCAAGGTACTAACTATAAAACAACATTTGGACATGAGAGGCACACAGTTCCTAGCATCTGTCATAAACGACGCAAACAGCCCCTGTCACTATCTACAAAACCTCCCACCCACCCACAGACAAATAGTAAACACACCACACAGATATTACACAAACATCTTAAATACCATACCACAACCTGCAAATGTAACACAGTATAAAAAAACATTCACACACACCTCACCAGGCAAGCACTGAACAATCTCTCTCGTAACAAAATACTCAACACCCTCCCACCTGACATAAGCAGCACAGAAATGCAACTCTCACGGTCGGACAGAGTACATCTTACACTACTTCACTGTGGACACCACCAGTCACTAAACAGCTACAAACACCGCATAGACAACACCCATACAGATCTCTGTCCACTCTGCCAATTCAGTCCCCACACAGTCACGCATCTCATAGCAGATTGCCCTAACTTGGCAGCTCTCGGACAACACCACAACATTTCACATGTCCATCAGTTATGGTCGGATCCAGTCAGTGTGGTGTCCTAACTGCGTGGTGTGGGCTTCCTGGAATGACATAATCTGGGGAACCACAACAACAACAAATCTCTCGTTAAAAATGTTTTGCAGAATACTGCATTGTTGATATTTCACTTAAAGTTTGAGGGGAAAAAACAAACCTTTGTTGTTTTATCTAAGATTATTCCTGACATTTAATTTTTTGTACCTCCCAGGCAAAAGTATTGTTGGTGCATCCTGTACCTCTTTGGGTTATTTATTTTCTTTCTTTCACTTACTCTTACTGTAAATTATATAAATGCTGGACCATTGCAATCATCTTAAAGAGAACAATCACACATTCTATCATTGATATCTTCATGTTATGGTATTAAATTTGTTTTCTTTACAATGTGGTTATTAGCCTTTTTGACTTTCTATTTTAGTGGTAATACACTTCTTTGCTTAATTTGTCTATTCTCCTCTCATGCTCATTCCACTGTGTAGATGATTTATTTTTTTTTAATTGCACTTATTTCCTACTTAAAAAGAGAGTACTTACAATTATGTTTTGTTTTAGAGTGGCATTGAGTAAGATGTCAGACTTCGTAAACACATCTTGCATCACAAGTTTGAATTTCCTTCATGATATGGAGGCTGGATACTCTGACAGTAAGTGAACACATCAGGTTTATAATTAACACAAATAGGATTTATAATGAACACAACTATGGTTTATAATGAACACAAATAGGGTTTATAATGGGCATAAATAGGGTTTATAATAGGCATAAATAAGGTTTATAATGAGCATAAATAAGTTTTTTAATGAATACTCAAGGCTCATAACACTAGTCAACAATGATTTTGCTACTTGGGTATTAGCTTATGATTTATACGAAATCGAGTATGCTGATTCCGAATCTGTAATCAGAATTGTTCTAGCATGTAAGGTTCCTGAGTTACACACATACCCTTTAGTTACACATTAGCAGTGTTGCTTCAGCTACTGTAGTGAGAGGATATGTTGTGTGTGTTTGGTTCCTGCTTTATCACGTCAGATTTAGCCATTATAGTAGTGGTGTTGAAACGGTATTTACATACAGTGATTAATTGCATTTTATTTCAGATTTATCTCTCAATTAATTTATAAATGAAATATGATTGAACAAAAGTATATAACAGGATATATACAAAAATAAGTTGAAAACATGAATCAGCGAGGACGTATAAATAGCCCAAACAACTTTTGTTATATCTGTGAAAGATATACTCCAAGCAACCAGCGGAAAAATTTAGCTAAAAGAGTGAAAACTGCATGTGAGGTGCCCTGGGCACCTCACAAATCTTTTAATGTGTGTTATACGGGGCTCACACAGTGATTAAATGGCAAACGGTAGGGTATGCCTTTAGCTGTACCAATGGTGTGGCATGAGCCAACAAATCGTTCTTGATTGCTACTTTTGTATGACAAATATTGCGGGATTCTCAAATAAGAACAAGTCAAAAATTGTATATCAAGATTGTAAGTCAGCTATAAAACCAGTCCCCCATAATATGGAGATGCCAATCCCAGTTCTTCCATCAGCTAGTGCAGTTAAATAAAATGATTCATCGCCTGAAGAGGAGGATAACAATGAGGATGATTCCAAGGAAAAGAAGATCCAGTTGATAAATCAAGAAAGAGTGAATGATTTGGTGAGGGATTTCTCATTGTCAAAGGAGAATGCAGAACTGTTGGGCTCCAGACTACAGCAATGGAATCTTCTAGAGGACAGTGCAAAAATATCTACTTTCCATAAATGCCATGAGGCCTTAGCTGCCTTCTATAAAGAAGAAGATGGTGCTTGTTTCTGTACTGATGTTAATGTCCTCATGAATCAGTTAGGAAACGAGCATTTACCTGATGAATGGAGACTATTCATCGATGCAAGTACTGCTAGCCTCAAAGCTGTGTTGTTACACAATAGTAACAAAAACCTTCAATTCCTGTTGCACTTATTGTTGGGATGATAGAGACATATGACTCAATGAAATTTATTTTGGAAGGTGTTCATTACTCGCATCATAAGTGGAATATCTGCAGTGATCTAAAGGTAATTTCTTTACTTCTTGGCTGCATCTAGGATATACAAAGAATATGTGCTTCTTATGCCTATGGAACAGCCATGATGACAGGAATCATTATATTGTCAAAAAGTGGCCCGAAAGAGAAGAACACATAGTTGGCCGACACATTGTGAAGCACATGCCTTTGGTACATCCACAGAAGATCTACCTTCCACCACTTCATATCAAATTTGGCCTTATCACGAATTTTGTTAAAGCAATGGCCCATGATTCTGATGGATTACAGTATCTCAAAGAGAAATTTGGTGCAAAGAAAACCGATGCTAAACTTAAAGCTGGCATTTTTATAGGGTCCGGAGATCAGAAAATTGATACGTAACAGGGAATTTAGAAATAAACTAACTCCACTTGAGTTAGCAGCATGGGATTCATTTGTCCATGTAGTGCAAAACTTCCTTGGTAATCATAGGGCTGAAAACTCTGAAGAACTAGTGGACAACATGCTAAAGGCCTATCAACGAATGGGGTGTTACATGTCTCTTAAGATGCATTTCTTGCATTCGCATCTAGATTTCTCTCCATCTCATTTAGGTGATATTAGTGACGAACATGGGGAAAGGTTCCACCGAGATATCGCAATGATGGAAAGCAGTTATCAAGGCTACTTCAACGAAAATATGATTGGTGACAACTGCTGGTTCTTACAATGGGAGGATCTTATATCCACATACAAGCTCAAGAGCAAGTCTCAAACATTTTTGAAGAAATTTATAGTTAGGTGAGTACTACCTCTTTTATATGTAATACATATCTTGTCTGGGTCTGCAAAAGGACGTACATAATGCCAAATTGGGTGCCCCAATTCCAAACCTTTGCCAGAAATGTCTCATTCTTCTCAAACTCATAATAATTATATCATTAATTGATCCAAAGTGACAAAGTGAGCCATATAGCCTAGTTGCATAACTCAGGAACCTTATGTGCTAGGATAAATCTGAGCCCATATTTGGAATCAGTACACCAAAATTAGCTAGTTACAACAACTTTCACTCAAGTAGCAGAGACAAAGTTAAAATTTGTTGGTTAGTGTAATGAACATAAATGGGGTTCATAATGAACACACAGGTTTCCTAAGGAAACCAATTCAAGTGGATCATTGAATCTTAGCAAATATATTGATACTATTATTGATTTTCTTTTCTCAAAGAATTAATAACTACTGAATAAATAATGTTAAGATGTTTTATCATTATGGTCATCATAAACCACTTGTACAAAGATGGGTAGCACACATCAGTGCCTCTAAAAATATCCCAGTATCTCCTCCTTACCATTTATGCTGTAGTAAGCGCTAAAAATATTATTTTTTAATTATTATACTAAAAAAATAATGATAATAATAATTATAAAAATTATAAACATTTTTGTTAAGCAGTGGTCAATTCCATGGGCCTTCACAAAACACATGTTTACCAACTAATTAAAAGTTTGAGAGATGGGGGGGGGGGTGCTTCAAGAAAGGGATTGGGGCAAATAGTGGTAGGCCAATCATTCCACATTCTTATGTTGCCTCCAGATAGAGTCCTTTCCTAAGGCTGGCAGCCACACTAAAAACTCATCAACTGGCCAGGGTTCCCTAAAGGATCCTGCACCCTTTGTATTTTGAGGTTTTGTCTCAGTTGTATATGTTTGAACATGTGATAAATGTGGTCTCAAAGATGGTAGGTATGGGTGAAACCGGTGCAGTATTTGTTTGTGTTTAGTTTTGCGTGGTGACTGCACCCATGCCTTGCCAGGGAGAACTGTTTTTGGTGTGAGAGGAATTTTTTGTCTGGGTTGAGGTCCAGTCGGTTCGTGTTGAGGATCTAGTTGGAACCCAGTTTGTCCTCGCTGTATTTTGGGTTATGGGGGCCTGGTTGCGGGGTGGAGTAATATCTTGGAGTGTGTTGGTGTAATATGTCCTTGGAGTTGTGCGCATGTTAGGTGGGGAGGTGGTATGGCTGGGGGTTTCTTGTACCAGAGAGAAATTGTGCTCTCAAGAGGTTGAACTGTTTTAGTAGCATGACTTGGGTTGCATGGTGGTGGTGGTTAATGGGGTTGCTGTTGGTGTAACCCATTGCTAGGCCGAGTGCTTTGTCTAGTGTCTTCTGTAGTGTACTGAGGTGAGTAGGGGTCTGGTTTATTACCCAGGCTGTGGAGGCATAGGCAAGTGACGGACGGATGAATGTATTGCTTGTATGTGTGGGTGATGGATTCCTTGGGTTGCCTGAATGTGGTTCCTAGGAGTGTTTAGTGTTCATTTTTGTGCTAGCTTTGTTTGTTGTGTTGTCAGAAATTTAGTCCTGTCCTTAGTGTGACACTAATCACCATGAGTTTTATTTAATGGGTTTGGTGTGTTTGCTAAAGTGACTTGGGGAGTGTATACTCTTGCTTATAGGTTGTGAACAGAGGAACAAGATTTTGAAGTTGTTGGTTATTGGTTCTGTTGCAGCTAGTTAGTTTTTTGATGCAGAGAGGTAGTTTGTGAGCTGCTTAGGTGTTGAGTGAGAATGGTGATGCCTTCTGTGTAGTTGTATAGTATAATGTTAAGATTGCATTGGAGAATGTCATAAAGGAACAGGTTGAAGAGGGTGAAGGAGAGTCTAGATCCTTGTGGCACTCCTTTGTGTATGTGGTGTGTTACTGATAACTTGCTGGGATATATTAATTGTGGTTTTCTGCTTGTGAGAAAATTGGCTCACTATTGTCTCTAGTTGGATTCAAGTGTTGGTGGTTAGTATTTGTTGATGAGGATGTCTAGGTACCATGTCAAAAGTTTTGCTTATGTTAATTGTTACTATTAGTCCTGAGTGTGGGTTATTTGAAACCTTCTTGTATGAGTTGGGTGATGTGGGTGGAAAATGTGTTGGAGGTGTATCGTTGGATGTGTGGGTTTATTTTGTTTAGTACTACATATTCTCTAATTTTGGCTTGAGAATGACTGATTTGAGTCATTTCCAGTCATTTGGAATGAGTAATCGAAGATAGTGGTTGAAGATTCATGAGGGTATTAATCTTTCTTAGGCTAAGGTGTTTGGAGCTCTCACTTGCCTAGTGGATGCAGTTTTCTAACAGAGATACTAGGTTCGATCCCATGTGGGAGTGGGCACAAGTTCAGCTCACATAGAGGTCTGGCCACCAATTGGGGGCACATGCTGTGCTTACCCCAATATGGGTAGGTAGATCTTACTCAAGTTATCAGGCACCAATGTCCTTCCTCCCTTCTTCAGAGCACAATATACCTACTCCCTCTCTGCTCCCTTGCTGATGGAGTACTAGTATCTCTTATGGGATCACTCTTATCCACATACCCTGATGTGGAGTACTAGTCTCCTATGAGGGTATTCATCAACAGACTCCTGATGTGCAACCATGAAATGTTCTATGATTACTGGTTGCTGTCAAGGCACAATTACCCCCTCCTTCCAATGAGGCCCAGCCTCCAGTGACCAGTATTGCCTGTGAGTTGTCATGCTAATCTTTTATGCCTTTCATTATGCAATCAGGGGATCAGATCCTCAATGCAAGACTTAGACGGCCAACTTACTACCAATGTATTTTAGGTGATTGATATGTCAATTCCACAGGGATTGAGTGGGAATTTTGCCTGCCATATAGCCCAGGATACCATTTCTGTGGTGAATTGTCCGGGCTTGTCATGGTCTCAGTTGAAAGTGAGTGTAAATGTTTGTGGCTCTGTGTGAGAGGTTGGGTCTTCTGTTGCTGATTTTTGCAGTGTAGCATGAGGCTGTTTGTCTGCCAGGTAAAGTTGACCATGTTGGCATTCAAGTATATGAATGCTTTGTGTATTTTTTTCACCACTGTTTTAGCTAGCAAGTCCCCTAAAGTTTTTTTTAGATTTTTTCTGTTTTGTTGTGGTTTAAAAATTTGTGGGAGGGTTTGCCAGTGTTGCTTCTGTTGTTAGATCATGGCTTGGATGTTTTGTGTTATGTTTTTAATGGTGTTGGTAGTGTTTTGGGTTTGTGGTTGCTTTTTTTTTGCTGTGCCTCGTTGTTGAAGCTGTCTCATTTTTGTAAAGAAGTTCAGCAGTTTGTTTCCCTTTTAGATGTGTTTGTTGTTGACTCTTAAGAGAATGTTAGCATGGCGCTTGTATGCCTTGTTTATATTGCTAAACTGGGCATCTGCGAGTCCTTTGAGTTTTTTGTTCAGTCTATTTGGTGAAGATGTTCAAGGCAGCTTTGTTGTGGGGCTGGAGGAGGTAGTGTTTTCTTGAGAGCTATTATATGGCGATTAGAAGGTAGTCATAGGATAATTCACTATAGAGCTGCCATATAGCACATATTAATACAACAAACAAGCAGTAAAGGGGCAGAGCCTGCAAGCCATCAGGGGCAAGATAGGTTCTGGAAGAAAGTGTTAGAAGGCTGCTGCAGGCTTTAAGATAATATATGTTTGGCCCTGAAAGTGGTGTGGGTAGCCAGTACAGTTCATGATGGGATAAGAACTTGGGAAACAAAGTTTTGAACAAGCTTAAGGGGTCAAAAAGTGTAAAGATGGTATCAAGCAAGAAGGGAATTACAGTATTGCTGTTGGAAGTAACGAATGTGTGGATAGCAATCTCGAAACTACTTGCTTTCTAGCCCCAGGGCTTTCTTCAGTCAAACCCGGCATACTCAGTAATGCCACCAGGCTGGGAGGTCCCTGGAAAGGGAGGCAGCCTCTCCAAACTATTGTGATCAAAGTGAAGCTGGACACTGGTAAGATTGTGCAGAAAGTAAAAAGAGGACTTGTAGACATTAGCAACTTGGGCTTTGAGAGAAGATTGATTACCAAAGATGATGCCTGGATTTTTAAGTGTGTGAAAAAGGAACTTGGGAGCAACTAAGGTTAGGAATACTTTCTGAATGTTGTCCGAGAACCATTCAGTAATAATGTATGGGGATAAGATTTCTGTCTCAGCAAACAAGGCTGGGAAAAATGAGAGAGAAATTTGCATGTTATTAACATAGAAATGGAATTAGAGACCAATGCTTAAGAATACCAACAGGAAGATAGATACCAAAAATGAATAGACCAAGAACCGCCCCTTGATGGACACTGAGATATATCCCAGCCATCCTCGAGATATCAATCAAGAGCAGTTCCAGGGACACCCAGGAATTTGCAAAGAGGATGATGAAGAGTTTGAATTTGAGTATCGAATACTGCTGAGAGATCAGGAATTACTAGAATGGAAGGCAGTCTAGTATCATACTCAACATAAGTGCCGCTACATTGAGAACTTGTGGGCTCACTACCTCTTGTCCCTTGTACTAGGGATTAGGGATGTGGACTACTTGACTTCTTGGAGAAAGCTGGCTTCCTCCATTTTATTTCATTCTCTTTGCGGTTGGTCACATGCTCCTGCGCTGGAGCATGGTTCCCTCTTCTTGCTTTGTTTTTATTATTTTTTAATGTTTTGTATTTTAAAATAACCTAATATTAGACTGAAAATTAAAATTAGGGTAATATGGATTTGGTGGCAGTCGCCGTATGGGCACAATATAAAAACAAAAAGATTGAGGAGAGATGATTCAGTGCTGTGTTCAGCCTTGAAGCCAAACTGAAAGATTGCACTGATGTTGGATAAGAACATGGAATCTAGAATCCTGGCTGACCCAAGCCTTTCAAGGACTTTAGAAAGAAGCTGGAGTTGAGAGATTTGGCATTAGCTTACAGACTAGTTGGCTTTTGGGTTAGTTTCATAAGAATTGGGGAATTGCAGTATGTTTAAAATTAGCTAGTACCACACCTAAGGACTGAAAGTTGTTAAAATACCAATCAGGTACAGGAGAACAGGGGGTAACTGACTGCTTAAAGACATGGAAGGAAAGAGTCAATTTTAAAGAGATGAGAGAGGTCAGTTCTTCAGGGAACACTGGGATGAAACATTCAGATGGCGGTGATTATGCTATCAAGGGGCAGAAGCAGAGAGAATCCCTGAATATATAGGAAGTATCTTATCAGAGAAAGTCAAGTAATCAAGAGGGTGATAGGGCATCAGAAGGGAAGAGAACAATAAGCTTGGTCAGTGTGTGGATTGTTTTTATATGGGAGAGGATACAGCATGTAAGCAGTTTATAAGCAGATTTTAGAATGGTGGTGTAGGAGTGAGGAGCAAGGAAGTAGGCTAGAGAGGCTGCTTACATCTCAGTAACATGAACATGAACTGTCCTAAGACGTCTCTCACAGCCTCGCTTAGTTGCTTTGCTTCCTGAATAGTATCAGAGATCCAAGAGAATGCTGTCATCAAGAGGTGGGCTCATATGGATTTCAAAGCAGGAGAATAGAATTTAGGGAAGAGTGTGAGTGATCGGTTGAGGTCAATTGGTGGAATGGTGTAGTCCAGCAAAGGAAGGAAGTAAGCAACACCCAGCGTCGTCAGTTTGAGCGCCATAATGATGATCTTCTGGTAAGGAGTATATGAAGGGAAGAGAGAAACAAAACTAGTTAATGAGTGGTTGTAACTGTCAGTTATGGATAATCTATGAATTGAAAAGAGGGAAATGACTCTAGTATATTTCCTGGCATATAATTGGGTGAGGAGACAAATTAAAGATGGGGTACAGAGGTCAGAAGAGAAATTTTCCTAAGTCCTTGAAGACTCATCAGGGGAGTGCCTGGAACAATTTTAAGATGCTTAAGAGTCAATGAGTCAAGATAGTGTTTAGAGAGTTGATCAGGATGAAAGATGGGAAGCTCACCCTGTAGCTCTCAGAATGTGGAGGAATGGATATCTTTGAGGTGAGGCAGCAAGAAAGTGTTATGATGGTTGTATAAGTGGACAGATGTACTTCAAACAAATTACTACATAAATCACAATAAACTGAAGTACCACTAAGAACAGAACACTTGAACAATGCCCTACAAAAAGACTTATCTTGCACACTATGAAACCACTACATTAGTAATGTTAGCACAAAACACATTATCATTTCTACTACACGTATGATAAGGCTGTAATTTATTACTAAAAAAAATAATAATAAACTACTGAGACACTTGACTACACCACTGCAGCTGAAGGTAATAAATTGGAAATTGGGATTTTTTTTTTGTTCAATTGGTGACATGAAAGAAAATTGCCACTTTCAATCTGAATGGCGTACATCACCACACACGCAGCTAATTACAACACTGGTGTCTCTCTTCCACCTTCCATCACCCTCATTTACATCAAAAGGGGATATAAAAATGTGTTTTTATATCTACTTTACTGATGCATAATGGGTGGGCCTTCTTTGTCCACAAAAGGTTCCATGCTCACTGGGTTTTTTTTTGTGCAACTATACTTCCATGTTTCCTGCAGCTTTCTTATTCAGCAACAAGGACTGGTCCCCTCAGGCTTGCTGGTGATAGTCCCTTTGATCATTATGTAAATTTCATCCAGTCGGGGATCTCATCGATGATTGAAGAGAGACAGGTGATGGAATTAATTAAATGCCCTAACATTGTTCCTTTTCTACTCAAGACCTCAAACATGATGTAAAGGAGTATCTAGAGAAACAAATGCGTGGCTCCTTATCTTGGCGAAGGACCGACCTTGTCCGGATGTCCTCCAGGTGAGAGTTTACCTTTCATCATTCCTGTTTTCTTAGTGAACAACTAGGTGTGATTTGAATTGCTTGACCCGAAAACTGATTTAGCACTATTTTGCTATATGTATATGGTAATTGTTGGTTAATTTTGCTATATGTATATGTTAATTGTTGGTTAATTTTGCTATATGTATATGGTAATTGTTAGTTAAGTTTGCTATTTTGTGTGTACCCATTCCTTGCAACTCATAAATTTGAGTAATAAATAGTCTTTTTTACTACTTATCAGTAGTAAAAACTCACTTCACATCCATCTATTGGGAGGCTTGAATAAAAACTTCCTCCCAATACAGAAATAGAATACTGTTGGCAAGTTAACCTAATGGTTAAAAAAAAGACTCCATGTCTATGGTTTAAGGTTTGTTTTTTCATATAAGGCAAAGTTAACATTTTAGAGAACTTAGTTAACATGAGATCTCTGATAATAACAGAAAGCTAAGCAGAAACTGTAGTTTTCCCCTGAGACAGTGGCCTATGACTGAAGAAAAGTTGGGGGTAAGTGATACTTGAATTCAAGAATCTTGATTAGTTGTTTGTTGTAGTTGTTTATTTCCTATGCATCAACACATTGGCTCCCAAAGAGGTAAGAGTAACTTATATGAATATTAGATGATATGAATGATGCCATTTTGTGATAATGCTTTAAGAGTGATATCTAAAAATAACAACTAAAGATCAATTATTTTAGAAATACCCATGTACCATATACAACCTAATTTTTGGTTGTGTTAATTGACTTTGGATCACATCATTGGACTTGTCTGCACCAACCTCCCTTATTAAAGCTTAATGGTGTGGATCATATAAGGTACATGTGATCAGCTAAAGTATAGGGAAGTTCTCAATATGTTTTTAAATGGTAGATTCAGTCCCCCTACCTAAAGTATTGGGAAATTCTTAATATGTTTTTAAAGGGCTTATTCAGCCTCCCCCCTTCCCCAATTATAGGGAAATTCTTAATATGTTTTTAAAGAGTTGATTCAGGTAGATATGAAGGTAATTTGTTTATGTGAGATTAGGATTGAATGATAAAAGGAAAGTGAGAGAGGAAATGGCTTTTTCCTTTAGTGAAGAATGTTACTGTCATATTGCTAAAGAAAGAGTGTACGAGTTCATTGGGATTTATGGAGAAACTGGATTTTATAAGACTTCTAACTTGCTAGGGTAGGTTTATGAGTTAGTTGAATTGTCCCAATGGTCCCGCATCTAGGCCTGCATCATCGATGCACTCCACTAACCGTGCATTGATCCCATAGAGGTTCAGTACCCTGTCTGGATGTTTTTTCTTGGAAAGGGATGCCGCCTCAGGCTGTTGCCGATTCTGGGACCTATAAGACATCTCCCCACCTACCCTACACTTTTAACCTTTTTTCTTCTGATGCCTGGTATCGCAAAGACCAACCATCTCCTCCTTGCCTTAGCCAGAGAGGGAACAAAAGCCTGACCCTCGCCCCCTCCTCTATGCATGCATGACTGATACATCTACCCCCTCAACAGTGTGGCGGCGGGATCGCGAGTCCCTTACCAATTCTTCCCTCCGCCCAGACAAGGCCCGCTCGGTCGTTCAAGGAGAGGGTATTGAGGAGAGAGTCTCTTTTTAAAATTTTATTATAAACCCATAAATAATGCAAGCTAAAGCAAAATCACAGCCCCAAAACATTTAAAATAAATATACCTTATAACCTCTAGACAAAATGATTACATATATGTACACACTAATCTACTATATAGGTGGCCTTACAATTTTATTGGCCAACAACCGCACTCTCAAAGAGAAATGTCTAGGTCTTTACAAATAGATTGCCCAATGCCAAGATGTAAGTCTGTCCAAAATGTTTCGGATCCAATCCGAGCGTGCTATTACTGGTATCAAAGGAGGGAGGGGGGGGGCATTTTCTGAGGAATGCGTGAGGTCTGGGACTCAACGAAATGTCCCAACTTCAGGGACATGGGACACACTGGTTCCAACTCCTGTGTTGTAATGTCTGGGTGCTAGCTCCAATTATGGACTGGAGACTGGGAGGCTAGGGCGGGTCACACTTTGGGGCAACCATATATTTTCATTAAATCCTTTAATGAGGGGTGCTTAAGTGATAGATTTTCTGGTATAGATTTTGAAAAAGAACTTTAGTTTGTTATACAATTGTTCCTACCTACATCAATTTCCATTTAAATAAAAGTAAATTTTTCCCTTTCATCACAAGCTTATGTAACCTATTTTTATTTAATCCAAGTACACACAAACACAAAGTAACCTCAAATTTATATGTTTATTGAGTGAGAAAAGTGTATGCAAAGCTCCACATATAATTGCATGGGTCACTTTGGGTCATATTCAAAGGTTAAACTTCACCAGAGCACACACATCTTGCTTTGACTCATTCCTGGACATCAGACGTCTACTTGTCTCTTGTGCCCTGATTCCTCCATCCCTCTTTTCATGTGACAAATACTTGGAAGAAGCCTCAGTCACCATTCTTACAACCCTCTCAATGTTCTGTATGTGACAAGGTCAGTCAAGTACTTTGATAGGAGAGTCAATGAAGTTTTTCAATTCAGAAGTACTTAAAGAGCAAGTGAGAAGTGGCTCAGAGACATCCTCTGACTAATTGATCAGATCTCCAATCCTGGTAGCATCACAATTGATGTCTGGTGTCCTTCTAAGCCTTACAAAGGAGTCTCCCAGTTGAGTATCTGGGTACCCTTCTCCCCTGATGGTCTGGATTCTTTTCACTCCTTTAGTTCTCTCCGCCTGATCTTCGCAACATAGGAGGGTTTGGAGGATGGCTTCACTGTATACATAACAGTTGGCAAAACAATATCCAACATCTCCTTCCTCTGAGACTTAAGGCAGTGAAGTTGATAAAGAATGTGTCTAGGTCCCTCGGTCCAAGAGTGCTTAATCTTAACGTTAAACCAGCATGGGTAATATACACCAGTGATGAACTCAACAATCAGTCATAGATTCTTAAAGGCTTTTCTTTTGAGCTCATGCTTTGACACCCACAGCTGAAGAAGTCTGTTAGCTGTGGTCAGCCAGCGACTGTGGTTTACTGGTCCTATTTCTAATAGAGAAAGCCCTGTAGGAAACACACTATCTCTGATTGCCGATACAATTCTATAGCCGTAGTGTTGATCAGTGGAAAGATCTTGCACCACTTCCTAAGGTATCTTGGTAAGAGGAGGACCTAAAGATATTTGAGTGAAATTTGGGTTGATAACCAAGTCTGTAACAGAGTCAAGGAGCTTTCCTATTGGTCCGGAATATCTGTTGTCAAATAGTGTGGGCCATCCAGGTTGATAATTAGATGACGGAGAGGGCGTTCCCCAGTGTGTAGGTTACAGACCAATCAAACAAGCTTTCTGCCCAAATGAAACTCCATTTTTCACATTACTCCAGCATTTACACCTGTGTTTACATTCGTGGAGTATCTTCCAATGGCCATTAAGCTTTTATCCAAACCCCTTTCCCGCAGCTATCCAAACATAGCCTTAGCGATCTTCTCTGCATGCAATTCTTCTTTTGTAGCCTTTTCTGGGACAAAGTGGAAGAGGTAATTGCTCCCAGGCTCACTGATGACAGTGTAATGCTCTTTTGTTTTTGCTGGAAACAATTTTTCACTTCCCTCTGCCTCCATCATAAAATTTGTCACATCAATTCGTCCATCAAAGAGAACACAAGAAATTCCTCTATCATTCCTAAACGTTTCCTCAAACTCATGTTCAGTAACTGTCATTAACTTTTCCTGTGCGCTCTTAACTTTATTCTTATCAATTACTTTACTTGTATCTTCCTCAGTAATGAATCCAGCATCTATTAAAGCTGCTGTTGCTATAGCTGCAGTTGGTCTCAATCCGACACCATACCTTGTACTAGCAAGAGCAATATTTGCAATTTCATCATAATTCTTTCTATTCTTGGTGGAAGATTCCGGCTCTTGGACAGCTTCAAAAGTTACTTCATCAACCAAACTGTTGTCACTATCAGAATTTTCTGCCTCCAGATCTTCACCTTCTTCCAAAAAATGCTCAATTTCTTTTCTTGCTGCTTTTCCTGCTAAAACAGTGCTTTCCTCCTTACTTTTTCTCTTTCTTTCTGCTATCCTTTCTTTTTCTTTCTTTTCTGAAGCTCTTAATTGTCTATTATGCTCCAGAATATCAGGACCTCCAATTTGAAAGGTACCTTTACTTCCAACCTTCTCCTCTTGTCCTTTAATAAAGGCCAGTTTCCTAGTAGGTAATTTTTCTCTTTACTACAACAGCAGTTAATGTGGGCTTCAGTCTCACCGCCATTACAACCTACTCCACCACAACTGGAAATTTGACATTTCCATGTCAATATATCAAATAACTTATCTAGTTTTGCAATGAACCTCTCTTTACTTCAATTTTTCCTTTACCAAGGAAAACTTTACTGCCTCCTTCTACAACAGGTGGTTTGAAGAGGGCATTAGCTTTGGTCCACTGATTAATCAAGCCCTGATACATGTCTTTTACCAGCTGGTCCACTTCATAATTTCTCTGGTCTTCACTTTGCTCCCTCAGGTAGATGCCATACCTCAAAATATCTCTTATTGTTGGTAACTCAGACACCATCAGCTCTTGCCCAGTCCCAACAAAATTAGTCAGATGAGAACTTGATTTAGACCTTGTCTTTGTTTTTGCCATTGTCACACTAATCGCAGGTATATCTGCAAATGAAAAGATGGCACTTAGATTAAGAAATAATCTCTACCAAATAATTATATGTTATTCTAAAATGATCCACAGCCTTTACTAGCATTCAAATATAATATAAATGCTCTATAAATAGTTACCAGTTACAATAGTTACCAGAACTGGCAACACCACTGGAATATTGCCTTCCACTGAGCAATTTTAGAGCTAGACCAAACTAAATTAAGGGTCATTTTTAACAGGTTTCCTACTTCTCATGTGTCTAATACATTTTTACATTTTTTTAGACAAATACCTTTCAGACTACATAAATGTATTGATGATAGAAAACGGTAAATTTGATCTTTTATAGGTAACTAAAATAATAGTAAAATATAGTAAATGACCCAGAACTAACAATATTTCAACTTCAAATTGATGTAGGTTAGATCAATCAGCATTTAACTTTTCAACCAAAAGTATGTTCTTTTCACCAATATTCATCATTTGAATACCTTTCATCACCAGTTTCATAAAATTCTAGAGTATGACCCACCCTACTGGGAGGTGCTCTCCAGGGCCCACACTTGTAATCAGTCCCTTTCTCAGGTGAGGGTCTTGACTGACTCCAGCCACCTGTTAAAAGCCAGAGGATGACTGACTTTTCCCTGGCACCACAGAGCTGGAAAAGAGAAGGCCTTGTCAATCACCAACTCACTGCCACACTCAACCATCCTTACACCTAACACTCTCACTCAATCACCCTTTTATGCAGGAGTTACACTCACCTATTTCACGTCCAGCCGGCTCTTCTTTTCACTTCCAAAACAACCAAGTTTATTACACTCACTCAGACCACAACCTACCCACTCACCTCCCACCCTACCCACTCACCTCCCACCCTACCCACTCACCTCCCACCCTACCCACTCACCTCCCACCCTACCCACTCACCTCCCACCCTACCCACTCACCTCCCACCCTACCCACTCACCTCCCACCCTACCCACTTACCCACACACCCTACCCACTTATCTCACACCCTATCCACTCACCCAGCATTCTACCCACTCCTTAACCATCCTCCACTTCAATATGGATGACATCCCCAATAACAAGGATCTAGGTCAGGGGTATATTAACTAGTGTCCTAAGGTGTGTAAATGTGAGGCAAGAAAAGTGTCCCAGCTGTACTGGCTATTGCTCAATTACATTTGTTTGAAATGATTCTTCAAAAAAAAATGGTGGGGATGTGCTGGTTTTATGGATATGAAAAAAATGTTGGATAGGGCTAGGAAGACTGTTATGTGGCTATTTTGAAAGTACATATATGTTGAGGATCTGTTGTTTAAAGAGTGGATGAGGACTTGTTTTGTTGTTAATAGCTCCACAGGAGCAGATGACCTCTGCCCCCTCCCACCACTTGGTAGATTTAGGGAGAAAGCTTTGATCCTAGAGCCAGTGCTTTAAGACCTGCCAACATTGCCACAATTAAGTCAGGCTGTGCTTTCTCTAAGACTGTCATGAGTGACCAGGTCAGGGTGGAGGGGGACTGTTGCATGCTGTGGGAATTTGATACCCCCTGCCCTGTAAAGGCGGTCCATGCAAACACTAGGAAATGGAATTTGTATTGCAACTTAATGCATCTGAGTGCGGTAGTCCTACTCCAGGATTGTATCCAGGTGGGGTGGTCATGTCATTTTCACTCAGGTATGACTGACTACTCCTCCACTTTTTTTTTCTTCTTTTGCCATACAGGGTGGCTAGAGTTTAAAATACACAGCCTTCCCTACTCTCATGTGGACTTGAGGTGGTGTGCTTTTTATTGTGTGTGTCAATGGTGTGATGTCATCCCAGCTAAATTCTTAGAGGAGTGTGTCCTGATGCAATATTTTATATTTGATTGAATTCCTTTTGAACTAAATGTTAGGTTAGAGAATTAGTAATTGGGGCATGTGTAAGCTGTGGTGTGTTTGATGTAGCAAAGGATTCAATCATACATCTTCCAAGGTAGGTGCTTTTTTATCATCCCTTATTTGCTTTCTTATTTTGGGGCATATTACACACTTTCTCCAGGGCTCTGATTATGCATTTGGGAAAATGAATTGCTCTGTGATTTGAGGCTCTTTGTATATTCATGATGTGCATTTTTTTCTTATTGTGTACATTTAGAAAAAGATGGCCATCAAATACTAAACTCAAAAAATTACAAAATGGAAGGATTTAGCTATGAAATGGATAGGCAATGGTTGAATTCAGTCGAAGATGAGAAGGACTTAGGCTTAAAACTTAATTTTTCTTATTTTCACTAACTAAATACATTTATATGCGTGTGCCCGCCTGAATTTTTATCAATTACCTTTTTCTTGGGGTAATTTTCCAATTTCTTGCCAGATATATGATACACTTTTTCTAAGGATTTTATTATATATATTTTCTATAAAAGAAATTTGGTGCAAAGTGATCTTTTTGTGAAGAGTGATATATGGGTGCATCATGAGCATACAAGTATCAGTTAATATCAAGACATAGTCTGATTTCCCTTTATTCATTAATACTAAATTACTGTCTGTGAATGATAGTTTATGTAAGATTGAGATGAAAGGGTGAACCCTTATTGAATTGGAGAGCTGTATAAGCTGAGCTCTATCCCAATGATTTAGCACTCTGAGGAGTGTGTGTCAGTTCATCTGTTATTCACCCGAGCTCCTGACCTGAATTTTAAGCTGTTACTGCCCATGAGGCATCCAGGGTAGACAGTGAATCTATCCTCACTTCTCTTCTCCTTCTCACAAGCACGGAAGTTCTGATGCTTAGTTTCCCTTCCTGTAAAATTGAGGTATACATAAGGTTGTATGTAGGCAATGGTCAGATAACTTATCACTATTTGGTGAAGATTCAGCAAATAGAACCTTCATTTAGTAAGGTCAGTACAGACAAAAAAAAATCAATGATGATCCTAGTGGATAGGACATTAGGTTTTCTTGCCTTGATACCATGTTTACTTGCCTTAATGTAGGTTTGATTCCCTTGGCAGCCAGTTTAATTCCATTGAAACCATGTTTAATTGCCTGACACCAGGTTTAATTGCCTTAAAATAGGTTTAATTGCCTCAGTACTAGGTATAATTGTCTTGACACCAGATTTAATTTCCTTAACACATGTTAGTTGCATTGGTATCAGGTTTGTCTTGATACCAGTTTTATTTGCCTTGGTAGTAGATTAATTCCTTAACAAGAACAAACACAAAATACTTTACTGCCTGTTGGGATCTTTCATCACTCAAGTGGTCCATCAAGTCTGAACTATACATGTAGCCAGTCCAGCTACATTATCATTGTTCACATTGCCAATTACAGTGCTGCTGTCTCTTCATCCCTCCTTTGCACACACACACACACACAACTCTTTTGGCCCTGAACTTGCCAATGTGGTTTCATATCCATACTCCCCTTATATAAATTGGGTGTTCCTCCTGTGGGCCATAAATGGTCCCTGGTTGTTGACAAAATACACTACTATTGCTCTTTCTGCATCATCTTCTAACAAGGGTTGGTTCCTGGGACCTATGGTCTTGCTAGCGATTGTTATTCTAATCATTATGTAAATTTCATTATCAGATCATAGGACCTTGTCCATAATTGAAAAGGGATGGGTGGTACAATTTATTAATTAATTAGTGTTAAGTGTTGAAATTATTGTTAATGTTTATAGATTGTTCCAATGATGCCATGAGAGGGAAACAGAATATATTTCACATCAGTTTATTTCATTCTATGCATAATCACGTTCAAAGGAACCTACCAAAATATGATCCTTATTTTTAATTACTTTGCAATATGTTTACAATTTAGATTTTTTTTCATTGCTAATTTTGTCTAGCTTTTTTTTGTCTATGTGTGTGTGCGTGT
The DNA here is from genome assembly GCA_963969495.1 of Ceratothoa steindachneri. NCBI lineage: Eukaryota > Metazoa > Arthropoda > Malacostraca > Isopoda > Cymothoidae > Ceratothoa > Ceratothoa steindachneri. Next base: position 33,374,105 of record OZ018330.1, on the reverse strand, counting down.
GTGTTTTTAAAAAAATGGCTTTGAATAGTTCAAACAAGTTCGATGCCGCTGTCTTCACGTAGTATTCATCCCCACTTTTAATGTATGATTGTTCTTTCTTCTCTTTCAGGGATCAACCCCCAAGGTAAAATTATTTAGACTTTTTCTCTATGAATATGGCCTCTAAAACTTTTGTGTAGATATTTTTCTAAATCCAATTAGTCTAACTAATCTAGTCAATTCAACAAATTGTCTTTTCCTGTGTTTTTGTTATACATATAAATGTTTAATTTTCAACTGCTGTATTTTATAAAGTTGTGATTTTTCAAGCATCGCCAACAGCTCTGAAACATCTCCAAGGTAACCATTTTTTTTCATTTTGTAAAACTGCTTTGTATAATGTTAATGCTTACTCCATTTCAAATTACATAGGAATATTTTTTATGGTCTTTGTGCTGTTTTAATGCAAATAGAGATATTCCTCATAAGATTGTACCATTTCTTTTGCATGTTTCCACCCACCTTTATTTCATTTGCAATTTCATCGTTTGTCCTTTTTTTGAGCTAACTACATTCTGTCCTCATCCTTCATTGCCTTATTTCTCTTTTCATAGGTTTAGCCGCAATCCTTCGAGAGGTCAACGACGCCGGTTTTCAGTGAAGGGAAGCATTCGGCGTTCTCGCTCTGTTTGGGAAGATGACATCAAAGGTATGAAGCTTCACTCTCTCATTAGAACCTTATCACTAGGCATAATTCAGATAGAAGCTGAACACTTTATGTACAATGCACACACTGTAGTGCTAGGACTGCTATGACATTTGTTTAAAAAAGAATTTGTAATATAATAACACATTGGTAGCTCTTTTGGTAAATTTTAATTATAAAATAGTTGTATTGAAAAAGGACCAGAATAGTACACATAAGCATGTCTTTATATTGTTTCAGCATAAAAAATAGTTTATTACAAAAAAGAATAAATTATCTACTGTACTCAATATGTATTCTTATGCTCATATTTGCACTGAAACTGTCTGAATTGACACCGGCATGATTACACATTAGAGAATGTAAATCATTAAGCCTACCATCTCAAAGTACATCTAGTACCCATTTTCACCAGTTTTAGTTTAGCTTCATTTTCATTGTCACTTTCAACTAATGAACTTTGATCACTTTTCTAAAACTGTGACTCACTTGATTATGGGAAATATTCACTATCTTCATCACTGGGCATTAATAGATCACTAAGGGGCAGCATTTTTAAAGTACGTTGATGTATTATAAAATAATCCCTAAAATTTTTGCATAATGGAGGCTGTGATAGCATAAGAGGAGTTAACTAAGTAAATAATCTGCAACCACTTTTAAGTTAAGTAAAATAGAGTATGAGAGAGAAGTCATTTGAACTAAATGAATCCTACAGAAAAAGATTTATAGTATGGCCCATGCATGCGTTCATTGTAAAAAGCTTAGTGACCCAAGGCTGAAGGTGTAGCTATCATAGTTAAGAGGTTAATACCCTCCTTCACCCTTCTTGGAGGATTAGTTTGAAAAATTATTTTATAGATGTTGGTATTTTTGTAACTAAATTTTAATTGAAAATAATTTGGTAATTTTAGGAAAACTGCTTCAACAGTTTTTATACTTTCTTGAATTTTTGGTCACAGATTTTGCATGGGCTAAAATGGAGTTTGAATGAATGTGTATAAAAAAGGGACATCATGGAATTCATCATCAACATCTTTCCCACAGAGGTTTGTGTGCATCATTGCCACTAAAGTAGCCCCACCTCCCTCTTTTTATGTTGTATCAACTGTAAAATGTCGCATCCTTTTTTTGCATTCAAAATTCTTTCATAACAATAGTGTACTATGCACTTATGCATCTGAAACCAGTCACTGTATTTCCTTATTTATTCTCATCATTAAAAAATAAATAAGTGCTAGAGATAAGTCTGATCTCCAGACATTTTAGATATCTATGCAAATCTCCTACTTGCTTCCATTTTCCTCCTAAATTTCTGACCTTGTGCCCCATAAAAGAAGAGAGATGCATTACTTACACCTAAAAAAAACAACATGCTCACCCTTTGGCTTGAGGGTTCCAAAATAAATGCAGAATGAATGAAACTGATGAATTCAGTTCAATTGGAGTAAAAGGAACATCGAGTGAGAGATTAGTAGAAAGCTAATATCCTTGTTATGGTTCAGAGCCCGTGTAAAATTGCAGATTCAATGACCAACTAGGTCAACTTTGATATTTCGCCTAATTTTCTTTTACTATTTCTATCCTCTCTCTCCTATTTTACTTTCTCAACTTCCCAGCTTCCTTTTCCACAGTGAGCTAGCTGCCTTTGTCTCTGAGTGAGGGAGGCAGTAAGAAATGAAAAAGGGTCCGCACCCCATGACCATCTACCTCCATCCTCTTGAGTGGGTGAATGAGGCAAGGCATGTATAGCTAACTGATTGCCCAACATGCTCTCTCTCTCCCACTCTACTTCTATTTTCCCTTTTCACTCCTTCCTTCTTTCCAAAATATTGTATAATTAAAGATGGAAGTTAATGCATTTTCAAAGGTAGCCTCCTTATAAATTGCTTCCAGGATATTGCATTGTTTTTTCGTATTTAATTCCTGTCATTGGGGGTTCTTAAGTACTACCTTCCAAAAATCATTTATTCATTTCAATTTGGTTAGTTAAATTGTCTATAAATATATTATATTTATTTTTTAAATTTTTTTTTAAAGAAAATTCCCATTAATCTTATGTTCACTTAAATAGCTTTGACCTGCTCTCGCTCATTCCCATCTTTTTCCCATGTTAGGTGCCATCAGTTCCAGTGGAACATTGTTGAGTTTAGGTATTTACCTCCGACGCATTTGTTTGCTCATCTTGCACGTCCTGCCCTGCTGTTTGTGCCCCATTAGGACCTGGAAAAGGATTAGGCGAGGGTCACTCCCTTGCCACCCTTCCCTTGCCCCACCTTCCCCAGACCACGGCGCAAGGCTTTTCTTGTCAGACCCTTTCGTATCGCCCCAAGTTCTTAAGGATGACAGATTCTGCTAAGTGTTGTTTGTCTTTTGATAGCAGAATTTAATCCTTTAGGAACAATTAATGTGTTGCCTCTTGACATTGGTACAACTCAATTTATTATCATAGAGCTTTCAGTTAATCCATTGAGATTCCTTGTGATTTCAAGCCATCAGTAGTATTTTGAGTATTTTGTCAGTCCCTGCCCCTTCTCTCTCACTGTGTTGTTCCTGGAAGCTTTGGGAGGGCCTCCCCTCAATGCCGGAGTGTGCTTCCTGCTTGTTGCCTTTTTCCTTTTTTTTATTATTGTTGTTGTTTTGTTTTATATAGTTATTTTAATGTAGCCTACTTCTAGGCTACATTAAAATAACAATAAGGCTGTCATGAGTACAGCGACTTATGCCCAAGTAGGTAGTTGCCAGATGGGCTCGTAAAAAAAAAATCCTGGAAGCTTTGTGTGATTCACTTTCTTAACCTCGGTTTCAAGGTTGCTGTGAGATTCTGTAATCCTTGTCATTTTCCATCACTTTTTATACTCTTCTATGTTGTTCTCTTTCCCTCTCCACTAAATATGTGGTCTTTTGTGAGTGGCGATAAAGATTCCCTTAAGCATTAATCACATCTTTTAACTAATCTGATTGCCAAAATTTGTCAGCTTTCATGAATTGGTAATTTTCATGTTGCAGATCATAACTGATTTATTAGGAGTGTGACCAAATTAACAATTCGGTGAAGTGTTTAATGTAACATTCTCAACTACTGATACAAATTAATTCAAAATTCCATTAAAATGTTTTCATTTTGTGGGAGAATGGTTAGAGTGATGGAGAAATTTATAATTTCACTTTTCTTGCCATGTTACTTTTTGATTGGCTTTTGTAACTTGAATGCATCATTAATTCTTTTTCTATCTTTATACATGGCATAAGTGTAATCAAATTAACAATTCGGTGAAGTGTTTAATGTAACATTCTCAACTACTGATACAAATTAATTCAAAATTCCATTAAAATGTTTTCATTTTGTGGGAGAATGGTTAGAGTGATGGAGAAATTTATAATTTCACTTTTCTTGCCATGTTTCTTTTTGATTGGCTTTTGTAACTTGAATGCATCATTAATTCTTTTTCTATCTTTATACACAGCATAAGTCAAGATATTTTTTAACCTATTTCTATGCAGAAATTTGAAAAAAATGGCAATGAAATCATGCTAGGTATCTTCAATTGGACTGATGAGGTTCTATTGAGCAGTTGAGTCTGTGATCAAGATTGCTTGTAAAGCATGATACTGATGTTGATTCTGTACAGTTTTGTCTGTTTAATAAACATTTTTGCAATTATGAAGTCTATAGTTAAGGAAATTTAATTGATTTAATATATAAAACTGCATATATAGATTTTCTACCATTGAAGAGTAATTGTTTTTTTTTTTTTTACTATAGTTTTTATCAGACAAAACTTTGCATACAATCCTGTAATTTTTATAACAATCATGTTAAACTTTGAGAAGTATTACATCATGTGTGTCTGCTAAGCCTTGAAGTATTTTGCCACCATATCATACAACTAACCTGTCAACTTTCTTTTCTTTTTTTTCTAAAGCACCTGTTTCTTGCTTGTTTTATTGTGTGTGTGTGATATTTCTCTTCAATTGCTACAAATTTTAAAGTGTATTGAATTGTCTAACCTTCCTTTCTCTTTCCTAATGGCATTTTTCTCAAGTTAATTTTTTACAAATTTGAACTGAGAAATCACTATAATGCAATGTATAGGAAGAGGAAGTGATATGGAGATGATAGTTCCTGCCCAGTGCACATAATTCTCCAGTACATGCAGGGTACATGGGGGTGAATTCTTGCAGGCTTCCTTCCAGGGGGATAAGGCTGCAATCTCAGGCCCCTCTTTTGTAGCGAATTCCTTAGTGACTGCTTTCTCTACATTCTGTAACGAAATGCTGCTCTTACTACAGTTAAACTCCAGAAGTGGGGAACATTTCAACTACTTGTTTATGTTAAACTGTGCCACAGTCACTCTTTATGTGCAGATACCACCCCTGGTTTGGACCATATTCTATCTGTTATCCTCATACACGAGTGAGCGAGGGTTGGCCTTTCTGCTAGCTTTGTTCAACAGGATCTGGATGGAGGGTATCCTCCCAGCACTGGCTTCTATCTTCAAGTCAAAAACATGTTTTTGGACTGAAGATGGAGGCCAGTCCTTTCTAAAACTAGTCTCCATAATAGTTTTCAGTTGAACTGCATCTTTTTTTGCTCCTACCTATCCAGCTATGACATCATTACTCAGTGGCTGTTGGACTACTTCCTGAAACTCAATAAAGACAAAACTGAGCATTGTTGTGCACTCATTCAATTGTCGCTTGGTCTATAAATATTGCTCCCTTTCTCAACCTTAGGTGCTCCTGGATTCCTCTTCTGACACTGCTAAAAAACTGGCTGTCAACTTCAATAGTCAACTACCTCTCAAATTTCATTTTGCTAATGTCTTTGTCTTCTCTCTGCTTCCTTTGTAATCTTAGCTGCATCTGCTCTCACTTCGACAAAAATAGTTTCAAGATCTCTATCCACACTTTCATTTGCTCACATCTTGATTACTTTAACTCACTTCTCACTGATCCCATGCTTTCCACTCTTCAACTTTCAGTTGAAAACTTTGCTCCACTTGTTCTTGCCCAAAGGTTTTTTTTCATGCAATCAACCGCTGTGAACTACACCGACTACCCATACATCCTTGCATCGCCCTTAAGGTCTTTTTAACCAACAAGATCCTAAATGCAATGGCATTATCTCACTTATCTTTCTTTCTCAACCTCTCCCAACCCCTTCAGAGGTCTTTGTTTTGACTCTTCCTCTTTATTTCTTGTACTGTCTGTGCTGCATGGGCGATGGTACTTTATTTTCTGCCCAAGGGTGCAGAATGATCTGCCTGCTGTGATATGTGCATCCCCTTGGTGCCCTCTCGAGCTTGACTTGTGCATTCCCTGTGATATGTGCATCCCCTTGGTGCCCTCTCAAGCTTGACTTGAAGATCTGCCTCTTCTCTCTCACCTTCTCCTAGTGGGTAGATAAATTCTTAATGCCTCTGATCTTAAAGAGTTCCATATAAAAATGCCTAGTTTGTATTTATATTCCAGCCCTTATGAATTCTAATCCTTAACCCTGGATTGTTTGCCCTTGACCCATTTATTTACTACATTTGTAGCTATGCTCCAGTCATCATGATTAACAAAAAATAAACTATATAAAATCCCACATAGTAAAATCGTTTTAAGTCTGCCTCCTCCCTTTTTTTCTGTTTTCTTCCAACCTTTTCATTCTTTAGATGAGGTCTTGATTAAGGTAAAAGCCCTTGGAATTGCAATTTGTTGCTTTCAACAGGTAATATTTATCCTTATTTCCATAATTTTGGGAAGCTTCTCTCCATTAATATGCATTTGCAGTGTTAATATAGCTTGGAAATGAGCGGGTTTTTTTTTTGCAAATTTTGCTGTTGCAATTTTTTTTAATGTAAAGGAAAATGTTTTTTGTATTATTATACAGTGATATGATTTTATAGTTTAAAATTTTTTACTATTTAATACAGTCAAGCAAAATATTTAGACTTTGTCTTTAGATTGATTTATTTAAGTATCTAGATAAGCAATTACCTTTTTGCTTCAAGGAATTCTTGATTAGTAACTTCAATGTGTTCACTAATGGGACAACATATAGTCATGTTTAATCAGCTGTGAGAGATCTCAGGAATATCCATGGATTTCTTATCTGTATACAATCTTTTCTATTATTAGAGGTTCCAGGTTCTTATGGTGGCTCCCGCCGTGAGTCTTTTGTGACATCCCCCACACCAGAGATGCCTAGTTTTGAAGTGTCTGCTCCACCATCGCCTGCTCGCACCTACTCACCTCCTGGGTCCACCCAACGCTCCAGGTCTCCATCTCCAGACAGAGATGACCCATATGAACCTCTGAGACAAAAGTAAGTGCTCTTATCTAATTTTTTATCTCTGATCTTAAGTTCCTTATATCTTTCTTTCATCAATCATTTAACAATATATTTTTTTCCCTTTCCATGTCCTTTAATTCTTTAAGTAAACTGTAAGCTCCCCTTAATTCATATTAAATCATCTGAAGACACACTTAAGACTTCTGTCTCCTGAGTTAATTTGTCAGGGTTCAAGGGAGAGTCATTTTCTGTTGACAATGAAGTTGCTTGCTCAATGTATCTCTAAAGTATTCTTAAGTTAGCAGTACGGGCTGGAAAGACTATGTAATCGTTTGGTTGTTTTTCATTTACTAGGTCTCCTTCCGATAAGCCTCGGTAAGCTGTAAAGTACTTTTTTTTTATAAATTTCACACTTGGAGATCGTAAGAGGTTTGAAGTTGTGTACCATTTTACATTTCCAATCAGACTATTTTTGTAAGATAAGCAGATGCTGATGGAGATCCCAGCTCACTTGTCCTTGAACAAATCTTTCTATTGGTTTCAAAGATTGTTTGATTTTTTACCTGGTGTGCTTAAAGGGAATCATGTCCAATGTTTATTGCTACAAAATTTAGTTATACCAAATAATTTTGTATTTGATAATTTTTATTTTGTATAATTCATTCTAAATGCAATCTTTGTTGTTCTTTTAAGGTAAAGTAATACAAATTGTATACAGGGAAAGAAAACAGAACCAGAACCAAATGAAGCAATGATTTATATATTATAGTTGTGAAATCATTCAAAGTGGCCACCTTTTGCTTTCACAACCTTTTCCAGGCAGGAGCTTCTGAATTGGTTTCATGTTGTTGTTAGGAAGTCCTTGTCATTGCATAACATTAACTCCACAATGGCCACCCTCAGAGATCCTAACCTGTTGTCAGCAACATAGTTGACTTCCTTCTCAACAATACCCCCTACAAAATAACCTAGGAGTTGCAGTTAGATGAGGTAGGAAGCCACAAGTTAGGAGACCAGTGGTGTGGGACATGGTTGAAGAACCATGCCTTGTGTGCTGGAGCTGAGTACCGCTGGAAAACGTAAAGCTTTCCCTTGGCTACTTTGTCCACCCAAGACTTGACTACAGTCCCCAACACCCCAAAGTAAATGTCCGCATTGACCATTGGGGATGATGTGAGGAGGAATAATGTGGCCCTCTCTGTTGGCCATGCCCATTATCATCAAAGAGGCTTAAAATTTGCTGGGCATGATGATAGGCCCTTCCTCCTTATTCACAGCCACGTAATACTGCCGTTTAACTTTGTAAACAATGTTCCTCGGATAGTTAAACAAATTAACAATCTCCTTCACGCTTCACCAGGCATGGAGAGCCACGAGCATGACATACCCTTTCTAGATTGCAGCTGGTATTCTCAGATAAAACCGCTTGATGCTGTTACCCACATGAAAGTGTCCAAGGTCAAGTTACCTACATTGGTGCTGTCATTAGCCCTTAGGCACACTTTAAATTTTGTATTGACTTACCTGAAATGCACTGTAGTTTATACATATTTTTTTATGACCTTGGAAAGTGGAAACCACTTTATGTATGAGCAAAGGTCATGTGATGTAGTTAGTTGTCAGATTGGGCTCTGATGTAGAAAAACTTTGAAGGGGATTAATATATAATAATACATGATTTTTAACCTATATTGATTTATGATGAATAGGTATTCAACATGTTAAGTTGCAATAGAACTTCCACTTCCTAGTTGTTGCATGGACCACTAGCACAGGGGGGGGTTCTATAAAATTCCCACAGCATGCAACAGCCACCCTCCACTCTAACCTGGTCCTTCAGGACAGTTTCACAGAAGGTGCAGCCTCACTAATTGTGGTAACATTGCTGAGGGCCTACAGCACAGGCTGCAAAATCAAAAGCTTTCTTTCTTAATCTCCCAAGCAGTCAGAGGGAGCATAGGTCACTAATAACAAGAACCTTGGAAACTGTTCAATCTTATTTCCCACTGGAAATTCACAACCTTATAGGAGAAATACTCTCAAAACAAAAACCACCCCATTACCAGACAACTTGAACAAATTCATGACTTCAACGGGTGAATCAATGCTCTCATCTACACTAGACCACAAGAAAATTGGAAACAATACCACTAAGCTAACAGCTCCCAAATCTAGCCTAAAAAAAATCTTGCCCAATGAAACAATCTACTCATGATCCACTACTCCAAAATCAACCCCTATTTTGCCCCCAAACACTGCTCTTCCCATCAAATCACTTAAAAACTTGCAAGCTGAAAGCCCAGACCACATCTCATACATTTATTTAAAACTCCTTGGCCCCACATCCATTATCTGCACTCACTCACTCATTACACAACACCCTAGCCCTTTCCTCATCAAAAAAGACATATATTAGGGTATGTCAATTTGTGGGGGGAAAATTAATTTTCCAATTTCTTTACTGGAGGGTTCTAAAAATGTGTTTGGATGTGAGGAATTCAAATCTGCTATTATTTTTATGATTGCTCAATATTTAGCATGGTAATTCTATGTTTGAAAAAAAACAACATAAATTGCTCTCAGAAAACATTAATTTTAGCTTCTCAAAATGGCAGGTAATGCTATAGATATTTAGTTTCTCTGCATAAAATACATCCCAGTAATCATAAAACATCCTAGTAATCCTAAAATTCAAATCTGCTATTATTTTTGTGATTGCTCAACATTTAGCTTGGAAAAATCTACATTTGAAAAAAACAACTAATTGCTATATGAAAACAAGTTATTATTTTAGCTTCTCAAAACGATGGGTAATGCTATATACATTCAGTTTCTCGCCAGTCATTGACTTGCTTTATGACCTCTGATATAGCCCTCACTTTTCTCATGTGTATACACACTGCCTGCTGCCTCTGTGATTTGTTTTACACACTCCCGTCCTGCAGGGGGGGGGGGGTGCTTGTGTAGCCTGTTATACTTGCTATTTGGAGGAGCTGCACATACTTCTGTCCTGACTGCAAATTAGGGAAGCCCTGTCACTGGGTTGATTTGAACTCTCTGATGGGGCCTGGGAAAGTTGTTGGTGTGCCTTTTCCCCACAGGGGGAGACCCTATGAGCCTGTTACATTTGGTATCTTGAGTTGCATGTCCACCTTGCCTGAGTGAAAATTAGAGGGGCTCTATCACTGGGTTGACTTGTCACTCTATGATGGGGCATATTTGTTATTAGTATTTATTATGATATACAGTGGTAACTCGCATAACGAGCATAATCCATTCCCGAGTCAGAGTTGTTATGCAAACTGCTCATTATGCGAACTAATTTTTCCCATAGGAATTAATGAAAAATGAATTAATCCATTTCCAGCCACGAATTTTGCCTAACGAGTCAGACTCATTATGCAAACTAATTTTCCCCATAGGAATTAATGTAAAATGAATTAATCCATTCCCAGCCGTGAATTTTGCCTATCTATTTCTTTACAAAAAAAAATTAACTTAAAATCAATCTCAGAAATCATTGCAAATACTTTTTAATTATGTATTTAACACCTGAGAAAGAATAAATAATTAGTAAAATAAATAATACTGTTGCAACTTATGAAAAAAAGAAGGTAGCTTCTGGCACAAGAGAGACGGAGATAGGGTGGGAGGATTATTGGGGTGAAGGAGGAGGATCTTCATTCGATGCTATAGTAATAGTCTCGACTAACTCACAAGCTTTAACTCTTTTAAAAGCATTGGCACTTTTATTAGATTCCTTCTTCACTAAAAAACCATCTAGAGACATTTGTTTTTGTCTGCATTTCAAAATTTGTCAAAAATGCGACACAACATTTTGATTAAATAAATTTGTAGAGCTATTTAGCCACTGCCTTATTTGGGGGAAAATTTTCAATGTATGATGAAACATTTTCCCATGCTGCAAGCATCTCCTTTAGTGCAGTGGAAGGTTGTTGCTCCACTGAGACTGTTACATCCTCCTCCCCTGATGAAATCTCCTACAACTTCTTGCTGTGAAACTGAATGCAAGAGCTGTGGTCAGCTCCTGTCTATGCTCTTCCACAAGCTCTTCGATGTCGTTGTTATCCATGTCTAGCCCCATGGTCTTGCCCAAAGACACAATCTCGTCAACTACAGGCACTGACTCAAACCCCTCAACGTCACATTCAGCAACGTTGTCTGGCCAAAGCTTCTTCCAAGCTGAAATAAGGGTTCTCTTGGTGACCCCCCCCCCTCCCCCCCATGCCTTGTCGATCATCTTGGGCAAGCAACGATGTGGAAGTGTTCTTTCCAAAACTCTCTGAGAGTTAGATTGGTCCCCTCAGTTACTTCAAAACAACGCTTGAAGAGCGCTTTACTGTAGAGCTTCTTAAAGTTTGAGATGACCTGCTGGTCACGGGCTGGAGTAAATGACTGGTGTTGGGAGGCAGGAACTGAATCTTGATAAATTGAAATTCATCAAGGATGTCATCTTCTAGACCTGGAGGATGGGCGGGAGCGTTGTTCATAATAAGTAAGACATGAAGTGGAATATTGTTCTCAACTAAATATTTTTTCACAGAAGGACCAAACACATCATTCATCCAATCACTAAAAAGTTCATGTGTCACCCAAGCCTTGCTGTTGGACTTCCACATCACACCTAGCCGGCTCTTCTGAACATTGCACTTCTTGAAGGCTCTTGGATTTTCGGAATGGTAAACAAGCAGTGGTTTTACTTTCAAATCCCTGCTTGCATTGGCACAAAACAGCAGTGTGAGACGCTTTCATTGGCTTGTGACCGTGCATAACCTTCTCCTATGCTGTTATAAAAGTTTCCTTTGGCATCTTCTTCTAGAAAAGACCCGTCTCGTCACAATTAAAAACCTGCTGTGGCAGGTAATCATCAACATTGTTCTTAAAGACTGATGAACTTCTCTGGTGCCTTTCTGTCAGAGCTTGCTGCTTCGCCGTGCCTCACAACGCTGTGGATGCCGGTTCTTTTGAACTTGTCAAACTACCCATGGCTTGCCTTGAATCCTTCTTTTTGTCTGTCTGTTGAAGCTCCTGGATTGTTGTTAACAAGGTCGGCGCAGATTAATTTTGCCTTCTCACAAATGAAGCTCTCGCTGATACTGTCACCTTGCAATTGCTTCTCATTGATCCTTATGAGAAGCAACCTTTCTACATCGTCAAGTAAATGTGACCGTTGCGCTGAGAATCTTGACACTCACTTAGAAAAATCTATCTCCTTAATCTTGTCCTTTTTCTTGAGGATTGTGCAAATTGTTGACATAGTGCAATTGTATGAGCGTGCTAGGTCAGCCACGCTCACACCTTATTCTCGCTTCTCAATAATTTCGCTTTTCACTTCCATGGTGATATGCTTTCTCTTTTCATTGTTTCTTTGGCGACATTCTTGCAAGGGTTATTATTATTATTAAACTTAGCACTAAAAAATACAGTACAGTAATTCACAAATAATTCATCTGAACACAGAAAAACTTAGCGCTAAAAAAATATAAGTACAATGTATGTACAGTATTACTGTAATCCGTACTAAAGGCAGGATAAACGTTGATTAGCAGAAAGAGTTCCTTTATATATGATTGCCTAGAAAAAAAGAGAGTAAAAATCATGATTTTTATAGAAAATTTAATTTTTGATGATCACAAAAAATCACTCGTTATGCAAAGCAAAAATTTAGATCGTTATGCAAACAACTCATTATGCTAGGTATGACTGTATTATTATGTATTATGATTAGTACGAAGCATTATTAGTATAATTTATTAATATTATTTAATATTTATTATAAGATTTTATTATCATTGCAACTCTCCACTCAGTGTTTATCCCCACACATTGCACCAGGAGGAGTATTTCCACCTCTACAGAGTTTGGGCAGGTAGCCATGGGGCCTTGATGGACTGCATACCATCCTGGAATCACCTAGCACCAGGGTATGATAATAAAACAAAGATGATGATTTCAATAATAGGTGGTGATAATGACATCATTAAGAGTGTTTAGCCATGTGCAGTCTGTCACAGAGGGGTAGGGAATAACTCTATCCTGTGTAATGGGTGTGGTTTGTGTGTGCATAAAAGATGTAGTGGTATCAGGGGTAGGCTGCAGAATGATGGAGATTTTCAGTGCACTGTGTGTAGAGGAGAGGAGACAGGAGAGGATTGTATTTAATGGTGTGTTGATTGAATGCGTAGAGGAGTTCTGCTATCTGGGAGATATGATCAGTGCAGGGGGAGGTGCTGGGGCAGTTCCGTGGCAAAGGTTAGAAGTGGTTGGAAGAGGTTCAGAGAGCTGCTTCCTCTCTTGACGCTGAGGGGTTTTCCCCTCCGAGCTAAGGGATGTCTGTACACTACATGCATACAAAGTGCAATGTTGTATGGCAGCGAAACTTGGTCTTTGAAGGAAGAGGACACCCAGAGGCTCAAGTGTACTGAGATGAGAATGGTGAGATGGATGTGCGGAGCATCTCTGAATTTGAAGCCTGGAGGTGACAGAGTCGCAAACTGTGAATTATTTGATAGATTGGGGATAAAGTACATTAGTGTGGCACTGGGAAGAAGCAGACTAAGGTGGTTGGTCATATGGAGAGGTTGGAGGATAATAATTGGGTGAAGGGTGTTAGGAGGTTGGGGTGTAGCTACCAGAGGGAGACCGAGGAAGACGTGGAATGAGGTCATAGAGAGGGACCTCAGAGCCATTAGTTTGGATAGAGAAACAGCCAGAGATCGAGCACCATGGAAAGCTGCCATTAGGTAAATAAGGCCGACACATGCAAGCATGTATGGAGCTTTCAAAAGGATGATGATTACCCACCCTACCCATTAATGGACTCGCCTATCTCTACTTCTCTTTATTACATATCCTCCTACTCATTTCCACCACTCCACTCCCTCTCTGGGATCTTTTCTTCAGGGGTTGTTCCCAGAGAGGCTCTGGCCTTCTCGTGGCGAGGGGGTCAGCCCTGAGCCCCTTAGGGGTCCCATGGTGCTACCAACAAGACTTTTAACATACCCCTCTTTATTTCCTCCCCTATTATGTTCTTCTACTGCCCTTTATTTTCCCCTCTTCCTTCACCTATCTAGTGGCCCTTATGGATACCCGACCTCTGCTCGTCTTATGGATTCATGAAGGGGGAAGAGGCTGGGCATCTCCACCGCCTTCGTCTACCGAATGCCCAAGGAGAAGCCCATCGTTGGTCCCTTTTCTCCGTGCGTAGGAGAACTCGGGCAGCCTTTTAGGTTTCAAAAGATAGTGTGGTGGATCCGTATCCATTCTCCAAGAGGACATACCGGACGTAACTGATTGTAGAGTTGCAGTAGTGCCGGGCCCTTGTAGGCCTCCATGGTGGGGAGTCCCGAGGGAGAATGCGTTTCTTTTTCTTTTTGCAATGGCTAGCCATAAACCAAAAACCTCCCCTTCTCGTAAGGGTTCTCGTGCCAAACGTTCCTTAGCTCCCCTTTCAGCCTTCCCTCGCTCGTTGGACCCCTATTCCAACGAAGTAGACCCAGATTTGGATTATCCTCGCTTTCTTGTCATGAATTGATCATCCGACATCCCACTTGCAAAAGTCGATGTGTTTGACGTCAATGAATCTTTTGAGTCCCGCTGTGGTGAACCCCGCCGGATGTGGTCCAGAGGTAGTGGTGATGTCGTAGTCGAGGTGTCATCCCACTCTCAACACAACCTTGTGCGAATCTATCTTCGATAGCTGAAATTCCAGTAACTGTCTCGCCCCATCCGCGTCTGAATTTTATCAAAGGTGTCGTCCGTTCAAACGAACTAAGGGACTACGACTCCACCCGCCTTCAGAGCAAGCTTAGTACCCAACGTGTCACACACGTACAGAGGGTGACTAAAATATTAGGTTCCACTAGAGTCCCAACCGCCACACTGATTTTAACATTCGAACGACAAGAACTGCCGTAGTATATTAAGGCTGGGTACCTTCGTGTCCCAGTAAGTCCTTACATCGAACTACCCAGACGCTGCTTCAATTGCAATCAATTTGGACATGCTGGCCGTGCCTGTCGGCACCCCCGCTCCTGCGTGAATTATAGCTCTGACTATCATGGCCCCGAATGAACCAAAACACCTCGCTGTGCCAACTGCGGAGGTACCCACAATGCTGCGTCAAAACTCTGCTCTATATTTTTATATGAAAAGGAGGTGCTCGCTTTGCGCGACTCCCTACGTCTAGATATAAGAGAGGTCCGCCAGCGTGCTCGAGCACAAACCTCACCACTCGGCTGTCTCTTCTGACGTTTTACGTGACGCTGGACGAAACCGACCATCACGCTCGAGTTCCTACCAGCCTGAAGCACTTCATCCTACATCTACTCGCAGCATCAGAAACATTCAGGATATACAGTCGAAGCATCGCTCTCACACCGAGATAACCAATGTAGCCCCCCTCTCTCCAGCAGCTCTAGCTGGGAGAGACGCTCAGGGTGACACACTTGAAGACATCAGACGCTATCTGAAAAAATCCTCAACATCGACCAGTGAAGGTTCATCCCCCCGGCCCCGAGCCCCAAAGCCCAGTGGTAAGAGGAAGGATTCCTCACCTGGGTCATCGACCACCAATAAGCGGGCAGCCTCTGGAGCGGACTCGGCTGAACCCCGAGAATCTTCAATGGACTCTTCCCCTATGGCTGAACATTCTATGCTCTTAAGTCCTTCCCACCCGTCACAGCACTTAGGCCCCATCCTGATCCAAACGATGGCAGATATACACCCAGCTCTATACACCTCGCTCAGATCGCCTGTCCGTTCCACTCACCCTTCTACCCATGATCCGATGGAAGCAGTTGATACCCCAACATCACCAATCGCGGCGGTTGGACCAATCCCTCAGACACCGAAAATACCCTAGACCCATGAATCCTGATCTACTGGTCGAAAGTCCTTTCTCGATCTTCCTTTTCCGCCAGGTTGTGAGCCCGAATTTCAACCAAGGGCCTCGGTCGGTTCTCCAAAACCCTCTAAAAAAGCCCCAATTACTGTTCATCTAGGAGCTCTGCCCCTGCAAAAGCAGGCAGGCTCCTCAAAATCTGCTCTCTGTCTCCCAAGCTCGTTGGGACGAACCTCAAATACAATATCGGCCACAAAAGAGAAAAAGATATCCACAGTGGTATCTAACCGTCCCACATAATATCTTCCATTTTACAATGGAATTGTCAAGGCGTTCTTCCAAAGTGGGAAGAACTCAAAATTCTTTTGATGACTCTCCATCCCTCTGTTATTTGTCTTCAGGAGAATAAACTGGGTATACGGCCCTTTCCGCCGGTACCCGGCTTTCTCACTTTTAACTCTTTTGCTCCTGCTGGAAGCTCCTCTATGGGGGGGTGTCAATTCAATCATGGTATCTTTATCCCACCATGTATCTCCCATACCCCTACATACTACCTTCCAAGCTGTTGCCGTGAAGGTTTTTCTTACTAAGCTTTTTACCGTTTGCTCTATTTACCTTCCCCCTTGTTTATCATTGTCAAGACCCGACATTTTAGAAGTAATAGACCAGTTGCCCTCCCCATTCTTATTACTAGGAGATTTTAACGCCCGTCACCCATACTGGGGTGACATCACTCGAAATGCCAAAGGCAGTGTTTTAGAGCCTCTTTTATTATCTGACTTTCTTTGTGTTTTAAACACTGGCGATTTTACCTCTTATGTCCAGACGGACTCTTTTAGATGTGTTGACCTGTCTGTTTGTTCTCGAATTGTTTTACAGAATTTCGATGGTCAATTCTTGACGATCTCCATGGGAGTGACTACTTCCCTATTGTCTTGTCCGCCCTTCACAAGTGCATCCTTGGGGACCTTCAATGCAGTAGACGCGGCAGTAGAATACTTTACATCGACTATCTACAATGCAGCAACACAGACCATCCCACGGAGGTGACCCGCCACGGGTCGCTCAACCGTGCCCTGGTGGACCTCGGCGTGTGCAACAGCTGTCAAAAACTACAAGTTAGCCCATGCCCGATTCCGAAAGAACCCAACTTTGTGCAACAAGGTTGACCGAAACCGAGTTCGTGCGCTTCTCCAAAGAACCCTTTATCAGGCTCGCCGAAATTCATGGCGCCGTTATGTCGCCGAAGGCAGCCGGCTGGACTTTACCTCCAGAGGCGGAGAACCCTTCAACGACAGGTTTACTGTGAGTGAGTTGCGCTCCGCTCTTGCTTCGTGCGCGGACACCGCCCATGGTCCGGACGATGTCCCGTACGCCATGCTTTTTAGATTTGTTTAACAGGATCTGGGTGGAGGGTCTTTTCCCAGATTCTTGGCGAATAGCTACTGTGCTTGCCTTTCGCAAACCGGGAAGAGATCACTCTACTCCGACCGGTTTCCGCCCAATCTCTCTAACCTCTTGCGTGTGCAAGTTGATGGAGAAATTGGTAAATGTTAGACTAGCCTTTTTCCTGGACAGCGGAAGCCATCTGTCTTCTGCACAGTGCGGCTTCCGCAAGTTCCACTCCACGTCGGATGCTCTGCTCCGACTGGAAAAAGCCGTATGCGAGGCTTTCCTTCGTAGACAGCACTACGCCACGGTGTTTTTCGATCTGGAGAAGGCCTATGATACCGCATGGCGATACGGTATCATGCAGACTCTCCACACGATGGGGGCGAGGACGCCTCCCAATGTTTATATCTGAATTTTTGCGAGATCGTCGATTCCGCGTACGGGTGGGGGGAACCCTCTCCGGCCCAAAGGAGCAGGAAGAGGGTGTCCCGCAGGGAAGTGTCCTCAGTGTCACACTCTTTGCCCTGAGCTTCAACGGCATCACCTCGGTGCTGCCGAAAGATGTTCTCGCTACGCTCTACGTGGATGACCTTTCGATCTCTTTTGGTGCGGCCCAGATGCCAACTCTGGAGCGTCGACTCCAACAGGCATTGAACCGCGTCTCTCGCTATGCCAAAGCGCACAGGTTTCGGTTTTCTTTGGCCAAGACTAAGGTGGTGCACTTCTGCAGCCATCCACGGCTTCACCCCGACCCAGATTTGTTTCTTAATGGGGTGCGCCTGGATGTGGTGGATTCGCACCGTTTCCTCGGTCTTGTATTCGACCGACGCCTCACCTGGGAGGCTCATATTCGCAGCCTTAGGGTCTCTTGTACCCGCGCCATGGACATTCTCCATTCCGTGACGTTCAGTGCTTGGGGCGCTAATAGGGCTACTGCCCTACTTTTTTATCGATCCTTTGTTCGTTCGAAGCTCGACTACGGATGCGAGTTTTATGCATCCAGGGCCGAGCGTTTATTGCGGAAGGTGGATTCGATCCACCACACCGGCCTTCGCCCGGCGACCGGTGCCTTCCGCACTTCCCCCATTGAGAATCTGTTGGTCGTTTCTGGGGAGATGGCACTTGCTCTGCGCCGCGTGCATTGCATCACTCGCCTGTACGCGCCAGCCCGGCGCCTTCCTCAGTCGCCAACAGCTTTCATTGCATCCGCAGCTGATCTCGACGGTGCCTATACCGCCGAGAGACGCCAGTCATACCCTAAGCCCTTTGGGTTTAGGGCCAGGAAACGCCTTCGAGAGCTGGATATAGCCCTCGGGCCGGTGGCGGCCCTGGTTCTGCCCAGGACGCCACCCTGGAGGGTACACATTTGGCTATTTGTCGCCACGCCTCTGCCCCCAAAGCTTGTACGGCGCCGGGAGTATTGCATTCAACCTTTTTGGAGCACACCTTGTGTCACGCTGGAACCGTGCCAGTGTATACGGATGGCTCCAAGTCCGAAGAGGGGGTCGGCTTCCACGCCGTATCCCGTCTGTTTGAAGTCAGCGGGGCTCTACCAGGCGCTGCGTCTGTCTTCACGGCCGAGCTGGTGGCAATACACAGCTCAGTATGAGAGATAAAGCGATGTGCCCGTTTCTGACACCCGATTGTAATCTATAGCGAGTCGTAAAGCGCCCTGAGTGCTCTTGGGTCAGTGAATCTCTACACTCCTTCGCAGTATCCGTGACGCCAACGTTGCCGCGAGCCGGATGGATGTCGAGATTATCTTCTGCTGGGTTCCTGCATATGTGGAGATCGCGGTGAACGGGGTCCCAAAGAGTCCTGCAAGGACTGGGTCACTAGACTAGCGTTTGGCTCTTCCTCACACGGATTACTTGGCAGGAATCCAGGCAGCGCTCTGGGCTGCTTGGAAAAGGAGATGAGAAACGGCCGAGGGGAACTTAAAGTTGCGTGCCTTTGCGCTACTACATGTTCCCATGGACCTACCCTCCAATGCCGCCACGGCTTCAGGTCGTTGTCTGTTGTCTTCGAATTGGGCACACTCGTGGGACGCACCGCCAATTGATGGAGCGCTCGCCCGCACTTTATTGGGACGACTGCGTTGTTCCCCAGGCTGTTCGGCGTATTCTTTTTGAATGTTCCAGTCTGGGTGATCTTCGCGCACGTTACCGCTTGTCCCTTGTACTCCGGACGGGTTCGTGCTCACAGACTTGCGTACTATATGACTTTTTGGATGTAGCTGGCCTCCTCCATTTTATTAATCTCTTTGTTGTAGGTCGCATGTTCCTGCGCCGGGGGGGGGGGGACGCGGGCCTACCCCCGATGCCAGAACGCGCTTCATTCTTGTTGCCTTTTTGCTGGTTTTGTTTTTGTTTGTTTATAACTTGTCTTGCCTTTGTTCCTTTTTTATCTTTATTTGTTCCTTACTTGTTTTTTAATCTAGCCTAGTATTAGGCTGCGTGAATTACGGCGACTTCTGCCCTAGTGGGTAGTCACCAGATAGGCTCTTCAAATTTTGTAAAAAATGTCGCTTCTGCTCCCTCAGCGCCGTGCAGATTGCATTATTCGCTTGTACACGCGGGGCCAGCGTCTTCCCTAGTCGCCGACAGCTCTTCTTTCATCCGCAGCGAATCCCTACCGTGATTATGCCACCGTGAAACGCTAATAATATCCTAGTCTTTTCGGATTTAGTGCTAGGCAACTCTGAGAACTCGATTTAGCTCTCGGACCGGTGGCACCTCTGTTTCTACCCACGGTGCTACCATGGCGTGTACCACGTTTGACCATTTCTCGCCACTCCTCTGCTCCCAAAGCTTCTACAGCACCTGTATTTATGCATTCGAGCCTTTGGGGGCATAAGCTGTGTCACGCTGGAGCAAGCCCGTGAATACAGATGTTCCAAATCCCAAGAGGGGTCGACTTTCACGCCATCCCCCCCTCCTTTTTATAACTGCTGGATTCTACCGGGCACTGCGTCTGTATCCACGGCTGAGTGGTTGCAATACACCAATCGGTACGGTTATTAGGCGTCATGCCCGGTTCTGAGACCAGATTGTGATTTATAGTAACTCACAAATCATCCCCCATGAACGCTCTCGATTCATTGAAATCTTGGCGCTCCCTGATGTACCGTATCCGGGACGCCACGAATCCCGCGAGCTGGGAGGATGCCGCAATTGCCTTCTTCTGGGTTCCAGTCATGTAGGAATTGCGGGAAATAAAGGCGCCAAAACATGCGTGAGGAATGGTTGACCGGACAACTACTGTTTCGCTCTTCCCCATACTAACTACATGGGAGGAATCCCCTCAGTTATCCGGGTTGCCTGGTAACTAGAGGGGAGACCGCCGATGGGAACTTAAAGTTGTGTGCCATCGCTTCGCGACTGTTCCCTGTTCCCGTGGAACCCCCACCCCCTAAGCCTGTTCAGGTCGCTTTCTCTTGTCTTCAGATTGGGATCATTCATGGGACGTAGCCCTATTTGATGGAGCGCTCCCCTACGCCTTACTGCGACGGTTGCGTGATACCCCAGACGCCACATTCTTATCACGATACCTTGCGCCGGGGGGGGGGGAGGCGGACCTACGCCGGAGCGCTCTTCCTTCTTGCCTTTTTGCTTTGTTTTTTAATTTTATTTAGCCTTTGTAATTTTTATCGTTATTATTTTTTATTTCATAATATTATTTGTTTTTTAATATAGCCTAGTAATAGGCTGGGTCGAGTACGGCGACCTATGCCCAAGTAGGCAGTCGTCAGATGGGCCCCTAAAATTAAAAAAAATATATCATGAAACCATTAAAAAAGAAATGCCTGAGATCACCTTTAGTTGGACAAATTCATTGCCTTGAAAGAGGATGACAGAGGATAAATAAGGTCATAAAATTTATTATTTAAAATTTACTATTGGGGGTGGGGGGGGCTTTGAGAGATCTTATCTAGTAGCGTGAAAAATTGCATTTGCATGAAGTCAGGGATAGCGTATGCACAATCCATCAAATTTAAAGTGATATTTAGCTATTGTAATGGTATATTTTCCTGCAGTGCTATTTACAAAAAATATATATATCCCCTTATCTGCTTATTTATATGTGAGTTCTGTGCAAGTAAATATTACCAGATTTTTAGTCTTGTGACCGCGCCTCTATAAGTTACTATGTCAGTTGGTAGGTCGGTCGGTCGGATGGTAACCATTTTACTTTTTAGAGTTTGGGGCAATAACATCGTAACTATTCGGTCGATTCTAACGAAATTTGAAACTAATGTTGTTTTATATTCTCTTTCGAATAATATACAATAATTGCCAAGGTCTTCCCAAGGTTAGTCCTGGAATTATTTGGTAATGTCATCGTAACTATTCGGCCGATTCTATCGAAATTTGAAACCCTTATGTTGTTTTACATTCTCTTTCGAATGATATGATTGTCAAGGTCTTCCCAATGACAGTCCGGAAATTATTACAAGAAAACTAACTATGGGTCGGATTGCCCCACTTGTTGAAGGTCGTAAGGTCATAGTCAGAATAATTGAGAGCACGCGACTTAGGTCTGTTAACCTTGTTATTTAATCATTCATTGCTAGAGTAATAAATTTATCGTCGTTCACCAATAAAGAATTACGTTTCCTGTGAGCTTTTACTAGTAATGAAGAGGCAATTGATCTTTCTCACTAGGTTCTCAGTCCTTTTCCTTTGTCTCTGGCTTTTCGGTGCGAAACACACTGATGTAGACAAGTTAAACTCAAGACCCTACATTATGTACCTGATCGCTTGTGGGTAATAACATTTCTACTTCCTAGTTATCGTAAGAATGAAAGTCAATCCTCTCGCCATGATCGTAATCGCCCCTCGCCATGTTGAATATTCACTTTGCTTTTTTTTACGAGAGTTATAACGATCCCTCTAAGCTAATGACAGGTCTTTCTAAAGTTAAGATCAAAGGATCACTACGGATTGATGTTGGCATTTGGTTCGTGTGCCGAGCAACTGATTGCACCGCGGCACGCACTTCAGTGCCCCCTGTTGCTTCCTAGTCAGAGAAATCTTTAATGATCCTGTAAATTGCTATTTGAACTTTTCAAGAAGGTCTTTATAGCTCATGACGCATCCTCGGATTGCGTGATTAAAAAGGGCTCATCGCTCACAAAACGTGTCAATTATCGTGGACTGCGAATTTTCTGTTGATTGCTGTTGTGCGGGTGCCTGAAGTTGGAAGCTATTAAGTAGGAAATAGCCATTAAAGTTTAGTAAGTGGGAGAATCGTTTGTGGCTGGCGGCCATGGCTTTTTTTTTCTTTAATTACTCGTATCGTTTGATGCAGTAGATAACACCTCCAGTCCTTCGAACGTGTTTAAAGTTAATAATAATTCACTAATCCTCTTGTTACTCTATTGAGGTGAGTGGGGCTCACTTTCATCTACTGATTGACCTTGGAAAATTGGAGTTTTTGGAATTCTTAAAAATGTTATTGAGTTCTCCTCCCACACTGAAGACCCTTGTGAATTTTGGCTGCGGTAGTGCTAAAGATTGTGATTGCCCACAGTTGCTCTCGCGCTTAACCCCAGAAAAGCTCTCCGAGGGATCTTCCTCTTCGGACGAATCCGAGGATTGATGTCGGGAGCGGCGACGGCGCGAGCTATTTCGAGGTACCGTCGGAGTACCCGGGTTACTCCTCGCGGACATGATGCGCGAGTATACCGAGATGTTGTCTTCGTCGTCTCCCTCGTGGCCGTCATTAAAGCTTGTAGTCAGCACGATGGGTACCGTTCCTGGGCTTAATAGGCTGGAATCCCTCGGGGGCGCGCTGTCGCCGCTTCCGCTCTCTCCTTCTGCGCCGTTGGGAGACTTGCCTCTCTCTCGTCGCAAGTAAGCCGATGCGCCCGCGTCATCATTCCCATCAGTGTTGGAGCATGGAACGACCTGGATAACTGCTGGGGCCCGCCCATCATAGGAAGCACGCACGCCCTTCAATAGACCCTGCGCTCCTTTTCCGACCCGTTCCATTCGGACTTTGGGCAAAAGATGCCACGTCCGTTGAACTGCCTGAAAGTAGCAAGGGATCATTCATTAGTCGCTTCCTGAGTCCTCCTACACCAGTTTGTGAAGGTTGTATTACCTGCGAATGGGAAACAAGATTAGATTGAAATGATACTTTTAAATGTTTATTGAAATCGTTTCCTGGGCACCCCACTTAGTAACCGGGCTTTGATTATACCCTTGAACACCGCTGCCCTGTTATGACGAATTTGCTCGCGAGTCTTTGACTACCCCTTCCATCCCCGAACAATGAAGGTCGGCGAACTTTGTGTGGCAGTTCTTTTCATCCTTGATTCTTGTTCTCTTCGGTCTTTCTTTGCTAAGTGAACATTCCATTGATTGAATATGGCCCGTCCTCCAACTCCCACATCTGCAATCATTTTGTAGGTGGACATTAAGAAGAATTGGACAGCCTGAACGCCCTAAGTAGTAGTTTTTTTAATCTACTGGGGCTAACGTACCTTGCATTCATTTTGACATCTCCCAATTTAACCACTTTCTTTTAAAAACTTTTCAACTATGGTTGTGCCTCCGTTGTTTTTTTATTTTAAGGAATGAGATAGGTTGTAACGCGTTTTCCAGAACCTATGACCCCACCTTTACTTTTTCATCTATTGTTGTCTCCATGGTTGGAAGCCGAGAAAATCTACCTTAAAAGCAACGTTATGAGTGTTGACAGTTTGCGTATCTTTCATACATTATCACTTGCTCTATCTCACTTTCTTTACATATTTCTCCTAAAAAAAACAATAGCTTTGGAATGGGTATAATGTACATCAAGGAATTAATAAATTAACATACAAACGGGCACCTTCCAACCTTTTTGGAAAGATTATCATTTCATCGCCTACTCTCCGGCGCCCGGAGGCTTCCTTCTTGCCTCTCTTGTTTTTATTGATTTTCGCTTTATAATGTAGCCTAGCATTAGGCTAAAAAGCAATTACGAAGACTTATTTCCTCGAGGCAATCGCCAGATGGGCGCTATATAAAAACATAGCCATTACCTACTGGATTTAGCACTCGAAAATCTTCACTGTATTGATTATCAGACGTTAGCTTCTTTTTTTACCCCTACCAGACAACTGTTGAACTTCGCTACTTACCATTTGCCCGTTCGCATTCATTGCAGCCCCGAAGAGCATAGCTCTCGAGCTCGGAAACACTTTTTGAGGTATTATTCTTTCGTCTGTTTTAGTGACAATTGGGATATCCAGAGGTTCGGTCTCACCTTTACTCCAACCTTTCTCAGTAAAGCCAAGTTTAAGATATTGGGGATGAAAGATCCCGGGTCGCATCACTTTTTGCGAAAAGACCAGGAAGTGCTTGTGGGAAGAGGATGCCAAATTGAGCTAAAAGAAACCCTGCCAGTCAAGGCGTGACCTACAATTTATCACTGTGAGCACTTCCACAGTTAGGGGAATCACTCCTTCGCGCTCAGCGGCTTTGACAGGACTGCGGAAGGCTTCCTGTCCCTGAGCAATACGAAAAAGCCAAGGTCAGCTCTTTAGCACGGCTGCTCGTGGCCACGTTAATATCCGTGCCAAAAATGCGTGTACGCATGTCATTCATAAGATGATAGATTTTGTTTCCTGATATATATATATATATATATATATATATATATATATATATATATATATATATATATATCAGAAATTAAAGACTCACAAGTAGATGGAAAAGGACATTTATTTAGCTCTGTCAGACGTTTCGTTCCATATATTTGAACATCTTCATTGGTTCTACTTGAAGTTAAGGAAATTACTTAATTTAGGAACGTTCATTAACAAAAACAAACAAACTTGGTCGCATTAACTAAAGCTAAAGAAGCGAGACTAAGTTTAAGTATGATAAAGTATAAAACCTAAAAGAAAAACCTAATACATGAATGATGCAAAAGAAACTTTACACATCTTTATGCAGATACTTGTTCGTCGCCAAGAATGAAAATGTGAAGGAAAAAGAAACATAAAATTAAATTGGTAATTTGTAAGGTTATAAGATACGTAGGGGCCAGGGTTTTCTTAATATGGAGCGACTCTCTATATTTTTAACAAAATGATTGAGGAGCCTCGGAGACAATGGTAAATTGTTCCGATGAAATGTGGTGGCCTGTATTTTCTCCATGCTGGAGCATTCGGGTTTAGTTAAGGGTCTTTGAGTTCTCTGAGATAATCCAATATGTCTATTGACCCCCTGTTTAAGATGTAGGCTAGTCTGGCCTATGTAGCCGGCACACAGTTGAATTTATATACAACAGAGGATCTCGACATGGGATGGATAGGATCTTTCTAGGTGAAGAATGAACCCAAAGAATTATGATTAATATATATCAAGTTAAACTCACATTGCGGTAGAAGGCGTTGCATGATTTTCTTAATTGTAGGGAAGAAGTAGAGGGACCAATAAATGGGAGCTTAATAAAAATACAGTGTTTTGAAAGATGTATATGGGGGCAGGCAGATATATATATTTAAGACAGGTTTTTTTTTATACTTTCCAACCTGAGGAAATTCTGAAGGCTCTAAATATTTTTTGTCTCTATATTTGCTATTTAAACTATTGTTTCAGCGAATATATATATATATATATATATATATACAGGTTATTCAAAAAGAATGAACCGATTTCATTTCGCAATATTCTATTAAGGAAAAGCAATAGAAAACTCCAGCAAAGTCACAAGTATTCTACTCAAAATCAACTTTTATTTCCTGACTTACAAGTCTTCAATGTGGCCACCACCTGCAGCACGGTCAACATCAATGCGATAAAAGAATTCCTCCCAGATGCGGATCAGCATATCACGATCTACTGAGTTGTTCGCTGTTGTTATTCGATGTTTAAGGTCATCGAGGTTAGTGGGTAACGGTGGAACATAAACCAGACCTTTTACATATCTCTCCAAGAAAAAAATCACACACGGTGAAGTCTGGGGATCTCGCAGGCCATCTTGTTGAAAAATGAAGTCATGCGAATCTGCTTGCAGTGAAGTGAAGAGCCAGTTTTGGAGAATATCGAGATAGGTTTGTCCTGTAACGGTGTCTCATTCAAAGAAAAAGGGACCATAAACCTTGTCCCGAGACACAACACTGAAGACTTTCACCTTAGGCAAATTTCTTTCATGCTCAACTGTTTCATGTGGGTAGTCTGTTCCACAAATACGCACATTGTGACGATTGACTGTGCCGCGCAAGTGAAAAGTCGCTTCATCACTAAAAATTAAACGTGAAATTAAGGTTTCGTCTTTCATCATATCCAGCATCGAATCGCAAAATTCCATTCGCTTCCTCCTGTCGTCTTTGGCAAGTGCCTGAACGAGGCGTAGTCTGTTTGGTTTCAAATGTAGACGTCTTCTTAGCACACGTCAGATAGTGGATTGAGGGATCGCAAGCTCACGGCTAGCTCGTTTTGTGGACTTCCGCGGGCTTCCCTCAAATGCAGCACGGATTCTCGCCACTTGTTCCGCCGAAACTCGTGATCATCCTGGATTTTTTCCTTTACACAGAGACCCACTCTCTTGAAACTGTCGAAACCTCCGTTGAATGTTCTTAGGAGAGGGCGGATTAATGTCTAATCGCCTTCGAAAAGAGCGCTGCACCGTGACAACCGAATTTTTTTCCGCGAACTCGAGAACGCAGAACGCCTTTTGCTGAGGACTCGGCATTCCGAGGATGAACAAACAACTAAACGTTGCCGGAGGAACGACGCGACGCGACCACAGTGCCCCTGTGGCAGCCATTCAAAACTTAGAAAACTCCTCTTTCAAATAGTCACTGACTCATTCCATGACGATGCTTGGAAAATGAAGCAATGTGTCATGAATTCGGTTCATTTTTTTTTAATAACCCTGTATATTCGTAAATTTAGTTATGCGCCTTCATCATTTTGCCTGCACACTGATAAAATAATACAAATTAAAGCCGGGGGATACCTTCTCCCCCACCTCTTTATAATAGTGTTCAAGAAAAATTTTCGGTCTTTGGAGTGGGGACAAAAAGGCACCTTTATGCACAAAGACATTGCCATGACGGCTTCAGGTTGCTTCCTGTCGTCTCCGAATTGGAAACCACTCGCGGAACGCACCGCTATTTGATGGAGCGCTCGCCTGCGCCTTATTTCGACGACTGCGTTGTCCCCCAGACTGTTCGGCACATTCTTGTTGAATATCCCAGTCTGGGCGATCTTCGCGCACGTTACCTGTACTCGTGTCGGGACGAGCGGGGTCGCTACCATTTGTTCCTTGTACTCGAGACGGGTTCGTATACACAGATTTCCGGACTATCCGACTTTTTGGAGGAGGCTGGCCTCCTCCACCCTATTTGACTCTCTTTGTTTAGGTTGCATCTTCCTGCGTCGGGTGGGGGCGGACCTACCCTCAACTCCAGAACGTGCTTCCTTCTCCTTGCTTTTTCCCCCTTCTTTTGTAGCTTTGTTATTTGTTTTTTTGCATTTATTTGTTTGTTCTTTAATCTAGCTTGGTATTAGGCTGTAGCGTGATTACGCTGAGTTTTGCCCTAGTTAGCAGTCGCCAGATGGGCTCTTTAAATTAAAAAAATATATGCATAAAGATACCCAGAAGACGGCCTTGCAAAATGTTGGAGGATGAAATTTGCTAAATGGCGATAGTAACGTGTCGGACTCTTGCCAGGGATCGTCATCGGTGGAAACTTCTTGTGGGGTCCTTTGTCCATCTGGCTGATGACGCCATCGTAATGAAACTTCGCTTCTCCGCAGTCTCGTATCTACTGTCTCGCAACTGACATTTAGTCTCGTCGCACTTTTTAGATTAAATTCAAAATCAGTTCATTGAGAGGAAATTCCCCTTCCTTAGCCTCTTCTCCCAGCTGAAATACCCTGCTCTCCTCTGCGCTCCGAAGCGCTCTCAGGATTTGTTGCGAGCGTTTCTGTTCGCCTCTACTTAAATCGATTAGAGTCACGACACCCAATGCGATGTTTCTTGGAATAATCCTTGAAAGTGTTTCGGCGACCACCTGATTAAAGGTCTATTCCACCAAAGCCTTTCTGCTCGCATTGATGATAGATCCTTCTCACGAAGATTTAAACCAGACTCCTCGAATGCTCGGTAACCGCTTGAAACGGTATTCATTTCTCCCGCCAGATTTTGGCGATTCCCTCGTTCGGTGAAGCATAAAAATATATATATATATATATATATATATATATATATATATATATATATATATATATATATATATATATATATATATATATATATATATATATGAAAAAAGCAGCTCACAAAGTACAAGTGAGTCAAAGTTATTCACTTTTCCTTTGTGGGTGTATCTGCATATATATATATATATATATATATATATATATATATATATATATATATATATATATATATATATATATAATATTAAGCTCCAACTTGAATTTAAAAGTAAATTTTTTTTAAAAATCCAAATTTAATTGACAAAGGCCCTCTTCCCCCATCACCCTTCACCGAGCTTCAATATTGTGTTGCAGAGGGATCATAACAACCGTTGTACGCGACCACTCGGTTGTTAGCGTGGGTATCGTCCTACCTCCATTTGAGGGGAGCTTCAAAATTGAAGGGGAGGGGGAGTCCGTGGGTGGGAAAGGTGCACTATCGATCAGGGTCATTCCCTATCGAAAGACTAATTTGGCCTTCGACGGCACTTCTTAATCGGATCACCGCAGGTTGATCTGAGATTCCAGTCGTCTGCAAAATGGCGGAAGAAAGATTAATTAACCTTCGAGCTGTAGAAGAACGTGCTTAAATTAACAGGCAGTTTAAACCTATTCAACGTTATGGTCCATAGTTATTCGAGTAGTATAAAGCTAGATGATAAAAATGCTCAGAAAAGGCATTGTCATTTTCACGTTTGATTATTTCGTCTATGACATCGATTCTAGTACAGGTCTCTACTTCTGCGCTACTCAAGAATAAAAAAGTATAATCGTACTCATTAACTTGTTTTTCTTTTTTAATGCCCAACCCTGTTTGCCGCAGTTATGGGTAGCATATTTACTATTTCAGCCCTGGGTACATTTTCTTTGGCCATTCTCCCGCTCTTATGCCCCAAATTGTATATCTCCTTACCTTCTAATTTTCGTATTTTCTCATCTCAATTCCTGAATATAATAATTACTGTTTCGATCCCTCAAATTTCTATCAAGAGAAACCACACCCGGGTTGAACCGTGTGCTTGAACAGAGTATCGTGAACTATTGCCATTTATGCTGTGTCCAATAGTTCGTATTTGTTGCTAACAACTTGGGCTTCGAGTTCGTCCGTCTTCGTGACGGCATTGACACATGGGCAAACGCGCCTCATCTATACTCACGAATAATAATTGGAAGGGAAGTATGGAGAAGTGGGGATAGGGGGGATTCGTCTGGATATAAATAAATATCGTTCGTTTGTGTGTTTTTAAGTCGTTATTGGAGTTAATTATAATGGATTCGTGACGGGTTCGTTCACATCCGAATGTGTCACTTCAGAGTGTGTGAGGGAATCAGGCGACCTCCCTAGTATATAGTAGTTTGTTTCCGCCCCCCCACCCCCCGAGGGAGTGGGTTTTTCTCCGGCGCCTGAGCGTTCCTTTATGTGTGCCCCATAAGGGAACGGGACTCAGCGCCCCGTCCGGCCCCAGCATAGCCTCTTTTTTTTCTGATAGCCTGTGTTTTCTACCCTACTTCCTCACTTTCCCTACAACCTCTCCCACAACTTTCTCTGGTCAGCCTCTAATTTCACAGGGTAGATGCTGACCAGCTTCCTCTCACCCAACCACCCCGGATCGGGGGGGCTGAGGAGGGAGAGGAAAACGTCCCCTCACCCCTGAGCTCCGGTTTGGGGTGGTGGGTTTTTAACAACCTGATTCACCCCCACCCCAACCCTCCTCACTTACCCTTTCTCTCTCATTTCACAGTCTATCAATCTTCCCCCGAGCCTAAGGTGTAGCCGCCAGGGCACTAGGGGAGAGGAGTGGCCTTAAATAGCGGCAGCTGGCTTTGCCTCCCCCGTGTTCACCCCTCGCAGAGCGAGCTACTGCGTGGGGTGATGGGCGTTTTCGTCCTGTAAAAACAATCGGGTCACCATGCCCAATGATGCGACTTTTTCCCTCAAAACTCCCCCTTTACCTTTCCCTTATTCCTACGGGTGCAGGGGACTCCCCATCACCCCCTTCTCAGGGGGGGCCCTTGGGCGACTCCCTCTTATCAGCGGCAGTCCCCCCTTTATTTTCTCGGGGATGCCAAGAAAGCAGGCAGGCTGCCCATAATTGACCGCTCAATAAGGCCAACCCCCTTAGGGGAGCAAGGGATGGCAGGGCCCGCCCACCCGTGCTCCCTAATGTCCTGCTTGCGTGTGTGACTAGTTTGCAGGGGGTCAGTGTACCACCTGCCCCCCTCTTTTCCCCGATGGATGCTGGGTCGCCGGCCCAAAAGACTAGAATAAAGGTTCCTCGAATGTCTTGGGGGGGCGGGGATGGCCACATGGAGGCTCCTCCTGAGATTACCCAGCCCCAGACGGTAGAATCTTCCATGGGGTCGAACCCGGGCTCGGTGCCAAGCATAGAAACTGAGTCCGCCCCTGTGCAAGCTTCTCCTCAGACGGCTCGCTTCCCCGAGGCCTCACAAGGAAAGGAGGGACCTCCTCTCCCTGCTGGTGCCCCTGTGACAGCCAAGACCTTCTCCATTTCGGAGAAGGATCTGGCCTAGGGGCTCCTACCGGCGGAGGAGAGAAGCGGGTTCATTCCCCGCCCTCCTCTCTCAAGACATAGAAGATTTGGGGCTCCTCTCCCTCTGCGGGAGCCACCGGGATGGACGGGTCCGCTGCCGTTCCGGTAAGCGACCCGTCCAAGATCGGCACGTCTGCCCCCTTTGCTCCCGCGGGTGGGGGAGCAAAGGGGGCAAAAGACAGGATGCCTTCGCTGTCAAGGAAATAAGCTAAACTAAGTTTAACCAATTTCTCCATTAATTTGAACACGCAAGATGTTAAAGAAACCGGTTGGGATAATGTGATCTCTCCCCGACTAGGCAAACACGCTAGTCATTCTCCTTAAGACCAGGATTATACCCTTAGTCCAGATCCTGTTGAACCGATATAACAGAACATTCATGCCTCGCTCTCCCAAGTGTCGAAGCAAGGCGTACTGGACATCGTCTGGAACAAGTA
This sequence comes from Ceratothoa steindachneri, assembly GCA_963969495.1. Classification (NCBI taxonomy): domain Eukaryota; kingdom Metazoa; phylum Arthropoda; class Malacostraca; order Isopoda; family Cymothoidae; genus Ceratothoa; species Ceratothoa steindachneri. The sequence goes on along the minus strand of OZ018330.1, from coordinate 33,342,686 downwards.
GTGGCGCAAAGGCTCGCAACTTTAAGTTCTTCTTAGCCGTATCCCATCTCCTTTGCCAAGTAGGCCGGATTCCTGCCATGCAGTCCGTGTGAGGAAGAGCCAAACGCTAGTCTGGTCACCCAGACCTCGCGGGACTAGTTGGTGTTTGTCACATGATCCTGCGCCGGCGGGGGGGGGGTCTCTTTGCTGTTAGTCGCATGATCGTGTGTGTGAGGAAGAGCCAAACGCTAGTCTGGTCGCCCAGTCCTCGGGGAGGCTCTCTGGTGTTGTCCGCATGATCCTGCGCCGGAGTGTGCTTCCTTCTTCTTCTTGCTGTTTTGTTTTTGTTTGTTTGGGATTTTTTGATTTGGCGATCTTTTGCAAGTATTGCTTTATTGCTTTTTAATCTAACCTAGCATTAGGCAGTAAGATGTTTACGGTGACTTATGTCCTAGTACTCAGTCGCCAGATAGGCGCTGAAAAAAACAAAACAAGTGAAGGTGGGCTGTAACGAAAGAAGGAATGGTCAAAGTGACCGCGGATGCGTCTAAGATTCCTCAGAAGACGAAAATTGGCAAAATGAGCTTCGAGATTGTATTGCCTATCGAAGGAACGCCCAGACTTAAGTGATCTAAGTAACCACCGAGGTTTAGAAAGGGAACAATTGTTTTACAGCGAACGACAATCGATGGCCAACAAATGTTTTGTCACGGGGGACGGGGCTTTCAGAAAGTTATCTTGCTGGTAGACTTGCGTGTCATCGGCATGGTATTAAAATGGTAAACCGAAGCGACGTAGAGGAATGTCAAGAGGAAAAAGGTGGGAAAAACGAATGAACCAAGACCTAAGCTGATGATCAGATGCCATGTCAGCGGAACCAGTCAACGGTGGTTCCAGAAGTAGTAGGAAAGCTGACCAGTGCCCGCCGCTCGACAAAAGCGGACAATTTAGGAAATTATTAGATTTAATGGTTGTGAACAACCTTGAACGACTAGAAAGATTGATCTTTCCTGCTTTACCTAATCACTTTTCTTTATTCTTCCTTCATTTTCTTGTGGGTTTTTTTTCGTGTCGAATTTTAAAGTAGCCTAGACTGAATTTTTAATTATGGCTACTATGCCCTCGGTGACAGTCGACAGATGGAATGTGGTGTTATCGTGTCTCGATGTCAACTTAGACATGTTTTAACTATGGAGTCGTCTAATGTTTGAAGATGAAGAAAAGATAATGGCAAGTGTGCGGGCAAAGATATTAAGAACCATCGTTATGAATTCGACCTAATGGATAAAAGGGCAGGCATTTTTACACTGAGACTTCCTAAACAATTACAATGTATCTCAAGAAACCGTCCAAGTAAGGCAAGTTTCACCCCGCCCACCCCATCGGTTCTTCGTCCCGGAAAAATTGATCCGTCTTCGGCGACTCCGCCACGCCAACAGACATCTCCCCATTGCTCTGTTTTTGTGCACAAGAAGCTAAAGCAACATCTCCATGGAGACGATACAAGGCGAAACGACTTCGATCCAATGCATTTACCTTGGAAACGAAATGAATATATTTGGGCCGACAAAACATAAGCAAAACACTTTCTCGTATCTTCACAACTTCACTTTCTACAAGAAACTTTTCGAAAACTTTCTGGTTGAAGTGCCATCGTAAGTTTTTTTTTTATTAATACATAATGAAGGCCGCGACCCCTCTTGTACATCGCTTGTCTCGTTGTCCATATCTTCGAATAATTCTTGCATCAGACATGCGCATTACAAGTCACTCATTTCGGACATTTGGCCTTCATTTACGATCGAAGAGGTTGCTTAGTACCCATGATCACGAATGAAGGTGACCTCGCCCTCCCCTCACACAAGAGGGGTTCAAATGCTTCTCTCGGTGCCCAACTTGTCCCCAATGTTCATCATGTAGCGTCCCAGACCTGATATTTTAGACATTCTTTAACATTTTCACTTTTTAGTCTATTCATTCAACTATTTTACTTCTTCACCTGCTTCCACGCCACATTCTTTCTCCGCCTAAGTAAAAAATGCCCTCGTTGATTAATTTAGTTTCTTTTCTTTTGTAATTCAAATAAATCTTCGCGATGATGGGGTAATTAGATGTTGGGTTGTGAACTGCTCTTTTGTATATTCATTTAAAGAAGGCGGTTTCTTGTTGAGTGTCCCCGAGGCTGTGGGATCTTGCGCACGTTACCTGTCTCGGTATCGGGACGATACGGGACAGGTACCGGGGCAAGCTTGTTCGCGGCTGTCGTCCCTTTTACTCGGCACGGATTCGTGCGTACCTGATATTTTAGCCTAATTGATTTTTTTGGAGGAGACAGGAGCCTCTCTTCTACTGTATATATAGTCGTCCGGTGTTGGTTGCATGCTCAACCCAAGGTGGATCTCGGCTCTGTGTTTTTTGTTAGCTTTTGTTCTGTTTGGGTTTGGTTTTCTCCTTTTTGGGGGGGATTTTGTGTTTATTAAAATAACCTAATAATAGGCTAAATTGTAATTAGAGCGCCGATGACCATGGTAGCATTCGCCAGATGGATGCTATAGAAGAAGAAGAAAAAAAATCAGAGGAGCTTGGACAGAGTCGCGAGGTTCCCTTCGCGTGTGATTCTGGGTTTCCTTTTTTTTAGCTCTAGTCTTAGGGGAATTTTCTCTTCATGTTTTTTGTTTGTTTTTTTCTTTTTAATGTAAAATAAGCTTGACGGTTCCCCCTTGATGGATGTAGTCGCATGGCTTTGATCCATGCCAATGCCCATTTATTGGGTAGCCTGGCTAAGACAAATCTTGCTCTCTATCCTCCTCTACGACAGTTAATACACGATTTATGCGCTATTTTTCACCAAATAAGGCCCGTATGTTCACCAAGTATTTCTACTCACCTGAGAGTAGCCAGTCTTACCCGTTTGCTACCATTTCGGTACAAATTTAGCAACACGAAGGCCGGCAACACCTAAGGAGGCAAATAGGGTGCTTGAAACACAATGAAAGATCAAGTGTAGTATGGTCAGCCATTCTACAGCTGGCGACGGAGGGATGGCGTCCCCCTACCTTCGAAGCCCGCTGGAGATCTGCCTTAATTTTATGGGGTGGGTATGACTTAAGAGTTGCTTTACGAGTCCTAAAGCTTCTTATCCACGCATTTTCACCCCCTTTCCTTGGGATCTTCTCTTTAACTTTCTAAGTAGAGTTGCATGGTTAGGAGTGAGACAAAGGGAAAAAAATCAATTAGGCTAAAAGGAGCTTTTGAGCATCGTTGGAATTACTCCTTTAGTGAGCAAAGTACGATATTCGGAGTTGTTAAAACGAGTAAGAATGACGAGGTTTGTGACACAAATCCCATAAATCTTTAAAGCAAGAATATGTGATTATATTTTTGACTATATCTCGGAATTTGAAGTTTCCATGCAACTCATTTTCGAAACGACTCTGATATAATTACACGCACGCAAAACCCTTGTTCAGACAATTAAAGATACCAGTATAATCTCAAACGCTCTTAAGAAAGAAGTAAAATTGTTCAAGATGTTGAGATATTGCGATAATAAAACAATAATTTGTTTCATAGGAATATAAAAAGGTTACAAGTTTTGTTTTGTTTTTAGATATTCTTTTGTCGTGAAAATATATTTAGTGTTAATGATTGTTGCATGTTTATTGAGTTTTGCTTGTAATTACGGTCTGTTTATGCTGCCTTTTTATTAGAAAGGAATGTGTCGTTTAAAGTTTATTTAGTTCCCTGCTAACAGCTTATCCTAGTATTGGCCCTAATTAGTCTTGCACCAGTGTCATTAAGTCTAAGTGAACTTCCAACGATTGCTCCCCTCCACTGGTGTATGATAATTCTCTTTAATGTTTTTTTATTGTTGTTGCTAACCTGTATGGCCTTGAACCTTCTTGAAGGGCCATCATATACATTCACCGTAGGGCTCAAAAAGTTCGCGGAAAATGCGATTCAACAAAACAGCCTCGAATTTCAATTTTTGTGTTCGAAAGATTGACTGGTCCGACCATGGTCGGATGCGGCAGGTATTTATGAATTGGCAGGGCAGAAATGGTTGAAGAAAGAGCACCCCTCCCCCTCTATTTGAATACAATGACTTATGTTGTGACTGAAACAAAAATTATAATTTGGCGCCAAGTTTGTGTGGAAGAAGAATGGAGTCTTGTGATGCATCGACTTAATAAACATTCGTTTCAGAGTTGGTTAAAACAACCCGCAAATGGGCGGCCCCATGTCGACTGCTACACCTTGTAGATATAGGAGCTGCACGCCATTCCAGTCCCAGTGTCTAGGTCTCAGATTAGATTGATACTACCAGGGCTTTATGCATTCGAGACATTTTCATTTTACCCTTTTACCACCACTTTCAATCAAGTCTTCTCACATCTTTTCATCAGTGTAGGCTAGTTGCCCACCATATTTCATCCATTCATTCCTGGTCGGGGCTGAGATGGCAGGAGTTCACCCCTTGCCTATTGGCCTCGGTTGGGGATGGTGTTTTTTTTAACATGCCCTCTCTGCCCCATCTTTCTTTTCATTTTACGCCCCAGTCCCGGTGGGGCGCCATGCCCCGGAACCACGCTGTGTAGCCTTAGCATCTTACACTTGCTACCTGGTAGGGCTGAACTTCCTCCTGGCCTGAGGAAATCCTTTGAGAGCTCGGTGTAGCTCTCAAGGACGCCACCTTTGAGAATTTGTCGCCACGCCTCTGCTCCCAAGGCTTCAACTGCGCCGGGAGTATTGCGTTCGGCCTTTCTGGAGCGCACTTCGTGTGGCGCTGGATCTGTGCCTGTGTATACGGATGGTTCCGAGTCTCAAAAGGCGGTCGGCTTCCACGCCGTATCCCCTCTGTTTGAAGTTAACGGGGCTCTACCAGGCGCTGCGTGTCTTCACGGCTGAGCTGGTTGCAATATACCGCTCTGTACAAGAGAGAAGGCTTCGAGCCCTGTTCGGAGCCTGGTTCTTAATCTTTAAAGGTTCACAAAGCACCCTGAGTGCTCTCGGCTATTTGAATCTCCGCACCTTCTGGTGAACGTTATTCGTGACGCCACGGCTGCCTCGAATCGAACCGCTGTCAAGATTATCTTATGCTGGTTTCCTGGACATGTGTTGATTGAGGGCTATTAGGGTGCCAGAGTGTCCGTGAAGGCTGGGCGACCAGACAAGAGTTTTTCTCCTTCACAGCGACTACATGACAGGAATCATGGCAGCTCCCCGGGCTGAGTGGCAAAGAAGATGGGAGAGGGCCGAGGGGAACTTAAAGTTGGGTACCATTGCGACGCGACTATTTGCATGGGCCTACCTTCCAATACCGCAACGGCTTCAGGTCGCTTTCTGTCCTCTTCGAATCGGACATACTCGTGGGACGCACCGCCATTTGATGGGACGCTCCTCTGAACCTTGTGCGACGACTCTGGTACCCAGACTGCACGACACATCCTTTTAGTGTCTTGGTCTAGGGATCTTCGTGCACCTTACCTGTTCCACAATAAGGAGGATCGTGGCTTGTCCCTTGTACACGGGACGGGTTTGTGTAATCCCGACTGGCGTTCTTAGAGGAGGATGGCCTCCTCTAAGATCGTGGTTTTTCTTTTTCATTGTTTTTTGATGGTTTTGCTATTTTTTTTTCTCTGTGGGTTTCTTTTAACATAGCCTAATCTATAGTGTAACTTGATTACGGGAACATGCCCTTGAAGGTAATTGCCAAGAGAGAGCCTCTTAATTGAAAACAAAAATGTCTTCTGCACGGTGCGGTTGCCGCAAGTTACAGTCCACGTAAAATACTTTGCTCATACTGGAAAATGCTATTTGCGAGGCCTTTCTGCGTATACATCATTACTCCATGATGTTTTTTTTATTTGGAGAAGGCTTCTGATACTCCATGGCGATGCGGTATCATGGAGACCTTCCACACCATGGGGTCGAAGAGTCCCCTCCCACTTTTTGGTCAGAATTTCCGCTTACGGGTAGAGGGTTTGCTCTTCGGTCTAATATGGCAGAAAGACCGTGTGCTGCAGGGAAGTTTCTTCAATGTCGCACTCTTTGGCCTGAAAATCAACGGTATCCCGCCAGTGCTACCGGAAGTTGTTCTCGCTACGCTCTACGTGGACGACCTTTCGTTCTCTCCTGATCCTGCCCAGATGCCTACTCTGGAGCGTCCACTTAAACAGGCTCGGAACTGCATCTCTTGCTATGCCGAATTTCATGGTTTTGTTTCTTTTCACCAAGACTAAGGTGGTGCACTTCTGTCGACATTTTCAGCTTCATTTTGATCTTGACCCCGACTGTTCCGAAATGGTTCTCTCCTGGATGTGCTAGATTCGCACCGATTTCTTGGTCTTGTTTTTGACCGACGCTTCACCCCAGATGCCCATATTAGGATCAGTAAGACCTCTTGGACACACAATGGACATTCTTCGTTCCATGATGTTCAGCACGTGGGATGTTGAGAGACGTAGTGCTTTAGTTCTTCCGCTCCTATGTTTGTTCCAAGCTAGACTACAGATGTTTTACGCATCAACATCTTCGCGAAAATTGCTTTCTGTGAATTGATCCACGCCATTGGTCTCCGATTGTTCTCGTTGTCGATGCTGTGGAGATGCCTCTTGCTCTGCGGCCTAGACAGTACATTATACGCCTGTCCGTGAGCCCATTATACGCCTGTCCGTGAGCCCAGGTTTCCGTAAGCCACGAATGGCTCTCATTTTATCCGAGGCCCATCTCAACGATGCCTCTGCTGTCGGAGACGCCAATCATATTCTAAGCTTTTCTGGTGTAGGACAAGGAAATTCCTTCGACAGCTCTTAGGATGCCATCCTGGTGGAGGAGGGGGAGGCTTCCCCACCCCGACGCCAGACTATGCCTCCTTTCTTGTTTTTGTCTAGTGTGTATTGTTTTGTTGTTTTTTTTTAATGTAGCCTAACAATAGGCTAAAATTAATTACGGCGACCTATGCCCTGGGTTGCAGTCGCCACAAAGGCGCTATTAAAAAAATACACACTTTCTGCGGAGTCGCCTTCGCTTCTTTCCCCTTTAAATTGAAGGGGAAATTTTGCTACTTAATTTTTAACCAAATATTAAACGTTCTGTCTACTTGTGATGGCTGATGGATGATTGATATTTTGTATTTTCTATTAATTTGCTGAGAATATGAATGTAATGAATGGTGATATTTACATCGTTTTTCCACTAGATCCCAAATTGTAAACATAATCTTTTGGGAGTCTAATTGCATATGACAGTATGCTCTAGTTTTTCATTTGACAGCGCGCTCTAGTTTTTCAGTTGACAGCGCGCTCTACTTTTTCAGTTGACAGCGCGCTCTACTTTTTCAGTTGACAGCGCGCTCTACTTTTTCAGTTGACAGCGCGCTCTACTTTTTCAGGTGACAGCGCGCTCTACTTTTTCAGGTGACAGCGCGCTCTACTTTTTCAGGTGACAGCGCGCTCTACTTTTTCAGGTGACAGCGCGCTCTACTTTTTCAGTTGACAGCGCGCTCTACTTTTTCAGGTGACAGCGCGCTCTAGTTTTTCAGTTGACAGCGCGCTCTACTTTTTCAGTTGACAGCGCGCTCTAGTTTTTCAGGTGACAGCGCGCTCTACTTTTCCAGTTGACAGCGCGCTCTACTTTTTCAGGTGACAGCGCGCTCTACTTTTTCAGTTGACAGCGCGCTCTACTTTTTCAGGTGACAGCGCGCTCTAGTTTTTCAGTTGACAGCGCGCTCTACTTTTTCAGGTGACAGCGCGCTCTAGTTTTTCAGTTGACAGCGCGCTCTACTTTTTCAGGTGACAGCGCGCTCTAGTTTTTCAGTTGACAGCGCGCTCTACTTTTTCAGTTGACAGCGCGCTCTACTTTTTCAGTTGACAGCGCGCTCTAGTTTTTCAGTTGACAGCGCGCTCTACTTTTTCAGGTGACAACGCGCTCTAGTTTTTCAGGTGACAGCGCGCTCTACTTTTCCAGTTGACAGCGCGCTCTACTTTTTCAGGTGACAGCGCGCTCTACTTTTTCAGTTGACAGCGCGCTCTACTTTTTCAGGTGACAGCGCGCTCTACTTTTTCAGTTGACAGCGCGCTCTACTTTTTCAGGTGACAGCGCGCTCTACTTTTTCCAGTTGACAGCGCGCTCTAGTTTTTCAGTTGACAGCGCGCTCTACTTTTTCAGGTGACAGCGCGCTCTACTTTTTCCTTAGCATAAGGTCATTAAGCATATTTTTGTTACTGCCATCTAAGATGATTTCTTGTCACAGGTAACCTTTATCTTCAAATAAGGGACCCTGGTGCTCCTTATCAGAATGTAGGGGCAAATTCCAAGACGGGAGCTTAATTTCACATCGTTCACTTAGGATTTGTGTGAAGTAATGATTTAAAATTGTTTGGGATACATTTAGGTCCTTGGCTCGGGATCGAACTGTTGTTGTTAAAAGCTAAAATAGAAGAAACGGTAATCATACAGATTAAAGAGCAGTTTTTGCCGAAATTTGACTCTATATCTATTCTATATGTCTATCTAAATTGTCTGTTGCTATTTACTCGGCGTGGAAAGCACTATTTTTCCAGTTATTAGCACTCGAAACTAGTATTTTCCAGCCATCGAGCTATTATTTTCCGCTACTAGAGGCCTGTTGGCATGATGTCATAGCCGCGGGGAAAGAGAAAGATCGGGCGCACACTGGCTCAATAAATACCCATTCCCTACGATGATGATTAGCAACACATTTAGGTAAGACGCTAATTTAACTATGTTGTAGCAGGGCAAAGGGTGGTAGGTTATTTAATAGGCTTAGTTCCGCTATTCGATAGATTGACTAATCACGCGAGAACACAAGCACCATTGTATCACCACCGTCATAAAGATTAGCTATTTCGAACTGAAGCCTAAGGCCTTAACCCATTAATCGCCCGAGGCGCAATTATAAGAGATCGATTCAGTGCTACGTAATCGCCCGAGGGCCTTTTGTGGCCTTTCACTTTTAGACTGGTATTCGCCCTGATTATTATGATAATTTATCATTCTAGGTGGGGGGGGGGTCAAACTTTTATGTTAGTGAGTAATCGTCTAATTAAAATACATAAATGGCTTAGGTCAGTCCTTCTTTGTTTGTAAACAGAGATTTATGAATGAGAGTAACTTGGCTTCGTTCAAGCCACACAATAAAGCGACCGCAAAAAAAAAAGGGCTGATTTATGGTTCACACACGTCTAAACAGCCATTTTTTTAGGACTTTCCTGTTTTTGTTTAATATAGTTGGTTTTTGTTTTTCATCCAATTAAAATCATTTAAGAATCATTATTAAAATCAGCGTGTTGCCACAAAGTAGGTAAATTTTTTTTTTTTTTTTTTTGCCGAATTTTAAAAATCCTTTCATATAAAAATGTTAGCCATAAGATAAAGCAACGTTTTCTATAAAATGACGTTGGCTTAGAAACGGTAACTAAAATATAACAATTAATTTCTTCAGTTAACAAGAAATAACTTTGAGCAACAAGCAAATATTTCCAATCATAATTCTAAATATGTAGAAGTCTATTAATAAATTTTAGGTTAAATCAATAGAATAATTCTTTGCAATTAAAATATATTATTTTATTTATAATAAAAGATTTAAATATTTTATTTTATTATTTTCCATAATGAGGTAGCAAGGATAAATTGATTGAGGGCTATTTCAAAAGCAATTCGCTTGGCGACTAATAGGTTTAAGTTATGCCACGGCACGTTTCCTACAATAGGCTTTTTTGGTTCCATCCAATGGGAAAAAACAAAATCAAACAAAACTTACTAAAAGTAAACTAAAACTAACTCAAAAAATAAGCTAGCCTACAAACAGTAAAAAAAATAACTAACCAACCCTAACCTAACAAGCATTATTTATTTGGTTTAAAACAAGCTATCAATGACAAGATGACTGCCAATCAAGTTTTTC